>JAIOJX010000030.1:33251138-33851138 GCA_022376925.1 Tragulus kanchil
TTTATATCAGCTATTCTCTGCTTTCTCTTGGTCACTTCAATGGTCACCATTGTTTTTGCCCCTCTCTGATAGGTATCCTCAGCACTAATCCCTGTTGTCTTCTACTGAACTCAACTGTCAAATCTCTAATTCTAGATCTCTCTGCCTTCTCCAGACCTACCACTTAACTACAGCAAACACTCAAATGTGTGGGTTATGGCCATCATGAATTCATAGGTCTTCATGCACGGCTGAGAGTTTCTTCTGTTCCCTCAGTCACGTTGGTCTCTCCAACTCCACGCATATGGTTTGTTGTTGTTGAACTGAGACAATTTTTTGAAGAGCAATTTTAGGTTCACAGCAATATTGAGGAGAAAGTACAGAGATTTCTCATAGACCCCCCTTACCTCGACACATGCATAGCCTTCCTCATTAATAACAGCCCCCATAAGAGTGGTACATTTGCTATAATTGATGAACCTACACTGACATCATAATTAATCACAGTCCATAGTCTACAGTATTAGGGTTCACTCATGGTGTTGCACATTCTATGGATTTTGACAAATGTATAATGGACATCCATCCATCAGTATACAATTATACACAGTATTTTCCATTCCCTGAAAATCCTTGGGTTTGTTTGAAACTTTCTGTTTTCCTCTTAACTTTGACTCCACTCTCTCCCACACGAATAGTGATAAGGCCTCCTACTTTAGAGAGATAATAATTTCACACCAAACTCTAATCTTGCTTCTCATTCTTCTCGTCCTGTTACAAAGAAAATACTTCCACTGCTTAGCCTGAACTCCCTATCTGTGCCCTGGAAGCACACCCTCCACCTTCTCAAGGGTTCTCAGGTAATTCCCTCTCCTGTTTTCACAGCCTCTCAGTTTATCCTGGAGTCTTCTCATAAGTATTTAAATATTCTCAAATATCTAGCATAATAAAAATTAACTAATTTTTTCCTTTAATATGCATCCTTCTCCAGATAGCTCCCTTCCCTTCACAGACAAATCCTCTTAGTGAAATTCTTCTCCCCCACCCCCCATCATTTTTTTTTTTTTGCCATGCCATTAAGCTATTCAGCATGTGGGATCTTGGGTCCTGCACCCTTCTGCAGTGGAAGCAGGGAGACTTAACCACTGGACCCCCAGGTAAGTCCCTGAAATTCTTTATGCTTGTTGCCTCTGCGTTCTCATCCTGCCTTCAGTCCCCAGCTCCTGCACTCTGACTATTGTTATTATCAATTTACTGAAACTTTTCTCTCCAAGATCACTACTGACTTCCTTGTGACGATAGTCAATGGACCCCTTTCACATTGGGTGGTCACTTGGCTGGGTTCTCCATGGCATTTGACATGGTACTGCTTAAAATGTCTCTTCTCTTCCCGTGTTCCCTATACTCCTCCATCTCTCTAGCAGTTCCTCCTCCTCGCCATTGTAAACAATTCTCCTTTTACCTCCCCCTTAATACTGATGTTCCTCTAGGTTCTTCTCAAAGTATCTTCTTTTCCAGTTTGAAACATTCTTCCTAACACATCTAATCCATTCCTATGGCTGCATGCTAATGATTCCCAAATATATAACCCCTGTTAAAATAACTCTCTTGGGACTTCTTCAGCCATCCAGTGGTAAAGATACCACAGTTCCAATTCAGGGGGCACAGGTTCCATCCCTGGGAACTAAGATCCTACATGCTGCACTATGCGGTCAAAAGATACAAAATTTTTAAACAATAATAACTCTCTTGAGCTCCAGATCCATGTGTATACTGATTCTCTGAATATCTGCCCATGGCTATTATGTTGGTAATTCAAATGCAACACGTCTCACACTCATCATCTTTCCCCCAAAGGCTACTTTGCCCTAGTATGTGTCTTGGCCCAAACTATGACCTGAAAAGCCACCCAGTTGCAAATCAGAGATCTGGAGATCTCTGTGACTCCTCCCTCTGCATCGTTCCTTAATTCTTAGTCAGTCTCAGAAATCTGTTAGATCTTTAGCAAGCAACTCAGTGAAGCACTTGGGAAGATCTGCCTGGAGCAAGACTGCCTGGGTTCAGTCTCAACACTGCATGACCCAGAGCAGACTATTCAATGGATTCCTCCTTTGTAAAATAAAAGTGATCATAGGACCTGCCTCCTGAGGATACTCTGGTTTAAAGGATTGCATGTGTTCGTATATGCTAAACTCATAGAAAACTGCCTGGATATATGTGTTAAATTTGCTGTGATTATTATTATGAAAATGAAATTGTCGTGTCCAACACTTTGTGACTCCATGGATTGTAGCCTGTTCTCATCCTGCCTTCAGTCCCCAGCTCCTGCACTCTGACTATTGTTATTATCAATTTACTGAAACTTTTCTCTCCAAGATCACTACTGACTTCCTTGTGACGATAGTCAATGGACCCCTTTCACATTGGGTGGTCACTTGGCTGGGTTCTCCATGGCATTTGACATGGTACTGCTTAAAATGTCTCTTCTCTTCCCGTGTTCCCTATACTCCTCCATCTCTCTAGCAGTTCCTCCTCCTCGCCATTGTAAACAATTCTCCTTTTACCTCCCCCTTAATACTGATGTTCCTCTAGGTTCTTCTCAAAGTATCTTCTTTTCCAGTTTGAAACATTCTTCCTAACACATCTAATCCATTCCTATGGCTGCATGCTAATGATTCCCAAATATATAACCCCTGTTAAAATAACTCTCTTGGGACTTCTTCAGCCATCCAGTGGTAAAGATACCACAGTTCCAATTCAGGGGGCACAGGTTCCATCCCTGGGAACTAAGATCCTACATGCTGCACTATGCGGTCAAAAGATACAAAATTTTTAAACAATAATAACTCTCTTGAGCTCCAGATCCATGTGTATACTGATTCTCTGAATATCTGCCCATGGCTATTATGTTGGTAATTCAAATGCAACACGTCTCACACTCATCATCTTTCCCCCAAAGGCTACTTTGCCCTAGTATGTGTCTTGGCCCAAACTATGACCTGAAAAGCCACCCAGTTGCAAATCAGAGATCTGGAGATCTCTGTGACTCCTCCTCTGCATCGTTCCTTAATTCTTAGTCAGTCTCAGAAATCTGTTAGATCTTTAGCAAGCAACTCAGTGAAGCACTTGGGAAGATCTGCCTGGAGCAAGACTGCCTGGGTTCAGTCTCAACACTGCATGACCCAGAGCAGACTATTCAATGGATTCCTCCTTTGTAAAATAAAAGTGATCATAGGACCTGCCTCCTGAGGATACTCTGGTTTAAAGGATTGCATGTGTTCGTATATGCTAAACTCATAGAAAACTGCCTGGATATATGTGTTAAATTTGCTGTGATTATTATTATGAAAATGAAAGTCGCTCAGTCGTGTCCAACACTTTGTGACTCCATGGATTGTAGCCTGCTAGGCTCCTCTGTCCGTGGACTCCCCCAGGAAAGAGTACTGGAGTGAGTAGCCATTCCCTTCTCCAGGGGATCTTCCCAATGCAGGGATCAAAGCCAGCTCTCCAGCATGCAGGCAGATTCTTTACCATCTGAGCCACCAGAGAAGCCCATGATTATTATTACATATCCCCTGTTGCTTAAGCCTGGCTCATTTTCACATGAATTACTGCACTAGGCTTGTAATAGAGCTCCCTGACACCAGCCTGCCTTTACCTACATCCCACCCATTCTTCCTGCTACAGCAAGGTGAAATTTCTAAAATGCTGACCTGATCGTGTCTTTCTACTCCCTAAGCCCCTCCCACAATTCCTCTACAGCTTTGCTCTCCCAGCTGTATCCTTCTGCGATCTGCCCAGGACAAGTGAACTTGGCTTTGGCCTTTCAAAATGGCAATCCTTGGCCTCTAGGCCTCTGTGCCTCCTTTTCTGTCCCCTGCTCTTTCCAACCCTCTTGCCTCCTCCCTGTCCCTGCTCCCTTCGCCTGGCTGTCAGTTTCCCATCCTTCAACTCCCCACTTAGAAACCAGAACACCACCTCTGGTAGGCACGGACAAGAAGGCCTTTCCTCAGGGCAGGATTAGGTTTGTCTTCTCTCTTCTATTTTTGACCTGTTAGAGCACTTATGAGATTGTAGTATAAGTATCTCTTTCCCCTTGAAAATGTCATCGAGTGTGTATGATACGCTTACAGTGGAATTCCCAACCCAACGCTTGGTGCAGTAAATGTCAGTCAATATCTGAATAAGTGAATGACTGAAAAGTATTATCATATTCATTTCACTGATAAGGAACTATAGACTCAAGTAAGACGTCTGTCTCAGGTCGTGGGGCTAGATTAGTGGTAGAGAAGGATTTTTTTTTTTTTTTTTCTTTTTTACTGCACTGGATCTTGATTGCAGCACATGGAATCTTCAGTCTTTAGTTGTGACATAAGAGTTCTTAGCTGCAGCATGTGAGATCTAGATCCCTGACTAGGGATCAAACCCAGGCCCCCTGCACTGGGAGTATGAAGTCTTAGCCACTGGACCACCAGGGAAGGGATTTGACACTAGTTCTTATGACTCTAAAGCTCATGTTCACTCTGACATTACAAGAAGGTGATTCTGAAAACCTTAAAGGAGATTCCTGTGTGGTGAAGAACCCATACACACACACACATAGACTCACACACACATACACAATCTTGAGATAGACAAGATTCATTTAAACAAACAATCACCCTATTTCCTGCACTCCTTTGAGAGTAAAGTTAGGAAATATGGTCAATGGCCAAGATATATTGAGCACTAAATGGACTGTGTGTGCTTTCCCCTACATTGCAAAATTTAATCCTTAGAACAATGCTATGAAATAGAATCGATCTCTTTCCATAAAGGAGGAGATTAATGATTAGAAAAGGTGAGTAAACCTCTAAGTCAATAGGTAGCAAGGGATTGAGTTAATATTGAACCCTGAACCTGCTGACCCTTGTCTGCTCTAACCATTTTATTAGCCTGCTTCTCAGGTGGCCAATCCTGGCCCCTCCTCATGGATCTGCACCCGAAGGGTCCAGAGACTTCAAAGAAAGGGTTTTAACCCTCCAGTAATCTTCCTTTGAGTGAATGGGACAGAATCCAACACTGCCTCCATTCTTCCAAGCATCCCCTCAGCCTTCAAGCCACCCTCCAAAATGTTAACTTGTTGTTCTTTCTAAAATGCAAGTTTCAATCCACAGACTCCTTCCTTAACTGTACAGTGGCTCCCTTCTGCTTCAGAGTTTCAACTCCTTAGCAGAGCACATGAACGCTTACAGTGGAATTCCCAACCCAACGCTTGGTGCAGTAAATGTCAGTCAATATCTGAATAAGTGAATGACTGAAAAGTATTATCATATTCATTTCACTGATAAGGAACTATAGACTCAAGTAAGACGTCTGTCTCAGGTCGTGGGCTAGATTAGTGGTAGAGAAGGATTTTTTTTTTTCTTTTTTACTGCACTGGATCTTGATTGCAGCACATGGAATCTTCAGTCTTTAGTTGTGACATAAGAGTTCTTAGCTGCAGCATGTGAGATCTAGATCCCTGACTAGGGATCAAACCCAGGCCCCCTGCACTGGGAGTATGAAGTCTTAGCCACTGGACCACCAGGGAAGGGATTTGACACTAGTTCTTATGACTCTAAAGCTCATGTTCACTCTGACATTACAAGAAGGTGATTCTGAAAACCTTAAAGGAGATTCCTGTGTGGTGAAGAACCCATACACACACACACATAGACTCACACACACATACACAATCTTGAGATAGACAAGATTCATTTAAACAAACAATCACCCTATTTCCTGCACTCCTTTGAGAGTAAAGTTAGGAAATATGGTCAATGGCCAAGATATATTGAGCACTAAATGGACTGTGTGTGCTTTCCCCTACATTGCAAAATTTAATCCTTAGAACAATGCTATGAAATAGAATCGATCTCTTTCCATAAAGGAGGAGATTAATGATTAGAAAAGGTGAGTAAACCTCTAAGTCAATAGGTAGCAAGGGATTGAGTTAATATTGAACCCTGAACCTGCTGACCCTTGTCTGCTCTAACCATTTTATTAGCCTGCTTCTCAGGTGGCCAATCCTGGCCCCTCCTCATGGATCTGCACCCGAAGGGTCCAGAGACTTCAAAGAAAGGGTTTTAACCCTCCAGTAATCTTCCTTTGAGTGAATGGGACAGAATCCAACACTGCCTCCATTCTTCCAAGCATCCCCTCAGCCTTCAAGCCACCCTCCAAAATGTTAACTTGTTGTTCTTTCTAAAATGCAAGTTTCAATCCACAGACTCCTTCCTTAACTGTACAGTGGCTCCCCTTCTGCTTCAGAGTTTCAACTCCTTAGCAGAGCACATGAAGCCCTCACCATCTGGCCCTGACCTACTTCTCCTTCTCTCTCCTCCCCCTCCTCCTCTCTTCCTCCTTTTCCTTCTCCTTCTTTTTAAAGTTGGTTACAGACTGAATTGTATTCCCCTAGATTCACATTCATTGGAAGGACTGATGCTTGAAGCTGAAGCTACGATACTTTAGCCACCTGATGAGAAGAGACACTCATTGGAAAAGACCTTGATGCTGGGAAAAATAGAAGGTGAAGGGGATGACAGAGGATGAGATGGTTGGATGGCATCATTGAGACAACAGACATGAGTTTGAGCAGGCTTTGGGAGATGGCAAAGGACAGAGAAGCCTGGTGTGCTGCAGTCTATGGGGTCGCAAAGAGTCGGACACAATTGGGCAACTGAATCAAACTGAGATTCGTATATTGAAGCCCAAATCTCCTAACTGTATTTGGAGATAGGGCCTTTACAGAGATAATTAAGGTTACATGAGGTTGTAGATGTGGTTCCCTAGTCCAGTAGCATGGTGGCCTTATATGGAAGGAAGAGAAACAGTTCTTCCTCACTCTCTTTCCTGTAACAGAGGAAAAGCCATGTGAAGACACAGGAAGAAGGGGACTGTCTACAAACTAGAAAGAGAAGTCTCAGTGGAAACCACGTGAGACTTGGCACCTTTATCTTAGACTTTCAGCCTCTAGAACTGTGAGAAAATTAATTTCTGTTTCTCAAGTCACCCTGTCTGTGGTATCTTGTTATGACAACCTGAGATGACTAATACAATGGTTTCCTATGTGTGTGTCTTCAGTTGTGTCTGACTCTTTGTGACCATACGGACTGTGGCCTGCCAGGCTCCTCTGTGCATGAGATTTTCCAGGCAGGAATACTAGAATGGGTTCTAGAATACTAGAATGGGTTTCCTACTCTAGGGGATCTTCTGGACCAAGGATGGAACTTGCGTCTCCCTTGTCTCCTGCATTAGTAGGTGAATTCTTTAACACTGAGACACGTGGGAAGATGCAATATTTTACTATGTATTTATCTAAAAGAAAAGCGTCACAAACCCAAGTTGTCTGGGTCAGCGCAGCCCTGAAGCACTTTCTGCAGCACTGGACAGTCTATATATACTCTGTCCTGGACAGCAGCCATCAGCCACATGAGGTCAGTGAACACCTGAAATGTGGCCACTGCAACTGAGGAACTGGATTTTTAATGTTATTTAATTTTAATTAATTTAAATTAAGTTTAAATAGACACCTGAGACTAGTGATGAATGTATCACACAGTACGAGTCTAGGTAATTAAACTTAAATCTTGCTGTCATATCTGATACCAGAATCTTCTATGTAAGCTTTAAAATTATTTCTAAATGCCTCATATAACCCAAACTTGATTAAAATACATGACAGCATAAGGTTTTGTGGGGTTTTTTTACTACAAAAAGTTTATAACATTGAAAGTAAAACTTGGTGGGCTTCCCTAGTAGCTCAGTGGTAAAGAGTTCACCTGCCAACGCAGGATATACGGGTTCAATCCTGATCCAGGAAGATCCCACATTCTGTGGAGCAACTAAGCCCATGAGCCACAACTATGGAGCCTGTGCTCCGGAGACTCAGAGTTGCAACATTAAGCCCTTGTGCCCAACTGCTGAGGCCCGTGTGCCCTAGAGCCCAAGTTCCACAACAAGAGAAGTCACTGCAACAAGAAGCCCGCTCACCTCAACTAGAGAGTGGCCCCCACTCCCTGCAACTAGAGAAGAGCCTGTGGCAGCAGTGAAAACCCAGAATAGCCAAAAATAAATAAAATTTTAAAAAATTTTAAAAAGAGCTTACACTTATAAAAAAAAGTAAAACTCAAATTTTGTTTAGAAAACAATGTATCCTGTGATTAGGCTTAGATAGTATTTCCCAGCCCTCACAGAGCAGAACAAAATTCATATCAACCCAAGAAACATAATATGCCCTTTCCAGTTTGCCCTATCTATATAGTAAGTCAATTTATTTATAATAAAAGATGTATAAAGGCGTAATAAACTTTCATATAACTATATTATTTGGGCAATGGTTATAAACGTTTAGTTAATGGATCAGCTTTCCAACCTGTCTTATTGTCATTTAATGGCATGACCTAGCTTCATTTCATTCTCCTGAATACAAACCCAAGTTGTCTGGGTCAGCGCAGCCTGAAGCACTTTCTGCAGCACTGGACAGTCTATATATACTCTGTCCTGGACAGCAGCCATCAGCCACATGAGGTCAGTGAACACCTGAAATGTGGCCACTGCAACTGAGGAACTGGATTTTTAATGTTATTTAATTTTAATTAATTTAAATTAAGTTTAAATAGACACCTGAGACTAGTGATGAATGTATCACACAGTACGAGTCTAGGTAATTAAACTTAAATCTTGCTGTCATATCTGATACCAGAATCTTCTATGTAAGCTTTAAAATTATTTCTAAATGCCTCATATAACCCAAACTTGATTAAAATACATGACAGCATAAGGTTTTGTGGGGTTTTTTTACTACAAAAAGTTTATAACATTGAAAGTAAAACTTGGTGGGCTTCCCTAGTAGCTCAGTGGTAAAGAGTTCACCTGCCAACGCAGGATATACGGGTTCAATCCCTGATCCAGGAAGATCCCACATTCTGTGGAGCAACTAAGCCCATGAGCCACAACTATGGAGCCTGTGCTCCGGAGACTCAGAGTTGCAACATTAAGCCCTTGTGCCCAACTGCTGAGGCCCGTGTGCCCTAGAGCCCAAGTTCCACAACAAGAGAAGTCACTGCAACAAGAAGCCCGCTCACCTCAACTAGAGAGTGGCCCCCACTCCCTGCAACTAGAGAAGAGCCTGTGGCAGCAGTGAAAACCCAGAATAGCCAAAAATAAATAAAATTTTAAAAAATTTTAAAAAGAGCTTACACTTATAAAAAAAAGTAAAACTCAAATTTTGTTTAGAAAACAATGTATCCTGTGATTAGGCTTAGATAGTATTTCCCAGCCCTCACAGAGCAGAACAAAATTCATATCAACCCAAGAAACATAATATGCCCTTTCCAGTTTGCCCTATCTATATAGTAAGTCAATTTATTTATAATAAAAGATGTATAAAGGCGTAATAAACTTTCATATAACTATATTATTTGGGCAATGGTTATAAACGTTTAGTTAATGGATCAGCTTTCCAACCTGTCTTATTGTCATTTAATGGCATGACCTAGCTTCATTTCATTCTCCTGAATGCTGTTCATCCATGTCTCTGGCTTCTCAGTAGCCTCAGATAATTGTATATTGATTTGCTCCTGCTACAGCCATCGGCCTTAACCACTGTCCAGTTGTGTCGCCCTGAACCCTGCCTGCCCCATTCAAGACTCTAAGAAAAAAAAAGGCATAAGAAAAACTCCAGCCAGTGATACCACCTTTATCACAGGGTATCACGTTTTTAGAAGACAAAATGGTCTATGTGAAAGTGGTGACCACAGGATTGAAGATGTGGCCCTTCCCAGGAAGGGCAGTGGCCTTGGAATAGCTAGAAGCTGAGCCAAACTAAGGCCAGGTCTCTGGAGGGGGTTGGCAGGACTCCCACTGGGAAAGCCAGAGTTAGCTATCAGACCTGAGGGGCCAAAGCAACAAAAAAGCAAAGCAAAGAAGTCAGACTCCAGATGAGTCGTGATGGCGGGGAATGCCTGGGCAAGGTGGAGAGTGGGAAACAGATACAGGGTAGCTGGGATGGACGGTGTTGGGCAGCCAGCCTTAATGATTGGAATCCAAGCAGACAGGTCAGCTGCTGGTAGTGAAAGGGTAGGGGTGGAGCTAAGGCAAGAGACCAGAGTGCAGCAGACACCTTAAAAAGGCACCCCATGTGCTAAAATAAAGGTGGACTTCAGGACGGTCCCAGCATTTTTCTCAGGCACCTTTTCCTATATCTCCTCCAGCTAATTCACCCAAGGGATGGCAGTTTCAGGTGAAATAACACCCTATTTCAGCCACATTCCACATAAAACCAGAGACATCAAAAAGAAGAAAGTCTTTTTCTCTTCTTCATTCCAGGTCTTTGTTTTATGTATTCATGAGTGGCATAAGTACCAATGAAAAGCAACTTTATGCGAAGGCAAGATAATTCCAACATTATTCTACATCCTGTGCTTTGGTGGAAAGCAGTTTGCTTTTTTAAGAGCACTTCAGAGGATAGGGTGTTACTTTATACTGCAGTGGAAACGGGCTAAACAACCAGAGTTATGTGATGTTTACAGGCTTCCTTCTTTTAAAGCCCTTTTTGAATAATTTATTTTTTGGATTTGGGCAGCTTTCCAACCTGTCTTATTGTCATTTAATGGCATGACCTAGCTTCATTTCATTCTCCTGAATGCTGTTCATCCATGTCTCTGGCTTCTCAGTAGCCTCAGATAATTGTATATTGATTTGCTCCTGCTACAGCCATCGGCCTTAACCACTGTCCAGTTGTGTCGCCCTGAACCCTGCCTGCCCCATTCAAGACTCTAAGAAAAAAAAAGGCATAAGAAAAACTCCAGCCAGTGATACCACCTTTATCACAGGGTATCACGTTTTTAGAAGACAAAATGGTCTATGTGAAAGTGGTGACCACAGGATTGAAGATGTGGCCCTTCCCAGGAAGGGCAGTGGCCTTGGAATAGCTAGAAGCTGAGCCAAACTAAGGCCAGGTCTCTGGAGGGGGTTGGCAGGACTCCCACTGGGAAAGCCAGAGTTAGCTATCAGACCTGAGGGGCCAAAGCAACAAAAAAGCAAAGCAAAGAAGTCAGACTCCAGATGAGTCGTGATGGCGGGGAATGCCTGGGCAAGGTGGAGAGTGGGAAACAGATACAGGGTAGCTGGGATGGACGGGTGTTGGGCAGCCAGCCTTAATGATTGGAATCCAAGCAGACAGGTCAGCTGCTGGTAGTGAAAGGGTAGGGGTGGAGCTAAGGCAAGAGACCAGAGTGCAGCAGACACCTTAAAAAGGCACCCCATGTGCTAAAATAAAGGTGGACTTCAGGACGGTCCCAGCATTTTTCTCAGGCACCTTTTCCTATATCTCCTCCAGCTAATTCACCCAAGGGATGGCAGTTTCAGGTGAAATAACACCCTATTTCAGCCACATTCCACATAAAACCAGAGACATCAAAAAGAAGAAAGTCTTTTTCTCTTCTTCATTCCAGGTCTTTGTTTTATGTATTCATGAGTGGCATAAGTACCAATGAAAAGCAACTTTATGCGAAGGCAAGATAATTCCAACATTATTCTACATCCTGTGCTTTGGTGGAAAGCAGTTTGCTTTTTTAAGAGCACTTCAGAGGATAGGGTGTTACTTTATACTGCAGTGGAAACGGGCTAAACAACCAGAGTTATGTGATGTTTACAGGCTTCCTTCTTTTAAAAAGAGTCTCTTTCCCAATATAAATTATTTGAACGGTTTCCCTCCGCCTGCCCCTTCAACAGGAACAAAGTGGACAAAATCTCTGCCTTTTGGAAACTTACATTTTTTAATTAATTTATTACTTTTTGGGTGGGAAACTGACTTTTAATATCAGAAACTCTGAGTGGGATCATTATGATGGCTGAACTTTACATTTAGATGAGAGGTACTTGAAACCAAGGCAAAATATAAAAGTCACATTAGGCTGTGTAATTTTCACTGTCTGATCAACAGAAGTATATGATTTTTTTGGGAAGAGACTAACTCTCCCCTTAATATTGAATTCTAAATGAATTCAATATATGACTATCTAAAGAGCAATGAGTAATATAATGGGTAGTGTTTGCAATAGAAGTTTATGAGATGCAGAAATGTGATTTTTTTCTTACTAAAAGGTCACATAAAACCTAAAGGAATACTATTGGATGGTAACTCAGTGAAAGTCTCTGTGGTAGAAAAGAGGAATCATTATAAAAGAAAAAAAAAAATCTGTTTAACAGGAATCTTCTGCTTAACAGGAGGACCCACCTCCTAGAGTAATGGAAATAAAGACAAAAATAGATAAGTGAGACCTAATTAAACTTAAAAACTTTTGCACAGCAAAAGAAACTATAAACAAGGTGGAAAAATTGGGAGAAATAACAAATGAAAATAAAGGTGGACTTCAGGACGGTCCCAGCATTTTTCTCAGGCACCTTTTCCTATATCTCCTCCAGCTAATTCACCCAAGGGATGGCAGTTTCAGGTGAAATAACACCCTATTTCAGCCACATTCCACATAAAACCAGAGACATCAAAAAGAAGAAAGTCTTTTTCTCTTCTTCATTCCAGGTCTTTGTTTTATGTATTCATGAGTGGCATAAGTACCAATGAAAAGCAACTTTATGCGAAGGCAAGATAATTCCAACATTATTCTACATCCTGTGCTTTGGTGGAAAGCAGTTTGCTTTTTTAAGAGCACTTCAGAGGATAGGGTGTTACTTTATACTGCAGTGGAAACGGGCTAAACAACCAGAGTTATGTGATGTTTACAGGCTTCCTTCTTTTAAAAAGAGTCTCTTTCCCAATATAAATTATTTGAACGGTTTCCCTCCGCCTGCCCCTTCAACAGGAACAAAGTGGACAAAATCTCTGCCTTTTGGAAACTTACATTTTTTAATTAATTTATTACTTTTTGGGTGGGAAACTGACTTTTAATATCAGAAACTCTGAGTGGGATCATTATGATGGCTGAACTTTACATTTAGATGAGAGGTACTTGAAACCAAGGCAAAAATATAAAAGTCACATTAGGCTGTGTAATTTTCACTGTCTGATCAACAGAAGTATATGATTTTTTTGGGAAGAGACTAACTCTCCCCTTAATATTGAATTCTAAATGAATTCAATATATGACTATCTAAAGAGCAATGAGTAATATAATGGGTAGTGTTTGCAATAGAAGTTTATGAGATGCAGAAATGTGATTTTTTTCTTACTAAAAGGTCACATAAAACCTAAAGGAATACTATTGGATGGTAACTCAGTGAAAGTCTCTGTGGTAGAAAAGAGGAATCATTATAAAAGAAAAAAAAAAATCTGTTTAACAGGAATCTTCTGCTTAACAGGAGGACCCACCTCCTAGAGTAATGGAAATAAAGACAAAAATAGATAAGTGAGACCTAATTAAACTTAAAAACTTTTGCACAGCAAAAGAAACTATAAACAAGGTGAAAAGACAACCTTCAGATTGGGAGAAAAATAACAGCAAATGAAATAACCGGCAGAGAATTTCCAAAATATGCAAGCAGCTCATACAACTCAACACCAAGAAAACAAACAACCCACTCAAAAAAATGGGAAAAAGACCTAAACAGACATTTCTCCAAAGAAGACATACAGATGGTCAACAAACACAAAACTCTGTAAAGAAAAAAAAAAAGAAAAGAGGGAAAAAATCTGCTTAAAAAAGAGGGGTCAGGCAGGTATTGGAGTGGGATCAGAAGCTGGTAGGAACCTGAAACATTCTGTAGCTATTCTTCAATCACTCTGTCAAGTGACACAAATGTTTCTCTTTCTTCATGTGATGAAGAGCAGGGATCTAAACTTATCCAAAAAGCTAGAGAGGCACCATTTGTCCCCATGGGAATGGCAGGTTTTGTAGCAATAGTTGCATATGGATTATATAGACTGAAAAGCAGTCCCTGATACAGTTTATTCCCTGTATTAGGAATTCTGGGCAGGGGCTTCCCTGGTGGTCCAGTGGGTGAAGAGTCTGCCTTGCAGTGCAAGGGGCACCAATTCAATCCCTGGCTGGGGAAGATCCCATGTGCCGCGGAGTGGCTGGGCAGGTGTGCTCAATTAGGAGCCGAGCACTCTGGAGCACATGGGCCCAGAGCTGGTGGTCTGCACAGAGAGAGGCCACTGCAATGGGAGGTCCACACAGGCCAAAGAATAAAGATGGATAAAAAAATACATAAATTTTTAAAAAATCAATAAAAAGAGGCCACAGTTAAAAGAAAAAAAAAGAAAGAAAAAAGAATTCTGGGCAGAACCTTAACCTTAGAAGAGGAGATGCCTCTTTGGTCTTGGTGGTGGTGTTTGCTTTAGTTAGACATCGCATATTGAGGTTATAAGTTTATGCTGAAAATAAATTGTTTGGATCAGACAAGAACATGGTAATTTGAATACTGGCTTTCTTCCTGATTTGTCTGGTGACCAAATTACTGGTGACTAGTTCACTAGCTAGGTCATTCGGGGAAATAAGCTTAGCACAAAAGAAACAAGTCACATTTAAATACACTTGATAATAGCACCAGTCCATCTTCTTAAACTCATTTGATGAAATTAATTCTAAAGAAGACAACACGCCAATCCTGAAAATGCTCCCAGTTGCTGGCGAATATGTTTTTTGATGGGATATACAACCCTATTTACCCCAGTTAATTTAACTTTCTGACTGTCTTGTGGATTGAGTACTGTTTTAAGGTCTGGTTGGCTCTTGAGGACCCCTTTCAGAACCGTGCGTGGAATACAACATGAACCTCTCTGAAAATCTGTGTGTGTGTGTTTTTTTTTTTTAAAGATTTACTTATTTATTTATTTTGGGCGGGGGTCGGGTTGGGGAGGGAGGGGAGCGGGCGGGCCACTTCTATTGGCCTTTCGTTTCTCTATGTTCATCCATCTCTGTTCTTTGGCTCCTGTGGGCCTCCCATCGCGGTGGCGTCTGTCGCCGCAGAGCACCGGCTCTGGGCGCATGCGCTCCAGAGCTCGGGCTCGGTAATTGGACACATCAGTCCAGCCGCTCCGCGGCACATGGGATCTTCCCAGGCCAGGGCTCAAACCAGCGCCCCTTACTGCAAGGCGGTGTCCTTACCCACTGGACCATCAGGGGAAGCCCTGTGTGTGTTTTTAACCCAAACCTAAAAAGCTGGTAACACAGCCACTTTGAAGTAGTGTTTATTTTAGAATCATAGCTATAAACATGAGAATAATTTAACTGTAAAGCCCTTTTAACTCTTTTGTAATTGTAGAATTATATTTTGCTGCTGTCATATTAGAATAATTTTAAATGTCATTTTGAGATAGAAATGTGTATTTTAAGTGCTAACGCAATGGTGAATGAAAAACACTTTTAAAATGTGTGCAGTTTGTTCATTTTCTCTAAAAGAATCATCAGCTAACTAAATTGCCTCTAATGGAAGTGATTTATGAGCAAGCTGGTTTGGTCAGTATATAAGCTTTGGTACACCCAGAATGCTTTGTTGTACTTGTGAAATTCTCTTGTCTAACTTGAATATTGTCTAACATTCCACGGTGATAACATGGTAAATACAGTGTTATTAAAGTAGGTGAAACACACACACACACACACACACACACACAAAGAGAGGTCAAAATGCCTAACTCTTGGGAATTCCGTGGCAGTCCAGTGGTTAGAACTTGGTGCTCTCACTGCTGAGGGCCCAGGTTCAATCCCTGGTTGGGAAACTAAATTCCCCAAGCTGTGCAGTGCACCCCCCCCCCCCCCCCCAAAAAAAACCCACTAAGTGAAAATACTGAATTATTTCATCCCAGGTACTGATAGTCAACCAAAACAGTTAAGAAAGGGAAAGCAAGACCTTCTAAAATATTCTAAATAGGTCAAGTGTGAGACTAATATTTAGGAATCCTCTAGTCCATACCATTTTGGTGGGGGAAGTCTTATAGAGAGGCTTTAAAACTTGAATCAAGGAATCAATAAATTTGACATGATCCTGACCCTTTACCAAACCCGCCTAATATCAGTGCCCTTTGGTTCAGGGTGTGTAGAGAACCATCTGGAATATAGAGAGGAATCTCGAATTTTTTAAAAAAAAATTTTTATTTATTTATTTATTTTGGGCGGGGGTCGGGTTGGGGAGGGAGAGGAGCGGGCGGGCCACTTCCTTTGGTCTTTCATTTCTCTATTTTCATCCGTCTTTGTTCTTTGGCTCCTGTGGGCCCCCCATCGTGCTGGCGTCTGTCTTCGCAGAGCGCCAGCTCTGGGCGCATGCGCTCCAGAGCTCCGGCGCGGTGATTGGACACATCGGTCCAGCCGCTCCACGGCACGTGGGGTCTTCCCAGGCCAGGGATCGAACTGGCGCCCCTTGCACTGCAAGGCGGTGTCCTTACCTACTGGACCACCAGGGGAGGCCCAATCTTGATTCTAAAATTGTTCATGACATTTGACCTGGCAATTCCACTTTGGGAAATCACAAGGAAAAAAATGTCCTGGGGCAGAGTGGGAGGAGTCCACAGCAAGTATTGTGTCCTAAGGTTAAGGGGAAGCACTCTGGAATGTGTTTGCCAAGGTAAGAATTATTTGTGGAACCTATACTTTTGAAACTTACAGGTTACTTCACCTCAGTCTATTTCTTCAGCTGTAAAAATGGGAATAAAAGTCATGCCTGTCTCATTAGTCATTAGGCTGCTGTAAGATGATGAATAAGAAGTTGTCTAAGATCTAGAGAGTTCTTTCTTTCTTTTCTTTATGGCCACCCCACGTGGCATGCGGGATCTTTCCTGACCAGAGATCAAACCCAAGGCCCCTGCATTCGGAGCACGGAGTCTTAACCACTGGGCCCTCAGGGAAGTCCTAGGGAGTTCTTAATAGGGTGAGTGATAACAATGATGATCTAGAGAATTTGAAGTGACTCATAGTCCAAAAGATATAAAAATACCTGAGAAAACTTATGGTTTATAAACAAGGAAATATGAGGTAGTTGCAAGAAGTGATATGTATGTAAACTATCTTTATAGTGCAGTATAAAAATCAGGACACAAAATACTTTTGCATGGTTGATTATAACAAGGAAGGAAGACATGTATATGTTAATAAGAACCCAGTACAGATGGAGACAGAGTTTAATCTTCTGTTGGTTTGCTGGGTATCATTTCTAAAATTCAGGGTGAATTCTTTTCTACACAAATTTACTTTTTAGTGCCAAAAGTTTACAGTTCTTTATTATTTTTCTTATGAAATATAAAACACAAGAAAGTCCTCCAGACAAAAACATACAGTTTTAGGGCTTCCCCTGGTGGTCCAGTGGGTAAGGACACCGCCTTGCTGTGCAAGGGGCGCCGGTTCGAGCCATGGCCTGGGAAGATCCCACATGCCGCGGAGCGGCTGGACTGATGTGTCCAATTACCAAGCCGGAGCTCTGGAGCGCATGCGCCCAGAGCCGGCGCTCTGCGACGACAGAGGCCACCGCGATGGGAGGCCCACAGGAGCCAAAGAACAAAGACGGATGAAAATAGAGAAATGAAAGACCAATAGAAGTGGCCCTCCCGCTCCCCTCCCTCCCCAACCTGATCCCCGCCCAAAATAAATAAATAAATAAATCTTTAAAACAAAAAATACAGTTTTATAATTTATCACAAAGTGAACACTGATGTAACTATCACTCAAGTCAACAAGATGAATGGCCAGCATTCTCAGAAACCATCCTTCTAATGGCTGCTTTTCCCAAGTCTATATCTCAAAGCACTATAATTTTGCTTATGTGTTCTTAAAATTTATAACTAGAATTAAACAATAAGAAGTTGTCTAAGATCTAGAGAGTTCTTTCTTTCTTTTTTTTTTTTTTATTGCCACCCCACGTGGCATGCGGGATCTTTCCTGACCAGAGATCAAACCCAAGGCCCCTGCATTCGGAGCACGGAGTCTTAACCACTGGGCCCTCAGGGAAGTCCTAGGGAGTTCTTAATAGGGTGAGTGATAACAATGATGATCTAGAGAATTTGAAGTGACTCATAGTCCAAAAGATATAAAAATACCTGAGAAAACTTATGGTTTATAAACAAGGAAATATGAGGTAGTTGCAAGAAGTGATATGTATGTAAACTATCTTTATAGTGCAGTATAAAAATCAGGACACAAAATACTTTTGCATGGTTGATTATAACAAGGAAGGAAGACATGTATATGTTAATAAGAACCCAGTACAGATGGAGACAGAGTTTAATCTTCTGTTGGTTTGCTGGGTATCATTTCTAAAATTCAGGGTGAATTCTTTTCTACACAAATTTACTTTTTAGTGCCAAAAGTTTACAGTTCTTTATTATTTTTCTTATGAAATATAAAACACAAGAAAGTCCTCCAGACAAAAACATACAGTTTTAGGGCTTCCCCTGGTGGTCCAGTGGGTAAGGACACCGCCTTGCTGTGCAAGGGGCGCCGGTTCGAGCCATGGCCTGGGAAGATCCCACATGCCGCGGAGCGGCTGGACTGATGTGTCCAATTACCAAGCCGGAGCTCTGGAGCGCATGCGCCCAGAGCCGGCGCTCTGCGACGACAGAGGCCACCGCGATGGGAGGCCCACAGGAGCCAAAGAACAAAGACGGATGAAAATAGAGAAATGAAAGACCAATAGAAGTGGCCCTCCCGCTCCCCTCCCTCCCCAACCTGATCCCCGCCCAAAATAAATAAATAAATAAATCTTTAAAACAAAAAATACAGTTTTATAATTTATCACAAAGTGAACACTGATGTAACTATCACTCAAGTCAACAAGATGAATGGCCAGCATTCTCAGAAACCATCCTTCTAATGGCTGCTTTTCCCAAGTCTATATCTCAAAGCACTATAATTTTGCTTATGTGTTCTTAAAATTTATAACTAGAATTAAACAATATGTATTCCTTCATGTGGCTTCTTCTGCTCAACACCATGTTGGTGAGATTAAGCCACACTGTTTCTTTAGCTGTTGTTTGTTATCTTCGTTGCTGTATAATATTCCTTTATAATGACTATGCCACACTTAGTTTATCCATTTTCCTGTTGATAGGTAATTGGCTTGTAGCAGACTGCGTTTTCTAAAGATGGCCACAGGAATATCTCTCAACACATATGCTGTTTTTATAAAGTGACCTTGACCTTCCTCCCATTAAAAGGTGAAATCTGGGACTTTTCTGGTGGTCCAGTGTTTATGGCTCTACTTTCCAATGCAGGGAGCAGGGATTCAGTCCCTGGTCCAGGAAATGAGATCTCATAAGTTGTGTGGCATGGTCACCCTTTCCCCCCAATAGAAGAATGCGGATATGTGTGTCTTCCATGCCATTTTGGGAATTCCCTGATGGTCCAGCTGTATGAGGAAAAGGCCTTTAGATGATTCCAGTCCCCTTGCCGCTGAGTCACAGCCTTTGCATCTCCCTGCAGAACCCACAGACTTTGCGAAGCTAAGATAAACAATCCTTTCTGTAGGCTCTTGGTGAACTCTTGCCCCGCAAAATCCACATAGAACAAAACGGTGGTGGTTTTATGCACTAGGGCGTGATGTGGTTTAATACACAGCAGAAGCGTCAGAAGCTGGACTGCATCCAGTTTTTAGCTATTATAAATAAGCATTCATGAAAACGTGCTTCTTTGGGGAACCAATAGAGGCTGTAGATTATGAATATCTTAATTTTGGTAGGTAACATGTGTTTCTTTGTGGAATCTATAAGGTTCATAGGCTATGAATATCTTAATTTTTGGTAGATAATTTTTCCAAAGTGGGTGTGCCAATTCAGACTGCCTCTAGCAGTACATGATAATTCTAATTATCCCATATCCTCACCACCATTTTATCAGTGTTTTAAAATCCCAGCCATTCTTATACTCTAATATAAAATAAAAAGTTTAAATAAATAAAATTCCAGCCATTTTGGTGGATGTGCAGTAATATCTCCCATGGCCTTAGTCTGCATTTCCCTGTGTCCTTTTTTTTTTTAAAAAAAAATCATTTATTGATTTTTTACTTTTATTTTGGCTGTGCTGGGTTTTTGTTGTGGTGTGCAGGTTTTCTCTAGTTGCGTTGAGAGGGGCTACTCTCTAGATGTGATGCACAGACTTCTCAATGAGGTGGCTTCTCTTGCTGCAGAGCATGGGCTCTAGGGCTTGTGGGCTTCAGTAGTTGTGACTCTCAGGCTCCAGAACACAAACTTAATAGTTGTGACTCCCCTTGAGGCTTAGTTGCCTCAAGGCATGCGGGAAACTTCCCAGACCAGGGATCAAACTGGTATCCCTGCATTTCAAAATGGGTTTTTAGCCACTGGGCCATGAGGGAAACTGTATGGTTAAACATTTTAGCTATGTGTAACTGGTATTTGATCATAAAGATATTCTCCTGTATTATCTTCTGGAAGCTTTGTTATTTTGCCTGTCCCATTAATAGCAACAATTCCAGAAGATACTGTGACATCGCTGTGGCTGCCCTCAAGTCATCTTTGGGGATTGTAGGCATGTCAGTGCTGTCCTAATCCAACATAAGAGGATCCAACCCGGGAATATTTTTCTGTTCCCAGAGTTCAAAAATTCTTCATTGTAAACCAGATGATAAGATCAAAACCCTAAGGCCCTAGAAGAGTAGAACTCTTTATTCTTCAAGCAGCCTAACCCCACTAAACACGTTTGGGCCTGAACCTCTGCAGAGTAGCTCCTCACTCACTCTGTTCTCCCATCTCACACCTTGCCTCCAAACCAAGTTCACTTTCAAGCCATGGCTCTTCCTCTTTCTCACGGTGCTGCCCAGCAAGCACAAACATCCCCATTCCCATCCAGCTTCTGTGGCCAGGACAAGGTGATCAAGAGGCATGTCTCTCCTGAACTCTGGATCCCCAGATTTAAAAAAGGCAAACAGACTGCCTCTAGCAGTACATGATAATTCTAATTATCCCATATCCTCACCACCATTTTATCAGTGTTTTAAAATCCCAGCCATTCTTATACTCTAATATAAAATAAAAAGTTTAAATAAATAAAATTCCAGCCATTTTGGTGGATGTGCAGTAATATCTCCCATGGCCTTAGTCTGCATTTCCCTGTGTCCTTTTTTTTTTTAAAAAAAAATCATTTATTGATTTTTTACTTTTATTTTGGCTGTGCTGGGTTTTTGTTGTGGTGTGCAGGTTTTCTCTAGTTGCGTTGAGAGGGGCTACTCTCTAGATGTGATGCACAGACTTCTCAATGAGGTGGCTTCTCTTGCTGCAGAGCATGGGCTCTAGGGCTTGTGGGCTTCAGTAGTTGTGACTCTCAGGCTCCAGAACACAAACTTAATAGTTGTGACTCCCCTTGAGGCTTAGTTGCCTCAAGGCATGCGGAATCTTCCCAGACCAGGGATCAAACTGGTATCCCTGCATTTCAAAATGGGTTTTTAGCCACTGGGCCATGAGGGAAACTGTATGGTTAAACATTTTAGCTATGTGTAACTGGTATTTGATCATAAAGATATTCTCCTGTATTATCTTCTGGAAGCTTTGTTATTTTGCCTGTCCCATTAATAGCAACAATTCCAGAAGATACTGTGACATCGCTGTGGCTGCCCTCAAGTCATCTTTGGGGATTGTAGGCATGTCAGTGCTGTCCTAATCCAACATAAGAGGATCCAACCCGGGAATATTTTTCTGTTCCCAGAGTTCAAAAATTCTTCATTGTAAACCAGATGATAAGATCAAAACCCTAAGGCCCTAGAAGAGTAGAACTCTTTATTCTTCAAGCAGCCTAACCCCACTAAACACGTTTGGGCCTGAACCTCTGCAGAGTAGCTCCTCACTCACTCTGTTCTCCCATCTCACACCTTGCCTCCAAACCAAGTTCACTTTCAAGCCATGGCTCTTCCTCTTTCTCACGGTGCTGCCCAGCAAGCACAAACATCCCCATTCCCATCCAGCTTCTGTGGCCAGGACAAGGTGATCAAGAGGCATGTCTCTCCTGAACTCTGGATCCCCAGATTTAAGGGCAAACAAGATGTCAGCACATTTAACCTGTAACTTTAGACCTTTTTAACTTGGTGTCTGGGTTTCCTTGGTAGGATTAGAATGGATTCCCTTCCTGGGAGTTTCCACCCAATGGATTCCAAGGCAGTTAGATTTCCAGACTATTCTTCCCTAAGATGTGAGACCAAGTTCTTCTTCCTAGCCTTGATAGACAAATGAGAAGTTCTGTCCAGTGACCCTAATGTTTACTGCTAAACAGATTACCCTAGGCATTCATTTCCCTTCTTGTTCTTTCTTTTGTTCCTCCCACTCACCTTCGTTTTTGCTTATAACTTCCCCATATTCCTAGATGAATTTGTCTCTTCCCCCCAAATAAAAATAAACCTACTATAATTAAGCACCCTTCCCCTAAGCCAAGAGGGCCTGAACAAATCAAGGTGAGAGAGATAGCCCAGAGCCACTCGGGCTCCCTGCTCCATGGACAGAGGATGTTAGAGTCCAGTTAGGTTCCTTATATCTTCTACTGAAATTGCCTCTCTCTCATGGGAGCAAATGAAAATTCAAGATTCTACTAAAATCTACAAGGGCAGCCAAGTGTGACGGGGGTACATTGGTCTAGTCTTGAGGTTGGAGGGAGACAGGAACTGAGCATTCTCCTAATGTGCAGCCTCCGGATGTGGAGGAAGCTGTGGAGATGGGTGTGTAGACCCCTGTGACTGCTCAAGGAATGCGTGAGGACTGGAAGGTGTCCTATCAATTGTCGACTACCTCCCGAAGCAAGGCATTGATATATGGGTCCTCCAGACAGAGCAGGCAGGGAAGGACAATGCCTTGGTTACCCAAGGTATCAGGGTGGGAGGGACTTTCCATGCCACCTGCTGATGGACCCTCAAGAGAACAAGGCAGGAACTCCCTGGTGGTCCAGTGGCTAGGACTTGGCATTTTTCACTGCCATGGCCCAGATTCAATCCCTGCTTGGGAAACTAAGATCCCGCAAGCTGTGCAGTACAGCTTCAAAGAAAAGAGGGAGGGCTTCCCCTGGTGGTCCAGTGGATAAGGACACCGCCTTGCAATGAAAGGGGTGCCGGTTCGATCCCGGGCCTGGGAAGATCCTACATGCCGAGGCGCAGCTGGACTGATGTGTCCAATCGCCGAGCCGAGCTCTGGAGCGCATGCGCCCAGAGCTGGCGCTCTGCGACAATAGATGCCACAGTGATGGGAGGCCCGCAGGAGCCAAGGAACAAGGACGGATGAGAGCAGAGAAATAGAAGACCAAAGGAAGTGGCCCGCCCGCTCCCCTCCCTCCCCAACCCGACCCCCACCCAAAATACATAAATAAATAAATAAATAAATAAATCTTTAAATAAAAAAAAGAAAAGAGGGAGAGAAAGAAAATCAATCATGAAACAATGATTAAAAAAACCTCACCCCATCCTTAATACAAAAATTCCACCCTGTGCGTTGTTTTCCTTAAGACTTTCAATTTCATCTCCTATCAGTGCAAAAGTTTTTAGGGAGACTTCCCCTGTGGCCCAGTGGTTGAGACTCGCACTCCCAATGCAGAGGGCACAGGTTCGATCCCTGGGCAGGGAACTAGATTCCACATGCCACAGCTGAAGATCCTGAATGCCACAACTAGGACCTGGCACAGCCAAATAAATAAAAAAAAAATTTCTTTAATGGCCTTTTTAGGACCAGGAAATGCAAAAGAGAGAAAAGGAGTCAGAACATGGTCAGGGCATAATAAATGTCTATGAGAAAGATTTTAACTGATTAGGAGGTAGGCGGTACTCATGAACTTTCCCCAAGAAGGCAGACTTACAGAGGCCCCACCCCCATCCTCCTTCTGAGGGGCCTTTCTAAAGGTCCATACCCCACAGCCGGTACTAGCTGCAGAATGCTATGGGAAAATCCTAGCATTCAGCTCCGATTCCTCATTTAGGTGGTAGTGATGCAGCTGCTCTTCAGGACACAGTCCCACCAGCCCTGTCTACTGGCCAACACGCCCAGGGTGCATGCTGGAAAGACAGCACATTGCTTCTCTTCGGCACCAGCATAACTGACAATTGCGCCTTTCTATCCTCCAGGCCAGAGTTCATCTGGGTGAGAAAGAATGACTAGGAGGAACGAATAGGAGTTCCTTGTGATCATATCCCAACAGTTCAGAAAAACAGCAAAAGACTCTGTGCTATTCAGGCTTTTGCTTAGGCCTGGTTTTATTGTGAATCAGTTCAGAATGCCTTCATAGCCATATGCTCATCATTTCTGTTAAATAAGAAGCCCCATTTTGCCTTTTATGGGTGCTTAAGTAAATTAGAAACACTACCTCTTGTTCAGTCTCTACAATAGTATGGCATAGATATTTTTATATACTCTCATATTATCTCATGAAATTGTTATAATGATCTCCCGTGGGGGAAATGAATTTTTCTGTTGTAAAAGCAATAAAACTGAAACTCAGAGGATAGGACTCCAACCAAGGGTTTTTTTGGCCATGGGCATGTGAGATCTTGGTTCCCAGACCAGCAGACTAGGGATTGAACCTGCAGCCTCTGCATTGGCAGCCTGAGGTTTTAACCAAAACTACCAAGGAAGTCCCAACCCAGGTCTCCTGAGTCCTAACTTCAAGCACTTGGTCCTTCAGTCAATCTATTCATGAGGCACGCTTTTAGAAGCCTCTTAAAGGCCGACCCCCTTCACACAAAGACTGAGATCATTGTCGAAGACATCCTTTTAGTAAGTTTTAATACCATTCACCTTCTCTACCCGTTTTTTCTTATCTTACAAGGTCTTTTGCCCACCCAGCTTTTATTTTCTCCCTGAAAGGATCCTTGTTTTTTCTGTCCTAGAAACAAAATGCTGGGCTAGATGAGTCATTGTTTCAAGCCACTGTGACAATTTTCTCTGTTCCTCCTACAGAAACTGTTATGTAGCACCTTGGGTAATTTTTCTCTCTTTATCCAACTAATTGTCCTTTCTCTCCCAGGAACATTTCTGTTGCTACAAAGTAGTGATTACAGGGGGTCTCCTCTAAGCTTCTGCAGTTAAGACAGAGCTGAATATATCTGAGAGGTTTGGAAGTCCTGAGAGTAATTTTTTTTTCAATGTATTATTATTGTTATTTATTTCAGCTGTGCTGGGTCTCCTTTGCAGTGCTCGAGTTTTCTCTAGTTGCAGCATGCAGGCTCTCTAGTGGTGGTGTGCGTACTCTAGAGCCGATCAGGCAAAGGGGGCTAGGAGGAACGAATAGGAGTTCCTTGTGATCATATCCCAACAGTTCAGAAAACAGCAAAAGACTCTGTGCTATTCAGGCTTTTGCTTAGGCCTGGTTTTATTGTGAATCAGTTCAGAATGCCTTCATAGCCATATGCTCATCATTTCTGTTAAATAAGAAGCCCCATTTTGCCTTTTATGGGTGCTTAAGTAAATTAGAAACACTACCTCTTGTTCAGTCTCTACAATAGTATGGCATAGATATTTTTATATACTCTCATATTATCTCATGAAATTGTTATAATGATCTCCGTGGGGAAATGAATTTTCTGTTGTAAAAGCAATAAAACTGAAACTCAGAGGATAGGACTCCAACCAAGGGTTTTTTTGGCCATGGGCATGTGAGATCTTGGTTCCCAGACCAGCAGACTAGGGATTGAACCTGCAGCCTCTGCATTGGCAGCCTGAGGTTTTAACCAAAACTACCAAGGAAGTCCCAACCCAGGTCTCCTGAGTCCTAACTTCAAGCACTTGGTCCTTCAGTCAATCTATTCATGAGGCACGCTTTTAGAAGCCTCTTAAAGGCCGACCCCCTTCACACAAAGACTGAGATCATTGTCGAAGACATCCTTTTAGTAAGTTTTAATACCATTCACCTTCTCTACCCGTTTTTTCTTATCTTACAAGGTCTTTTGCCCACCCAGCTTTTATTTTCTCCCTGAAAGGATCCTTGTTTTTTCTGTCCTAGAAACAAAATGCTGGGCTAGATGAGTCATTGTTTCAAGCCACTGTGACAATTTTCTCTGTTCCTCCTACAGAAACTGTTATGTAGCACCTTGGGTAATTTTTCTCTCTTTTATCCAACTAATTGTCCTTTCTCTCCCAGGAACATTTCTGTTGCTACAAAGTAGTGATTACAGGGGGTCTCCTCTAAGCTTCTGCAGTTAAGACAGAGCTGAATATATCTGAGAGGTTTGGAAGTCCTGAGAGTAATTTTTTTTTCAATGTATTATTATTGTTATTTATTTCAGCTGTGCTGGGTCTCCTTTGCAGTGCTCGAGTTTTCTCTAGTTGCAGCATGCAGGCTCTCTAGTGGTGGTGTGCGTACTCTAGAGCCTGGGAGTGATTTTTAAGACTTGCTTTAGTAGTCTCTGTTGGTCCCAGTTTCAGTTCCATCTCCAGGAGTTTTGCCTCCTCTTAGGGATTCCTCCTTCCCAGGTACTAGGTAGCCAAACACTGCCCTCTGGCTGCCCAGTGGAGGCCTTGTTGGCAGGCTACGCCCGGGACCTGGCCCACAGCCTTTCTCCATCCGTCCCACGTATTCTGGATGGCATAGGATGGTCAGGTTGTTCGAAGAAAGTATTCTGAGGAAAGTAATTTGAGGATTTGTTTGCCAATGGGCTCTATAGGCTTCTGATCTTCTCTTTACCCTGGGGAGGATAAACCTGAAAGGAGATCTAAACATATGGACAAGAACATGATAATTAGCTCAAAGTGATGCTGGCCCCTTGGCGTGGTCCATGAGGAAGAACTTGCAGTGAGGGTCTAAAGCGACGCGACACCTTGCTGAGAGCCAGGAGGATTATTGCTTTGCTAGGTATTTGCTCCGGAGTGCCTACTAAGGGTATTACTTGTGCCGAGTTCCCCCTTTCATCTCCTCCATAAGTTGCTAGAAGACTAGAGTGGGTTAGGAGAGGAAGAATGTAGAAACTGGGAGACAGGACGCACGTGGGCATCTTTTTTTTTTTTTTTAAAGATTTATTTATTTATTTTGAGCAGGGGTCGGGTTGGGGAGGGAGGGGAGCAGGCGGGCCACTTCTATTGGTCTTTCATTTCTCTATTTTCATCCGTCTTCGTTCTTTGGCTCCTGTGGGCCTCCCATTGCAGTGGCATCTGTCGTTGCAGAGCGCCGGCTCTGGGCGCATGTGCTCCAGAGCTTGGGCTTGGTAATTGGACACATCGGTCCAGCTGCTCCGCGGCATGTAGGATCTTCCCAGGCCAGGGATCGAATTGGCGCCCCTTGCACTGCAAGGCGGTGTCCTTACCCACTGAACTACCAGTGGAAGGCACGTGGGCATCTTAATTTCATTATTTTAAGCCTATTTCTTTGTCACTTTTCCAAACAGCTGAGGGTTCAGGGCATTCACCCTTCAGAACAGAGAAAGCCCAGCATCTAGATGACAGAGACAAGCTGTTGTTTTCCAATTTGTTTGTCTGTTCTTGTTTTCTGTTTTTGTGGTCGCACCTCAAAGCACGTGGTTTCTTGGTTCCCTAACCCAGGATCAAACTCATCCCCCCTGGATGGGAAGCACTGAGTCTTAACCACTGGACTACCAGGGAAATCCCTGTCATTTGCCTGTTAAATTGCTTGGTATCTCTGTGGGCTGGCTGTTGACATTCTCTTTCCTTGTCTTTTCTCCAGCTGGGGCTCTTCCAGGACTCAACACATGTGAACTTGGAACTCCAAGGGAATCTGCTCTTTACTTCTCCCATTACGGCCCAGGCCTCCTAGACTGACCCCTCTGGGCTTACCCAGGGTTCCGCCAATAGCTCCGAAATAGTTTTAATTTTAACTACCAGTGTAATACAGAGAAGGGAAGCATGCCTAAGAACTTCCTTTTCAAAGACATCATGCCAGGGTTTCCCTGGTGGCTCAGTGGTAAGGAATCTGTCTGCCAATGCAGGAGAAATGGGTTCAATCCCTAGTTCAGGAAGCTCCCACATGCCTCAGGGCAAATAAGTCCATATGTCATAGCTACTGAAACCCACACTCTAGAGCCCAGGAGCCGCAACAAGAGAAGTCACTGCAATGAGAAGCTCTGCGACGAAAAAGTAGCCCCCACTCATGGCAACTAGAGAAAAACCCATGCAGGATTGAAGACCCATCACAGCCAATAACAGCAACAACAACAACAAAAAGACATCATGTCAAGTGAGATCAGCCAAACACAAAAGAGCAAATATTCCATGATAATATGTAGTATCTAGAACAGGCAAATCAGTAGAAGTTTAGAGGGAGTGAAAGAAAGGGGAGTTAGTGTTTAATGGGTACAGAATTTGGGATGATGAAAAATTGTGGAAATGGACAGTGATGATGGATATACAACATTATGAATGTACTTGTTACCACAGAACTGCACACTTACAAATGGTTAGAATGGTAGGTTTTATGTGGGGCCTCTTTTCCCACAGTATAAAAAGAAGACAAAATGCTAGAGTTAAAATCAACACTCTTTATTACTGATCCAGCACACATTTTTTTTTTTTTCTGAGTTACTAAGATTAGTACCTTTGGGCAATTATGTTTGACTGATATTTTTACCCGTTGATTTAAAATAAATTCCTTGTTCTCTCCTAAAAAAGAAAGAGAGAGAAAAGTCTCTTCTCACACCCAGAGTTCTCAACAGCAATAATAACCCCCAAAGATTTTACCCTGCTGGCTTCCAAAAGAGCTTGTCTTTTCAGTTCCATCTCTGGAGGAAGTTGGACTCATGGTGTGGCGAGTGGATATGGGGGTACAGGGTTAGAAGGGCAACTGGTGCCTCAGAGGGCTCCCAAGTCTGCATCTGCTTTGCCCTTCTGACTTGATGCTGACTCCCCTGCCAATCAAGCCGCTCAGACTCTCAGGGGAGACAAGATGAAGGAAGCCTGGATTACCAACAATTCCCCTCAGGCTGTGTCCCTAGCAAACGCAGAGCACTGGACATCCTGCAGGGGGAGCCCATGTGCAGACCCCTCAGGGCCAGGCAGGCTCCAGAGGGGCTGATCACCTTGACTGAGGTCAAGCAGCTCTAGCCAGCGTTCTTTCCAGACATCATTTGATTGAGATAATTATTATTACACATTGTATTATGAGGAATACAAAGAAAACTACGAGAAAGAACTCAAAGTACCAGGAGAAAGAGAAATCGGCTGAGTGGGTGGAGAAAGTGAGAGGTTTGGTGAACAATCTAAACTTTGGGTAGGAGAAGAAGAGAGAATCAGAGAGGAGACAGAAATCCATGAAATGTCACTGTTGCACTTTCTTCCACAAAAAGAGAGAGAGGAATGTGGAGTAGCCCAGGCAATGTTAAGATAATTGATTTCAGGCAAAAGAGATCAGGTGGCTCATTTGGTAAAGAATTTGTCTGCAATGCAGGAGACCTGGGGTCAATCACTGGGTCAGGAAGATCCCCTTGAGAAGGGAGTGACTGCCCACTCCAGTACCCAGTCCCTGTCGGGCTACAAATGGTTAGAATGGTAGGTTTTATGTGGGCCTCTTTTCCCACAGTATAAAAAGAAGACAAAATGCTAGAGTTAAAATCAACACTCTTTATTACTGATCCAGCACACATTTTTTTTTTTTTCTGAGTTACTAAGATTAGTACCTTTGGGCAATTATGTTTGACTGATATTTTTACCCGTTGATTTAAAATAAATTCCTTGTTCTCTCCTAAAAAAGAAAGAGAGAGAAAAGTCTCTTCTCACACCCAGAGTTCTCAACAGCAATAATAACCCCCAAAGATTTTACCCTGCTGGCTTCCAAAAGAGCTTGTCTTTTCAGTTCCATCTCTGGAGGAAGTTGGACTCATGGTGTGGCGAGTGGATATGGGGGTACAGGGTTAGAAGGGCAACTGGTGCCTCAGAGGGCTCCCAAGTCTGCATCTGCTTTGCCCTTCTGACTTGATGCTGACTCCCCTGCCAATCAAGCCGCTCAGACTCTCAGGGGAGACAAGATGAAGGAAGCCTGGATTACCAAAAACCCCTCAGGCTGTGTCCCTAGCAAACGCAGAGCACTGGACATCCTGCAGGGGGAGCCCATGTGCAGACCCCTCAGGGCCAGGCAGGCTCCAGAGGGGCTGATCACCTTGACTGAGGTCAAGCAGCTCTAGCCAGCGTTCTTTCCAGACATCATTTGATTGAGATAATTATTATTACACATTGTATTATGAGGAATACAAAGAAAACTACGAGAAAGAACTCAAAGTACCAGGAGAAAGAGAAATCGGCTGAGTGGGTGGAGAAAGTGAGAGGTTTGGTGAACAATCTAAACTTTGGGTAGGAGAAGAAGAGAGAATCAGAGAGGAGACAGAAATCCATGAAATGTCACTGTTGCACTTTCTTCCACAAAAAGAGAGAGAGGAATGTGGAGTAGCCCAGGCAATGTTAAGATAATTGATTTCAGGCAAAAGAGATCAGGTGGCTCATTTGGTAAAGAATTTGTCTGCAATGCAGGAGACCTGGGGTCAATCACTGGGTCAGGAAGATCCCCTTGAGAAGGGAGTGACTGCCCACTCCAGTACCCAGTCCCTGTCGGGCTACAGTCCCTGGGGCTGAACACGACTTAGTGACTAAACCATCACCAAGTGGAGATCTGGGTGGTTCCCAGGTGGCTCAGTGGTAAGGAATCTACTGAAACATACTAACCTGGATGTCGAACAGGAGATGTGCTTTGTGTGTCTCTCAGTCTGAGTTACAGGTACTTGAAAAACCTTGTCCTCACTCTCAAAGCTGGCTCTCTGAGGGAGCACTTCGTAACTCATTTTATGAGACCAATATTAATTTCCATGACATAGTCGTGCCCATCTTTTTGCAACTCCATGGACTGTAGTCTGTCAGGCTCCTCTGTCCATGAGATTCTGCAGGCAAGAATACTGGACTGGGTAGCCATTCCCTTTTCCAGAGGATCTTCCTGACCCAGGGATGGAACTCAGGTCTCCCACATTGCAAGCAGATTCTTTACGATCTGAGACACCAGAGGAGCCCCCCAAAGAGTTAAAGACAGCATAAGAAATGAAAGCTGTGGGGCTTCCCTGGTGGTCCAGTGGGTAAGGACACCGCCTTGCAGTGCAAGGGGCGCCGGTTCGATCCCTGGCCTGGGAAGATCCCACGTGCCGCGGAGCGGCTGGACTGATGTGTCCAATCACTGAGCCGGAGCTCTGGAGCGCATGGGCCCAGAGCCGGCGCTCTGCAGCGACAGACGCCACTGCAATGGGAGGCCCACAGGAGCCAAAGAACAAAGACGGATGAAAATAAAGAAATGAAAGACCAATAGAAGTGGCCTGCCCGCTCCCCTCCCTCCCCAACCCGACCCCCGCCCAAAATAAATAAATAAATAAATAAATCTTAAAAAAAAAAAAAAAAAGAAAGAAATGAAAGCTGTGGGGAGGGAGGTGGGAGGGATATTCCACTGGAAAGGGACATGGGTAAACCTATGCCTGATTCATACTGATGTCTATAGAAACCAACACAATACTGTAAAGCAATTATCCTTCAATTAGAAATAAATAAGTGAAAACTGAACGCCAGTATTTTCAAGAACACAGATGAAAAAAATATTCAGGGAAATATTAGGAAATTGTATTCAATAATGAATAAAAAGAACCATACACCATAACCAAATGAGTTTATTCCAAATATGCAAAGTTGGTTCAGTATTTCAAAATCAATGAATATAATCCATCAAACCAACAAATAAAGAACAAAAAAGAATCATAACAGTTGATGTAGAAAAGGCATTTACCAAAATTCAATACCCACTCATGATAAAAGCTCTCAGCACACTGGGAATAGAGGGAACTTCCTCAGACTGAGTTACAGGTACTTGAAAACCTTGTCCTCACTCTCAAAGCTGGCTCTCTGAGGGAGCACTTCGAACTCATTTTATGAGACCAATATTAATTTCCATGACATAGTCGTGCCCATCTTTTGCAACTCCATGGACTGTAGTCTGTCAGGCTCCTCTGTCCATGAGATTCTGCAGGCAAGAATACTGGACTGGGTAGCCATTCCCTTTTCCAGAGGATCTTCCTGACCCAGGGATGGAACTCAGGTCTCCCACATTGCAAGCAGATTCTTTACGATCTGAGACACCAGAGGAGCCCCCCAAAGAGTTAAAGACAGCATAAGAAATGAAAGCTGTGGGGCTTCCCTGGTGGTCCAGTGGGTAAGGACACCGCCTTGCAGTGCAAGGGGCGCCGGTTCGATCCCTGGCCTGGGAAGATCCCACGTGCCGCGGAGCGGCTGGACTGATGTGTCCAATCACTGAGCCGGAGCTCTGGAGCGCATGGGCCCAGAGCCGGCGCTCTGCAGCGACAGACGCCACTGCAATGGGAGGCCCACAGGAGCCAAAGAACAAAGACGGATGAAAATAAAGAAATGAAAGACCAATAGAAGTGGCCTGCCCGCTCCCCTCCCTCCCCAACCTGACCCCCGCCCAAAATAAATAAAAAAATAAAAAAAACTTAAAAAAAAAAAAAAAAGAAAGAAATGAAAGCTGTGGGGAGGGAGGTGGGAGGGATATTCCACTGGAAAGGGACATGGGTAAACCTATGCCTGATTCATACTGATGTCTATAGAAACCAACACAATACTGTAAAGCAATTATCCTTCAATTAGAAATAAATAAGTGAAAACTGAACGCCAGTATTTTCAAGAACACAGATGAAAAAAATATTCAGGGAAATATTAGGAAATTGTATTCAATAATGAATAAAAAGAACCATACACCATAACCAAATGAGTTTATTCCAAATATGCAAAGTTGGTTCAGTATTTCAAAATCAATGAATATAATCCATCAAACCAACAAATAAAGAACAAAAAAGAATCATAACAGTTGATGTAGAAAAGGCATTTACCAAAATTCAATACCCACTCATGATAAAAGCTCTCAGCACACTGGGAATAGAGGGAACTTCCTCAGACTGTTATTAACATCTACAATCACACAGCTTAGGTTCATCTGTTCTAACAAACTGGAGATACTGAAAATGGAGGAGGCTGTGTATGTGTAGGGGTAGGGGCTATATGGGATACTTCTGTACCTTCCTCTCAATTTTGCTGTGAACCTAAAACAGCTCTAAACAATTAGTTACTGGGTTCGATGAAGCCTTTTTACATAAAACACCTAAGACATGATCCATGATAGAAATCATTGATAAACTGGACATGAGTATGATTAAAACCGTCTGCTCTTGGAAGGACAAGGTCCACAGAATGAGAAGATAAGCCACAGACTGGGAGGAAATATTTACAAAAAATATATGTCTGATAAAGAAATGTTATCCCAAGTATACAAAGAACTCCCAAAGCTTAACAATAAGAAAATGAACACCTAAGGACTTCCCTGTTGGCTCAGACAGTTAAGAAAATAAACACCTGATTAACAAATGAATCAAAGACCTTAATAGTCACCTCACCAAAGAAGATGAACAGATGGTAAATAAGCATATGACAAGATTATCAACATCCTTTCATTAAGGAGAGGCAAGTTAAAATGACAACGTTATACCACTAGATACCTTTTAGAATTGCCAAAATCCCAAACACTTGACAACACCTAATGCTAACAGTGATGTGAAGTGATAGGAACTGGTGGTCACTGTTGGTGGGCATGCAAAATGGTAGAGCTGCCTTGGGAGACAGTTTGGTGGGGTTTTTTTTTCCGCCAAAGTGAACATACTCATACCAAGTGCTCAGCAATTGTGCTGCTTGCTGTTTATCCAAAGGACTTGAAAACTTATGTGCACAGTAGGTGAACAGAGACATAAGCTATGGTTCATCCACACAATAGAATATTATTCAGGATAAAAAGAAACCCATTATTGAACCATGAAAAGATATGAAGGAATCTAAGGGGCCTGTTACTAAATGAATGAAACTAGTCTGAAAAGGCTAGATTTTCCATTATGATTCCATTATATGACATTATAATATAATCATTCCATTAACATCACAAATGAACAAAAAGAATCATAACAGGGGCATTTACCAAAATTCAATACCCACTCATGATAAAAGCTCTCAGCACACTGGGAATAGAGGGAACTTCCTCAGACTGTTATTAACATCTACAATCACACAGCTTAGGTTCATCTGTTCTAACAAACTGGAGATACTGAAAATGGAGGAGGCTGTGTATGTGTAGGGGTAGGGGCTATATGGGATACTTCTGTACCTTCCTCTCAATTTTGCTGTGAACCTAAAACAGCTCTAAACAATTAGTTACTGGGTTCGATGAAGCCTTTTTACATAAAACACCTAAGACATGATCCATGATAGAAATCATTGATAAACTGGACATGAGTATGATTAAAACCGTCTGCTCTTGGAAGGACAAGGTCCACAGAATGAGAAGATAAGCCACAGACTGGGAGGAAATATTTACAAAAAATATATGTCTGATAAAGAAATGTTATCCCAAGTATACAAAGAACTCCCAAAGCTTAACAATAAGAAAATGAACACCTAAGGACTTCCCTGTTGGCTCAGACAGTTAAGAAAATAAACACCTGATTAACAAATGAATCAAAGACCTTAATAGTCACCTCACCAAAGAAGATGAACAGATGGTAAATAAGCATATGACAAGATTATCAACATCCTTTCATTAAGGAGAGGCAAGTTAAAATGACAACGTTATACCACTAGATACCTTTTAGAATTGCCAAAATCCCAAACACTTGACAACACCTAATGCTAACAGTGATGTGAAGTGATAGGAACTGGTGGTCACTGTTGGTGGGCATGCAAAATGGTAGAGCTGCCTTGGGAGACAGTTTGGTGGGGTTTTTTTTTCCGCCAAAGTGAACATACTCATACCAAGTGCTCAGCAATTGTGCTGCTTGCTGTTTATCCAAAGGACTTGAAAACTTATGTGCACAGTAGGTGAACAGAGACATAAGCTATGGTTCATCCACACAATAGAATATTATTCAGGATAAAAAGAAACCCATTATTGAACCATGAAAAGATATGAAGGAATCTAAGGGGCCTGTTACTAAATGAATGAAACTAGTCTGAAAAGGCTAGATTTTCCATTATGATTCCATTATATGACATTATAATATAATCATTCCATTATATAACTGTATGATTCCACTATATGACATTTCAGAAATGGCAAAATGATGGTGTTAATAAAAAGATCCGTGGTTGCCAGGGGCTTGGGGGTAAGATGAAGGGTGAATAGGTGAAGTGCTGCAGAGCTCTTAGGGCAGGGAAACTACTCCGTAATAATGCAATTGTGGATATGAAAGGGTTCTACCTCGATCTGAGACTTAAACCCAGGGTGCAGACCTTATCAAACCCTGTTTGAGACTTGAACCCACGTGGCTGGAGCTTGAATTCCAGCCAAAACCCTGTTAGGGATTTGAACCCACGTGACTGCAGCTTACTCCCAGCCAAAACCCTGCTTGGGACTTGAACCCACGTGACCTGGACTTAATCCAGCACTCACCCAATGTCTGGACCCACTGAGGCTCTTGTTTTTCATGTCTCAACGCGGAAGGAATTCAGCGAGAGGCAGAGTGATAGGCAAGAAGAGGATTTATTAGATTAGGGCACTTGTAAGAGGTGCAAGCCGGCAGGCAGGAAATCTCTGCTCCTCCTCCTTTGGGTGGGCAGCAACATGTATACAGGAGGGTAGAAGACCACCCTCTTTAAGTAGATGCAGGTCCTCCTTCCACAGCTCTTCCTGCTTTACTGAATAAGGAGCAGCATTCTTGAATTATCATTAACTCAATTATCACTGGCCGCTCGATTTTTCCCAGGTTTTACCTTTCTACAGTCCCCTACTAGGACTTCACAACCACCTAGCTATTCTATTCTGTCCCCATCAAGTACACAAATTCATGTGTTTATCAAAACCTATACAGATTTACAGCACAAAGAGTGAATATGTACAGATTTAAAAAATTATGTAGGGGTCAGGGAATTCTAAGGTGAAATGCAGAATGTAACTAAATAACCTAACTGTATTATAAATGTATGAAGGGGAGGGAGTGGGGAAAGGGGTGCTTATTTAAGTAGCTTTGGAAATGCATGGAGTCTCTAAGACTAAAGATGACATAAATTGTACAGAAGCATCGTACAGACTTTCCAGATAAGCAAGGGAGGAAACTAGAACGACCCATGTAATAATGGATTGGAGGTGGAGACATCAGTATGAACTCATGTTTAGTTTAATACAGTTAGAAATGGTTATATATAGAAGCTTCCCTCATAGCTCAGCGGTAAAGAGTTTGCTTGCCAATGGAGGAGACACGGGTTCAATCCCTGATCGGGGAAGATCCCACATGCTGTGGAACAACTAAGCCCATGAGTCACAACTGTTGAGCCCATGTGCCACAACTACTGAAGCCCGTGCGCCCTAGAGCCCGAGTTCCACAACAAGAAAAGTCACTGCAACAAGACAGCCTGCTTGCCTCAGCTTGAGAGTGGCCCCCACTCCCTGCAACTAGAGAAGAGCGTGTGGCAGCAGTGAAAACCCAGAATAGCCAAAAATAAAGAAATACAATTTAAAAATTGAAATGGTTACACATGGAACTGTTTGTAGATATTAATATGCTTACATACATAGATTAGTACACACTAATGTATGTTTCTCTTTTTTAAAAAAATTATTTATTTATTTATTTTGATATGCCAGTCTTAGCTGTGGTATATGGGATCTAGTTCCCTGACCAGGGATCCAACCCGGGACCCCTGCATTAGGAGCACAGAGTCTTAATCACTGGACCACCAGAGAGGTCCCATGTTTCTCTTTTCTTATTTTCTTTATTTTTATTTTTGGTTGTGCCCAGTCTTTGTTGCTGTGGAAGCTTTTCTCTAGTTGAGAAGAGAGGGTGCGCCTCTCTAGTTGCAGGGCATGGGCTTCTCCTCGCAGTAGCTTCTTTTGTTGCAGAGCACAGGCTCCAGGGCCCGAGGGCTTCCTCAGTTGTGGTGAACAGGCTTAACTGTTCCATGGCATGTGGAATCTTCCTGGACTAGGGACGGAACCCGGGTCCTCTGCATTGCCAGGCAGATTCCTAGCCACTGTACCATCGGGGGAGTCCACTGTATGTTCCTTTGCTGTCTTGGCTGAGAGAACCCAGAAAAAAAGGTACCTCAGTGGCAGTAAGCAGGCCTAGTGCCCAGACCGTTGTTTCTCATACCAGTCTTCAACAAAAGGTATCAGAGCTCCATGGAGAAATGACTGATTCTAGACTTGGGACAGGTAATACATAAGATAAATGAACACACACACACACACACCCCAAAACTGAAACCCATGAGAATGAGAAAATGCCAAAGAGACACAGGAGCTGATTGAAAGCGTGCCCAGTGGCCAGAGCCGAAACGGTTTGAACAACAAAAAAATAGTATATTGGAAAATAATCCAAAGAATAAAATTAGTATCCACAGTCCATACTGGTCAACATAAATTAGTGAACAATAAGTGGTTGTCTGCGTTCTGTCACTCAGACTGTAGCCTGCCAGGCTCCTCTGTCCGTGGGGTTTCCTAGGCAAGAATACTGGAGTGGGCTGCCATGCCCTCCTCCAGGGGATCTTCCCAACCCGGGGATTGAACCTGTGCCTCCTGTATCCCTTGCACTGCAGGCAGATTCTTTAACATGGGCATGCTGCAGTTCATGGGGTCACAAAGGGTCAGGCAAGACAACAAACCTGGCAAGCACCGAATATGTGGAAGAGACGTAAAAAAATCTCCTGGGCAGAAGAAATCCACAACTCCCCACTCCTTAAGCGGGTTGTACATAGGAATTTCTTCAAAAAAGTACTGTATAGAAATGAGTAATTCCAGTGGGGAGATCTAATATACTCTCCCTCAGCCAGATGAGGAAGGTAATCATGGTAATCACTCAACAAAGGCAATCATGTTGCCTTGTGCTGTGACGGGGTCTGGTAAGAATGGCACTTCACCTTTTTTGGTCTTCTTCCCCCAAACCCATACGCCAGTCCAATCATGAGGAAAAACATCAGACAAATCACAGCTGAGAGATGTCCTATAGAATACCTGACTCTTCAACATCTTCAAAGTTGGCAAACACAAGACAAATCTGAGGAACTGTTACAGCCAAGAGGAGCCTCGCCGTAAAGGAAGTAGCATGAAGGCCTGTACTATCATATGTGAAGAAAATAGCTATAGTCATTGCTCTGTGAGAAAAGCAGATCCTTCAGGGGTGCTATATGACGGTCTGGAGGGGTTGGATGGGGGGGATATACATATGACTAATCTGAGAACATACATATTTGTAAACAACAAAACTCTGTAAAAGTTAAAAGTAAAATAAAAGTTTGTTTTTTTTTTTTTTTTTTAAAAAAGAGGAGTCTCGCAATACCTGCTGACTAAATGGAGAGTCCTGAATGGGGTCCTGGAACAGAAGGAGGGCATTAGGGAAAAACTGAGGAACTCTACATAATAAGACAGGGACTCTAGTTATTAATACCATAACCACATTGTTTTACTGATTATAACAAATACTAATGTATGATGCTCATAACAGGGGAAACAGTGCAGAGGGTATAGGAAAGTCCTCTTTGAAATGTCTCTGTCAATTAAAGACTGTTTTAAAAAATAAAACTGGTTAAAATAAAATGTATTTTAAAAATGGAACAACTATCTGCCTCCCCAGATCCCCCATCGTAGGCAGAGTGGGGTGGGATGGAGTGGGGAAGCTTTGCCAAAAGCTGGCCATCCCTGAACACCAGATGGAACTTCGGGTCACCAGGCAGGACTGAAAACTCCCGTCAGTACATTGTCCCTTCCCCCTAGGCAGGGCTATGCGCCACAAGCGACGTGGCCGCTGCACAGGCCGGTGCCGGACCTGGCAGCTTTGGACTGAGCTCTTCCCCATCGCCTCTCTGCCATTGCCATGGGTTTCCCCTCTCGGCGTCCTGGAGTCCTCGGCTCTAACTCCCTAGCTCTGCTGAGCACTCCCCACCCCTGCCCAGCAAAGCTTAGTCCTGAGAGAAACACAGGAGGGTTGAGCTCAGAGGTTGGGGCTCCAGGTGAAAAAGAAGGAAACGGGGGTGTTTTCTGTGTCCCCAGCTGGGAGTAAATGCTCTTCTTCTCTGGCACGTTCAGAGGGAGGGAGCCGCGTAGCCCGCGTTGCAGACGCCGAGGAGAAAAGTGCTGGGGTTTGCGAGCGTTCGAGCAGGGGCTGGGCTGGGACAGTAGGGCGCGGAAGGTGCAGCTTCAGCACCGAGTTTAGGAATATCCAAGGAGCTTGAAGATTCCTTATGTTTCTGTGGCCAGGAAACTACGATGACTAAATTTGAGGTGTGTGCTGTCCGAGAGTGATTTTGGCGAGGTGGCCAGTGCGCTCTGGAAAGCTGAGGGCTGGCAGGAGATGGAGCTCTCTGGAGAGAGGGAAGACAGGAACCAGAACCTCACAGCCCACTAGGAGGGGCCCCAGGGAGTGGTAGCCACAACCTGGAAATGGCATAGCCACCCCCAGTGAGCGCCCAAAGCCCGGGGCAAAGAGTCAGAGCAAAACTGCTAGGCTCTGCTCTGGTGCGTCCTGCCCTCTCCAACTTTACGCACGGGTTTGTCCAGTCTGCTGGCCTCCTGAGGGGGGCAGGGGAACCCAGGCACCTCTCTTAAGAACCAGTCTTTTCTTACAGCTTCAGGACTTTGTATCAGGGGCCCCCAAGAGCAGAAGAAGCCAGTGGGCAGGGCTTTACAACAGGGCAAGGGACACACACGAATGGCCAAGGCTGGCCTGGAGAGGGGCGCACCATCGGGTTGGCCGGTGGCAAGACCTCTGAGTTAATGTATAATTGTGAGCAGATGGCGGGGGCTGGCAGCAGCCTGGGGCCTGTGCCCAGCTAATGAGGGACAATTAGCCCCAAGCCCGGTGGGGGAGGCTGAGAGAGTCAGACAGAGAAGGCAGGTATTTGCTTCTCAAACAGTCTGGCGCTTTGGGCAGAGGGCTGAGTGGCTGAGCCTTCGGACTGGCTGGGCTCCCCTTCCTCTCTTTTCCCTCCCCACCATCACCTCTGGGTCGACAGCTTCTGTTTGTTCAGACCCAAGAGTGTCCCTAGCTCTGCTGAGCACTCCCCACCCCTGCCCAGCAAAGCTTAGTCCTGAGAGAAACACAGGAGGGTTGAGCTCAGAGGTTGGGGCTCCAGGTGAAAAAGAAGGAAACGGGGGTGTTTTCTGTGTCCCCAGCTGGGAGTAAATGCTCTTCTTCTCTGGCACGTTCAGAGGGAGGGAGCCGCGTAGCCCGCGTTGCAGACGCCGAGGAGAAAAGTGCTGGGGTTTGCGAGCGTTCGAGCAGGGGCTGGGCTGGGACAGTAGGGCGCGGAAGGTGCAGCTTCAGCACCGAGTTTAGGAATATCCAAGGAGCTTGAAGATTCCTTATGTTTCTGTGGCCAGGAAACTACGATGACTAAATTTGAGGTGTGTGCTGTCCGAGAGTGATTTTGGCGAGGTGGCCAGTGCGCTCTGGAAAGCTGAGGGCTGGCAGGAGATGGAGCTCTCTGGAGAGAGGGAAGACAGGAACCAGAACCTCACAGCCCACTAGGAGGGGCCCCAGGGAGTGGTAGCCACAACCTGGAAATGGCATAGCCACCCCCAGTGAGCGCCCAAAGCCCGGGGCAAAGAGTCAGAGCAAAACTGCTAGGCTCTGCTCTGGTGCGTCCTGCCCTCTCCAACTTTACGCACGGGTTTGTCCAGTCTGCTGGCCTCCTGAGGGGGGCAGGGGAACCCAGGCACCTCTCTTAAGAACCAGTCTTTTCTTACAGCTTCAGGACTTTGTATCAGGGGCCCCCAAGAGCAGAAGAAGCCAGTGGGCAGGGCTTTACAACAGGGCAAGGGACACACACGAATGGCCAAGGCTGGCCTGGAGAGGGGCGCACCATCGGGTTGGCCGGTGGCAAGACCTCTGAGTTAATGTATAATTGTGAGCAGATGGCGGGGGCTGGCAGCAGCCTGGGGCCTGTGCCCAGCTAATGAGGGACAATTAGCCCCAAGCCCGGTGGGGGAGGCTGAGAGAGTCAGACAGAGAAGGCAGGTATTTGCTTCTCAAACAGTCTGGCGCTTTGGGCAGAGGGCTGAGTGGCTGAGCCTTCGGACTGGCTGGGCTCCCCTTCCTCTCTTTTCCCTCCCCACCATCACCTCTGGGTCGACAGCTTCTGTTTGTTCAGACCCAAGAGTGTGCTGTAAAGGAGGGGGGAGAGGGTAGTTTATGGGGTAAATCGCTACCTCCACCATCTGCCAGGTCTCGTCCCTGCTCCCCCTGACACCGCTATCTCCACCCTCACACAGCTGTCCATGGGGATAGTGGGTCTGGACAAGGAGCCTTTGGTCCCCAGGTGCAGGTGCAAGGCGAGGGATGAGGCAGGAAAGAAGGACTAAAACCAGGGTTACCATAGGCCTTTCTGGGGACCTTCCCTCACCCAGGCCTGGCTGAGGAGAGGGGCCAGCAGCTGCCCTGGGTGTGAATGGGCTCTAGAGCTGCGAGGGTGTGTGCTGTCCTGCTCCTGGTGCTGAAGCCGCCCGCTGCAGTCTCCCCTGTACCCCAGGACTCCAGGCTAGCCCAAGGAGGCAGGATGAGGCTGGAAAAGGAGGGGAGTAAGTCTCAGGTTAAGAGAGAAGACTCACTTCTGTGATGCCTTTGGTTCTGCTTTGAGAACAAGAGTTTCCAACCCTGGGATCTAGCAGAACATACAATATCCATGTCCCTGCCCCCCAAACCAAGGCATGTACCAATGAAACCTTGTCTTGGAACATCACACTCTGCTTACTTTCAGCCTGACTTCTGAGAGGGTTTCAAAGACTCCAAAGGATGGGATAGACCCAAAGAGCTTTCCATGCCTCCTTCTTCATAAGGGCTCTGCCCACAACTAAGGTGGCAACAGAGTTTCCATGTGCTGGGGACTTTGTCTCTGTTCCAGCTGCTGGGACTTCCTCCCCAATGACCACTCAGATACTCTGTGGCATCCACTGTGGGAACAGGAGTATCATTCATAACCTAGAGCCGAAAAGCACCGCATCCTCAGTGGAAAGGCACCTGATAAATAAAGGCATGGATAGGCACTCCACCTGCAACCTAACTCCCCTCAGTGGCTGATTCCCTCCATCACCCCATTGCCAGTGTTCTAAATCCAAGGGTCCCACAATTTCCAGGCAAGAACTCAACCTGGGCATCCCTCAGTCAAGGAGCCAACTGGAGGGTTGGCGTGGACATTCTTGGGAAGAGCTGGTACTGAGTGACTCTTTTCTACACACACCTTATTCTCTGAGAGAGTCAGGGGTCAACGAGGCCACTATTTAGGTGTTGGTCTATATCCCCATTTATCTTTTCCAGCAATATAGGACCCAGGAGTTGACTCAGAACCCAGAAGTGCATTCTGGACAGGAAGCTGGGTCCTGGAAGTCATGTACAGGCTTCTGAGCGTTCGAAGCCTTGGAAACACAGTCTGAAATTCCCCTTCTCCCTTGTTCCTTGTTTGCTTTAGGAGTCCTGGCTGCTGAGTGGGTGTGCTCAGGGGCTGGAGACCCTGCGTAAAATAGGCTCTGTACCTGCCTCAGGCTGGCAGGTGGGTGCGAGATGGGCTCGGAGGACTTCCGGCGGAAGGGCACAGTGGGTCATTGGCTGTGGTTCGCCCTGACTCAGGGCTGGTGTCAGTCAGTCCCATGTACACCTCCCTCCTCCTCTCTCCTCTGCTCATGGCCTGTGACATCACTGGCTGCTCCCAGAAGGCTGCCCTCTGCTCCCGAGCACCTGGCTCTCTGTGACTCTGGACCCCCTGGCAGGACTGACGCCGGAACAGAGAGGAGGCTGCTCCCAGGACCGGACCAGCACCATCTCTGGAGCCCACAGAGGGTCTCAGGAGCCCACATTACGAGCCTGAGACTCTCCCACCGAAGCTCTCACCTCAGTGCCTCCACACAGGTAGTTCACCGGGGGCTCATTGTCTGCTGTGCCTCCCGGGCTGGCTCCATGTCTTTGTGTGGCCAAGCCAACCTCTCTCCTCCTTTGTCTCTGCAGCCCCCACCCTCCCTCGCCGTCAGCCCCCTCGCTTGCTCTCCCATCTTGTGGAGACCAGTTCCCTCCTCAGACAAGTTAGTAGGAATGTTGGAAATGGGTGGTGGCCAACTGTGAATGTAGATCTCTCTTTTGAATTGGGGCGATTTTAAGTTTGGAGATGATTCAGGTTTGGATACTGAACCTGAGCCCCCACAGTCCCTCTGAGCTCTGGTCACTCAGGGTGGGGGGACAGAGTCCTCTCGAGAATTCAGGGTTTGGCTGATTTTCTGAGCTTCCACCCCTCCCTTCCTGCCACAGTGCTTTCAGCCCCGGGGATTGACTTTGCTCTCTCCGTTGCTTGGGTGAAGGCAGAGAAAGAGAGCCTCGGGATTAGAAGCTGAACATTTCAGCTTCTGAGGAGGGACTGGCTTCTCAACCTGCTTGAGCTTCACTCCCTTGGGTGGCTTTGATTTTCGAGAACTCCAATTGATGCCTCAGATTTCTTTCTGGAGAAACCTTTGCCTGCCTTCCTGACTTTCTGGGAAGCTGAGAGCTTGCAGGAAATGTCTCTCCTTGCCTGGAAAGGAGTGAGTAAAAGCTGATTCGGATTCTGAGTTCCTCAAGTTGTCTCTCCATACTCGGAGAGGCTCTGTACCTGCCTCAGGCTGGCAGGTGGGTGCGAGATGGGCTCGGAGGACTTCCGGCGGAAGGGCACAGTGGGTCATTGGCTGTGGTTCGCCCTGACTCAGGGCTGGTGTCAGTCAGTCCCATGTACACCTCCCTCCTCCTCTCTCCTCTGCTCATGGCCTGTGACATCACTGGCTGCTCCCAGAAGGCTGCCCTCTGCTCCCGAGCACCTGGCTCTCTGTGACTCTGGACCCCCTGGCAGGACTGACGCCGGAACAGAGAGGAGGCTGCTCCCAGGACCGGACCAGCACCATCTCTGGAGCCCACAGAGGGTCTCAGGAGCCCACATTACGAGCCTGAGACTCTCCCACCGAAGCTCTCACCTCAGTGCCTCCACACAGGTAGTTCACCGGGGGCTCATTGTCTGCTGTGCCTCCCGGGCTGGCTCCATGTCTTTGTGTGGCCAAGCCAACCTCTCTCCTCCTTTGTCTCTGCAGCCCCCACCCTCCCTCGCCGTCAGCCCCCTCGCTTGCTCTCCCATCTTGTGGAGACCAGTTCCCTCCTCAGACAAGTTAGTAGGAATGTTGGAAATGGGTGGTGGCCAACTGTGAATGTAGATCTCTCTTTTGAATTGGGGCGATTTTAAGTTTGGAGATGATTCAGGTTTGGATACTGAACCTGAGCCCCCACAGTCCCTCTGAGCTCTGGTCACTCAGGGTGGGGGGACAGAGTCCTCTCGAGAATTCAGGGTTTGGCTGATTTTCTGAGCTTCCACCCCTCCCTTCCTGCCACAGTGCTTTCAGCCCCGGGGATTGACTTTGCTCTCTCCGTTGCTTGGGTGAAGGCAGAGAAAGAGAGCCTCGGGATTAGAAGCTGAACATTTCAGCTTCTGAGGAGGGACTGGCTTCTCAACCTGCTTGAGCTTCACTCCCTTGGGTGGCTTTGATTTTCGAGAACTCCAATTGATGCCTCAGATTTCTTTCTGGAGAAACCTTTGCCTGCCTTCCTGACTTTCTGGGAAGCTGAGAGCTTGCAGGGAAATGTGTCTCTCCTTGCCTGGAAAGGAGTGAGTAAAAGCTGATTCGGATTCTGAGTTCCTCAAGTTGCTCCTGCTGCCATACTCGGAGTTCATTGTCGTCTCCTCGACGCCAGTCCCCTCCCCCTGGCTGCACTGTAAGCTCTTGGAGAGCAGAAGCCTTGCCCTTTTTCTTTTTATTTCCTTCGTCTGAACAACCAGTTATGTGCTCATGTTTAACACATGCATCAGTTAACTGAGTCAAGATGGCATGGTTATTATAAGAAAGTTGTATGCATAGTCTATTCTCTTGGGTGACCTTCAGTCCTACTAGGGGTCCAGGCATGAAAAGAGGTGGCTTCACCCTCCATGTCTAGCCAATAAAAGTAAGATAGACATGGTGGTTCATGACCTGTGTCCCTGGCCGTCCAGAGACTCTCATGCTCACCTTGGCAGATCAGAGACAGCCCACTCCTGTTTCTCCCTCTCTCCCTCCCTCTGACATTCCTTTGGTAAATGGTAGTTGAAGGAGTGAGTGTCTGGCCCTAGAGAGCTGGCCTCCGAGAGTATGAGATCGAGAACTCCCCAGAGTTAACAGGAAGCAACAACCCCAGTGGGTTAGAAAGTGTCGAGAGATGTGTCTTCCAGGAGAAGCCAGGACGTCAGGCTTGGTCATTGCTACTTTCAGTGGGTGGGACCCGAGCTTCAATGTCTGGGGGCAGAGCTGAGCCCTAGCATTTCTCCAGACCTTCCTGGAGAGCATAAAACAGAGAACACGACCCTCCCATGAGGTGCTCAGAAGGAAGCTTTCTGGCTGGTGGTTTGGAGAACATAGCCTACATGAGACGGCAGGCAGAGGCTTGAACCTGGTCCCCAGATGTAGACTAGGGTGGTGGGGATCTGTGGCCCCTGATGCTCTCCCTGGCTGGGCAGACCCTCCTGAGTCTGGGAGGTGGGACCTCTGCCCTGAGCGCATCATCACCCAGGGGCTGATAAGGCTTTTGAGGGGCCAGAGGTGATAGCCGTCCATTTAGGAAAGGGAGAGCATCACCTTTTCTTTCTGGAGAAACCTTTGCCTGCCTTCCTGACTTTCTGGGAAGCTGAGAGCTTGCAGGAAATGTGCTCTCCTTGCCTGGAAAGGAGTGAGTAAAAGCTGATTCGGATTCTGAGTTCCTCAAGTTGCTCCTGCTGCCATACTCGGAGTTCATTGTCGTCTCCTCGACGCCAGTCCCCTCCCCCTGGCTGCACTGTAAGCTCTTGGAGAGCAGAAGCCTTGCCCTTTTTCTTTTTATTTCCTTCGTCTGAACAACCAGTTATGTGCTCATGTTTAACACATGCATCAGTTAACTGAGTCAAGATGGCATGGTTATTATAAGAAAGTTGTATGCATAGTCTATTCTCTTGGGTGACCTTCAGTCCTACTAGGGGTCCAGGCATGAAAAGAGGTGGCTTCACCCTCCATGTCTAGCCAATAAAAGTAAGATAGACATGGTGGTTCATGACCTGTGTCCCTGGCCGTCCAGAGACTCTCATGCTCACCTTGGCAGATCAGAGACAGCCCACTCCTGTTTCTCCCTCTCTCCTCCCTCTGACATTCCTTTGGTAAATGGTAGTTGAAGGAGTGAGTGTCTGGCCCTAGAGAGCTGGCCTCCGAGAGTATGAGATCGAGAACTCCCCAGAGTTAACAGGAAGCAACAACCCCAGTGGGTTAGAAAGTGTCGAGAGATGTGTCTTCCAGGAGAAGCCAGGACGTCAGGCTTGGTCATTGCTACTTTCAGTGGGTGGGACCCGAGCTTCAATGTCTGGGGGCAGAGCTGAGCCCTAGCATTTCTCCAGACCTTCCTGGAGAGCATAAAACAGAGAACACGACCCTCCCATGAGGTGCTCAGAAGGAAGCTTTCTGGCTGGTGGTTTGGAGAACATAGCCTACATGAGACGGCAGGCAGAGGCTTGAACCTGGTCCCCAGATGTAGACTAGGGTGGTGGGGATCTGTGGCCCCTGATGCTCTCCCTGGCTGGGCAGACCCTCCTGAGTCTGGGAGGTGGGACCTCTGCCCTGAGCGCATCATCACCCAGGGGCTGATAAGGCTTTTGAGGGGCCAGAGGTGATAGCCGTCCATTTAGGAAAGGGAGAGCATCACCTCTTTTTCACTTGACCTCTATAAGGAGTGTGTGAGAGAGAGAGAGCTGCCCCCCAGACCTTTATCAAGACATCCAGAAAGGTCCATCCTCTGCAGGCCCTCTGATGTCTTTGTTTGGTTTGGGTTTTGACCACAGCATGCAGCATGTGGTCTCTTAGCTTCTCCACCAGGGATCCAGCCCACACCCTCTGCACTGGAAGTGCTGAGTCTCAACCACTGGAACACCAGGGAAGTCCTCTAGCCCTGTAATTTTTTTTTTCTTTTTAGGTCACTTCTATTGGTCTTTCATTTATCTATTTTTTCATCCATCTTTGTTCTCTGGCCCGTGTGGGCCTCCCATTGCAGTGGCCTCTCCTGCTGCAGAGCACCGACTCTGGGCACATGCATCCCAGAGCTCCAGTTCGGTAGTTGGACACATCGGTCCAGCCGCTCCGCGGCTCGTGGGATCTTCCCAGGCCAGGGATCGAACCAGCGCCCCTTGCACTGCAAGGCAGTGTCCTTACCCACTGGACCACCAGGGAAGCCCCCCACCCTGTGATGTTTTAATTCAAAGATTTAGTAAAACAACTTTGAATCTTTGTAACCAACCTACTGGTACATTTTATTTTTTATTTTTTATTTTTTTTTTGAGGGGCAAGTGAAGTTTATCAGAGTGGGGGAAGGGAGAGTGGCTGCCAGTGCAGCAGGGCGGCTCAAGGGAGAATCAGCATGGAAGACGCTGCTAGAACAGCAGGTCGGCTCAAAGAGAACCGACCCTACCGGTACATTTTAGAAACCTTATCCTCTCTCATAAACACTATCCCAAGACATTTCAAGCAAGAGACTCCACTCAAAGAACCCTGGATTATTGTAGGCCCAGCCTCATAAACAAAGAAGGAGCTCCCAGGGGGAAACTCCCTTCCCCAATCTTCACGGTTCCTGCCCTTCTGCGAGGAGGCTCAGCGTGGAGCATGTCGCAGGACGGTAAGATGCTCAGGTGAGGTGGGGAGGACAGGGTAGCATTAGGAGGGTGGAAGTGATTCAAGGCTCTGCTTCCATCCACGTGGTTTCCTCCACCCTTGGCCAGCGTTCTGAGGGAGCTCCATCCAGTTGGTTTCCCTGCTCTACCCTGCTTCCCTAAGGTCATGAGGCCAAGGAACAAAGAGTCACCCGTGGCCAGTGCATATGGCCATGGAACAAAGGCTCACCTGTGAGCCCGCTCTCAGAGGAAGTGGCATGTTTGGGGGCGCCTGGGAGCAGAAGGGGTGCAGTCCCCTGAGGAGAGGACTTCCTCTATGGTGGGAAGGCAAGCTGGAGGATTGACCACAGCATGCGTGTGGCCAGCTTCTCCACAGGGATCCAGCCCACACCCTCTGCACTGGAAGTGCTGAGTCTCAACCACTGGAACACCAGGAAGTCCTCTAGCCCTGTAATTTTTTTCTTTTAGGTCACTTCTATTGGTCTTTCATTTATCTATTTTTTCATCCATCTTTGTTCTCTGGCCCGTGTGGGCCTCCCATTGCAGTGGCCTCTCCTGCTGCAGAGCACCGACTCTGGGCACATGCATCCCAGAGCTCCAGTTCGGTAGTTGGACACATCGGTCCAGCCGCTCCGCGGCTCGTGGGATCTTCCCAGGCCAGGGATCGAACCAGCGCCCCTTGCACTGCAAGGCAGTGTCCTTACCCACTGGACCACCAGGGAAGCCCCCCACCCTGTGATGTTTTAATTCAAAGATTTAGTAAAACAACTTTGAATCTTTGTAACCAACCTACTGGTACATTTTATTTTTTATTTTTTATTTTTTTTTTGAGGGGCAAGTGAAGTTTATCAGAGTGGGGGAAGGGAGAGTGGCTGCCAGTGCAGCAGGGCGGCTCAAGGGAGAATCAGCATGGAAGACGCTGCTAGAACAGCAGGTCGGCTCAAAGAGAACCGACCCTACCGGTACATTTTAGAAACCTTATCCTCTCTCATAAACACTATCCCAAGACATTTCAAGCAAGAGACTCCACTCAAAGAACCCTGGATTATTGTAGGCCCAGCCTCATAAACAAAGAAGGAGCTCCCAGGGGGAAACTCCCTTCCCCAATCTTCACGGTTCCTGCCCTTCTGCGAGGAGGCTCAGCGTGGAGCATGTCGCAGGACGGTAAGATGCTCAGGTGAGGTGGGGAGGACAGGGTAGCATTAGGAGGGTGGAAGTGATTCAAGGCTCTGCTTCCATCCACGTGGTTTCCTCCACCCTTGGCCAGCGTTCTGAGGGAGCTCCATCCAGTTGGTTTCCCTGCTCTACCCTGCTTCCCTAAGGTCATGAGGCCAAGGAACAAAGAGTCACCCGTGGCCAGTGCATATGGCCATGGAACAAAGGCTCACCTGTGAGCCCGCTCTCAGAGGAAGTGGCATGTTTGGGGGCGCCTGGGAGCAGAAGGGGTGCAGTCCCCTGAGGAGAGGACTTCCTCTATGGTGGGAAGGCAAGCTGGAGGATCCTGGGTAACCCTCTCCCAGGAGGGTCCTCCAGGCCACAAGTGGGCCAGGGAAAGAGGAGGCATGGGGAATGGATGCCTTCTTCTCCTGCCCAGGGATTAGCTGTGTGAACCAGTTGGGGGGACTGTTTGTGAACGGTCGGCCCCTGCCCCTGGACACCCGGCAGCAGATTGTACAGCTGGCTGTCAGTGGGATGCGGCCCTGTGACATCTCCCGGAGCCTCAAGGTAGGGTACTGGGCCCGTCACCTGGTGATGGGGACAAGAAGCAGACAGAAGTGGCCCCTTTAAGGCAAGTCCGGGGAGAGGGGTGCCTGTGGCTGCTCCCCCGAGGGCTGGGATAGGGAGCTACAGGCTTCCAAAGTCTGTGGCCTTGCAGCTTTCTTCTGTCCCAGGGACGCTCCCCCTCTGCCCCTCAGGCCTCACTTGTCCCTGACTCTCACTGGATGCAGGTATCCAATGGCTGTGTGAGCAAGATCCTAGGACGGTACTACCGCACAGGTGTCTTGGCGCCTATGGGGGTTGGGGGAAGCAAGCCACGCCTGGCCACACCGCCGGTGGTGGCGCGAATCGCCCACAGGGTGAGTGCCCGGCCCTCTTCGCCTGGGAGATCCAACGCCAGCTCTGTGCAGAGGGCTTTGCACCCAGGACAAGACTCCCAATCTTCACGGTTCCTGCCCTTCTGCGAGGAGGCTCAGCGTGGAGCATGTCGCAGGACGGTAAGATGCTCAGGTGAGGTGGGGAGGACAGGGTAGCATTAGGAGGGTGGAAGTGATTCAAGGCTCTGCTTCCATCCACGTGGTTTCCTCCACCCTTGGCCAGCGTTCTGAGGGAGCTCCATCCAGTTGGTTTCCCTGCTCTACCCTGCTTCCCTAAGGTCATGAGGCCAAGGAACAAAGAGTCACCCGTGGCCAGTGCATATGGCCATGGAACAAAGGCTCACCTGTGAGCCCGCTCTCAGAGGAAGTGGCATGTTTGGGGGCGCCTGGGAGCAGAAGGGGTGCAGTCCCCTGAGGAGAGGACTTCCTCTATGGTGGGAAGGCAAGCTGGAGGATCCTGGGTAACCCTCTCCCAGGAGGGTCCTCCAGGCCACAAGTGGGCCAGGAAAGAGGAGGCATGGGGAATGGATGCCTTCTTCTCCTGCCCAGGGATTAGCTGTGTGAACCAGTTGGGGGGACTGTTTGTGAACGGTCGGCCCCTGCCCCTGGACACCCGGCAGCAGATTGTACAGCTGGCTGTCAGTGGGATGCGGCCCTGTGACATCTCCCGGAGCCTCAAGGTAGGGTACTGGGCCCGTCACCTGGTGATGGGGACAAGAAGCAGACAGAAGTGGCCCCTTTAAGGCAAGTCCGGGGAGAGGGGTGCCTGTGGCTGCTCCCCCGAGGGCTGGGATAGGGAGCTACAGGCTTCCAAAGTCTGTGGCCTTGCAGCTTTCTTCTGTCCCAGGGACGCTCCCCCTCTGCCCCTCAGGCCTCACTTGTCCCTGACTCTCACTGGATGCAGGTATCCAATGGCTGTGTGAGCAAGATCCTAGGACGGTACTACCGCACAGGTGTCTTGGCGCCTATGGGGGTTGGGGGAAGCAAGCCACGCCTGGCCACACCGCCGGTGGTGGCGCGAATCGCCCAGCTTAAGGGTGAGTGCCCGGCCCTCTTCGCCTGGGAGATCCAACGCCAGCTCTGTGCAGAGGGGCTTTGCACCCAGGACAAGACTCCCAGTGTGAGTGCTCTCCCTCCCCAACCGGAACTGTGGCTGGCAGGCAGGCTGTCTGGGGAGGGAGAAGATTCCTTCTTACTTGGCCATGGGCCCTCCCAGGCTGGGGGACAGGACTCCTAGGCCCTCTTCTGATCCAGAAGGGTGTCTTTTGAAAAGTTCTCAGACAGATGAGAAGAAGAAAGCATGGTGGTGGGGGTCGGGGAGGCTGCCCTTGGGACTAAGGTGTCTCTGGGACAGAAGGAGAGACAGGATGTTGGGGAAACACTCCAGGTCTCTGCTCCATCTTGCTATCAACGCCCGCATCCTCAGGTCTCCTCTATCAACCGAGTCCTGCGGGCACTGCAGGAGCACCAGAGACCCCCTTGGGGGCATCTCCAGGTGTCAGGTGGGTCTTGGAGCTGCCTTCAGGGATGATCAGAGCCAAACCTAAGCATCTTATGGTTCTCACATTCCTGTCTTGTTCTTTCTTGGATCACCCTTACAACAAGACATCAGAGAGGGCCTGGTGGGGGTGGGGGGTATTATTCTCTCCTGGCAGGAGAAAATGGAGACTCAGAGGAAGGGAAGCAACTTACCCAGGTCACTAGCTAGCTGTTGGCAGGTCCTGGACCGGAGACCAGATTCCTAGGCCCTTAGGCTTACAGATCTGCAAAGAAGGAGGCAGGCCTGGGCCTTCCCCACCCTCCCCCTGCCCCCTGCCCTTTCCACACCCACTCCTGCCTCAGTCACAGCCTCTCAGACCATTTCTGATGTGCTGCGGCTCTGACGCAAGCCTGGACCAGACCTTGCCGCTGTCTGCCTTCAAGTGCTAACCATGCACCCACCCACCTTGACATTGAGTACGCCACTCATCCATGCCCCCGCCTCACCCCCTCAAGTAACGGTGGGTGTCCCAAAGGGCAGCTCCACTCTTGTATCCGCACGTACCCTGCCCCACAGCCCCAAAGGCATCACCATCACAGCTCCCCACCAGCCACTATCTTCCTCTGCAGCTGGTTTGGTTCCAATTCCTCGAACTCCGCCTAGTGACTCTGACGCTCCCCGGGGTCCCCACCCGGGGACCAGCCACCGAAATCGGACTATCTTCTCCCCGGGCCAAACCGAGGCGCTGGAGAAAGGTGCTCTGTGTGTGTGTGTGCATGTGGTGACAACCCAGGGGCCTGCGGACCATGGCTGAGAGCTGGAGGCTGCTGGTGTCCCCGCCTCGGGGAGGAGGGCAATTCAGGGTTGTCCCAGGCGGGAGGCGGGCCCTGGAGGAAGACGGGCCTTGCTCCTCTCCCTGCGCCCTTGCTGTGTGAGCCTCCGTCCATCTCTGCAGAGTTCCAGCGTGGGCAGTACCCGGACTCAGTGGCCCGCGGGAGACTGGCTGCAGCCACCTCTCTGCCTGAGGACACGGTGAGGGTGAGTGAGCCCTACCACCCAGCGGCCACAGACGACAAGGTGTGCACAGACCACAGGCACAGAGCGTCTGGGCCGGGGAGGCTTTGGATACTGGTGAGGTGGAGGAGGGGGCAAGAAGGTGGAGGCCAGCTTGTTTGGAGCAGACATGAGCAAGCCCCTCTTTGTTCCCCTTCGGCTGACTGCTCCCCGCTCCTCCCTCTCCAAGCCTTGGTGCTGAGGAAGAGCACAGAAAACAAAGACCAGGGCAGGAAGGGAGGGTGTCAGGTCCGAGGAAGGCTCTGCTCTCTGAGTCCAGGTCACGAGCATGTGGTGCGAAGTGTAGACAGGGGGCACTGGAGCGCACAGTCAGCCACGTGGTCTCTGCCTGCCCTCAGATCTGGTTTTCCAACCGAAGAGCCAAATGGCGCCGACAAGAGAAGCTCAAGTGGGAGATGCAGTTTTCAGGTGATTTCTCTGCCCGTTCCTCCACTCATCCATCCACTCACTTTTCTCTTCCTTCCTTCCTTCCTCCCTTTGTTCATTTCCTTCCTTCCATGCACCCATCCACTCACCTTTCCCTTCTTTCCTTCCTTCCTTCTGTCCATCCACCATCTTTCCTTCCATCCACCTACTCACCTTTCCTTCCATCCATCCATCCACCTACCCACCAAACATTCGCTCGGCTCCTTGGGCGCCCCAGACCTTCTGTGAGACACTGCTCACACACAACCCTCGCTCCTCAGGGCTGCACCACCCTCAGTTTACCATCCCTGGGAATCCATCCTTCTTCTCCAGTCTCCCAAGACCCTGCCTTGGGGAGGAAGGCAGATAAGGGCTGTAGCATCCATCCCTTCCTATCCCTGCCAGAAGTCATTGCCTTTCCTAAAAGTTCCCTTCCACTCACCACTCTCTGCTCTGCAGTCCCCTGTGACTCCCTCTGAGTGACTCCACCCTTATCTCACAGGTGCTTCCTGGGGTCTACCTGCACCAAGTGCCTCTCCAGGAATCCCCTCTGCACAGGTATCCAGGAGGCATGGAGTGTGTGAACTGGGAAGGAAAGGATCACTGCTCGTCTCATTCCCAGGGGAGGCCTGAGCTAGTCGTCACGATGCCCCTGGGCCCCCATGGTGCCCACTTCCAGGAAGCACCAGCCTTGTAGTCTATGATGCGAATGACTCCCCCTGAAGTGGTTCAAGATACAGTCTGGGGGTTGAGGGAGGGAGGCGTGCAGGCCTGGGATTGTGCTAAATGGGAGACATCCCTGGCGGCTGAGAACTTCCACTTGCTTTCCCAGCAGGGCCCCGGCAGGGTGTCCACAGCAGTCCTCCCAGCCCTGCAATCCTTGGGTCCCTCGAGCTACCCACTGTGCTGGGGGAAGGCCTCCGACAGGTGTCTGACTGACACCCCACCACAAGCCTGTCTCAGGTCCACCTGGGGTAAGAATCCTGGCCAGGGCTCGTTCCTGCAGGGTGTGGGGAGGGCGAGCCCACTTCTTGACCCGTCGGAGGGTTTGATCTCCAGTTGGGGTCATCACAGGAACCTCAATACAGCTTTCCTCATTCGTGGCATGACCAACCGAGTTGGGGGTACCCTGAGTCTATACTACCATTGATGGTTGTAGCAGGAAGACGGGGTGTGATTGGGATCCAAGAGTACATATCCAGGGTAGAGAGCCGACGTCCGCCCCTCTCCCCATCAGTGTCTTGGAGGTTGGGGTGGCAGCAACAAGGCCGAGCTCACCCTCTCTTCATCCCTGCAGGCCACCTGCCCCCCACAGCCGAGCTGCCTGGACTCTGTCCTGCTTTGCCGTCTTTGCCCTTCCTTCCGCTACCCCCTTCACCAGTCCTGGTGCCAGTCAGGCCTTGCGCTGGCCTGGCTCCCCACTGCGAGGCCTGGGATGAGGGAGGCACTTGGAAAGGAGATGGGGCGGGGAGGGTCTGACTCTGCCTATGCAAGCAGGACCCCGCCCCCCCTCCTTCCTGGGTCTCCTCATCAGTGGACCTTGCTCCTCTTATGGGTCACCTGAGTGAAGAAGCTGTGCCCATCCACTTGTCACATTGGCCCTGACAGGCTTTCAATAGGCAGTAATAAAAACGTTTTTTTAATTAGTTGTAGTTCTGTTTTGTCCCATGTTTTTTCCATGAGTACTCATAATCCTACCCCTATAATTTAACAATTATAAAAAGTTTGAAAAAAAAAGTTTGCTCTCTGTTTATCTATGTAAATGTGTATCTATCTAGCTATCATCTAATATTTTTGTGTGTTTATATGCTATGGGTGTAGCTATTATCTATCTATCCAATCTATCTAATCTCTATGTTTATCTATGTATGTATGTATCTAGACATGTATGTATATATGTACCTGTCTTAGTGTTTCAGTGCTCATATACCCACACGTACGCACACATACACATATGGATAGTAGCTCCTGACACATCACTTTTGAGTTCTCCAGCACACTTCTCCAAAAAATAAGGAGGTTTTCTTTTTTTTTTAAATGTTGCCGCTTTTATTGGTTTTTATATTTATTTATTTTCATCCATCTTTATTCTTTGGCCTGTGTGGGCCTCCCATTGCAGTGGCCTCTCTTGTTGCAGAGACCTGGCTCTGGGCACATGTGCTCCAGAGTGCTGGATCCTAATTGGACACACTGGTCCAACCGTTCTGCAGCATGTGGGATCTTCCCTGGCCAAGGATCAAACTGGTGTCCCTTTTACTGCAAGGCAGACTCTTTACCCACTGGACCACCAGGAAAGCCCAAGGGGGAAGTTTTCTTATGTAACCACAACACCATGACTACATCTAAGAAAATGTCAAGTAATTCCTTAATCTAAGAAGAGACACAGGAATTCCTTAATTGCGTATGCATTTTTGCACAGCAGCAAACAGAGTGGAATTATCTTTTTTTTTTTTTTTATCTTCTGCTCATCCCTTCATACAGGCTCCTGGGACATGTTTGCTTGCTTCTTCTTTAAGTTCCAAATCATCTCAGTTTTGTCTTCCTACAGAGAAATCTCTAGACTCCTGGGAAACCTTGGGATGTAGGGAAAGAGAGGGATATGGAAGAAAAGTGATAGAGGGGCTCTTCGCTCTAGGAGAGATGGGCTCATTGCTCCAAAGTCTTTCTTTTTTGAAGAGAGGGGGGTGCAATGATGATGGTGCACAGCAGGGATGGGGACAGAGGCCTGGGGGCATGTTTATTTGCTCCCATGTGACAGGCACTAGTCCGGAAGTCATCCTTCAGGGTCTCTTTATCATCAAGCGCTCTAAAGCTGTGCACCCGGTAAGCAGCCATCCACCACATGTTGCTATTAAAGTGCAAATAAAGTGAAATAAAATGAAGAATTCAACTCCTCACTCACACAAGTCCCAAATCAAACCCTCAGTGGTTTCATGTGCCTGCAGCTACCGTGTTGGACAGCAAACATTCTAGACCATCGCCATCATCGTGGAGACTTCCATGTGACAGCTCAGCTCTAGCATGAAATTTCAAGGGTAGCAGAGCACAGCCTGCCCCTGCCCTGCTTCTATCCCCTCAGGCTGGGGCCCCACTAGATGGACCACCCAAAGAAATGGTCAAGGTTTTGGAGGGTGACAACCTCCATAGGATGGTCTGAGAAGATGCCATTCACTTCAGTGACCAAACTGACCTCAGCAATGGAAGCAGCTGAGGCCCCAGGGCTGAACACATTCAAGCAGAGGATGGATGGCCATTTGTGGGGAGCAGGTCTTAGAGTGCGTGCATGCGTGTGTGTGTGTGTGTGAGCACGTGTCCCCAAGTACAGGCATTCCCGTGTGTCTAAGCAAAGGTATTTACAGAAAGCTTAAGAAGAGATTCTGCATTAAATGACTCCCAAGGTCTTATCTCTAAAAACTGTATTCCATGCCACATTGTTGGCGTGTTCTTAATGTTCTCCAGGAAAGAAGATGCCCCCGTCTTTAGTGTGTGCAACCTTCTCTTATTGGATTAAAATGTTTACAAAATTCTTTCATGTTTCTAGAGGAGAAACATAGTTACAGAACCCTGACACCATTTCCCTCTTTCCAAGCAGAATCTCTCTCAGGTTCTTGTTTCAGCCTCTCTCTTCAATGAACTTAAAACCAGGCACTGATAACTGGATGATGCCGTAGGGCTCAGGCATCACTGGTGTTGGAGAGCCTTTGAGGAGCTGTCTGGATGCTGCTTCATGTAATATTACATCAGCAGTGAGCTAATTATTCCCTTTTCCATTCCCTTTCAATTCTGATTACATCAAAGAGAAAATTCTCCCTTTGGTCTTTAGCCCGTCTGTAACACTTGTTAATCTACATTTTCACCAGAGGGAAAGGGAGCTTCAGGCTCTGAGGCTTGGTCAAGGAAGGGAAATCTGACTAAAATTTGATGGCATCCCTTTGCTTTCATTGTATTCATTTCGACGGTCACTCTTAGGGTAAGTGATTCTGGTCTTCTATTTTATGAGAGTGATTAAAATCTCTCTTTCTAAATAAATGTACTTGAGCGTCTGGGTCAAGAGAGACATCAATAGGGCAGATGGTAGCTCAAAAAAGGCCAAAATTATGAAGACAGTACAGGAACAACTGCCATTTTGGAAGCTCTGTTTTGAGGGACAGAGTCATGGACATCAGGGTCTATGTTAATTGAAGAATTGTGTCAGAGGTCCAAGTTACGGACACATCACTTCAGCTCCCTGCAAACCGCAGGCCGTAATAGGGAAATTACTGTGTCCCACTGACCATGGATCAACGGTAATGGTAAGGTGGGATGGTTGGTAAGCTTTGGAGGGAGGGAGGGCTATATAGACATAAGCTATATTACCTTGTCCCTATAGGATTAATGATCCTTCCTTTGTTCTAAACCCAAAGGACACCTAGTCATATCTGGATTCTGACTACTGCAGGACAAGACTGGCTGCTCATGGGATCACTGGGGAAAGTCTAGTGGTTCTGGAGGGGACTAGAAGAATCAATTGAAGAAGAGGTTACCATTTGGTCTTCCCTCTTCTGGTCAACACTTCAAGTGACCTGGGGTCTCAGGCTCCACCCACTTCCATGCCCCTACTCTCAAATGTTTACAAAATTCTTTCATGTTTCTAGAGGAGAAACATAGTTACAGAACCCTGACACCATTTCCCTCTTTCCAAGCAGAATCTCTCTCAGGTTCTTGTTTCAGCCTCTCTCTTCAATGAACTTAAAACCAGGCACTGATAACTGGATGATGCCGTAGGGCTCAGGCATCACTGGTGTTGGAGAGCCTTTGAGGAGCTGTCTGGATGCTGCTTCATGTAATATTACATCAGCAGTGAGCTAATTATTCCCTTTTCCATTCCCTTTCAATTCTGATTACATCAAAGAGAAAATTCTCCCTTTGGTCTTTAGCCCGTCTGTAACACTTGTTAATCTACATTTTCACCAGAGGGAAAGGGAGCTTCAGGCTCTGAGGCTTGGTCAAGGAAGGGAAATCTGACTAAAATTTGATGGCATCCCTTTGCTTTCATTGTATTCATTTCGACGGTCACTCTTAGGGTAAGTGATTCTGGTCTTCTATTTTATGAGAGTGATTAAAATCTCTCTTTCTAAATAAATGTACTTGAGCGTCTGGGTCAAGAGAGACATCAATAGGGCAGATGGTAGCTCAAAAAAGGCCAAAATTATGAAGACAGTACAGGAACAACTGCCATTTTGGAAGCTCTGTTTTGAGGGACAGAGTCATGGACATCAGGGTCTATGTTAATTGAAGAATTGTGTCAGAGGTCCAAGTTACGGACACATCACTTCAGCTCCCTGCAAACCGCAGGCCGTAATAGGGAAATTACTGTGTCCCACTGACCATGGATCAACGGTAATGGTAAGGTGGGATGGTTGGTAAGCTTTGGAGGGAGGGAGGGCTATATAGACATAAGCTATATTACCTTGTCCCTATAGGATTAATGATCCTTCCTTTGTTCTAAACCCAAAGGACACCTAGTCATATCTGGATTCTGACTACTGCAGGACAAGACTGGCTGCTCATGGGATCACTGGGGAAAGTCTAGTGGTTCTGGAGGGGACTAGAAGAATCAATTGAAGAAGAGGTTACCATTTGGTCTTCCCTCTTCTGGTCAACACTTCAAGTGACCTGGGGTCTCAGGCTCCACCCACTTCCATGCCCCTACTCTCAAATGAGACACACATCAGGGTTCTTGGGTGGCCGTCTGTGATGTAATTGTTTCTTGAAACAGGTGTTTTGCTAAACTGGGTAGGAAAGTTGTGTAACAGATATTCTTCTCATGGATCTTGACTCTGGGGCTCCTGTTTGGTTTAGTGTAGTAGTTTCTCCTGGAAGATTTGGATTTCGGTAGGTGGCATCCCATTGACCTTGGGAGGAAAGAGGAAATAGAAACTTTCAGTCGATCATTTGCTGATTCCTGGCATTTAGGAAAAAACCTGGTGAGGTCCTGTGGGAAGAAAGAGGATAAAGTGATTTGTTCTGTTCTTGATGAAGAGTCACAAGGACAGGGGAGAGGTTAGTTTATAGGAAAAGGCAGTAGAAGTGATTTTTAAAAATCCAATGAATGGTACACAATGCCACCAGAGTCCATAGGGAGAGTACAGCCAACAAGTGAGACTTACTAAGAATTCACACTGACTCGAGGAAGATGTCTGATGGACTACTCAAGGTGCCAAGCTGTTTACTAAGCATTTTACTGTCATCAACTCATGTAACACAATAAACCCATGATCTCCTGAAATACTACTATATTCCCATGTACACACTATATTCCTATTTCACCCACAAAAAACAGACTTGGAGAAGTTCACGTGCCCAAGGTCAGATGAGAAGTTTCACTGATAAATATCAAATTAGAACCCAGTTCTGAGTCCAGAAATGGGCTCTTAACCACTTTTGCAGAGTGTCTCCTAGAATTTCAGGCCCAGAAGGAGCCTGAGAAATCTGATGCAATCCAAATCCTTCACGGAACAGATAAGAAAACAGGCTTAGTGAGATTTTGTTTTATTTTCCCCAGTTTACCACAATTAAAGGGCTGATGTAGAAAACTGGTAGAAAATGAAGAAAAGGGTGAATGAATATGTGGATCTCTCTCTAGAGGCATATGGTCATGAAAAATATACAGGAACCTGCATATCTGGATTCTGACTACTGCAGGACAAGACTGGCTGCTCATGGGATCACTGGGGAAAGTCTAGTGGTTCTGGAGGGGACTAGAAGAATCAATTGAAGAAGAGGTTACCATTTGGTCTTCCCTCTTCTGGTCAACACTTCAAGTGACCTGGGGTCTCAGGCTCCACCCACTTCCATGCCCCTACTCTCAAATGAGACACACATCAGGGTTCTTGGGTGGCCGTCTGTGATGTAATTGTTTCTTGAAACAGGTGTTTTGCTAAACTGGGTAGGAAAGTTGTGTAACAGATATTCTTCTCATGGATCTTGACTCTGGGGCTCCTGTTTGGTTTAGTGTAGTAGTTTCTCCTGGAAGATTTGGATTTCGGTAGGTGGCATCCCATTGACCTTGGGAGGAAAGAGGAAATAGAAACTTTCAGTCGATCATTTGCTGATTCCTGGCATTTAGGAAAAAACCTGGTGAGGTCCTGTGGGAAGAAAGAGGATAAAGTGATTTGTTCTGTTCTTGATGAAGAGTCACAAGGACAGGGGAGAGGTTAGTTTATAGGAAAAGGCAGTAGAAGTGATTTTTAAAAATCCAATGAATGGTACACAATGCCACCAGAGTCCATAGGGAGAGTACAGCCAACAAGTGAGACTTACTAAGAATTCACACTGACTCGAGGAAGATGTCTGATGGACTACTCAAGGTGCCAAGCTGTTTACTAAGCATTTTACTGTCATCAACTCATGTAACACAATAAACCCATGATCTCCTGAAATACTACTATATTCCCATGTACACACTATATTCCTATTTCACCCACAAAAAACAGACTTGGAGAAGTTCACGTGCCCAAGGTCAGATGAGAAGTTTCACTGATAAATATCAAATTAGAACCCAGTTCTGAGTCCAGAAATGGGCTCTTAACCACTTTTGCAGAGTGTCTCCTAGAATTTCAGGCCCAGAAGGAGCCTGAGAAATCTGATGCAATCCAAATCCTTCACGGAACAGATAAGAAAACAGGCTTAGTGAGATTTTGTTTTATTTTCCCCAGTTTACCACAATTAAAGGGCTGATGTAGAAAACTGGTAGAAAATGAAGAAAAGGGTGAATGAATATGTGGATCTCTCTCTAGAGGCATATGGTCATGAACTCCTCACATCACCCTATGAAATAGACATTATTCACATTTTACAGATAAGGAAACCAAGGCCTAGAAATGTTAGAGCAATTTCCCTGGGGTTACAAAACTAGTAAGGACCATGCCTTGCTAGTTTCGGTTCCAGGTTTATATAATATAATATCAAAAATGAATCTCTTTCTAAAATATTCTCCTGATGCCCCAACCCAAGAAGTAAGGTCAACAGTGAAGGAACAGGGCTAAAAGGAGTGAGGTACCCTGGAGAGTTATGAGCAGGGAAAGAAGGAATGGAGGCAGCATCTTAGAAAAATGAATGTATGGTGGAGAAGGGATCAGGTGGTGATGGGTCTGGTGGCAGGGTGTGCTGTGGGGAACCCTCGTTGCCCTGCAGACTCTTGGTGGAAAGCCTGGAGCCACATGGAGGTGATGGTAATTACGGTAATGAAGAAGGAGTAAGCTCTCAAGGGGCACTGTTAAGGAAGTATCTGACTTTTCAGAGTTTGGTGAAGGGAACGCTAGGGAGGAAGGAGAGGTGGTGCTGGGTCTTGAATCTGAGTGTCTGAGAGGATGGCGGAGCCCTCAAGGCCATGGGGAGGGCAGGAAGGATTGCCTTTGAAGGGGACAGTGAGGAGGCTGCTTTGACGGGATGGCAGGATAAAGTCAAGTCGGCCATCCATCAAGAAGTTGGAAAGAGATGAAGTTAGACTTCAGGAGGAGGGTCAGGGCTGCAGATAAGTATCTGGGCACTGTCAGTACCCCAAGGATCTAGGATGATAGGGGTAGAAAGTGCCTAAGGCGGAAAGGATACCCCAAAGTTACCTGTTTTCCCTACTAATGGGGCAAAACTCTGCATCTTAATGAAGAGAGACAAATGCACTGGCACACCTCATCTCGTCCCCTGCAGGCTGATTTGCAAGTACAAGTGGCAGCATGATATAATAGCGAGAAATCTAGATCTGACTCCTTCTCTCTCCAGCAAGTCTAGGTCTAAAATCCCTGAGAGGCAAGGTATGGATTTGGAATACATGTCTGGAGTTGATCCAGCCGTGGGACAGATGTCAGCCTGGGGTGTATTTTAGTCTTAATTTCACATGCCTCCCCACCCTCCTCTCTTCTTCTTTTGCTTCTCCTCAACTCCTGCTCCCCAACCCCTACGTCCTTACCTAAAATTCCCAAATAGACTTTTCTTTCAGATGGGTTGAGAGCAATTTCTGGGGTTAAAACTAGTAAGGACCATGCCTTGCTAGTTTCGGTTCCAGGTTTATATAATATAATATCAAAAATGAATCTCTTTCTAAAATATTCTCCTGATGCCCCAACCCAAGAAGTAAGGTCAACAGTGAAGGAACAGGGCTAAAAGGAGTGAGGTACCCTGGAGAGTTATGAGCAGGGAAAGAAGGAATGGAGGCAGCATCTTAGAAAAATGAATGTATGGTGGAGAAGGGATCAGGTGGTGATGGGTCTGGTGGCAGGGTGTGCTGTGGGGAACCCTCGTTGCCCTGCAGACTCTTGGTGGAAAGCCTGGAGCCACATGGAGGTGATGGTAATTACGGTAATGAAGAAGGAGTAAGCTCTCAAGGGGCACTGTTAAGGAAGTATCTGACTTTTCAGAGTTTGGTGAAGGGAACGCTAGGGAGGAAGGAGAGGTGGTGCTGGGTCTTGAATCTGAGTGTCTGAGAGGATGGCGGAGCCCTCAAGGCCATGGGGAGGGCAGGAAGGATTGCCTTTGAAGGGGACAGTGAGGAGGCTGCTTTGACGGGATGGCAGGATAAAGTCAAGTCGGCCATCCATCAAGAAGTTGGAAAGAGATGAAGTTAGACTTCAGGAGGAGGGTCAGGGCTGCAGATAAGTATCTGGGCACTGTCAGTACCCCAAGGATCTAGGATGATAGGGGTAGAAAGTGCCTAAGGCGGAAAGGATACCCCAAAGTTACCTGTTTTCCCTACTAATGGGGCAAAACTCTGCATCTTAATGAAGAGAGACAAATGCACTGGCACACCTCATCTCGTCCCCTGCAGGCTGATTTGCAAGTACAAGTGGCAGCATGATATAATAGCGAGAAATCTAGATCTGACTCCTTCTCTCTCCAGCAAGTCTAGGTCTAAAATCCCTGAGAGGCAAGGTATGGATTTGGAATACATGTCTGGAGTTGATCCAGCCGTGGGACAGATGTCAGCCTGGGGTGTATTTTAGTCTTAATTTCACATGCCTCCCCACCCTCCTCTCTTCTTCTTTTGCTTCTCCTCAACTCCTGCTCCCCAACCCCTACGTCCTTACCTAAAATTCCCAAATACACTCTTTGGTAATGTCTTCACTGTCTGCCAATAGGGTGCCACTTCGGTCGGATCGCATGTAGAAGCCATTGGGTGCCAGCACCGTGAGCAAGTTGCTTCCCTGAAGCTCTATGCAGAAGTTGAGGGCGAACTTTCCCCAAGGCCGAAAGGTGCCAAAGGATGTTATTGACCAGAAGGATCCCCCTTGTGCTGGGGAGAGAAGAGCTCAGGTTGAAGGGCCATTCTAAGGAAGCTCCCAGGAGGCCAGTCACTCCTCTTAGACTGCCCTCCCTGCCTGTCTTGGCAGGTCCCTCTCTGGGAACACAAGAGGGCTGGTTTCTATGCTGCCCACCCGCTCCAGGAGGCTTGAAGAGGAAGAGCCAACAGAAACTCTGTTCTTCCTTCTATGATATGTGGGCCCTGAGAGGCAGTCCCTGAAGCCTGAATTGAGGCTAAGACTGGGCTAGACCATGAAGCCAGGGGTGAGGAAGGAGAGCTATTCACCTTGGAAGTGGTAGATGCCCTGGCGGCAGGGCAGCAGGTGAATGCAGTCTGGCTGGTCCATATTGCACTGCAGGAGGTCGTGTTCTGATGAGGTGCCCACATACCCATACCGTCCCCTCAAGGCAAGGAAGGGGCGGTTGGCTAATCGAATCACAAATTCCTCATTTGGGCCTGAAAGAAACAGGAAGAAGTCATTTGAATGGGCTGCCTCTAGATGCTTTCCCAGATGGAAGCAGGGAGACAGGCATGGACTGCAAAAGGGTATTATCACTATCCTAATATTTAGTGACAGAGACAATGAAACTGAGCCTCAGAGAGGTGCTTTACCCAACTGATGATGAAAATTCAGTGACTCAGCAGGTGGTTGGTGGTGTTTAGTAGCTAAGTCGTGTCCTGCTCTGCAATGCCATGGACTGCAGCACACCAGACTTTCCATCCTTCACTCTCCCGGCATTTGCTCAAATTCACATCCATTGAGTCCGTGAGGCAGCAGGTACACAGACCTAAATCCTCTGCCCCCAACTGCGGTTTCTATCATAACCCCAGCTCTCTCTGAAAGCATCTCTGACTTGGAATAACCTGGCAGGGCTATTTCACTCACCTGGAATGGTGGAACCTGCCATCAGCATGCCATTGGGTGCGATGCTCAGGAAGCGTCCATTGGGAGACTGGAGGACGATCCTGCCGCAATTCCAGTGCATACGAAAGAAGGTTTCACACTCCATTGGGTGCCCATCAGCCATCACTGCCCTATGGCGCCTCTGGAGAGAATATTGGGAACAGAGAAAGGAAGCAAGGACTCAAAATCTCTGCTTTTTTCTCATTATTTTTATTCTTAGATTCTATTTTTCATATTCTACCTTCTAGCTCATTTTTTTTTTATTCTCTCAGGGTAGGCTTATGCCTTCAGATGATTTTTTGGAAAACATGTGTGACCTCAGGTCTCCCACTTCTCCAGTCTGTGATATATCCCATAGGAGAGAACTGACCCTTGGCCTCGACTCCAAAATCATTTCAAAATGGATCATAAACATAAAAGTGAAAGTTAACTTATAAAACACCTAGAAGAAGACAACGGAGAAATTCTTTGCAACTTTGAGGTAGGCAATGATTTCCTGGGGCCAAAAAAAAAAAAAAAACAACTAACCTCCTATAAAATGAAGAAATTGGACTTCATCAAAAATAAAAACTTGGTGCTCAAAAGACATTATTAAGCAAATGAAAAAAGGTCAGTCACAGATTGGGAGAAAATATTTACAATAAATAAATCTGTCAAAGGACTTGATTTTAGAGCACACAGACATTCTTACAACTCAATAAAAAGACAAACAACCCAATAACATATAGGCAAAAATTTGAGCAGAAACCTCACAGAGAAGATATACAAATTGTCAATAGGCACCTGAAAAGATGCTCAACTTTATTAATTACAAAGGAAGTGCAAATTAAAGCCACAAAAAGATAGGCATTACACATTTCATTTTAGAGTAGCTAAAATTGTAATAGATAAGACCTAGTATTGGCAAGGTGGAGCAATTAAAACTCTCACACACTACTGGTGAGCAGGTACAAGAAATCCTCTGCCCCCAACTCATCATAACCCCAGCTCTCTCTGAAAGCATCTCTGACTTGGAATAACCTGGCAGGGCTATTTCACTCACCTGGAATGGTGGAACCTGCCATCAGCATGCCATTGGGTGCGATGCTCAGGAAGCGTCCATTGGGAGACTGGAGGACGATCCTGCCGCAATTCCAGTGCATACGAAAGAAGGTTTCACACTCCATTGGGTGCCCATCAGCCATCACTGCCCTATGGCGCCTCTGGAGAGAATATTGGGAACAGAGAAAGGAAGCAAGGACTCAAAATCTCTGCTTTTTTCTCATTATTTTTATTCTTAGATTCTATTTTTCATATTCTACCTTCTAGCTCATTTTTTTTTTATTCTCTCAGGGTAGGCTTATGCCTTCAGATGATTTTTTGGAAAACATGTGTGACCTCAGGTCTCCCACTTCTCCAGTCTGTGATATATCCCATAGGAGAGAACTGACCCTTGGCCTCGACTCCAAAATCATTTCAAAATGGATCATAAACATAAAAGTGAAAGTTAACTTATAAAACACCTAGAAGAAGACAACGGAGAAATTCTTTGCAACTTTGAGGTAGGCAATGATTTCCTGGGGCCAACAAAAAAAAACAACTAACCTCCTATAAAATGAAGAAATTGGACTTCATCAAAAATAAAAACTTGGTGCTCAAAAGACATTATTAAGCAAATGAAAAAAGGTCAGTCACAGATTGGGAGAAAATATTTACAATAAATAAATCTGTCAAAGGACTTGATTTTAGAGCACACAGACATTCTTACAACTCAATAAAAAGACAAACAACCCAATAACATATAGGCAAAAATTTGAGCAGAAACCTCACAGAGAAGATATACAAATTGTCAATAGGCACCTGAAAAGATGCTCAACTTTATTAATTACAAAGGAAGTGCAAATTAAAGCCACAAAAAGATAGGCATTACACATTTCATTTTAGAGTAGCTAAAATTGTAATAGATAAGACCTAGTATTGGCAAGGTGGAGCAATTAAAACTCTCACACACTACTGGTGAGAATGTAAAACAGTACAATCACTTTAGAAAACTGCTTGACATTTTCTTAAGAAGCTAAACCCACATTTACTGTATGATCCAATATTTCCTCACCTGTTTGCCCAAGATAACTGACAGCACAGGCCCACAAAAAGCTTGCATATAAATGTTCATCGCAACTTTGATCCTAATGGCTCAAGGATTCATCACCGAGTGAAGAGATGATGTTTGTGTTTGTGATAAGTGTTATGGAACACAGCCCAGAGTTTTTTTTTTTTTTTCTTCACAGTATTTTTATTTTAGGAACAAACTACGGTTACCTGTGACATCATGGACAAATTTCAAAACCATTATGCTGAGTGAAAAAATACATATCATATATACTGTGATACAGCATGATTCCATTTATATGAAATTCTAGAGTAAACAAATCTACTTTATAGTGACAGAATGTATATTGGTGGTAGAGGGGAGGGCCAGAGGGGGATTTCAATGGAAATAGAAATATTCTCTAATTTGTGACATGGCTGTAGCATGATTGCATGCATTTTACTGTGTGTAAACAATACCTCAATAAAGGTTTTTTTTTTTTTTTTTTTCTTTTCCCCTTAAGAGGCCCCATTGTATGACACCATGCCCATCAGATGAAAGCAAATGTTTATTGACGGGGACTTCCCTGGTGGTCCAGTGGTTAAGACTCTGTGTTCCCAATGAAGTGGGACCTGAGTTTGAGCCCTGGTCAGGGAACTAGATCCCACATGCTGCAACTAAGACCCAGAGCATCCAAATAAACAAACTTGAAAAAAAAATGTTTATTGACGAGGGCCTCCACACTTCACCTCATCATCTGATCATCTGCCCTGGAGAAGAAAAAGCATGTCTAGAGGAGGGGGCATTCAGGGCTTAAGGGTTCTCTTGTCCAGAAAGTCAAGGTCTCACCTGGGCTAGGTAGCAGCCATTGGCCGAACGAAGCTGCAAGTTGGGGCTGTTGTCACATTCAATCTGGAACAAGGACATGGGGCTTATGTGCTCAGAGGTGGCACACACTTCCACGTCTACAAAGGAAGAAGATGTCAGAAGAAGCCTGAGTCTAGACCCCAGCCTCCGTCTCCGATCCTCCTCCACACTGAATGACTGACGTTCCCTCTTCCTTCTCTCCTCCACTTTATCACCTTTGACCATGGTAGTCTGGAGAAGACCCAGGCCACTTTTCTCCCAAGTCCATGGCCCTGCTGTAAAGCCCATGGCATCAGAGATCCTGTTGGGACTTCAGGATCTTCCTTACCACCAGGTTCAAAAATCCTCTCTGATCCCAAACACATTCTCCTCTTTTCAGCAGCCAGCCCTCCCTCCCTCTGTGGCTGCCTTAGACCCAGTACTTGCCGTAAATGACGGACAGAAACTTCCGAGCCTTGGACCGAAGCTGACCCAGGTAGGACAGCGCTGTAGGATGAACCACTCCTCGCCTCCATGTGGACTAGAGCCCAGGCTCAGGAGCAGGCGTGTGCCCTGTGGATACAGCATGCCTCCCTCTTCATCGCTTAGTGCCACAAGCCCCCCGGGCCGCACTTGCATATGAAAAGCTGTCTGTATTGAGGGTTGGGAGACCAACCGGTCTACATGGGACAAGAAGGTGTGTGCAGAGGTCTCCAGGTGGTAACATCCATCTTGGAAGTGCAACAGGAAGCCACATTCCTCCAGGCAGGGAATTGGTGCATCCACCCAGACTCGGCCCATGGTGGGGTCAGCCCGGGCATAGCACTGGTTGAGGGGGCTGTAGAGGATCACGTGGACATGCAGGGCTGGCCTGGGGGTCCACATGTGGTAAGCTGAGAGGACCCGGGAGGTGCAGAAAACATCCTCACCATCAGATTCCAAGTAGCGTCCAGTGATGATGCACTGGAGGGTCCATTTGCCATTGCGGTGGAAACGGATGAGGAAGCACCCATGATGGCTTGTCCTTGGCCGACCATAGCACACAGAACCATCCGCTTCACACAGAAGATAGAGGCCCTGCAAGCTTCTTAGTTGTACCACAGCCTGTGCGTCATGCTCATTGCTCACTAGAATCTCCCAGGTCTGGGGCTTATGTGCTCAGAGGTGGCACACACTTCCACGTCTACAAAGGAAGAAGATGTCAGAAGAAGCCTGAGTCTAGACCCCAGCCTCCGTCTCCGATCCTCCTCCACACTGAATGACTGACGTTCCCTCTTCCTTCTCTCCTCCACTTTATCACCTTTGACCATGGTAGTCTGGAGAAGACCCAGGCCACTTTTCTCCCAAGTCCATGGCCCTGCTGTAAAGCCCATGGCATCAGAGATCCTGTTGGGACTTCAGGATCTTCCTTACCACCAGGTTCAAAAATCCTCTCTGATCCCAAACACATTCTCCTCTTTTCAGCAGCCAGCCCTCCCTCCCTCTGTGGCTGCCTTAGACCCAGTACTTGCCGTAAATGACGGACAGAAACTTCCGAGCCTTGGACCGGAAGCTGACCCAGGTAGGACAGCGCTGTAGGATGAACCACTCCTCGCCTCCATGTGGACTAGAGCCCAGGCTCAGGAGCAGGCGTGTGCCCTGTGGATACAGCATGCCTCCCTCTTCATCGCTTAGTGCCACAAGCCCCCCGGGCCGCACTTGCATATGAAAAGCTGTCTGTATTGAGGGTTGGGAGACCAACCGGTCTACATGGGACAAGAAGGTGTGTGCAGAGGTCTCCAGGTGGTAACATCCATCTTGGAAGTGCAACAGGAAGCCACATTCCTCCAGGCAGGGAATTGGTGCATCCACCCAGACTCGGCCCATGGTGGGGTCAGCCCGGGCATAGCACTGGTTGAGGGGGCTGTAGAGGATCACGTGGACATGCAGGGCTGGCCTGGGGGTCCACATGTGGTAAGCTGAGAGGACCCGGGAGGTGCAGAAAACATCCTCACCATCAGATTCCAAGTAGCGTCCAGTGATGATGCACTGGAGGGTCCATTTGCCATTGCGGTGGAAACGGATGAGGAAGCACCCATGATGGCTTGTCCTTGGCCGACCATAGCACACAGAACCATCCGCTTCACACAGAAGATAGAGGCCCTGCAAGCTTCTTAGTTGTACCACAGCCTGTGCGTCATGCTCATTGCTCACTAGAATCTCCCAGGTCTGGAGGCATCGGGAGGGAGAAGAGGGAAATCAGTCCTACAAAGAGGCTAGACCGAGGAGTCCTCCAACCATCGTGCCTGACATCACTCCAGGACCTGCACTGAGAACAAGCACTTTCCCTCCACATTAGCCTCCTCACTGTCCTCTTTCACCTCTCACCCAGTGGTGTCAGGGCACCCAAAGGCATCAGGACACTTCTATCAGTGGAACCACAGAGCTTCTCAAGATCCCAAGACATATCGCAGGTGCCCATCTCCTCCAGGTAACAGAAGGTGAAACTCCCTCTCTCTTTCTTGATCACTTCCTTAAATACCGAACTTCCCAACAAATGCTTTAGGTTAAGTCTTATTTCTCTCTTTCTCACTGTTGCCCACGGACAGTACAGTCAGTCAATACATCCACCCACAAAACCACCTCTCCAACACGGCAAGGGGGAAGCAAGATCTCTGGCAGGCAGGCCCATGCTCCAGGGATGACGATGGGAGCCCAGACAATCGCGACACAATTGTCTGTTTCAGCTGTGATCAACCTTGTTACAAAAAAGAGGAACTTGCTACTGCCTCTCTTTAGCACCACCCCAGAGGTGCCCACAGCACTCTCTACAATGAAGACCAACTCTAGGATGACTTCTGGAGAGCTCCATTCTGAAATTACAACTAGAACATAGACCTTGAAGTAACTCCACGGATCAACCTCCCTGGACGCTCACAATCCTGTCTTCCAACCTAGGGTCTCCACCTCTCCTTTTGGTGATAGCACAACTCCTCTGTGCTGGAGAGAGGTCAGCGGAGCAGCTGGAAGCAAGACAAGGTAGCAAAGTCAGGGGTGAGGCTTCACCATGTGGAACAGGTTGAGACATGGGGAGATGGAGCAATGGAAACCTAGGAGCAAAAGCCTGGCTTGCCCTGCAGTGACTGCTGCTGCTTAGTCACTTCAGTCGGATCCAACTCTGAGTGACCCCGTGGACTGCACCTGTCAGGCTCCTCTGTCCATGGAATTCTCCAGGCAAGAATCCTGGAGTGGGTTGCCATGGCCTCTTCCAGGTGAATCTTCCCAACCTAGGGATGGAACCTGGGTCTCCTGAAGTGCAGGCAGATTCCCCACCACTGAGCCATCAGAGAAGCCCTTATAATATATATACACACACATACATACATACACATATATTTGAGACCCCATGTAGCTTGCCAGGCTTCTTTGTTGATCCAATTTTCCAGCCAAGAAAACTGGAGTGGGTTGCCATTTCCTTCTCCAACCCCTGCAATGGCAGAGGCTAGAAAAGCAATTAGGCTAAGAATGTATCCACGTGCACACACATGCAGCTTGGCCACTGGGTAAAACAGATGCAGTGCAGGCTTACTCTGTTACCTGTCTCCGGCCCAACCCTTTTGCAGTAGCCGTGACCATATTCTTATATGGTTCATAACTGAGGTAGGATCCTGCCCAGCTGATGAGCCCAACCCTTAGGTCCTCGGCCCTGGGTTGCCTTGGCGTCCACTCCAGTTCTTCCATGGGGCCAGCCCCACAGGTGATGACTCAGTCTGGCCCAGCCTTCCCCGCAGTAGTGAGGTTCCACAGGCCATAGGGCCCGGAGTCAGGCCCTTAGGACCCACCAGAAGACGTTCCCAGAGGAAACTTCCCAGGCAGAGGCTGGCCCAGGGCCCAGTGCCTCTATGACCCGGGAGCATTGTGACTGTGGGCTCCCACCACAGAGGGGAAAGGGCACGGATCCAGCAACATCTCCAGAGGAAATGAGTCCAGAACCTCTAGCACTAACTTCCCCACATTCTTCCAGGCGTCGAGGGAGCTACGTGGAATCCGAACCTCAGCCTGTGCCAATGACCACCTGTGACTTCAGGCAAGTCCCTCCCCTCTTGTGTGCCTCATTTTAATCACAGGATAGAAATCAAGCTCTTTCCTTCCTAGGATGTGAGTTCTGCCTGGCTCCCTTGGGGACTCAAGTGTTTTTAGAGTTCAAGATATCCAAGAAAAATCTATTACCTTTTACGGCTCTTGGGTGAATGAGACCAAAATGTCTCAGGAGGTGCTTCTTCGGGGAGTGTGAGGAAACCCTAGATATTCAGCAAGGATCAGATTACTCATGCTCATCAGGAAGGGCTGGCTGGGGGCAGGGGAAGGAGAATGGCCCAGGTTGGGGTGAGGGTGGGGTGCAGAGAGCACCCGCCTCAGTCCCCAAGTGCACTGCCGCTGGGCAATCAGCAGGGCTGCCCCTAAAGATCCCAGTGCTTCCCTTACCAGTCTCTGTTGGCCAATAGCCTCCAGGAACCACTGCCTCCAAAGCTCATGAAGAAAACCAGCCCAACCCCTGGAGAAACTGACACCATGAAATAAGGGAGAAAGGCAAAACAAGAGAAAGAAATGGTGATAATGGTGGGTTTGCTGAACTTTGCTGGGATGCAAAGGGAGAAAGGCAGAGTGAACCACGCACTTGAAGACTAGTCCACACCCGTGGTCCTGTACACTGATCTTCTGTTCCCGGAGGAAGGAGTCTCCCTAGGTAAGGAGTTCCAGTGGTGCAGGGAGAGGCACTGTAATCCCCAGGCTCTGAGTGCTAAGTCATTCAGGCATGTCCAACTCTTCGTAACCCTATGGACTACAGCCCGCCAGGCTCCTCTGTCCATGGAATTGGGTTGCCATGCCCTCCTGCAGGAGACCTTCCCAACCCAGGAATCAAACCCACATCTCCTGCATTGGCGGGTAGGTCCTTTACCACTAGCGCCACCTGGAAAGCCCTCCCACAGGCCCTACCAAGGTTTTATCAAATAAGGCCAGACTGCGAGTGAGAGTCACCTGGGTCGTTTTAAAGATGCAGGTTCCTGGGACTCAGACCAATCCTGATGAATCACTCCGGAAGTGTGCCTCAGGGCCCTTACTCTTAATAGGTCCCCTGCCTCAAATTTTAATGTGCAAAGTCATCATTTAAGAACCACATCTTAAGACTCAACTGGTGGAAGATATCCTTTTCCCTTACGGCTCTTGTGTGCCTCATTTTAATCACAGGATAGAAATCAAGCTCTTTCCTTCCTAGGATGTGAGTTCTGCCTGGCTCCCTTGGGGACTCAAGTGTTTTAGAGTTCAAGATATCCAAGAAAATCTATTACCTTTACGGCTCTTGGGTGAATGAGACCAAAATGTCTCAGGAGGTGCTTCTTCGGGGAGTGTGAGGAAACCCTAGATATTCAGCAAGGATCAGATTACTCATGCTCATCAGGAAGGGCTGGCTGGGGGCAGGGGAAGGAGAATGGCCCAGGTTGGGGTGAGGGTGGGGTGCAGAGAGCACCCGCCTCAGTCCCCAAGTGCACTGCCGCTGGGCAATCAGCAGGGCTGCCCCTAAAGATCCCAGTGCTTCCCTTACCAGTCTCTGTTGGCCAATAGCCTCCAGGAACCACTGCCTCCAAAGCTCATGAAGAAAACCAGCCCAACCCCTGGAGAAACTGACACCATGAAATAAGGGAGAAAGGCAAAACAAGAGAAAGAAATGGTGATAATGGTGGGTTTGCTGAACTTTGCTGGGATGCAAAGGGAGAAAGGCAGAGTGAACCACGCACTTGAAGACTAGTCCACACCCGTGGTCCTGTACACTGATCTTCTGTTCCCGGAGGAAGGAGTCTCCCTAGGTAAGGAGTTCCAGTGGTGCAGGGAGAGGCACTGTAATCCCCAGGCTCTGAGTGCTAAGTCATTCAGGCATGTCCAACTCTTCGTAACCCTATGGACTACAGCCCGCCAGGCTCCTCTGTCCATGGAATTGGGTTGCCATGCCCTCCTGCAGGAGACCTTCCCAACCCAGGAATCAAACCCACATCTCCTGCATTGGCGGGTAGGTCCTTTACCACTAGCGCCACCTGGAAAGCCCTCCCACAGGCCCTACCAAGGTTTTATCAAATAAGGCCAGACTGCGAGTGAGAGTCACCTGGGTCGTTTTAAAGATGCAGGTTCCTGGGACTCAGACCAATCCTGATGAATCACTCCGGAAGTGTGCCTCAGGGCCCTTACTCTTAATAGGTCCCCTGCCTCAAATTTTAATGTGCAAAGTCATCATTTAAGAACCACATTCTTAAGACTCATTAAAAGGTGGATGGGAGGGCTTCCCTGGTGGTCCAGTGGTTGAGGACACCGCCTTGCAGTGCAAGGGGCTCCGGTTCAATCCCTGGCCTGGGAAGATCCCACGTACTGTGGAGCGGCTGGACCGATGTGTACAATTACTGAGCCAGTGCTCTGGAGCTCATGCACCCAGAGCCGGCGCTCTGCGACAACAGAGGCCACCGCGATGGGAGGCCCACACGGGCCAAAGAACAAAAGATGGATGAAAATGGACAATTGAAAGACCAACAGAAGTGACCCGCCTGCTCCCCTCCCTCCCCCCCCCACCCACCTCAAATAAATGAATCTAAAAAAAAAAAGATGGATGGGAAATGGGAGTCAGGTGGCTTATGGACCCCTGCAGGTAAAGCCTGTTACCCACAGCAAAGGCCCCTTGGAACTGGGAAAGGTATGGAGTTTCCTCCACGGAGGCCCTAAATACTTCGTCTTGTGAGTAGGGAGGGAGAAGCTGAGCTAGACGAGGGCAGGTATGTGGGTGTGTGCTTGCTGGAGGGGTTGGCCCTGCAAACCTTAGCTTTGTTATCATTGTAACCTTACCCTTAGCTTTGTTATCGCTGTTTAGTCTCATTCATGTCTGACTCTTTGTGACCCCATGGACTGTAGCCTGTCAGACTCCTCTGTCCATGCGATTTCCCAGGTATAAGAATACTGGAGTGGGATGCCATTTTCAGCTGCAGGGGATCTTCCCAACCCAGGGATCAAACCTGAGCCTCCTGCGATGGCAGGTGGATTCTTCACTGCAGAGCCACCAGGGAAGCCCCCCACTCCCACATACTCTCTTTGCAGTCAATAACTCAGCCCCCACTGTCGGCTACAGACAACACCGTGTACAAACCACAGCAAATTTATTACTCAATGTCCAGTGCCATATCATAGCACCACCCGGAGCCCTCACCTTCCCTCCCTACCTGGCCCGAAGGGTACACCTGAAACAGAAAAAAACAAAAGTAAACCCAGATCCCTGTTCCTCCTCTGGAAGAAGGGGCCTTGGTCCCGGAAGCCCCTTTCGACAGGTTCCAGCGGGCAGGAGATCGGGCCCCTCCGTGCCCGGAGAGCGGGGCTCCAGGCTCCAACAACAGAGAGAACATGCAGGCAGGAGCAGAGGCCTGTGTCTGTGGGGGAGGAGGAGCTGGGAGGGAGGAGCACTGCCTGAGGAGTCCGGGAGTCTGGTCCTCCCAAGATGCACGCGGGAGCTTCCGGGCACCAGGGGCCGGCCCCTGGATGGTTAGCGCTTCGACAGCTCGTGGGACAGCCAGTCCAGCCCGTCGTACAAGCCCGTGCCCTGGGTGGCACAGGTGGCCTGGACGTACCACTGCGGGCAGACGGAAAGAAAGAGGTCAGGGGCAGGGAAGCAAAGGAGATGCCTTGTTTCCAGCCCAGTCTGGGGCTTCCTGGGGAGGGGCAGGCCCTCACCGTGCGGCTGCGCAAGTGCTGTAGCCCCAGCTTGTCCGTCAGCTCGCTCACGGGCATGGCGTTGGGCATGTCCTGCTTGTTGGCAAACACCAGCAGCACCGCATCCCTCAGCTCGTCCTCCTGCAGCTGGGAGAGGCGAAGGGAAGGGAATCCAGCTGTGTGCAGGAGCCCCCCTTGGTACCTTCTAGCATATGTGTGGGGAAAACAGAATATCGTTTCATCTACTGCACACAAGACAGAGTTACTGACTGCTTGAGGCCACCTCGGCCTTAAGTCCAGCAAGGGTCTTTTCCTAATTCTGACTTGCCCTAGTCCAAATGACAACACCTCCAAATGGAAAAAAAAGAAGGTAAAAGGAAGTTTTCCTCCACCATGTCTAACTCCCCCTTCCCCACTAACCCCTCAACCTCAGTTGCGAAGATAGGAGAGAACCGGAGGGAAAAGTCCATCTTACACTTTTTACTTGAGCCCCATTCAAAACAGGGTGAGCTCCTTCTCGTGACTCTGTCCATGGAGAGAAAGATGCATTCACGGCCTGTGGGGCCCTTTCAGACTCTCAGACCCGCACAGAGACCTCTGTGCCCCAGGGCTATGGGTGCTCACCATCTTCTGGAGTTCATCAGCAGATTCCTGGACCCGCTCCCGGTCATTACTGTCCACCACGAAGATGAGGCCCTGGGAGGGAAGGGAGAAAGGAAGCAACCCCTGGAGTCTGGGACACACACACCCTGCAGTGGCCCCTTCGCTCTACTGCCCCATCTTTAATTGTGTGGAAACCCTGCTCATCTAGCAAGCTTCCACCACGGCTCTGTAGACATCTCAGCACACACTGGAGAGAGCCCGCCACGGAGGCAGCCTCTGCCCTCAGGCAAGCGAAAAGATGCGCACAGGCACAGGGAAAGACCAGAAAGGAGAGCTGAATCAGGCAGCTGGGATTCAGAATGCTGCTTCTCAGGAAAAGCTGAAGGTGGCTCAGTCTCAGAAGTCTGAGGCCAGTTCTGAAGGATCAGGAGAAGCTAGTCTACAAAGGAGGGTGGGAAGCAGTAAGGATTTTCTTTTTTTTTCCTGGCCCAGGGCCAACACCTCAGACTTCCTAACCCTAACATCTCCTCCCCAGGGCTGGGGGAAGCCCCAACCTGAGTGTTCTGGAAGTAGTGCCGCCACAGAGGCCGAATCTTGTCCTGGCCTCCCACGTCCCAGACTGTGAAACAGATGTTCTTGTATTCCACGGTTTCCACGTTGAAGCCTGCAGATAATTGAACAAAATATGAGCAAAGTCTGGAAAGGAAGGCACTCATTAGCACTAAGTGGATTCAGGAGGGACACAAAACCAACCAAGGCAAGGTTCAAGGCCCAGAGGAAAAGAACCCCAGAGGCCCGGCAGTTCACTGACGCTAGGTCGCATCCATCCAGCACACAGAGATACCCTGACCCACTTCTCAGGTAGCGAGCAGGATCTGATGTCAGGGCTGGTTCCCAGCGGCAAATAAAGGCCTGGGGCAGAATACGGAGCAGATCCTCGGAAGGGCTCCCGCCGCGCTCCCGTTCCTCCCAGCCTCGCCTCCGGACTCACCTATGGTGGGGATGGTGGTCACAATCTCCCCCAACTTCAGTTTGTACAGGATTGTGGTCTTGCCAGCTGCATCCAAGCCAACTGCAACGGAGAGGGGCACAGGAAAGAAGATGATAGCGAGGGAGCCCCCTAGAGCCCAGGAAGGGGAGATGCCTAGACAGCTGAAACTGACGGGGGCGGAGAGCCCGGGGAGCCTCCAGGTGCGCGTCGTTATCTACCTCCGGGGCCTTTAGGGCAGTCAGGGTGGAGAGCACCAACTCCTGCCCCCAGAGCGGGCGAGGGGCGGCAGAAGACTGAAGGGAAAGAGGCGCAAGAGAAAGGCCGAGCGCTCCTTTTAAAAGTCGTCTCCTAGGGCGGAATCCTCCTTTCTTACCAGCCGGGCTGGGGCGCAGGGAGATTCACCCCACCCAGGCCCGCAGCTCCGGGTCTCAGGCCCCTGGGGGCGGTGCTGCAGACCGCGACCCACCACAGAGTAGTATCCCCGGGGGTTTAGGACGTGGGTGACTCGAGGTCAGAGACCAGAGTGAGCTGGGCTGGAGGGACGCGGGGGCGTCAGGGGCTGCGCAGGGGCCGGCGCTCCCGTCCGGGCCGCGCGCTCGGTGTGCCTCACCCATGAGGATCCGCATCTGCTTCTTTCCGAAGATCCGCGAAAAGAGCGCGGACACGGTGAGGCCCATGGCGGGGCCGGGGGAGGGGGCGCGGACGCGGGGTGCGGGCTGGAACCGGCCGGCCGCTGGGGGATGGGGCGCAGCAGCAGCAGCAGCAGCAGCAGCAGGAGGAGGTGCCGCCGCCGCCTCCGCGCGTCCCGGCCCGCCCTACGTCACCTCGGGCCGGCCCCCGCTCTGGCCCCGCCCCCAGGCCTCAGCCCCGCCCCCGCCCCGCCTCCAGGCCCTGGCTCTGGAAGACCCTGAAGCTGAGCGAGTCTTCGCGGCTTCTCCCGGCTCCGCGCCAGTTTCAAAGACGGAAAGGCCGGGGTCTCCCCCGGTTTCTAGCGCGCTTGTCAGGTCTGTGGCGCTGAACCAGCCACCTGAGCGGAGCCGAGAAAAGCCTACAGCGCTTCATAACGGCCCTCCACTCCCATCTTCAGTGGCCGGTCTCCGGTCTAGCCCTTGGTAAACAGCAGCCTCGACTGTGTGCATCATCCCCTGCGGGATGGAAGTTCCGTGCAAAGATCTGACTCCTCCCTTTAGTCTTCTTAGCTCCCAAAGGGGGCCTTGGAACTTAGCAGGTGGTTCGATGACCGTAGACTCTTGAGAGGAGTATGCCAGAGATGGAGAAGATAGACTTCTTAACACTGTAGCTTCATAGATCAGCTATCAGCAGACCCAGTGAAGATCCCCAGTTCTGGGCGCCGTGGACCTTACTCCTGTATACTGGCAAACTACGCCTTCGCCTCCAAGACCCTGGAAACAGTGCCTTTAAGTTGAACCTGGCAGCTTGTCTGAAACTCCTTCCTCCCTCTGCAACAGACCTGGGAACGTGGATGTTGTGATGCACAGCTCTCATGGATTTTGTGAGGAGGCTCTCACCAAAAAACTTCATCAGTTATTTTCCCACTGATACTAGTAGCTGAGGGGAAGTAGCAAGATAGGACTTAAATTTCTCTTATGACAGAAACGGAGTCAGTGGCAGGCACCTAATACGTTCTTAACAAATGCTGGCTGGGTTGAATGCACTAATTGGTCCCTCAGTGGAGCAAGGAGAGGCGTTTTGCCTATTCTGGATTCGCAGTGGGCTTCTAGAATCAATTGTGTATGCACTGGACATGGTGAGGTGAGCTGGAAATCAGAGAACGTTTGTTTCTTCTTTTCCTTCCTTCCCTCATTAAACAAATATCGAGTACGCATTACGTGCCATTTTTCCAGGCCTCGTTTCAAATTCCAGTTCTTTTTTTTCTTTCTTTTTTTTTTTTGAGGGCTTGACTTCAACAATACTCACAACCTATCATTTTCACATCTTCAAATGGAGACTGATAACTGTCCTAATTGTCTCGAAAGGTTATGGGGAAGATTAAAGGGATAATGTATCTGAATGTTTTCTATGATGCAGCTGGATGTTATCTGGGCTATCGAGAAACTGGGTCTCCAAAGACTTGTAGTGTCTGCTCCATCTGGACCTTCAGTTTATAAAGAGAAGAGACTCTGGGCATGAAGTATGAGTGACTTTTTACTCCTCAGTCATAGACTCACATTCCTGAGTAGGCTTTTACAAGATGGAAGAGCCCATTTAAAAGAGTTCTAATATAAATACACAACTAAGGGTAATCAATTCATCTTTAGCTCTTTCAATAAGCTTTTCTTTTTTCTCTGTCGTAACATTTTTATATTTTGAACTTTTAAGTTTTTTTTCCCATCATGCCTCTTTTGCTTTTTTTTTCAATATTTATTTCCATCCATCTTTTATTCTTTTGACATGTGTGGCCCTCCCATTGCAGTGGCCTCTCTCACTGCAGAGCACCGGCTCTGGGTGCTTGTGCTCCAGAGCGCTGGAGCATAATTGGACACACCAGTCCAGCTGCTCTGCGGCACGTGGGATCTTCCTGGGCCAGGGATCGAACTGGTGTCCCTTGCACTGCAAGGCGGACTCTTTACCCACTGGACCACCAGGGAAGCCCATATTTTGAACTTTTAATTATGTATTGGGGTATAGTTGATTAACAGCGCTGTGATAGTTTCAGGTGAACAGCGAAGGGATTCAGCGGTACATATACCTGGAACCATTCTCCTCCCAACCCCCCACCCATCCAGGCTGCCACATAATACTGAGCAGAGTTCCACGTGCTCTACAGTAGACCTTTGTTGGTTATCCATTTTAAATTCCTAGGTGGCTTGATAGTAAAGAGTCTACCTGCCACACAGGAGAATGGAGTTAGATCCTTGGGTCAGGAAGATCCTCTAAAGAAAGAAATGTCAACCCACTCCGGTATTCTTGTCTAGGAAATTCCTGGGACAGAGGGGCCTGGTGGGCCGCAGACCATCATGTTGCCAAGAGTCTGACAGGACTTAGCACTAAACAGCAACAATAGTGTGTTCAAGGGATCCTTTCCCTGTAGGCACCCATAAATGCATTCTCTAAGTTTGTGACTCTTTTTCTGTTTTGTAAGTAACTTCATTTGTATCATTTCTTTTTAGATTCCACATGAAAGGGACGCCATACAATATTTCTTCTCTGACTTGCTTCACTCAGTAAGACACTCTTTAGGTCCATCCATGTTGGTGCAAATGACGGGACTGCGTTCGTCTTTATTAGTCTCCTTCTCTCCATCCCTGTTGTTAGTGCTCTATTTCACTACCATCTGATTCTCATGACTGAAAATGGCCTTCTTTCCTTGGTGTCTCCACCTTGTCATACAAGACTTGATGATGTCACTGTTGTGATGAAGATCCTATAATGTCTTGTAACTCAAGATAAAATCCAAATGGCTTAATATGGGTCCTCGTCTAGTGTGACAGCAGCATCTGTTGGCACCTCCTTCATATCCCCTAAGCTACTGCCTTGAAATGATTCTCAGTACTTCCCAGGTGAGCTAGACTCTCTGGTGTCCCAGAAGGCCTTGGAAGCCTAGAATGTGGTTTCCCTCATTTCTAGTTAGACAGCAATCAGTACTCATCCTTCAAATTCCAAAGTACTTCCCCTGAGAGCCTCGGCGGCCTCCCTTAGACAGGGCTCCCTCCTCTTCCTTCATTTTGCATTTCTACTTCTCCAGATGTGGGGTCCTTGAGGGTAAGAGCTTGTCTCTACATGGTAATCATCTGGCATAGCATTTGGTATGTTGAAAGTCAGACTATCTACATGGAATTCTAAACTTACTGGCTGTGTGACTTTGGGTGTGTTACCCAACCTCTCTGTGCTTCATGTTTCCCTATCTGTAAAACAGTGCTAATGATACTCAGAAGAATAATTGTTAAGACTAAATAGCAAAGTTCCAGTGAAGCTTCTGAAATATAGGTGGCATTTAGAATGAACATGATGGCTATCTATATTTATGTCTATATACTTGTTGAAAGAACCCAGCAGAACTCAGGAAAGGTGCTAATAGTTGTTGTCAAATACTGTCCTAGAAAGGGCTGTCAACTAATGGCTTAGTCTTACTAGACCATCATGTTGCCAAGAGTCTGACAGGACTTAGCACTAAACAGCAACAATAGTGTGTTCAAGGGATCCTTTCCCTGTAGGCACCCATAAATGCATTCTCTAAGTTTGTGACTCTTTTTCTGTTTTGTAAGTAACTTCATTTGTATCATTTCTTTTTAGATTCCACATGAAAGGGACGCCATACAATATTTCTTCTCTGACTTGCTTCACTCAGTAAGACACTCTTTAGGTCCATCCATGTTGGTGCAAATGGCGTGACTGCGTTCTTCTTTATTAGTCTCCTTCTCTCCATCCCTGTTGTTAGTGCTCTATTTCACTACCATCTGATTCTCATGACTGAAAATGGCCTTCTTTCCTTGGTGTCTCCACCTTGTCATACAAGACTTGATGATGTCACTGTTGTGATGAAGATCCTATAATGTCTTGTAACTCAAGATAAAATCCAAATGGCTTAATATGGGTCCTCGTCTAGTGTGACAGCAGCATCTGTTGGCACCTCCTTCATATCCCCTAAGCTACTGCCTTGAAATGATTCTCAGTACTTCCCAGGTGAGCTAGACTCTCTGGTGTCCCAGAAGGCCTTGGAAGCCTAGAATGTGGTTTCCCTCATTTCTAGTTAGACAGCAATCAGTACTCATCCTTCAAATTCCAAAGTACTTCCCCTGAGAGCCTCGGCCTCCCTTAGACAGGGCTCCCTCCTCTTCCTTCATTTTGCATTTCTACTTCTCCAGATGTGGGGTCCTTGAGGGTAAGAGCTTGTCTCTACATGGTAATCATCTGGCATAGCATTTGGTATGTTGAAAGTCAGACTATCTACATGGAATTCTAAACTTACTGGCTGTGTGACTTTGGGTGTGTTACCCAACCTCTCTGTGCTTCATGTTTCCCTATCTGTAAAACAGTGCTAATGATACTCAGAAGAATAATTGTTAAGACTAAATAGCAAAGTTCCAGTGAAGCTTCTGAAATATAGGTGGCATTTAGAATGAACATGATGGCTATCTATATTTATGTCTATATACTTGTTGAAAGAACCCAGCAGAACTCAGGAAAGGTGCTAATAGTTGTTGTCAAATACTGTCCTAGAAAGGGCTGTCAGTTTTGTAGTCTAAATGGGACTCTTAATGTCCTTAGTCTGCTCTCTAAGGACAATACTGATCCCTAAACAGTGGGGACCTGTGGTTCACCAGAGTCTTTGGTAAGGACACATGGCGATGTCGCCCTCGTCTCTCGCTGATCTTAGCTCTAGGGCAATATCAGGTGCCTTCCGCAAACCAACAATACTCGGGTGAACTTAACTGCTCGCTCTGCCCTGGTGGAGAGTGACCAGCTCGAGGGCTTGCTAGGTTCTCAGCAGGCCACTCACTTCCCAACCGCCGGCTGAGGTAGCCCGCCCATCTCGCGCCCACTAGGGGCGTGGCCTCATACGTCGTGCTTTCGTCACTTCCAGCGGACCCGGAAGCGCCGTTGTCCAGCCGCTAGAGTTAGGAAGGCGGGATGAGAATACGCTCGTCTTAAGCCTTTGGCGGGTCGTCCACCCACGGCCGGCCCGTGCTGCTGTGGCCCGGGTGACGGGGAGAGCGGAGCGGCTTCTGGGCCAGTGCGGGCGAGCCTGGCTGTGCGCTGCTCTCGTGCCAGCGTCGCCCCGCCTCTAAGAGAGGACCCGCCCCCGCCCTCCTGCCTGGGACCGGGTGAGCGTTTCTACCCAACTGTCCCGCCGCCCTGCATCCGGTCACGAACAGCTGCGAGGACCGGATGGACGGCCGTGGGGTGGAGAGCCATCCCCCTGTCGCTTACAGACCCCGCTAGTAGCTTCGTGATCCTCTCCCGGGCTCTTCAAACCCTGGCGCGGAGCAGCCCGTCCTGAACCCTCATGGAGAAGTTTGCAATGAATTTCGGGGGCGGCCCCAGCAAGAAGGAACTGTTGGAGACCATTGAGACTCAGAAGAAGCAGCTCCTCCAGTACCAGGCACGTCTAAAGGATGTAGTCCGCGCCTATAAAAGTCTGCTGAAAGAGAAAGGCGCTGGAATGATGGCAAAGTTCCAGTGAAGCTTCTGAAATATAGGTGGCATTTAGAATGAACATGATGGCTATCTATATTTATGTCTATATACTTGTTGAAAGAACCCAGCAGAACTCAGGAAAGGTGCTAATAGTTGTTGTCAAATACTGTCCTAGAAAGGGCTGTCAGTTTTGTAGTCTAAATGGGACTCTTAATGTCCTTAGTCTGCTCTCTAAGGACAATACTGATCCCTAAACAGTGGGGACCTGTGGTTCACCAGAGTCTTTGGTAAGGACACATGGCGATGTCGCCCTCGTCTCTCGCTGATCTTAGCTCTAGGGCAATATCAGGTGCCTTCCGCAAACCAACAATACTCGGGTGAACTTAACTGCTCGCTCTGCCCTGGTGGAGAGTGACCAGCTCGAGGGCTTGCTAGGTTCTCAGCAGGCCACTCACTTCCCAACCGCCGGCTGAGGTAGCCCCGCCCATCTCGCGCCCACTAGGGGCGTGGCCTCATACGTCGTGCTTTCGTCACTTCCAGCGGACCCGGAAGCGCCGTTGTCCAGCCGCTAGAGTTAGGAAGGCGGGATGAGAATACGCTCGTCTTAAGCCTTTGGCGGGTCGTCCACCCACGGCCGGCCCGTGCTGCTGTGGCCCGGGTGACGGGGAGAGCGGAGCGGCTTCTGGGCCAGTGCGGGCGAGCCTGGCTGTGCGCTGCTCTCGTGCCAGCGTCGCCCCGCCTCTAAGAGAGGACCCGCCCCCGCCCTCCTGCCTGGGACCGGGTGAGCGTTTCTACCCAACTGTCCCGCCGCCCTGCATCCGGTCACGAACAGCTGCGAGGACCGGATGGACGGCCGTGGGGTGGAGAGCCATCCCCCTGTCGCTTACAGACCCCGCTAGTAGCTTCGTGATCCTCTCCCGGGCTCTTCAAACCCTGGCGCGGAGCAGCCCGTCCTGAACCCTCATGGAGAAGTTTGCAATGAATTTCGGGGGCGGCCCCAGCAAGAAGGAACTGTTGGAGACCATTGAGACTCAGAAGAAGCAGCTCCTCCAGTACCAGGCACGTCTAAAGGATGTAGTCCGCGCCTATAAAAGTCTGCTGAAAGAGAAAGAGGCGCTGGAGGCCAGCATCAAGGTGCTGTCTGTATCCCACGAGGCGGATGTGGGCCTCGCAGGTGTGCAGCCGCAAGGCCTCGCCTTTCCTGACTCTGTGGATGACCGATGCTCCACGCACAGCGAGGACAGCACCGGGACCGCCGCCAGCTTGGATACCGCGGCCAGTCTCACCAGCACCAAGGGTGAGTTTGGGGTAGAAGATGACAGACAGACCCGCGGACCACCGCCTCCAAAGTCGGAAGAGGCCAGCGGGTCAGAGAGCGGCGTTAGCAGTAGTAGCGGGGATGGACCATCTGGGGGTGGGGAGATGGACAAACGACTGCACCAGCTGAAGACTCAGTTGGCCACTTTGACCAGCTCTTTGGCTACAGTCACCCAGGAGAAGTCCCGCATGGAAGCTTCTTACCTGGCTGACAAAAAGAAGATGAAACAGGACTTAGAGGATGCCAGTAAAAAGGCAGAGGAGGAGAGGGACCGGCTGGAGGGAGAACTGAAGGGGCTGCAGGAGCAGATCGCAGAAACCAAAGCCCGGCTTATCACCCAGCAGCACGATCGGGCCCAGGAGCAGAGTAACCATGCCTTGATGCTGCGTGAGCTCCAGAAATTGCTGCAGGAGGAGAGGACCCAGCGCCAGGACTTGGAACTCCTGTTGGAAGAGACCCGGGAAGCTCTGGCCGGGCGAGCCTATGCCGTGGGCCAGATGGAAGGGTTTGAACTGCAGACCAAGCAGCTGACCCGTGAGGTGGAGGAGCTAAAAGGGGAGCTGCAGGCTCTTCGAGAGGAGAAGAATCGGCCTGACCCCCGTCTGCAGGAGCTTCAGGAAGAGGCCGCCTGCCTTAAGAACCATTTCCAGGCTCAGTTGCAGCAGGAAATGAGGAAGGTAGTTATCCTCATCTCCTTCCAAATGTGAGACACTTAACCTTAAGTGGCTTCCCAGGTGGCTCAGTGGTAAAGAATCTTTCTGCCAGTGTAGGGGTCTCTGGAGATACGGGTTGACCCCTGCATTGGGAAGATCCCCTCGAGTAGGAAATGGTAACACAGTCCAGTATTCTTGCTTGGAGAATTCCATAGAGAGAGGAGCCTGGCAGTCTGCAGCCCATAGGGTTGCAAAGAGCCAGACAGGAGTGAGTATGCACTTATGACACATCGGACAACATTAGGGCTTTTTTTTTTTTTTCCTTTGACAGTTAGAACTAAGTGACTTCACTGTTTGATTTTTTTTTTTTCTTTTTAAAATCTTGGTTGCGTCAGGGCTTAGTCCCTTCATGTGGGATCTAGTTCCCAGACCAGGATCGAACCCAGGCCCCCTGCATTGGGAGCACAAAGTCTTAGCCGCAGGATCACCAGGGAAGTCCCCACTGTTTGATTTTTGATGCTCTTCTGAAGTTTCATTTCTGAGTCCTGGGAAATCCTTTTTGGTGTGTTGTTGCCAGTTTCCACAGAGTGCTTCCAACAGGATGTGGAGTTTCAGAGTGTAGGCTGGGTGGGAGCCAGACAGATCTGAGCGCTGGGGCACTGGCATCTTCCCAGCTGTGCTCTGTGAAGCAGTGTAGCAGCGACTGTGCAGGGAACAGTGGGATGGATGTTTGCAGGAATATGGCTGTATACAGGTAGCAGCAGGTGCCTGTAGGTAGGGTAGATGGAGGGGGCAAAGGGAATTGTCTCAGAAGAAATCACCTCTTGTATCGTTTGCAGTCAACCTTTGCCTTGCCTGGAAAGGTGTGCTGTTTTCCAGTGCCTCCTTTCAGTGTAGGGGAGAGATCCAAGTCAATTCTGCACTTCCAGGAATATTGGAAGAGGAAAAGAATATCTAATCATGAAGTGCACACTTTACGCGTGAGCCTGGTGAATGAGAGAGTGGAAACACTAAAGCAGGATAGTAGCTCTCCAGAGGTGTTTAATACTGTTGGGTGTAACGCGTGATTGGGAGCAGGTTACAGGAGCTTGAGTTAGCTCAAGCCAACCCAGGGATCAAACCCAGAAAAGTTCCCAGTTCCCATGTTTGCCAGGCCACCCCCATCCCGTAACCCTTCTGTTCCCCTCGCTTTCTCAAAGTTTGCCATTGGACCTTGTGGCTTTCCGGGACACCTCTCCACCTGTTCCCTTGTTTTCCAGACAGCCCTTGCTGAGGATCAACTACGCCAGCAGTCGCAGTTGGAAGAGCAGAGGGTGGCAACCCTGGAGAATCAAATATCTGAAGTGTCGGAGCTGCTGGGCACCTACGAGAAGGCCAAGCAGAAGGACCAGCTGGCCATCCAGAAGCTGAAGGAGCGCATTCTGCAGCTAGACCTGGAGAACAAGACACTGGCACTCGCGGCCTCCAGCCGGTCCCCTCTGGACAGCCATGGTGAGGAGTCCAATCTGGATGTCAGCGTCTTAAAGGACAAGATGGAGAAACTGAAGAGACTGCTGCAGGTGGCAGCCAGGAAGAGCCAGGTGACCCTGGACGTGGAGAAGCTCTGCGACCTGGAGATCATGCCCAGCTCAGAGCCTGCTGACGGGGAGACGGCCACGGCCCTCTACTACCAGCAAGAGCTGAAGCAGCTGAAGGAGGAGTTTGAGAGGTACAAGGTGCGGGCCCAGGTGGTCCTCAAGAGCAAGAACGTCAAAGACGGGAACCCGGGCAAGGAGCTGGAGGAAGCCCGGGAGCAGCTGGCGGAGCTGAAGGAGAAGTACATCTCGCTGCGGCTGTCCTGCGAGGAACTCGAGCGCCAGCACCAGCAGGAGGCCGAGGGCTGGAAGCGGGAGCTGGCCCGGCTGCAGCACGGCTACCGGCAGGAGCTGGAGCGGAGTCAGCTGGACTTCAGGGACCGCACGCTAAAGCTGGAGGAGGAGCTCCACAAGCAGCGGGACCGGGCGCTGGCTGTGCTGGCCGAGAAGGACCTGGAGCTGGAGCAGCTGCGGTCCGTGGCCTTGTCCTCCGGGCTGCCGGGGCGCAGGAGCCCGGTGGGTGGCGCGGGCCCCGGGGACCCAACGGACACCTCCGCCCCAGACGGCCTAACCCAAGCCCTGCAGCTCGCTGCCGCCAGCGAGCCCACTTTCTTCCTGTATGCTGAGCAGTTGGCCCGCAAGGAGGTGGAGATGGCGTCGCTGAGGAAGCAGAAACACCAGCTGGAGGTGGAGGCGCACCGGCTGCAGGATCGGCTGCTGGAGGAGGGCGAGCGGCGCCGGGAGGAGGTGGCAGCCCTGCAGAGCCACATTGCCAAGAACCTCCGGGACCAGAGTCGTGAGGGAGCCAACCTGGAGTACCTCAAGAACATCATCTACCGCTTCCTGACCTTGCCGGACCACCTGGGCCGCCAGCAGACGCTCACTGCCATCCTCACCATCTTGCACTTCAGTCCCGAGGAGAAGCGAGAGATCCTGCGGGTCCCAGCTGGTGGCGGCTGGTGGCCTTCTGGCAAGAGATGATGCCGTTTTTCACTAACTCCTCAAATTTCTATGCCTCTTCCATGGGAAGGGGCAGGCTCTGCTTTTTCCTGCCTCTTCTCTCATGTTATCATTTATTTTTTCACTGTGTTGACCTGGGAGGAATCCTCCGTGTGGGATGGGATTTTCTGCCACATGCCATTAATGCCATTTTATCCTTGGGCCCCAGAGATGCTGAAAGTGTCAGAACAGCATCTTCTGGTGGCCTGTGCGTGACGGGAGGAAGCGGGGAGAGGTTAGGATTGAGAGGCACAAAAGTTGGGGAGGTGAGAATCGTTTAAAATAAGGGCTTTGTTTTTTCTAAAGTCATTCTCCTCGTGCAGAGCTGGAAGTATCTGGGACTCCACAGGGAGTTCTGTTAATTTCTAAACACGCACAAAGGCCAGCTCTTTGTTCCATCTCGTCACAGTCTTGAGTCTGATCCACTCCTGCCCAAATTCTCTGGGACATAAATGCAGACTGGAGAGGGACCATGAAATCTGAAGTAGTGACAGATTGTCCCCTAGTCCAAAAGGCCAAGGAATAGTGAACTTGGAAAGTTCATCATGGAACTGGGAAGCTTGGAGGACTTAGGGCAGGATATAATCTAATCAATCTGGACAGAAACACTTGTGACCATTCTAGCAAGAGCCCTGAGCACCAGTTGGTTCTTGGGGATTTCCCTAGTGACCCGCTTTTGGCGTGGATAGGCTTCTTGGCCTCTCACAGTTGTCCCCACCTTAACCTGCTGTCCAGGATTGGCTTGAGATTTTGAGTGAATGACTCTGCTGTCTTTCCTTCAGTGTTGAACTCCTATTAAGAAAAAAATTCTGCCTCCTTACAGAGAGGGGTCTGATCAGGAAGCTCTGATCCTGCCTGGGTACAAGAAATTAGCTCTGAGATTTACACCTCTCACCCCTGCCACCACCTGTGCTGGAGAGGATTCCAGAAGGATGCTGCAACCCTCACAGGAAAGTGGCAGAACCTCAGCCGAGCAGGGCTGGGGTACTTGCTACTCTGTGGATAGTGTTCTGACTAAGTCTGCATGTCCCTGCAGCCAGGGTGCTCATGCATGACTGTCATCAGAGTCCTGGTGAGTCACGTAGGGAGGTCATAGGGTTTCAGTCCGTAGAACTCATCTTCCTCACACATGTTACTACTAACGGAGGGACTCAAAAGTTGGGTTCAAACAGTATCACTTCTCTATTCTTTGTTTTCCCGCATCTACTCTTGCTGGTTGTAGGGGACTTTGGATCCCAAAGACCGGTGCTTTGCCATGGACTGATAGGTATCTTTCTATTATTCATCATAGTCATCTTTGTTGTGACGGTTTGGGGGTGATTCAATGATCTGAGTGGAAGGCTAGGTGATCTGGACTATCTACAGTAAGCAGACTTAATGGAACCAAAGTATGTGTTCAAATGATAATAACAGTAACCACAGAATCATTAAACTTGATCACTTTGACTGTTTGCTTCCCTTGTGGTATATATACATGCATGTATGTATCTGGACACAAATAGAGTGTGAATGTTAATGGTAAGTGAAAAGGAGGTAAGAAATATTTCCTCATATAATCCATGAGCTTAAATCTAGAGAGGGACACCTCAGTGTTTTTTAACTTGCAAACCAAATATTTTAGCCTGGAATTGTGTATATGTGTTTGTAGGCAGTTACACTGAAGAAAACCTTATGGGCTCATTGGGCAGGCTCGAGACTTCCATAATCAGTGCTTTAAACTTTAGAAGGAATGTGCTTATGAATACTTTATTACATTTGAAATCAGAATTCATGATATCTTGGAAAATTTCCTTGGGATATATCCTAAATTCCTCTAGAATATGATCATTGGTATTTCCACCTTAACCTGCTGTCCAGGATTGGCTTGAGATTTTGAGTGAATGACTCTGCTGTCTTTCCTTCAGTGTTGAACTCCTATTAAGAAAAAAATTCTGCCTCCTTACAGAGAGGGGTCTGATCAGGAAGCTCTGATCCTGCCTGGGTACAAGAAATTAGCTCTGAGATTTACACCTCTCACCCCTGCCACCACCTGTGCTGGAGAGGATTCCAGAAGGATGCTGCAACCCTCACAGGAAAGTGGCAGAACCTCAGCGAGCAGGGCTGGGGTACTTGCTACTCTGTGGATAGTGTTCTGACTAAGTCTGCATGTCCCTGCAGCCAGGGTGCTCATGCATGACTGTCATCAGAGTCCTGGTGAGTCACGTAGGGAGGTCATAGGGTTTCAGTCCGTAGAACTCATCTTCCTCACACATGTTACTACTAACGGAGGGACTCAAAAGTTGGGTTCAAACAGTATCACTTCTCTATTCTTTGTTTTCCCGCATCTACTCTTGCTGGTTGTAGGGGACTTTGGATCCCAAAGACCGGTGCTTTGCCATGGACTGATAGGTATCTTTCTATTATTCATCATAGTCATCTTTGTTGTGACGGTTTGGGGGTGATTCAATGATCTGAGTGGAAGGCTAGGTGATCTGGACTATCTACAGTAAGCAGACTTAATGGAACCAAAGTATGTGTTCAAATGATAATAACAGTAACCACAGAATCATTAAACTTGATCACTTTGACTGTTTGCTTCCCTTGTGGTATATATACATGCATGTATGTATCTGGACACAAATAGAGTGTGAATGTTAATGGTAAGTGAAAAGGAGGTAAGAAATATTTCCTCATATAATCCATGAGCTTAAATCTAGAGAGGGACACCTCAGTGTTTTTTAACTTGCAAACCAAATATTTTAGCCTGGAATTGTGTATATGTGTTTGTAGGCAGTTACACTGAAGAAAACCTTATGGGCTCATTGGGCAGGCTCGAGACTTCCATAATCAGTGCTTTAAACTTTAGAAGGAATGTGCTTATGAATACTTTATTACATTTGAAATCAGAATTCATGATATCTTGGAAAATTTCCTTGGGATATATCCTAAATTCCTCTAGAATATGATCATTGGTATTTCCAGCTCGTTTGGACAGAACAGAAAGAGTCATAGTCATAGCTGCTTTCCTAGGACTAATAATTCTGTGCTTTTGAATTCTGAGGAGATACTAAACAAGTCAGTTTCTGATGAATAATTTTAAGCATTAATCTATGTAAGGCTGCAAATGCTCCCAGGTGGAAGGAAAAGACTTGGTCCCTCCCTACCCTTAAGAACATAAATTGCATATCTTCCCTCCCCTTTCTCCAAAATAAGTTTTCCATTTATTTGACTAGTTTGCTCTGTGCTAGATACTCTAAGAAAGGAAAGAGAGAAAGAATTTATATCAGACACAGAGATGAATAAATTTTCTTCAAGCCCTAGTCCCAGAATTTTTGAACAGTGCATGGGGTATGTTGATAAGGTAATGAGACTGAACTGTATGTATTACCATGCAGATCAGGAAAAGCACTGAGGAGAAAGAGAGAGAGGGAGAAAAGGATGAAAAAGGTGGATAACTCTGAGCTTTCTGCATTTCTTCCCCCCACCCCACCTGTCCTGTCTTCATAGGTGATAACTAGGGTTGGAGAGACTGATCTCTTGGCTGAACTGGGATGGCTCACATGGACAGAAAGTATCCAGCTAGAAGTTGCAGCCAAAATCACTACACTAACAGAGCTAAACAGGCAACATAGAACCTTATGGTTTTTTTTTTAATGATCCAATTTAAATGCATTTATTGAGTTAATATCCTCATGACCTACCTCTCTTTTGGGGATAACATGCTACCTCTTCTCAAAAGCTTAGGTTCTTTCTTTCTTTTCTTTTCTTTTTTTTTTTAACTTTTATTTTACTTTTAGCTTTTACAGAGTTTTGTTGTTTACAGATATGTATATTCTCAGATTAGTCATATGTCTATCCCCCCCATCCCACCATCCAGACCGTCATATAGCACCCGTGAAGGATCTGCTTTTCTCACAGAGCAATGACTATAGCTATTTTCTTCACATATGATAGTACAGGCCTTCAAGCTACTTCCTTTACGCCTCTCACCCACTGTTCCTTCCCCACAATGTCCATATGTCTACTGTCCATGTCTGTCCGTCGCTTCACTGCGTGTGCCATCATCACCATCCTACTAGATTCCATATGTATATGTTAGTATATTCTACTTGTCCTCTTTCTGACTGACTTCACTTTTTATGATAGAGAACCTTATGTTCTTAAAGGTGCTCTGTCCCCTTGCTTCTAGATGACTACTTACTTTCAAAATAAGTTTTCCATTATATTTGAACTCCCAGGTGGAAGGAAAAGACTTGGTCCCTCCCTACCCTTAAGAACATAAATTGCATATCTTCCCTCCCCTTTCTCCAAAATAAGTTTTCCATTTATTTGACTAGTTTGCTCTGTGCTAGATACTCTAAGAAAGGAAAGAGAGAAAGAATTTATATCAGACACAGAGATGAATAAATTTTCTTCAAGCCCTAGTCCCAGAATTTTTGAACAGTGCATGGGGTATGTTGATAAGGTAATGAGACTGAACTGTATGTATTACCATGCAGATCAGGAAAAGCACTGAGGAGAAAGAGAGAGAGGGAGAAAAGGATGAAAAAGGTGGATAACTCTGAGCTTTCTGCATTTCTTCCCCCCACCCCACCTGTCCTGTCTTCATAGGTGATAACTAGGGTTGGAGAGACTGATCTCTTGGCTGAACTGGGATGGCTCACATGGACAGAAAGTATCCAGCTAGAAGTTGCAGCCAAAATCACTACACTAACAGAGCTAAACAGGCAACATAGAACCTTATGGTTTTTTTTTTAATGATCCAATTTAAATGCATTTATTGAGTTAATATCCTCATGACCTACCTCTCTTTTGGGGATAACATGCTACCTCTTCTCAAAAGCTTAGGTTCTTTCTTTCTTTTCTTTTCTTTTTTTTTTTAACTTTTATTTTACTTTTAGCTTTTACAGAGTTTTGTTGTTTACAGATATGTATATTCTCAGATTAGTCATATGTCTATCCCCCCCATCCCACCCCTCCAGACCGTCATATAGCACCCGTGAAGGATCTGCTTTTCTCACAGAGCAATGACTATAGCTATTTTCTTCACATATGATAGTACAGGCCTTCAAGCTACTTCCTTTACGCCTCTCACCCACTGTTCCTTCCCCACAATGTCCATATGTCTACTGTCCATGTCTGTCCGTCGCTTCACTGCGTGTGCCATCATCACCATCCTACTAGATTCCATATGTATATGTTAGTATATTCTACTTGTCCTCTTTCTGACTGACTTCACTTTTTATGATAGAGAACCTTATGTTCTTAAAGGTGCTCTGTCCCCTTGCTTCTAGATGACTACTTACTTTAGAACTGGGATCATTCTGTTTCTTTTTCTATTTCCCTTTTTTTTTCCTTTTTTGCTTTTACAGAGTTCTGTTGTTTACAGATATGTATAGATTAGTCATATGTATGTCCCATCCCCCCAATTCCAATAGTACAGGTTGTGTTAATGTCTGATGTACAGCCAAGTGATTTCATATATATACACACACACATACTTTTATACATATAATATATGTTCTTTTATTATATTACATATAATATATAAAATTATATAGTTTATATTCTTATATATACTTTTCCTGAATATTTTCCATTATAGTTTACTACAAGATACTGAATCTCTTGAATATAGTTCCCTGTGCTATCCAGTAGGACCTTGTTTGTTTTATATATAATAGTTTATATCTGTTAATCCCAAACTGCTAATTTATACTCCCCCCCTCCTTCCTTTCTGGTAATCAAATTTGTCTTCTGTGTCTGTTAGTCTGTTTTTTTTTAAAATTTTTATTTATTTATCTTTTGGGGGGTGGGATGGGGAGGGAGGGGGATGGGCGGGCCACTTCTATTGGTCTTTCATTTCTCTATTTTCATCCGTCTTTGTTCTTTGGCTCCTGTGGGCCTCCCATCGTGGTAGCCCCTGTCGTCACAGAGCGCTGGCTCTGGGCTGGCTCAGTAATTGGACACATTGGTCCAGCCGCTCCGGGGCACATGGGATCTTCCCAGGCCAGGGATCGAACCGGCACCCCTTGCACTACAAGGCGGTGTCCTTACCCACTGGATCACCAGGGGAAGCCCTGTTAAGTCTGTTTTGTAAATAACTTTATTTGTATCATTTCATAGATTTTACATACAAATGGTATCATTTTTTTTTTTTTTTGTCCTTTAGTTTCCTTTGTATGATAATCTCTAGGCCCATCCATGTTTTTACAAATGGCATTATTTCATTCCCTTTTATGTGGTGAGTCCCTGGTGACACAGACAGTAAAGAATCTGCCTGCAATGCAGGAGACCTGGGTTTGATCCTTGGGCCAGGAAGATCCCCTGGAGATGGGAATGGTTAATGATTTCAGGTCTCTTGCCTAGAGAATTCCATGGGCAGAGGAGCCTGACTGACTACAGTCTGTGGGGTCGCAAATAGACACAACGGAGTGACTTAACACTCACTTGCAGTATTCCATTGTATGTGTGTGTATATTGTATGTATGTATGTATGTATATATATATATATATATCACATCTTTATCCATTCGTCTGTCAATGGACATTTAAGTTGTCTCTATGTCTTGGCTGTTACAACAGTGCTGGAGTGAACACATTGAGGTGCATGTATTGTTTCAGATTATAGTTTTCTCTAGACATATGCCCAGGAGTGGGATTGCTGGATCCTATGATAAGTGTTTTTAGTCTTTTTGAGGACCCATCTTATGATAACTGTTTTTAGTGTTTTTGAGGACCCTCCACACTTTTCTTTATAGGGGCTGTACCAATTTGCATTCCCACCAACAGTGTATGACGGTTCCCTTTCCTCCGCAACCTCTCCAACCTTTTGTAGACTTTTTTTTTTAATAGTTGGAGATTTTAATGTTACTGTCTCAGTAATTTATAGAAGTTGTGGGGGAAGTCTATGAGGGTTAGAATACTTGAGCGAAAAAACCTGGATGATTATACTAACTCAGTTACTGTTCTTTTAATTGGCTCCTGTGGGCCTCCCATCGTGGTAGCCCCTGTCGTCACAGAGCGCTGGCTCTGGGCTGGCTCAGTAATTGGACACATTGGTCCAGCCGCTCCGGGGCACATGGGATCTTCCCAGGCCAGGGATCGAACCGGCACCCCTTGCACTACAAGGCGGTGTCCTTACCCACTGGATCACCAGGGGAAGCCCTGTTAAGTCTGTTTTGTAAATAACTTTATTTGTATCATTTCATAGATTTTACATACAAATGGTATCATTTTTTTTTTTTTTTGTCCTTTAGTTTCCTTTGTATGATAATCTCTAGGCCCATCCATGTTTTTACAAATGGCATTATTTCATTCCCTTTTATGTGGTGAGTCCCTGGTGACACAGACAGTAAAGAATCTGCCTGCAATGCAGGAGACCTGGGTTTGATCCTTGGGCCAGGAAGATCCCCTGGAGATGGGAATGGTTAATGATTTCAGGTCTCTTGCCTAGAGAATTCCATGGGCAGAGGAGCCTGACTGACTACAGTCTGTGGGGTCGCAAATAGACACAACGGAGTGACTTAACACTCACTTGCAGTATTCCATTGTATGTGTGTGTATATTGTATGTATGTATGTATGTATGTATATATATATATATATATCACATCTTTATCCATTCGTCTGTCAATGGACATTTAAGTTGTCTCTATGTCTTGGCTGTTACAACAGTGCTGGAGTGAACACATTGAGGTGCATGTATTGTTTCAGATTATAGTTTTCTCTAGACATATGCCCAGGAGTGGGATTGCTGGATCCTATGATAAGTGTTTTTAGTCTTTTTGAGGACCCATCTTATGATAACTGTTTTTAGTGTTTTTGAGGACCCTCCACACTTTTCTTTATAGGGGCTGTACCAATTTGCATTCCCACCAACAGTGTATGACGGTTCCCTTTCCTCCGCAACCTCTCCAACCTTTTGTAGACTTTTTTTTTTAATAGTTGGAGATTTTAATGTTACTGTCTCAGTAATTTATAGAAGTTGTGGGGGAAGTCTATGAGGGTTAGAATACTTGAGCGATACTATTAACTAACCAACATAGCAACAGATGTTTTAAGGTACACTATACTCAACTGCAGAATACATCCTTTTTTTTCTTCTTCTTTTTTTTTTTTAATTTTTATTTTACTTGTTACTTTTACAGAGTTTTGTTGTTTACAGATATGTATGATCCCAGATTAGTCATATGTATATCCCCCCCCATCCCACCCCTCCAGGCCGTCTTGTAGACTTTTTGATATGGCCATTCTGACTAGTATGAGGTAATATCTCATTGTAGTTTTGATTTGCATTTCTCTAATAATTAGCAATATTGAGTGTCTTTTCATGTGCCTATTGGCTATTTGTATGTCTTCTTTGGATAAATGTCTATTTAGATCTTCGGACCATTTTTTGATTAGGTTGTTTTTTTTTTTTTAAAAAACCTTTATTTTACTTTTAACTTTTACAGAGTTTTGTTGTTTACAGATATGTATGTTCTCAGATTAGTCATATGTATATCCCCCCCTTCCCTCCCCTCCTGACCATCACACAGCACCCCTGAAGTCATTGCTCTGTGAGAAAAGGGGATCCTTCAGAGGTTGTTTGTTTTTAATCAAAGATTCTGACAAATCCACAGGGCAGGGAGCCCAGAATAGCAAAGGCCACCTGCAAGCCAGTGACCCTCATGGGTAAGCCCTATCCCTTTACTTCAACAAGGAGACCATCTCTGGCTCAGTGTAAGTTTGTCCATCCCTGTGGGCTACAGCTGTGGGACCAAACCTTCTCTTTCATATGTGAGAGAGTAAATTTGAAGACTGATACCAGTTTACATGAATATGAATTTTTTTTCTTTTTTTGAATATGAATTTTAAATGCAGAGTGCATGCAAATTTTTTATTAGCTGAAGCTGTGCTATCCATATAGCCAGAAGCTTTTGAGTTACATGAGTTGTTTTGTATATTTTGGAAATTAAGCCCTTGATTGCATCATTTGCAAATATTTTCTCTCAGTCCATAGGTTGTTTATTTTGTTTTGTTTATGTTTCCTTTGCTGTGAAAATGCTTACAAGTGTGACTGGGACCCATTTGTTTAGTTTAGTTTTTATTTCTATTGACTTGGGAGACTAACCTAAGAAAATTAAGAGTTTTAAAGTTCCGTGTCTTAAGTTTAAGTCTTTAAGTCATAAATTACTTAGTCTCTTATAATGGTAATTAGTAGTACCTTTATTTTCAGGGTTACATTCTGAGGTTATAAATAAATTAAGTACAGAAAGAACCATCACAGTTTCTGGAACAAAGTAGGTGCTAAACTACATTAGCTTTTCCCCCCGAAGAATGGACAGAATTGGAAGTTAGACTTTTGATATGGCCATTCTGACTAGTATGAGGTAATATCTCATTGTAGTTTTGATTTGCATTTCTCTAATAATTAGCAATATTGAGTGTCTTTTCATGTGCCTATTGGCTATTTGTATGTCTTCTTTGGATAAATGTCTATTTAGATCTTCGGACCATTTTTTGATTAGGTTGTTTTTTTTTTTTTAAAAAACCTTTATTTTACTTTTAACTTTTACAGAGTTTTGTTGTTTACAGATATGTATGTTCTCAGATTAGTCATATGTATATCCCCCCCTTCCCTCCCCTCCTGACCATCACACAGCACCCCTGAAGTCATTGCTCTGTGAGAAAAGGGGATCCTTCAGAGGTTGTTTGTTTTTAATCAAAGATTCTGACAAATCCACAGGGCAGGGAGCCCAGAATAGCAAAGGCCACCTGCAAGCCAGTGACCCTCATGGGTAAGCCCTATCCCTTTACTTCAACAAGGAGACCATCTCTGGCTCAGTGTAAGTTTGTCCATCCCTGTGGGCTACAGCTGTGGGACCAAACCTTCTCTTTCATATGTGAGAGAGTAAATTTGAAGACTGATACCAGTTTACATGAATATGAATTTTTTTTCTTTTTTTGAATATGAATTTTAAATGCAGAGTGCATGCAAATTTTTTATTAGCTGAAGCTGTGCTATCCATATAGCCAGAAGCTTTTGAGTTACATGAGTTGTTTTGTATATTTTGGAAATTAAGCCCTTGATTGCATCATTTGCAAATATTTTCTCTCAGTCCATAGGTTGTTTATTTTGTTTTGTTTATGTTTCCTTTGCTGTGAAAATGCTTACAAGTGTGACTGGGACCCATTTGTTTAGTTTAGTTTTTATTTCTATTGACTTGGGAGACTAACCTAAGAAAATTAAGAGTTTTAAAGTTCCGTGTCTTAAGTTTAAGTCTTTAAGTCATAAATTACTTAGTCTCTTATAATGGTAATTAGTAGTACCTTTATTTTCAGGGTTACATTCTGAGGTTATAAATAAATTAAGTACAGAAAGAACCATCACAGTTTCTGGAACAAAGTAGGTGCTAAACTACATTAGCTTTTCCCCCCGAAGAATGGACAGAATTGGAAGTTAGATTTCTTAGCCATAAATGTTGTCATAAACAGAAGGAAAAATGACTTGTCTTTTATTAAGTGCCTGCTATAAAGTCCACTGCTAGCATTTCCCCTGTTATTTATTTATTTAGTTTTTAGTTTTTATTACTTTTTATTTTTACAGAGTTTTGTTGTTCCCCTATGTTATTTTATTTAGTCTTCTCAGCAGTCCTGTGAAGCATATCTGTTTCGCAAATGAGGAAATGGAGGCTTGGCAGGATGAATTGCCCAAGGCTCAGAGCCAGGGATGGCAGAACCTGGATTGAAACCTATTTATCTGAATCAAGAGGCCCAGCACTTTCTTTTTTTTTTTTTAAAGATTTATTTATTTATTTATTTTGGGCAGGGGTCGGGGAGGGAGGGGTGCGGGCAGGCCACTTCTATTGGTCCTTCATTTCTCCATTTTCATCCATCTTTGTTCTTTGGCTCCTGTGGGCCTCCCATCGCGATGGCGTCCATCGTCGCAGAGCACCGGCTTTGGGCGCACGCGCTCCAGAGCTCGGGCTCGGTAATTGGACACATCAGTCCAGCCTCTCCGCGGCACGTGGGATCTTCCCAGGCCAGGGCTCGAACCGGCGCCCCTTGCACTGCAAGGCGGTGTCCTTACTCACTGGACCACCAGGGGAAACCCAAGGCCCAGCACTTTCTGCCTCTCTGCTGCCTCCCAGCAAAGAGCAACATGGAATCCTAGATGGTGGTGCTTGCTGAGGGGTCGGGGCTGTGTTTCTGGTCTGGGTTGGGGAGGAAGGGTCCTTGTCCATGTGGTCCTCTCTGTGGTCAACCAACTACCAAAGAATTTCGACAGAGCCCCATTCTTTCCTAACAGCAGAGTTTTTTCACACTGAAAGTTGGGAAATGGACTGTTACCATTCAGTTTTATGTGACTTTCAGTAGTGACAGCCTGTTTCTTCTGGGCCCCAGGTCTCCTGAGTCACCTAAATACCAAAGATTCTGACAGATCCACAAGGTAGGGAGCCCAGAAGAGCCAATGCCAGGTAATTAGTAGTACTTACGGGAATTCTGAGGTTATAAATAAATTAAGTACAGAAAGAACCATCACAGTTTCTGGAACAAAGTAGGTGCTAAACTACATTAGCTTTTCCCCCCGAAGAATGGACAGAATTGGAAGTTAGATTTCTTAGCCATAAATGTTGTCATAAACAGAAGGAAAAATGACTTGTCTTTTATTAAGTGCCTGCTATAAAGTCCACTGCTAGCATTTCCCCTGTTATTTATTTATTTAGTTTTTAGTTTTTATTACTTTTTATTTTTACAGAGTTTTGTTGTTCCCCTATGTTATTTTATTTAGTCTTCTCAGCAGTCCTGTGAAGCATATCTGTTTCGCAAATGAGGAAATGGAGGCTTGGCAGGATGAATTGCCCAAGGCTCAGAGCCAGGGATGGCAGAACCTGGATTGAAACCTATTTATCTGAATCAAGAGGCCCAGCACTTTCTTTTTTTTTTTTTAAAGATTTATTTATTTATTTATTTTGGGCAGGGGTCGGGGAGGGAGGGGTGCGGGCAGGCCACTTCTATTGGTCCTTCATTTCTCCATTTTCATCCATCTTTGTTCTTTGGCTCCTGTGGGCCTCCCATCGCGATGGCGTCCATCGTCGCAGAGCACCGGCTTTGGGCGCACGCGCTCCAGAGCTCGGGCTCGGTAATTGGACACATCAGTCCAGCCTCTCCGCGGCACGTGGGATCTTCCCAGGCCAGGGCTCGAACCGGCGCCCCTTGCACTGCAAGGCGGTGTCCTTACTCACTGGACCACCAGGGGAAACCCAAGGCCCAGCACTTTCTGCCTCTCTGCTGCCTCCCAGCAAAGAGCAACATGGAATCCTAGATGGTGGTGCTTGCTGAGGGGTCGGGGCTGTGTTTCTGGTCTGGGTTGGGGAGGAAGGGTCCTTGTCCATGTGGTCCTCTCTGTGGTCAACCAACTACCAAAGAATTTCGACAGAGCCCCATTCTTTCCTAACAGCAGAGTTTTTTCACACTGAAAGTTGGGAAATGGACTGTTACCATTCAGTTTTATGTGACTTTCAGTAGTGACAGCCTGTTTCTTCTGGGCCCCAGGTCTCCTGAGTCACCTAAATACCAAAGATTCTGACAGATCCACAAGGTAGGGAGCCCAGAAGAGCCAATGCCACTTGCAGGCCAGTGGCCTTCGTGGGTAAACCCTGCCCCTTCATTTCAGCAGCGAGACTATCTGTGGTTCTGCTGCCGAGGGACTGAACTCTTTCAAATCTGAGAGAATAAATGTGAAGACTGATACCACTTTACATGAAAGTGAGTTGTGGGTTTTTTTGGCCACTTTTATCGGTCTTTCATTTATTTATTTTTCGTCCATCTTTGGTCTTTGGCCTGTGTGGGCCTCCCATTGCAGTGGTCTCTCTTGTCACAGAGCACTGGCTCTGGGTGCATGCACTGTAGAGCGCTGGCTTGTAATTGGACACACCAGTCCAGCTGCTCTGCGGCATGTGGGATCTTCCTGCACCAGGGATCAAATTGGCACTCCTTGCAATGCAAGGTGAACACTTTACCCTCTGGACCACCAGGGAAGCCCGAAAGTGAGTTTTCAATGTAGATTACATGCAAATTTTTAATTAGCTGAAGCTGTGCTGTCAAAAAATTTTGCCATTCAGTCAAAAATATTTTAAGGGCTAGTATTTAGAGTTGGGTCCATTGTCTTAGTTTTTTTTGTTTTGTCTTTCATTGCCTTAGCTTTTGTTGTTGTTGTTCTTCTTCTTTCTTTTTTCATTTTCTCTTTTTTTTTATTATTATTTTTTTCTACTGTTTTCAAACCCTTGTGTCGAGGGCCTTAGCTTTATTTCAACAGTTTTAAAATGAAGCCTTAGCCTGGGGGACTTAATGCTCTTTTGAGTAAGTGTCCTTGTCCTGGCCACCTGTATATTCTACTGGGATATCTTTCTACCTTGGAGCCTTAGCCGACTGAGAGGAGATTCGAAGGAGTCTGGAGACCAAGCTTGCTTGTGTTGAGTTTGGAGGAAGGGTCCTTGTCCATGTGGTCCTCTCTGTGGTCAACCAACTACCAAAGAATTTCGACAGAGCCCCATTCTTTCCTAACAGCAGAGTTTTTTCACACTGAAAGTTGGGAAATGGACTGTTACCATTCAGTTTTATGTGACTTTCAGTAGTGACAGCCTGTTTCTTCTGGGCCCCAGGTCTCCTGAGTCACCTAAATACCAAAGATTCTGACAGATCCACAAGGTAGGGAGCCCAGAAGAGCCAATGCCACTTGCAGGCCAGTGGCCTTCGTGGGTAAACCCTGCCCCTTCATTTCAGCAGCGAGACTATCTGTGGTTCTGCTGCCGAGGGACTGAACTCTTTCAAATCTGAGAGAATAAATGTGAAGACTGATACCACTTTACATGAAAGTGAGTTGTGGGTTTTTTTGGCCACTTTTATCGGTCTTTCATTTATTTATTTTTCGTCCATCTTTGGTCTTTGGCCTGTGTGGGCCTCCCATTGCAGTGGTCTCTCTTGTCACAGAGCACTGGCTCTGGGTGCATGCACTGTAGAGCGCTGGCTTGTAATTGGACACACCAGTCCAGCTGCTCTGCGGCATGTGGGATCTTCCTGCACCAGGGATCAAATTGGCACTCCTTGCAATGCAAGGTGAACACTTTACCCTCTGGACCACCAGGGAAGCCCGAAAGTGAGTTTTCAATGTAGATTACATGCAAATTTTTAATTAGCTGAAGCTGTGCTGTCAAAAAATTTTGCCATTCAGTCAAAAATATTTTAAGGGCTAGTATTTAGAGTTGGGTCCATTGTCTTAGTTTTTTTTGTTTTGTCTTTCATTGCCTTAGCTTTTGTTGTTGTTGTTCTTCTTCTTTCTTTTTTCATTTTCTCTTTTTTTTTATTATTATTTTTTTCTACTGTTTTCAAACCCTTGTGTCGAGGGCCTTAGCTTTATTTCAACAGTTTTAAAATGAAGCCTTAGCCTGGGGGACTTAATGCTCTTTTGAGTAAGTGTCCTTGTCCTGGCCACCTGTATATTCTACTGGGATATCTTTCTACCTTGGAGCCTTAGCCGACTGAGAGGAGATTCGAAGGAGTCTGGAGACCAAGCTTGCTTGTGTTGAGTTTGCACAACTACATTGTGTCTCCTGCTGAGTTTACATTTCTCAAACCTAGGATCCTTAGGCACACTGCTTCCTCCACCTTCAAAGTCCCTCCTGGCAGCCCATCCTGGCCCATCCCAGCCCTCTGCAGTGTGGGCTCAGCTGAAGCACCGCTGTCTCCATGCTGATTTTCCTTCCTGATTCCCAGGGATGTTCAGGCACTTCCCTGAGATCCCTCCGCACTCTGTTCATACAACCTTGAGCACAGTCATTTCTTGAACTTCCATTTTTAATTGATTTCTCTGTTTCCTTGACTGCTGTATAAACCGCTCATGGTCATGTCCCAGGCTCCATTCATCTTTGTGCTCTCAGGACTTTTCATAGTTCGGCACCTACTAAATGCTCAACAAACAGCACAAAGAGTAAACCTGAGACTGAAAATACCTTGAGCCTTCAGAGCGAGAGATTTAATTTTTGCTAGTGTTACTTTCTTCACTGTTCTCTTTTCCTCCTGCTGGTTTTCTCGGCCATTTTCATGGGTGTGCTGTTGCACTAGGTCTCTGGGAATGTGACTGGACTTGTCTTTAGGTACATTCATTTCCTTTGCTTGTGAGAGGATTTCGGGTATTCCCTGATCCCATCAGGGAGTTCTCTTCAGCGCTATGAGGAAGAGAGCTGAGAAAAGGAGGCTATAGGACAAGTGCCTAGGATTTCCTCCTTTATAGAATCCCCCAGGTTCAAAATTATTTTTTGCTGAAGCTGTGCTGTCAAAAAATTTTGCCATTCAGTCAAAAATATTTTAAGGGCTAGTATTTAGAGTTGGGTCCATTGTCTTAGTTTTTTTTGTTTTGTCTTTCATTGCCTTAGCTTTTGTTGTTGTTGTTCTTCTTCTTTCTTTTTTCATTTTCTCTTTTTTTTTATTATTATTTTTTTCTACTGTTTTCAAACCCTTGTGTCGAGGGCCTTAGCTTTATTTCAACAGTTTTAAAATGAAGCCTTAGCCTGGGGGACTTAATGCTCTTTTGAGTAAGTGTCCTTGTCCTGGCCACCTGTATATTCTACTGGGATATCTTTCTACCTTGGAGCCTTAGCCGACTGAGAGGAGATTCGAAGGAGTCTGGAGACCAAGCTTGCTTGTGTTGAGTTTGCACAACTACATTGTGTCTCCTGCTGAGTTTACATTTCTCAAACCTAGGATCCTTAGGCACACTGCTTCCTCCACCTTCAAAGTCCCTCCTGGCAGCCCATCCTGGCCCATCCCAGCCCTCTGCAGTGTGGGCTCAGCTGAAGCACCGCTGTCTCCATGCTGATTTTCCTTCCTGATTCCCAGGGATGTTCAGGCACTTCCCTGAGATCCCTCCGCACTCTGTTCATACAACCTTGAGCACAGTCATTTCTTGAACTTCCATTTTTAATTGATTTCTCTGTTTCCTTGACTGCTGTATAAACCGCTCATGGTCATGTCCCAGGCTCCATTCATCTTTGTGCTCTCAGGACTTTTCATAGTTCGGCACCTACTAAATGCTCAACAAACAGCACAAAGAGTAAACCTGAGACTGAAAATACCTTGAGCCTTCAGAGCGAGAGATTTAATTTTTGCTAGTGTTACTTTCTTCACTGTTCTCTTTTCCTCCTGCTGGTTTTCTCGGCCATTTTCATGGGTGTGCTGTTGCACTAGGTCTCTGGGAATGTGACTGGACTTGTCTTTAGGTACATTCATTTCCTTTGCTTGTGAGAGGATTTCGGGTATTCCCTGATCCCATCAGGGAGTTCTCTTCAGCGCTATGAGGAAGAGAGCTGAGAAAAGGAGGCTATAGGACAAGTGCCTAGGATTTCCTCCTTTATAGAATCCCCCCCACCCCCACAGCTGCCATTACAGGATTCAGTCTAGGATCCCATATTGCATTTAGTTGTCATGTCTGTCTAGTCTTTTCTAATTTGAAATAGTTCCTCACCTTTATATTTTCTTTTATGACAGTGACTTTTAAAGAGAATACAGCCCTCCCCCACTTTTAAAATAGAAGAGTCCAGTTTAACATTTCTTCATGATTAAGGTTATGCATTCCCTGCCAGAATATTGGATCAGTGATGTGACTGTTGACTGAAAGAAAAAATGTACAATGTATGAGTTTAAATTTTATTCAGACTGAGGACCATGGCCTGGGAAATGGCCTCTCAGTCGCTCTGAGGAGATTTCTCTAAAGAAGTAGTGGAGAAACCAGGGTATTTTTAAGTTTTGGCTGGGGAGTACGTGCACACAAACACGCGGTGGTGGTTTAGTTGCTCAGCTGTGTCTGACTCCTGCAACCCCATGGACTGCAGCCTGCCCAGCTCCTCTGTCCATGGGATTCTCCAGGCAAGAACACTGGAGTGGGTTGCCATTTGCTTCTCTAGCAAACAAACCTACCCCTTGGTAACGGTTACTGCTGCTCACAAGGAAAAGATCAGGCAGTTAATGGTTGTAGTGCTTTGCCATGTATGGGAAGATGGAGGAATCTGGGTTCATTAAGATTCTTCCTGAGATAAACAACTGACTGTCTTTCCACAGCACTGAGCACCTCATCCTGTTTTCCATCCTGAATTCCAGGGTGCTCTGTTGGTGACTGCTGTGGCTAATTTTTGGGGGACGTTTCTTCAATGCTCACGCACAAAGAGTAAACCTGGACTGAAAATACCTTGAGCCTTCAGAGAGAGATTTAATTTTGCTAGTGTTACTTTCTTCACTGTTCTCTTTTCCTCCTGCTGGTTTTCTCGGCCATTTTCATGGGTGTGCTGTTGCACTAGGTCTCTGGGAATGTGACTGGACTTGTCTTTAGGTACATTCATTTCCTTTGCTTGTGAGAGGATTTCGGGTATTCCCTGATCCCATCAGGGAGTTCTCTTCAGCGCTATGAGGAAGAGAGCTGAGAAAAGGAGGCTATAGGACAAGTGCCTAGGATTTCCTCCTTTATAGAATCCCCCCCACCCCCACAGCTGCCATTACAGGATTCAGTCTAGGATCCCATATTGCATTTAGTTGTCATGTCTGTCTAGTCTTTTCTAATTTGAAATAGTTCCTCACCTTTATATTTTCTTTTATGACAGTGACTTTTAAAGAGAATACAGCCCTCCCCCACTTTTAAAATAGAAGAGTCCAGTTTAACATTTCTTCATGATTAAGGTTATGCATTCCCTGCCAGAATATTGGATCAGTGATGTGACTGTTGACTGAAAGAAAAAATGTACAATGTATGAGTTTAAATTTTATTCAGACTGAGGACCATGGCCTGGGAAATGGCCTCTCAGTCGCTCTGAGGAGATTTCTCTAAAGAAGTAGTGGAGAAACCAGGGTATTTTTAAGTTTTGGCTGGGGAGTACGTGCACACAAACACGCGGTGGTGGTTTAGTTGCTCAGCTGTGTCTGACTCCTGCAACCCCATGGACTGCAGCCTGCCCAGCTCCTCTGTCCATGGGATTCTCCAGGCAAGAACACTGGAGTGGGTTGCCATTTGCTTCTCTAGCAAACAAACCTACCCCTTGGTAACGGTTACTGCTGCTCACAAGGAAAAGATCAGGCAGTTAATGGTTGTAGTGCTTTGCCATGTATGGGAAGATGGAGGAATCTGGGTTCATTAAGATTCTTCCTGAGATAAACAACTGACTGTCTTTCCACAGCACTGAGCACCTCATCCTGTTTTCCATCCTGAATTCCAGGGTGCTCTGTTGGTAAGCGACTGCTGTGGCTAATGACTTAATCCTTGTACGCCTGGATGGTGAGCCACGTCCTTTGCTTCATATGCTCTTCTCACGGTGTCACTCCCAGAGGCAAATTGGCATCTGCTTCTTATTGGTGGTATTAATTCTGCTCCTCAGACCAGGTAGCTGATTTCTTCAGTGTATAGCATTTTCTGCTTCAGTGCTAATACTCTATGAGGAGATACTTTGAATCCTGGCAGATATCCTGCTTCTTATCAAAATTTTCTCCCCAAATTTAACTGATGATAATCCTATCTTTGGTATGACAGTGAAAAATAATGATTTTTCAACTTTAGCACTATTACTGCACTTATCTTTTAGTCCTTGGCATATTCTAAGCGAGAGCCCTGCCTTCCCCATCACTTATTTAACATTTATTTATTTACTATTAGACTGATGGGTTCCTGTTTTTCAGTGGTTTATAATTTACTATTTTACTTAATTATTTTGGTCAAATTTCCTCAGATTGTAAGCATCCCTTCAAGCTCCCGTGTTCTTGTGACATACTCCCATCATTTTTTGGAGTACTTCCTTCCTTTCTGGGTTGAAAATATGTTTTTTTGGCTCATCTTATAGTTTCTGTGCCCAGATCTTGGAATCAACTATTTCTTTGGGGATTCCTGGTTCTTTTTAGTGGAGACGGGTATTAGAAACCAATATCTGAAAGTTATTTGAACTCATTGCTACTGGAGTGTCTTTATTTCTAGGTCCTTATTAGCAGACAGACTTAGAAAATATTACATATTAAATATATATAATATACGTGCATGTTAGCTATACACACATACATATTTATTTTTTATTTTTTTTATAAAGATTTATTTATTAATTTTTGGGAGGGGGTCGGGTGAGGGAGGGAGGGGAGCGGGAAGGCCACTTCTATTGGTCTTTCATTTCTCTGTTTTCATCCGTCTTTGTTCTTTGGCCCGTGTGGGCCTCCCATCACAGTGGCCTCTGTTGTCGCAGAGCACCGGCTCTGGGCGCATGCACTCCAGAGCTCCGGCTCGGTAATTGGACACATCGGTCCAGCCGCTCCATGGCACATGGGATCTTCCCAGGCCAGGGATGGAACCTGTGTCCCTTGCACTGCAAGGCGGTGTCCTTATCCACTGGACCACCAGGGGAAGCCCTATACATACTTTAAAACAATTGCAAATTTGCACTGATATCTCCGATTTCAATCCATTTCCATTCTTTTTTTTTTTTAATTTTATTTTTTTATGGCTATTCTGGATTTTCACTGCTGCCCCAGGCTCCTCTCTAGTTGCAGGGAGTTGGGGCTACTCTCTATTTGAGGTGAGCAGGCTTTCTTGTTGCGGTGACTTCTCTTGTTGTGGAACTCGGGCTCTAGGGCACACGGGCTTCAGTAGTTGTGACGCATGGGCTCAATAGTTGCAGTTCTGAGACTTTAGAGCACAGGCTCAATAGTTGTGGCTCACGGGCTTAGTTGCTCCACAGCAGGTGGGATCTTCCTGGATCAGGGATTGAACCTGTGTCTCCTGCCTTGGCAGGCGAATTCTTTACCACTGAGCTACCAGGGAAGCTCTCCATTCAGTTTTTTCTTAGCATCCTCTAACCCATAATGGACTTGCCCAGTGGCTCAGATGGTGAAGAATCTGCCTGCAGTATAGGAGACCCTAGGTTCAATCTCTAGGTTGGGAAGATCCCCTGGAGAAGGAAATGACAACCCACTCCAGTATTCTTGCCTGGAGAATCCCATGGACAAAGGACCCTGGTGGGCTATAGTCCATGGAGTCACAAAGAGACACAACTGATTAACAGTTTTACTTTCTAATCCATTTATGTTTATTCTACAGCAAGAATCCTTTACTATTAGTGTTATGTTACTACCATTACATTATGTAACACTGCTTAATTGAAGCATAAGTGTAACAATATGTCACACTACATGTTTACATTAAGATATAAAAAGTAAACAGAGTAAAAGAGCCCACAGACAGATAAGGGACAACCGAAAAAGCAGGGGAAACACAGCAGAGGTGGTATCAAGGAGTTTATGGGAGAAGTGAGTTTTATCATGGAGAGAGTACTCAACCCTATCACATTTAAATCACATTATAACAAGAAATTTGAAACCTTTTAAAAGCTTTGCGTGCATATCCTGACTGTGTAACTCAGCAGCTGTTTTCATTTGGATGTTCCCTTCCAGGAACATCAGTCCACAGGAATACATTCCTTTATGCTGATGCAATTGTAAGGATGCATTCTGATTTGGTGTTTTGTTTTTTGCTTGAGATAGTCTTGTAGCACCTGTTCATTTTCCATGTGTCCTCCCACCCATCATTCTGGCCTGTTTTAATGGCTGTGCTGATTAAAGAGGGAAGAGGCCTGCTTTCTTCCAGCTTCTGTGCCTTCCAGAGCCACTCACGTCTTTGCCCTTTCATCTGCTCCCTCTCCCACTACTCTGCTAAAAAGATGATGACTACACGCTTATATAACATTTGCCAAGATTAATGCATATAGAGTTACTGATATTCAGTCTATAACAATGGCAGTTTCATATGGTCTCAACCTAATATATGCCAAGTACTGTATTTACATGAATCAGAAGACCTGATTTAAGAGCGTCTCAGTGCTATTAATTTATCACCATTAATCATACCTTGGAGGTATTATCATCATCCCTGGTACATCTGAGGAAATGGAGGCAAAGAAAGGTCAAATAACTTGCCCATAACTAGCAAGCAGGGGCAGGGTTTGGGCCCAGGAAATCTGGTTTAGGAACCCAGGTTTTTTTTTTTTTTGGCCACTTCTATTGGTCTTTCATTTATCTATTTTCATCCATCTTTGTTCTTTGGCCTGTGTGGGCCTCCCATTGCAGTGGCCTCTGTCGCGCAGAGCACCGGCTCTGGGTACATGCGCTCCAGAGCTCCAGCTCAGTAGTTGGGACACATTGGTCCAGCCGCTCCATGACATGTGGGATCTTCCCAGGCCAGGGATCGAACTAGGAGCCCAGGTTCTTAATCATTATGCTATGATATCCTTCTAGAAGGGTATGAACAAGCTGGAAATAACCAATTCCAAGCTTTTTTTTTTTGGCCACTTCTGTTGGTCTTTCATTTGTTTATTTTCGTCCATCTTTGTTCTTTGGCCTGTGTGGGCCTCCCATTGCAGTGGCCTCTGTCGCGCAGAGCACCGGCTCTGGGTACATGCGCTCCAGAGCTCCAGCTCAGTAGTTGGGACACATTGGTCCAGCCGCTCCATGACATGTGGGATCTTCCCAGGCCAGGGATCGAACTAGGAGCCCAGGTTCTTAATCATTATGCTATGATATCCTTCTAGAAGGGTATGAACAAGCTGGAAATAACCAATTCCAAGCTTTTTTTTTTTGGCCACTTCTGTTGGTCTTTCATTTTATTTATTCTCATCCATCTTTGTTCTTTGGCCTGTGTGGACCTCCCATCGCAGTGGCCTCTGTCGCTGCAGAGCACCATGCCTGGGCGCATGTGCTCCAGAGCTCCGGCTCGGTAGTTGGACACATCAGTCCAGCCACTCCACAGCATGTGGGATCTTCCCAGGCCAAGGGTCGAACCGGTGCCCCTTGCACTGCAAGGTGGTGTCCTTACCCTCTGGACTACCAGGGAAGCCCAATTCCAAGCTTCTTAAGGGAGCTGGAGCCAGTCTCCTTGTTAACTGAGTGTGGATGCCCTGTGATTTCCTCCTTGTTAGAATTTGTTATTTAATGTGTGTGTGCATTTCCCAATAGGTGCCAGGACCAGAGGCTAGGGAGTGGGCTTGCTCTTCACCGCCTCATCCCTTGTGTCTTGTGCAGTGTGCAGAATAGATGTGCCCTTGATATTTATTGAAGGAAAAAACAGGAAGGAAGGGAGGGCAGGTGGAAGCCGGGGCATCGATTGGAGACTGTACCCGTAGGTGACATGAACTGTAGAAAGTGTCTATTTGATGTGTATAGAGAGTTGGGCTTTGAGTGGCCACAATCGGGGTAGAGTTTTCTACTTCCGATATCCAGAGTAAGACGAGCCAGAAGGATGAGTTTAAACCAGAGATTCAGAGTGTCAGCCAGTGGCAAACCCCTGGCCAACAGGGCTGCTGCGGAGTTCAGAGGAGGGTGGAGGCTGGGTATGTGGAAGAGTCAGTCAGGAGGGGCTGTGGTCCGAGAGTTCCTGTGTGCTCTGGAAACTGTAAATCATGCAACAGAAGCTCTAGCTAGATCTGCCTGCCTACAGACTTCAGGTCATTGTTGTAAGTCCAGGGTAAAAACTTAAAATTAGTGTCTTTGAATTCTGTATAAGTGCTAGATATGGTGGCAGAATGCTTGGAGACATGCAGATGTCCTTAGGAAAGTGAACTTTTGATTTCATCCCGCTCTGGTATTCTTGCCTGGAAATCCCATGGACAGAGCAGCCTGGCAGACTATAGTTCTTGGGCCCACAAAGAGTTGGATATAATTAGCGGCTGAACAACAACCCTGGATCCAAGTTCTTTGAAAGAGTAGGATATTAAAAACCAAGAACCACCCCTGGAAGAGATGAAAGCAAAAATACTGATTTTGTCATTACCTGTCTCTAGGACTTCTTTGTGACTCATTGTTTTTAATCAGTCAAAAAGGGAAACAGTGCATTTGTAGAGCTTCTCAAAGGTTTTTTTTTTTTTTAATTATTTTTCTTTGTTTTTGATTCATTTAATTTTGGCTGAGCTGTGTCTTCATTGCTGAGCATGGGCTTTGTCTAGCTGCAGCGAGGGGGAACTACTCTTCCTTGTGGGGTGTGGGCTTCTCCTTGTGGTGGCTTTTCCTGTGGGGCACAGGCTCTAGGGCTCAGTCTCAGTGGTTGTGAGACTACTGCATGGGCTTCGTTGCCTCAAGGCATGTGGGATCTTTCCAGACCAGGTATCGAACTCATGTGCCCTGCATTGGCAGGTGGATTCTTAACCACTGGACCACCAAGGAAGTCCTCTCAAAGTTATTGTGGTGACTTCTGTTTATTGTTGAATCAAACAGTGTATTGAAGTTCTTAAAAAAGTGTAAAGTACCATAAGATGTAATTATTAGTATCTGACATCACCTATCCTAGATAACAGAATCCAATGATAGATTAACTCTATGTTGGGAAGCTGCTACCTAACTCCCACCTTGGCTTCCCATCCCACTGTCTTCCTAAGAAGAAGATTCATACTTTTAAAAGGTTGAGGAGGGAAAAATATTATTAGTATATATATTGGCTTTCTCAGTCAGGAGGGGCTGTGGTCCGAGAGTTCCTGTGTGCTCTGGAAACTGTAAATCATGCAACAGAAGCTCTAGCTAGATCTGCCTGCCTACAGACTTCAGGTCATTGTTGTAAGTCCAGGGTAAAACTTAAAATTAGTGTCTTTGAATTCTGTATAAGTGCTAGATATGGTGGCAGAATGCTTGGAGACATGCAGATGTCCTTAGGAAAGTGAACTTTTGATTTCATCCCGCTCTGGTATTCTTGCCTGGAAATCCCATGGACAGAGCAGCCTGGCAGACTATAGTTCTTGGGCCCACAAAGAGTTGGATATAATTAGCGGCTGAACAACAACCCTGGATCCAAGTTCTTTGAAAGAGTAGGATATTAAAAACCAAGAACCACCCCTGGAAGAGATGAAAGCAAAAATACTGATTTTGTCATTACCTGTCTCTAGGACTTCTTTGTGACTCATTGTTTTTAATCAGTCAAAAAGGGAAACAGTGCATTTGTAGAGCTTCTCAAAGGTTTTTTTTTTTTTTAATTATTTTTCTTTGTTTTTGATTCATTTAATTTTGGCTGAGCTGTGTCTTCATTGCTGAGCATGGGCTTTGTCTAGCTGCAGCGAGGGGGAACTACTCTTCCTTGTGGGGTGTGGGCTTCTCCTTGTGGTGGCTTTTCCTGTGGGGCACAGGCTCTAGGGCTCAGTCTCAGTGGTTGTGAGACTACTGCATGGGCTTCGTTGCCTCAAGGCATGTGGGATCTTTCCAGACCAGGGATCAAACCCATGTGCCCTGCATTGGCAGGTGGATTCTTAACCACTGGACCACCAAGGAAGTCCTCTCAAAGTTATTGTGGTGACTTCTGTTTATTGTTGAATCAAACAGTGTATTGAAGTTCTTAAAAAAGTGTAAAGTACCATAAGATGTAATTATTAGTATCTGACATCACCTATCCTAGATAACAGAATCCAATGATAGATTAACTCTATGTTGGGAAGCTGCTACCTAACTCCCACCTTGGCTTCCCATCCCACTGTCTTCCTAAGAAGAAGATTCATACTTTTAAAAGGTTGAGGAGGGAAAAATATTATTAGTATATATATTGGCTTTCTACTGCTGCTGTAACAAACTACCACAAACTCGATGACTTTAACACAACATAAAATAGTCACCTGACAGCACTGGAGGTCACAAGTCTGAAAGGGGATCTCATGGCTAAAACAAAGATTGTCAGCAGGTGTAGTCGATTCTGGAAGCTCAACAGGAGAATCTGTGTTCTCACCTTTTCCAGTTTCTAGAGGCTTCCTGTGTTCCTTTTCTCGTAGTCCCCTTCCTCCATCTGCAAAGCCAGCAATGTCATATCTGAGCTTTTCTCCGTAGTCACATCTTCCTCTCTCTTCTGCCTCTCTCTCTCTCTCTCCCATTCTTAGGGACCTTCTTGATTATATAAGGCCCACTGGATGATCCAGGATAATCTCCCTGTTTAGAGGTCAGTCAAATAGCAACTTTAATTCTCCTTTGTAAGGTAACCTGTTCTGGAGGCTAAGATATGAACATCTAGGTTGGGGGGGGGTATTATTCTTCCCACCACATTATATATTTGGTAAATGTTTTATATGGAAAATATTTTGGCGAACGCTAAAAATGGAAAATCAAAGTTCTTCCGAACTTGTTGGTAATAAGGGCTTGCAATATTACTGAGTAATTCTTAGCAATATTCTTTTTCATGGGAAACCAGCAACACCTAGTGTCTTTCCAAATAAATTTCAACAGAAAACATAGTGACTTGAATTAAAAAGGTACAGCTCAGACTGACTGTGGATAAAGGAAATTCTCAGTACTCATAGAGGTAGAAGCCTGATGACTGCACTTTCGATATATTCTCTAGACGGTGTGAGGCCCTACACCCATGCCTCCAGAAGTATTTAAATTAAATCTGTTTTGGGCCTGGCACTGTGCTGGATTCTGTGATCGATGCAGAAAAATAAGATCCTCATCCCCAAATTGCACCCAGTCTTATTGGGCAGGTAGCACATACCTTGGCCATTAAAACATATGTATCCATTTACAAAACACTGAAGACTTTATGGCCAGTGTATCATTAATAATTAGACTCAGTTGTACATACATTAAAACCGCGAAGAACACTGGCTTAAAAGAAGAGTGTCAGCCAGTGTGTCCCCGTTGAAGGGTGCTTGTCAGACAGCCCCTGCATCATCAAGACAGCCTGGAAGAGTTCCATTCACCCATGTATAAAGGATCGAGTTAAAAAGTCCTGGCAGGGCTTCCCCTGGTGGTCCAGTGGGTAAAGACACCGCCTTGCAGTGCAAGGGGCGCCAGTTCGACCCTGGCCTGGGAAGATCCCACGTGCCGCGGAGAGGCTGGACTGATGTGTCCAATCAGCGAGCCGGAGCTCTGGACCGCATGCGCCCAGAGCTGGCGCTCTGCAACGACAGACGTCACCGCGATGGGAGGCCCACAGGAGCCAAAGAACAAAGACGGATGAAAATAGAAAAAATGAAGGACCAATGTAAGTGGCCCGCCCACTCCCCTCCCTCCCCAACACAACCCCTGCCCAAAATAAATAAATAAAAATCTTTAAAAAAAAAAAAAAAAGTCCTGGCAGAGTGGGCAGGAAGATAAGAGAACTGGAGTAGAAGCACACATTCTGGGCTTGGGCCGAGTGAGACCTTCCACTCCAAAAGCCCACAGTGGTCCAAGGGCCATTTTTTCCCAAAACTTAAAATCTTTATGGATTCAGAAATGGCCCAAGGGGTTGTTGAGAGGTGGAAGGAGAGCCTGCATTGTAAGATTTCTGTCTAAAGTGGTATCAGATGATCTCATTTCAGCACTCCCTGGTTGCAGTGTTCAAGGCCTGACACCAGAGGCTCAGGAGAAGGTGCTCATGAAGACACCTGGATGGATAATCCTGGCTGTTTCCCCTGGTGCATCCACGTGCAGTTGGTTTCTGAGACATCCAGTAGTGATGAGAAGTGTGCCCCGAAGCAGCTCTGAGCTCATCTCTGGCACTCACGTCTTAATTAGGTGGGTTTTGACTCATCGTTATTTAGTTACCCATTTTTCCTTAACGCAGTGCTTTCATTGTTTTATGCAATTAGAGGGACGAAGCTCGAAAAAGTCATCACAGTACAGAAGAGAGGTGACAGATTTACAAAACACTGAAGACTTTATGGCCAGTGTAAAAAGACTCAGTTGTACATACATTAAAACCGCAAGAACACTGGCTTAAAAGAAGAGTGTCAGCCAGTGTGTCCCCGTTGAAGGGTGCTTGTCAGACAGCCCCTGCATCATCAAGACAGCCTGGAAGAGTTCCATTCACCCATGTATAAAGGATCGAGTTAAAAAGTCCTGGCAGGGCTTCCCCTGGTGGTCCAGTGGGTAAAGACACCGCCTTGCAGTGCAAGGGGCGCCAGTTCGACCCTGGCCTGGGAAGATCCCACGTGCCGCGGAGAGGCTGGACTGATGTGTCCAATCAGCGAGCCGGAGCTCTGGACCGCATGCGCCCAGAGCTGGCGCTCTGCAACGACAGACGTCACCGCGATGGGAGGCCCACAGGAGCCAAAGAACAAAGACGGATGAAAATAGAAAAAATGAAGGACCAATGTAAGTGGCCCGCCCACTCCCCTCCCTCCCCAACACAACCCCTGCCCAAAATAAATAAATAAAAATCTTTAAAAAAAAAAAAAAAGTCCTGGCAGAGTGGGCAGGAAGATAAGAGAACTGGAGTAGAAGCACACATTCTGGGCTTGGGCCGAGTGAGACCTTCCACTCCAAAAGCCCACAGTGGTCCAAGGGCCATTTTTTCCCAAAACTTAAAATCTTTATGGATTCAGAAATGGCCCAAGGGGTTGTTGAGAGGTGGAAGGAGAGCCTGCATTGTAAGATTTCTGTCTAAAGTGGTATCAGATGATCTCATTTCAGCACTCCCTGGTTGCAGTGTTCAAGGCCTGACACCAGAGGCTCAGGAGAAGGTGCTCATGAAGACACCTGGATGGATAATCCTGGCTGTTTCCCCTGGTGCATCCACGTGCAGTTGGTTTCTGAGACATCCAGTAGTGATGAGAAGTGTGCCCCGAAGCAGCTCTGAGCTCATCTCTGGCACTCACGTCTTAATTAGGTGGGTTTTGACTCATCGTTATTTAGTTACCCATTTTTCCTTAACGCAGTGCTTTCATTGTTTTATGCAATTAGAGGGACGAAGCTCGAAAAAGTCATCACAGTACAGAAGAGAGGTGACAGAAAAGATCATTAACTCTAGCTGACTGTACAAATCCCAGCAGTAATTAGGGACTTATGTAAATAGCACAGCTTAAATGATTTAGCTGACGGTCCCTAATAACAACACCCACACTTGACTCTTCAGAAAAGCAAAAGTGATTAGTCTGCTATATATCCTCATCACCGGAAACGTGTATTTCCTCTTATAACAGTTGTTATGACTTCCTTGTAAAAGGGCAAATTAAAGACAGAGTTTCAACACATCAAATTGTACTATAGCATGAAAGCCAAAATAATTGTCTCTTCCATTAGCGGACTGGTGTGCACCGGGGAATTTTTTGTCCCTTGGGTAGCAGGCAGTATGGATGAAGTTGGGTGGAACCTCATTTTCAACAAGTACTTTTTTTTTCACCATCTGTTTTAGGAATAATGCTGCAGAAGCTAATCCTTTCAGGAAGAGTGGGTCTAGAAAGATCATTGAGGTTCAGGTGGGGGTTTTGGGGGGATTTTAAAACTTTTCTTTGGCACGCCGTTTAAACATGTATCATGCTTCTTGGGTGTGTGGGGGATGTGAGCAGGTGCTAGATACAAAGGTGCTGAGGCAGTGCTTCTGGCCTCAAAGAACTTCTTTCTAAAAAAGAACTTCTTTCTTTCCACCAGTCACTGATGTTTCCAGTTCTCCTTGTCATTGGGTCACTTGCTGGAAGGTAGGTGTGGTCATGTCCCCTTCTTTGACCTATAGGAACTCTTGTGTGATTCCTTCACTTCCCTATCCCCCTCCCAACAACAAAACAGGAGTTTTCTCTTTGCGTCAGACCCAGCCCATCTTGACTATTATAGAAAGTTAGACTTCCTACTCTACCTGGTGGTGGACTATCAGTGAAATGCAGATGCAAAGGCACTGGTTGGTGTGCAACAGGCTTTGGTAAAGGGCATTTTTCTTCCTGCTCTTTCTCTTTAAAAAATCTCATGAAAAAAATGTGAATTCTTATCTCTTGCAAGAAAGACTGACTCCCATGTGCATTTTTACTACAGTACTTTAAACACTTGAAGTGTTTACACGAGAAACATCTTCATGTGGGGTTTGGTAATGGCAGGAATGATTTTATAGTTACAATGTGTGATAGAGATGGCTAATCGACTCTTATTATTTATTATCCTCTTCTTCCTTAGTAATGTCTCAGTGGGCACATTGTGCACCAAGTTAAAGACATTTGCCAGCCCCCTTGCAGCTATGAAAAACCATGTGACCACTGGACAATGAGATGTTAAAAGGATGTATATGTGGGATTTCTGTGAAGGCTGCTTTAAGGGAGGGAGGACCCCTGTCATTTCCTTTGTTCCATGTTGCTGCCTGGGACGTAGATGCAGTGGCTAAATAGCTAGCAGACTTCTTGGCCCATGAAGACAAGTGCCCCACACTAGGGGGACAGTGCAAAGTGAGGCAGAAGACATTTGAGTCCTTGGTCACTTAAGGAAGTGCCATACAGTTATGAACTGCTTATTTCTGGATTTCTTTTAGATGAAATAAACATAACTCTCTAAGGTGGTCAAGTCACTGCTTTTTTTTTTTTTCCCTAAGGAAAATCCATTTTAAATTTTGTTTGTTTTATTCTTGGCTGCGGTGGGTCTTCGTTGCTGCAGGTGCAGTTTCTCTAGCTGTGTGTGGCGACTGGGGGCTACTCTTCGTTGTGATGCATGGGCTTCTCACTGCAGTGGGTTCTCTTATTGCAGAACACAGGCTCTAGGCACATAGGCTTCAGTAGTTGCAGCTCCTGGGCTCAGTAGTTGTGGCGCATGGATTTAGTTGAGCTGAGGTATGTGGGATCTTCCCTGACCAGGGATCAAACCTGTGTCCTCTGTCTTGGCAGCCAGATTTTTATCCATTGCGCCACCAGGGAAATCCAGGCCACTTCTTTTTAAATTTAAATTTTGTTGAATTTATTTTTAATTCTGGTAAAACAAAATCATACTTAACCATCTTTAAATGTACAGTTCCAGTATCGTTAGCTAGATTATCACACAAACTATTGTTTTACACTTTTTGTTTGTATGAAGTCAAACTTAATCCTAAGAAAACACAAGAGAAATTTGCTGTATGATGCAAGGAGCTCAAACCTGGGCTCTTTAACAACCTGGAGGGGTGAGGTGGGGAGGAAGTGGAAGAGACGGTCAAAGGGAGGGAACTTAGGTGTATTTATGACTGATTCATGTTGATGTTTGGCAGAAACCAACACAATTCTGTACAGCAATTATTCTTCAATTAAAAAAATAAATGAATAAAAACACAATAGTAGCTCTTTTGACTGACCTCCAATGAACTAACCTGTTAAATTAAGGATACTCTAGTTGTTGCCCATCACGTGAATGTGCTCGGTTACTAAACAATTCTCTAGAACAGTGTTTCTCACACTTGTGTGTGACTTGCATTTCTGGGCTCTGCTTCCAGTGGAGGGGGCCTAAGAATTTTGCCTTTTCAGCCAGTTCCCAGGGGATGCTGATGCTGCTGGTCTTGGGAATATGAGAATCATTGATGTAAGAACACCACATACTTGTGTCCCTATTAGTGGAGCTGAGTGTCACCAGGAATCAATTGCATTTGCCCTCAAACCTGTTTATATGTAGTATACTTGCAATTGCCTTTAGAATTGTAATGATGTAAACCTGTTCATAGGTAATGTACTTGTGACTGTAATTTGAATAATTGTCATATAAATTGATGAAAATGTAGTCAGAAAAAGAACTGTTACTAGTTTTATGGGGAAACAAACCTGTGGAGGTTTTTGCAACTTTGGCTGAGCCAGGAGAAAAGCATCCTGGAAATGAAAGAACTAAGACAAAAACAAGTTGATTCGATTCACATGGGCTCATTAGCTGGGGTCATACAGATCAGCAACAGGTGGGAGATCTGCTGTGGACTTGGGAACAGTCGGTGCATGTTAGAATGCTGTATCCGCACACAGAATAGACTCCTTACCTTCTTGTCCCCCAGCTGTAGTGCACCCTTTCCATTAAGCAGAGAACGTAAGCAACTTAGAGTCACGAGGGTAATTATTGATCAGGGCTGTGGCTGACTCTGAGTCTGTGTTAATATCATTCCCTGCAAACACCTGGATGTTTAAGCTCTCAGTGAAAGCGGCCTGGTGAATGTGTTCAGGGCCTTGACCCAGGAGGTCTTGAGCCCCCTGTTTCCATCCTTTCTGTCTGTGTGTGTGTGTGTTTCTTAACGTCTTGCCACACCCACTATTCTCTATGCATCCGACTGACGTTCCGCGGCAGATTTCATATTATCAGTTGACTGTTATAGTTTCATAATAAAACTATGTCTATGACTTTGTAGACATTCTAAAGTAGTGCTGCTGCGAACTCAGGTTTGGTGAGGCAACTCTTAAAGATCAGAAAACTGTGAAAATAAATTAAGGATACTCTAGTTGTTGCCCATCACGTGAATGTGCTCGGTTACTAAACAATTCTCTAGAACAGTGTTTCTCACACTTGTGTGTGACTTGCATTTCTGGGCTCTGCTTCCAGTGGAGGGGGCCTAAGAATTTTGCCTTTTCAGCCAGTTCCCAGGGGATGCTGATGCTGCTGGTCTTGGGAATATGAGAATCATTGATGTAAGAACACCACATACTTGTGTCCCTATTAGTGGAGCTGAGTGTCACCAGGAATCAATTGCATTTGCCCTCAAACCTGTTTATATGTAGTATACTTGCAATTGCCTTTAGAATTGTAATGATGTAAACCTGTTCATAGGTAATGTACTTGTGACTGTAATTTGAATAATTGTCATATAAATTGATGAAAATGTAGTCAAAAAAAGAACTGTTACTAGTTTTATGGGGAAACAAACCTGTGGAGGTTTTTGCAACTTTGGCTGAGCCAGGAGAAAAGCATCCTGGAAATGAAAGAACTAAGACAAAAACAAGTTGATTCGATTCACATGGGCTCATTAGCTGGGGTCATACAGATCAGCAACAGGTGGGAGATCTGCTGTGGACTTGGGAACAGTCGGTGCATGTTAGAATGCTGTATCCGCACACAGAATAGACTCCTTACCTTCTTGTCCCCCAGCTGTAGTGCACCCTTTCCATTAAGCAGAGAACGTAAGCAACTTAGAGTCACGAGGGTAATTATTGATCAGGGCTGTGGCTGACTCTGAGTCTGTGTTAATATCATTCCCTGCAAACACCTGGATGTTTAAGCTCTCAGTGAAAGCGGCCTGGTGAATGTGTTCAGGGCCTTGACCCAGGAGGTCTTGAGCCCCCTGTTTCCATCCTTTCTGTCTGTGTGTGTGTGTGTTTCTTAACGTCTTGCCACACCCACTATTCTCTATGCATCCGACTGACGTTCCGCGGCAGATTTCATATTATCAGTTGACTGTTATAGTTTCATAATAAAACTATGTCTATGACTTTGTAGACATTCTAAAGTAGTGCTGCTGCGAACTCAGGTTTGGTGAGGCAACTCTTAAAGATCAGAAAACTGTGAAAATAAAATTGAAAAAGAAAAAAAAAAAGAAAACTGCATTCAAATCCCTTTGAAAGTATCTTTAAATTACTGTTTTACTTTAAATATATCAAGTCTACAAATGATAAATGCTGCATTATGGCTATGATTTATTGAACAAAGACAAAATTGAACTTCAATCAGTGAACCCAATCTTTAAAAAGCAAAATAAACCCCCTTCAGAACATTGACAAAGGAATGCATGCTTAAACATTTTAAATTAAAATAGCATTCTAGGGAGTGAAGTTCAAGAGGGAGGGAACATACGTATACCTATGGCCGATTCATGTTGGTATTTGGCAGTAAACACGAAACTCTGTAAAGCTATTATCCTTCAATTAAAAAAACTCAGCATTCAAAAAGATAAAATAAAAAATAGCATTCTAAACTAAAACCATTCAAATAAAAATAAACTATTAAGTATGTTCCCTGTTTGCTTTTTTCAGTTAACTGATGGTCTTAGCCTGGGTTACTGCAAATTTAGAGCCTGTGGAAATGGCTTAAGTATTATGACTTTAATGGGAATGCAGCCCAAGCAGGATGAAGAAAGGGAAAGTGAGCCCAGGGAGGAGACATTAATGTGACAATGCTCAGCGAAGCCTGCCTGTGCTTGAAATCCAGTGGGCTGATTTCTTATAGTTTTCTAGGAAAGTGCTCCTCAGGACAGCTCGTCTGGATTAAGGAGGGAGAACTGACTTGTCTCCCATTGGTTAAGGGTTTGCTCTGTGTGGGCATGCACTAGGGCGCCAGGGCATGCTTCCTAGCACCTAACCAGTGAAGTCCTTTCAGGATGTGACCAGTAAGCCATTTTTGGCCCCTGTTTAGGAATTTATGTGTATCTGCACCTCACACGGAGGCCCCATATCCATGCACACGGAGTGATTGACAAAGTATGCTGCTCTGCCTGCAGGGAGAATTTGCCTTCATCACAGCCCTTTAAACCCCCTCTCGAGTAACGCAGCTGCAGCATTTTGTTTTTATACCAATATAATGTTGCTGGCCCACCTATGAGCCACAGCTGAGTCCCTTCCTCTTCTGTTACTTGGTGTCAAAGAATCCTCCATGAGGCTGTGAGTGGAAGAAGAGGTGTTAATGCCAAAGAGAGGTGCAGGGGAAGGTGGACCACCTGTTCAGGTAGTTTACTCAGACCTTCTGGAGTTGCTTGGGCCCCAAACTGGATGCACATTTTCCATCCTATAGTGGATTTCAGCACTTCCCTGACCTCCTGCTTCAGTGATCTAATCCCATCCAACTTAATGGGTAATGCTTATCATCACTTGTATAGTCAGCTGATGTTCCAGCATCATTCAAACTCTATGAGACCTCAGTGGTACTGGGAGCTGTTTTTCAAATGGAAAATAGTCCTTGGCCACAGATGATCTGGCCTTGCTCCACAGCCCTTGTGTTTTGTGCTAACACTCCCCTGAAGCTTTCCAGAGACTCTGTACAGTGTTCTTATCCACTGCAGGTGTTTCTGACACCACCTGGGCTGCTGAGTGGTAAAGTAGCAGAACAACCATGTCTCTGCTTGGACTCCTGCCTTTAGAACCTGATCCCAGGGAGAAGGCAGAGGGCAGGAGGGGATTGAAGCAGGAGAGGAGAGAAAATCGGTGTGCATCGGTCAATGGGCTACCGCTTGTGTTTAGAAATGACTGATGTCTCACAGGAAAATGGTTTTTTCCTATGAATTTAATTTGTTGTAATACCTATATGAGATGATGGATTGATGGATTAGTTCCCTCTACCAACTGTGATAATTGCTTTATGATGTGTGCAAGTCAAACCATTGTGCTGTGCTCCTTAAACCTGCTGTTAAGTCAGTTACATCTCAGTGAAACTAGAAGGGGTATGCACTGGAAGCACCTAACCAGTGAAGTCCTTTCAGGATGTGACCAGTAAGCCATTTTGGCCCCTGTTTAGGAATTTATGTGTATCTGCACCTCACACGGAGGCCCCATATCCATGCACACGGAGTGATTGACAAAGTATGCTGCTCTGCCTGCAGGGAGAATTTGCCTTCATCACAGCCCTTTAAACCCCCTCTCGAGTAACGCAGCTGCAGCATTTTGTTTTTATACCAATATAATGTTGCTGGCCCACCTATGAGCCACAGCTGAGTCCCTTCCTCTTCTGTTACTTGGTGTCAAAGAATCCTCCATGAGGCTGTGAGTGGAAGAAGAGGTGTTAATGCCAAAGAGAGGTGCAGGGGAAGGTGGACCACCTGTTCAGGTAGTTTACTCAGACCTTCTGGAGTTGCTTGGGCCCCAAACTGGATGCACATTTTCCATCCTATAGTGGATTTCAGCACTTCCCTGACCTCCTGCTTCAGTGATCTAATCCCATCCAACTTAATGGGTAATGCTTATCATCACTTGTATAGTCAGCTGATGTTCCAGCATCATTCAAACTCTATGAGACCTCAGTGGTACTGGGAGCTGTTTTTCAAATGGAAAATAGTCCTTGGCCACAGATGATCTGGCCTTGCTCCACAGCCCTTGTGTTTTGTGCTAACACTCCCCTGAAGCTTTCCAGAGACTCTGTACAGTGTTCTTATCCACTGCAGGTGTTTCTGACACCACCTGGGCTGCTGAGTGGTAAAGTAGCAGAACAACCATGTCTCTGCTTGGACTCCTGCCTTTAGAACCTGATCCCAGGGAGAAGGCAGAGGGCAGGAGGGGATTGAAGCAGGAGAGGAGAGAAAATCGGTGTGCATCGGTCAATGGGCTACCGCTTGTGTTTAGAAATGACTGATGTCTCACAGGGAAAATGGTTTTTTTTTTCCTATGAATTTAATTTGTTGTAATACCTATATGAGATGATGGATTGATGGATTAGTTCCCTCTACCAACTGTGATAATTGCTTTATGATGTGTGCAAGTCAAACCATTGTGCTGTGCTCCTTAAACTTACACCATGCTGTTAAGTCAGTTACATCTCAGTGAAACTAGAAGGGGGGTAAAAAAGGATGATGGATTTCTCAATCTTATGAAATTATTTTCTGGCAGGTTTTTTTTTTTTTTTTCCAGAGCAGTCCATATGAAGATGGAAGGGAGAAGAATTTATCTGTCCACGGATCTCTTGCCTTAGTCAAAGATTCACCCCATGGGGTATTACTTGCTTCATACATATGAGAGCTGAAGAGGTCTACCTCCAAAAGCGGACCTCGGGCAAGATCTGGAGGTTGGACGTGAGAGAGTGGGATGTGGGCATAAAAGACGACGCTGATGGATTGTAGCAGTTGAGTTGCTACCTTGCCTAAAACTCCCTGATTTGCTCTGTCCTATATCTAGCATCAAATCAAGTGATGTACCTGGTCTGGTTCCTAGTCACCTCTCTGACTTTATTTTATGCCACTGACTTCCTCTGTCTGGTCTTTTTTCTGTCCCAAGTTTGGATGATTTTGCCCTTGCAGTTCTCTCTGTCTGGAGTGCTCTTCTCCCTGATGGGTACTGGCTAGTTCTTCCAAAGAGCCCACTCCATCCAGTGTCACCCACCCAATTTCTGTGTCCCCAGCGCTCCATTTCTAACTTTTTTTCCGCTTGGGTGTTCTCTCTCCTGGGCCCTATGAGAGTCGGAGCTCCACGAGAGCAGAGAACTTGTCATTCATTTTCGCTCGTCTTGTTGCACCTGGACCAGGGCTGGTGCAGCGTAGGCACTCTGTATTTCTTAAATGAGTGCTTGGATGGTGATACTTGTAATGGAAGTATTTATTCCTAAACCAAGACTTCCTCTTTATAAATATGAAATGCCTAAAACATATATTTATCGGATAATTTTTTAAAAGCAGCATCCAGTTTTCCCCTTTGACAGAAGAAAAAAACAGTCTGTTTCTGGACTGACAGTTGGGTTTCAATGGCCAGGTAAGTTTTCCTGAGGAGGATTCAAATTTGGGACCCATCTGTGCAGCTGACTGCCAGAAACTTCATGATTAATTTCCTATGGAGCATGTTGAAATGTATTCATATGTGCATCATAGAGAAGGTTCTAGACCAGAACCTCAAGTAGGCAATGAAACAAAACAAACAAAACCATAACAAAGCACCTCTCCCCAGAAACTATTCTAAGCCCCTTCCTGTGCCTAGGATCTCTTATGTTATGTAGAAAGCACATGACATAAGACTTATTTTAGAAGCATTGTATCACTATTGTCTGCACTTTTCAGAGGAATCTTCATATCATTCTTTAGTGTTCCTTCTGGCATGGTCCTTGGAAATCATGAAGTTTAGCTTTCTCATTTTATAGATGAGAAAAGTAAGGTCCAGAGAGAGAAAGTGACTAGTTCAAGGTCGTTATGTTAGAGGAAGGTCCAGGACCAGAATTCAGATCTCCTGACAAAGTTGAGACTTTCACAGTATACTATGACAACCTTTCCCTTATTCTCCTGCTCCCTTGGGAAAAATGGAGAAGGACAAGGCAACCCACTCCAGTGTTCTTGCCTGGAAAATTCCATGGACAGAGAAGCCTGGCGAACTACAGTCAGTGGGGTCTCATATATATTCCGGGCTTCCCTGATGGCTCAGTGGTGAGGAATCTGCCTGCAATGCAGGACACCTGGGGTTCCATCCCTGAATTGGGAAGATCCCCCTGGAGGGAGGGCATGGCAACCTGCTCCAGTAGTCTTGCATGGAGAATTCCATCGACAGAGGAGCCTGGCAGGCTACACAGTCCATGGGGTCACACAGAGTCGAACACAACTGAAGTGAGTAAGCATCAGAAACACTTGGGAAAAAAAAACCCTCAAAAGATTCAGCTTAAGCAATGCCCTTGTGAGTCCCTGTGGGATCACCACAGGTCTCTGGATCCTGGCAGTGGGGTAATGAGAAGTGCTGATCTTCCTTTCTTGTGTTGCTTGGAATGTTTTTTGAATTGTCTTCAGACACACAATACCCATTAAAGGAAGTAACTGTGTTTTCATTTAGGGCTCCTGTAAGACCTGCATAAAAAGTCACAGGAACCATTTTCAAACTCCGCAAATTTGGGACCCATCTGTGCAGCTGACTGCCAGAAACTTCATGATTAATTTCCTATGGAGCATGTTGAAATGTATTCATATGTGCATCATAGAGAAGGTTCTAGACCAGAACCTCAAGTAGGCAATGAAACAAAACAAACAAAACCATAACAAAGCACCTCTCCCCAGAAACTATTCTAAGCCCCTTCCTGTGCCTAGGATCTCTTATGTTATGTAGAAAGCACATGACATAAGACTTATTTTAGAAGCATTGTATCACTATTGTCTGCACTTTTCAGAGGAATCTTCATATCATTCTTTAGTGTTCCTTCTGGCATGGTCCTTGGAAATCATGAAGTTTAGCTTTCTCATTTTATAGATGAGAAAAGTAAGGTCCAGAGAGAGAAAGTGACTAGTTCAAGGTCGTTATGTTAGAGGAAGGTCCAGGACCAGAATTCAGATCTCCTGACAAAGTTGAGACTTTCACAGTATACTATGACAACCTTTCCCTTATTCTCCTGCTCCCTTGGGAAAAATGGAGAAGGACAAGGCAACCCACTCCAGTGTTCTTGCCTGGAAAATTCCATGGACAGAGAAGCCTGGCGAACTACAGTCAGTGGGGTCTCATATATATTCCGGGCTTCCCTGATGGCTCAGTGGTGAGGAATCTGCCTGCAATGCAGGACACCTGGGGTTCCATCCCTGAATTGGGAAGATCCCCCTGGAGGGAGGGCATGGCAACCTGCTCCAGTAGTCTTGCATGGAGAATTCCATCGACAGAGGAGCCTGGCAGGCTACACAGTCCATGGGGTCACACAGAGTCGAACACAACTGAAGTGAGTAAGCATCAGAAACACTTGGGAAAAAAAAACCCTCAAAAGATTCAGCTTAAGCAATGCCCTTGTGAGTCCCTGTGGGATCACCACAGGTCTCTGGATCCTGGCAGTGGGGTAATGAGAAGTGCTGATCTTCCTTTCTTGTGTTGCTTGGAATGTTTTTTGAATTGTCTTCAGACACACAATACCCATTAAAGGAAGTAACTGTGTTTTCATTTAGGGCTCCTGTAAGACCTGCATAAAAAGTCACAGGAACCATTTTCACTCCAACTAAGTAACAGTCTGAAACTCACTAGGAGTAAATTGGGGTGGCTCTGTTTCCTCCCCGGGCCGCCACACCACCCTTTTCTCCTAAGGAATCTGTAGCAATGACTACCTTTCCCTTTCCTTTACAGGTGTAGGTCTGCAGAATTTCAGGTTTATCCAGGTCTCAAAAAAACCTAAACCATTTTTGTTTTGGATCATGTTTCTGTAGTTAAAATTTAGACCCATCAGGAAAGGACTCTTGATTTGGAAGATCTGGTTGGGGAAGGGGGCAGTTTACCTTCAGGGAAAGCAATTTGAGTCTATAATCTCTTTCCTGTAAAACTTCTTTCCCTGTCTTCCTGCCTTCAGGAAGGACAAACAATACCCATTGGGTAACATTTCCATGTTGTAAAGTTTTCTATTCATATTTGTTCTCTCTGGATGACTCTTAGGACGGTGATGAGGATTTAGTTGTGGCGTGTGAGGCACACCTATGCGCAATTTGAATCAATAGTCCTGTGCATTTCTAGCTGAGCACGTAACCAAGAAGTTCAGGATCAGTGCTTTATGGCTGGAAGCCCGTCGGTCAGCGTGCCCTTTTTAAACGTTATACGGGATGTGATTAGAGCAGCATGAGGCTCTTTTGTTTCCAGGGAGGGTTTGGGGGAACAGCAGGATTTCGAGTTCACCCCTCCCTGAGCCAAAGACTGAACTGAAACTGCCCGCTGGAATCGACCGGGTTCCTCCTCGTGCAAATCACTTTCCCATTTGTTGCAGCTGGCCCTGCTCGATCCCTGGAGGCAATTGCACAACTTGCCGCGCCGGTCCTGTAGCCCACCTTTGTGCCTCCGATTCCTCTTCAGTAAAGTGTTCTCAGCGCACAAAAGCAGCGGCTGAAGCCCGGGACAGCGAGGGAGGAGGGCGCCGGCCGACTGCAGCACCGCGGGCACCGTCTCCAGTGGAAACGGAGGCTTCTCACCCTGCCTAGGAAGCTCATGGAGCGTCCCTAAGAAACCCCACCTCCAACTTGGCTCGCCCCAGCGTTCTCCCCCACCTCCAGACCCCCAGGTGAGACGAAATCCAACCCACCCACCCCGCGGCCAGCGGTCCAGTCGGCCTGTCTGCAGAAGGCTTGCTTCCCATCTCCGGCTTCCACCTGAATCTTAGCGTGTTTTGTTTTGTGACGGGAAAGGCTTGTCACTCCTCATTTTCCTTTGTTTTCCAGCCGTTTCTTGTCTTGTGGTAACTGAAAACATTTCCTCTGGGGATGGGGTGGGAAAAAAAACGGGGTGTAAATGTTTACAGCGCAGAGTCTTCCGGCTTATATAGTGTGGGAGACTTCAGAGAGGCGTGCTAACAGGTTCCCCACGCGAGGCTTCCCACTGCCTCCCGGGAACTGCAGCCGAAAGGCAAGGGAATCAGTGCGATGCCGCTGTTGGCGGGCGACCGTGTCAGCGTTTGTATTTAAATGTGTTTCCCTCCAAGAATTTTTAATTGGAGATTTCGCCTCGAGGGGCTCCAGTAAATCAGAGAAGGAGCCAAACCGAGTTATTTCGCTTGGTAACCAAGCTTTATTTCGGGGCTTTCTTTCCCCTGCGGTTCTTGCCCCGAAGCGATCCTGTAAAGCGAACCCACTCTGATACAGTTTGAAAAGTGCATTTTGTACTTGGCTCTTTCTTTGATCGAATTAATCTGGGCTTTTTTGTAGTTCTAAATGAGGCCTATGGGCTGACAATGTAGCGGTTTAAAGGGGATTTTAGGGGATAATAGTCAATGCAAATAGTGCCATGAGAATGGCAACTTGCTTTTGCACTTTCAATCACATAATAACTGCAAAGAAAGCTTTTAAAATGAATTGAAATTTTGTGGCATGCCATCTGGGATTATTTGGGGAAACAGTTCTGAATACTGCCCTTGGGCAAAATAATGGTGGTATGTCTCCTCTTGAGCTGACAAGTCTCACATGGCAACCTTATGCTGACTGGTGCGAAGTTGGCTAGCATTTTTTTTTTTTTAATTTTATTATTTTCTTTCTCTTGGATTATCTGCAAAAATTCTCTTTGATTGCTGGTATTTGGGTCTGAAAAACTTTTCCATTGTTGAGGAGTTCAATTCAACCCCTTGCAGCTGCTGATCCCCTTATTGTTCCCCTCGTTATGTGTACGCGTCTCACATGAATGTAGCCAAGCCGTTTAGGGCCTTAATAGGTGTCTACATAAAGGTCATTTATTCTGCCGTACTTGTTTTAACAAAAGTTTATACACAAACAACAACCACAGCTAAAACATTCGCATTAATCAATTTCCTCCTGATTGCAGAATGCAAAACCTGCCGCCGGCCAGAGGCTGGGCAAACGTGTTTTCTGTGTATGGTTCTGTTGTAAAGCAGAAAATAGTTAAAGCGATTTCATCAAGGGCAAATGCAGGTCAAAGCATGGCTGTGGCAACGTAGTTTCTAGCGGAGGTATCCTATTCTGGGGTTCCTGTGTCTAGGTAGCTATGTCACATCACTTTGAGGGCAGAGGGGCTCTTAGGATGGAGGAAGAGGTTTTAGCTCTGCCCTTGATATACATCCTGACTTGGGAGCTGTTCTAGGTGAACTTCTTGGTGGAAACGGCTGTGTAGGTGATCATCAGAATCTGGAGAATATGGCTTAAAGGGTATCTAAAATTTGCAAAGAAAAAAGAAGAAGAAAAATGATTTCTTTGCTGGTGTAAGATCCCTGTTATACAAAAGAAAACGCAACCGCAACCACTTCACGGCTGCTTTTAGGATGAAGTAAATGATGAAAATAATTGCCACCCATCATAAATGTTAATAAGGATGCTGGCATCCTAAACTCAACTGCTACGCAAACGACAGACAAGGGTATTTTAGGGATCTTGGTGGTGGTCTTCAGTGCTGTGAGGGGATTGCCTAGCACGTCATGTGGTAATTAGAAAGCTCTGGGCACATGGGAGAGGGAGCAAGGCATCCTGCCCACCCTGCCTCCCTGAGCAAAACCCCAAAGAGTCTGCCTCAGCAGCTGCCATGCTTCACAGACATGAGCCTATCCCTCCATCCATCTCAGGATGATACCGAGTACCTAGTCATGGCTCATTCAACCAAGTCCTTCAAGAAGTGAAAATAAACACTCTATCGTGTCCCTAGGTTATTCTCCTTTGCTGTGTTGGTTCACAAGGTTATTGGTCTTTTTAGCTCAAGATGGACGCTTGAGAAGTTAAAGGTTGACGTCCTCTGGAGGCTTTGCAAAAGTCAGAAAGCTCGTGACTTTGTCTCTGGGTGTGTCTCCCCACTTCCTTTATCCTCATACAAGGGTCTCTTCCCTTCCCTACGTATATCTCTCATGGACCCAATTGGTTCTCTCAGTCTTTTGGGTTAGAGAGGTGCTTCTCCAACTTTAAAGAGCTTGTGAATGATCTGGGATGTTGTTAATAGGCACATTCTTTTTTTAGAAAAAAAGTATTTTCATCTGTGCTGGGTCTTTTTTGCTGCACACAGGCTTTCTCTCGTCGTGGTGCATGGGCTTCTCATGGCTGTGGCTCCTCTTGTTGCAGGGCATGGGGTCTAGGGCATGCGCGCAGTCACTGTGGGGCGTGGGTTTAGTTGCCATGTGGCATGTGGAATCTTCCTGGTCCAGGGATCCAACATGTGTTCTCTGCATTGACAGGCAGATTCTTACCAGGGAAGCCCGAAAATCTGCATTTCTGACAAGGCCTCTAGTGTTGCTGAGGCTGCCAGGGGTTTGAGATTCTAACTTACCTGGAAATAAGATATAGCTCACACCGTCTGAAAGGGTGGCGCTAGATGAGATGTTAGTACATGCCAGAATGGCTACAAGGAAAAATAGTGACACTACTAAGGAGAGGATGCGGGTAAAATAGATCACCCTTACATTGCCAATGGGAATGTCAAATTATCCACCTACCCTGTAAAACATGTTGGCAAAACTAAATTTTTAAAAAACTGCCCAACAATTGTACAACCCCCAAGCAATTGTACTCTTGGACATTTATCCTGGAGTAAACGAAACTTTATCATCACAGAAATACCTGAATTTGAACATTCACAATAACTTCATTTGCAATAGCTAAAAATTAGGAACAACTTAGATATAGTTCGACAAGTAAAGATATAGTTCAACAAGTAAATGGTTAACCAATGATTGTATTTCAACAGATAAAACCTTTTAAGACATGATTTGTGGGAAAAGAAAATAAAAGGAACTCTTAGAGGTGAAAATGTTAGAAATGACTTTGTCAGTGCTTACTAGGTATGGATGTTTGATTTTGGGAGGCTACGTTCAGAGAGTAGTGGGTCTAGGTGATGTGACGTACAGGGACCTGGGTAAGCAATACATTCTCACAGAAAAAGGAGGAAATAATAAAGTATTCATTGTCCAGAGTCTAAGCAACTGGAGAATAAAAAAAGGATAAACTGGAGAGTAGACATACTTATATCAAGGATATTTAGTAAAAAGAAGAAAAGATTCCTTCTAGGATATAGCTGATGCAAGTTCAAGTTTTTCTTTTCTGACTGCACCTCTAAACCATAGTATTAATAATAACTGATATTCATAATAATGGTTCTGAAATGTTATTGGATTTCAAAGTGCTTTCTGTCTTACTAAAATTTACTTAATTCTATTGTTGATAGATCCCGCAATATCACAGTTTTCTGTAAATTGGTCATAAAAGATGGTCTCCTTATGGCATCTCTTAGTTAATATTTGCTGATCCAGAGTCTGCTTTTCCCCATCCTCTGGATGATCAGTAGTTGAAGGTACCTGGACAAAAGAGAACTCATAAACGCCTCCTTAAATTGCTAACAGAGGGGCTCATCTGTTGGTCCAGGGGCTTGTCTGTTGGTCCAGATCATCAGTCAGGTTGGACCGTAGGGTCCAAGCATCCAGAAGCGCCAGGCCAAGGGGCTCATTCTGTGTTGGTGGTGCTACAATGGCAGTCTGTGGTGCCTCTACCTCTAGTCCTAGACAAGCAATGACAGCTGACTCCTATATAATACTTTCCACACACTAAGTGTTTTACACATGTGAACTTAATTCATTCTCCTTACAAGCCTACAAGAGTGGCAGTGTTCCTATCCCCATCTTACTGATGAGGAAACCGAGGCACAGAGAGGTTAGTTTAGCAGAAACAAAGTTCAAACCCAGCTCATCTGTCTCTGGAGCTTATTGCCTTTCAAAAAAACATGCAAATGCATAGATGTTATAATTCTATTTGAATGCCAAGTGTTTTTATTTTAATATGTCACAGATTGTGTACAGTTTGTTTTGGTATTCTTTTCTGAATCAGTTTACCAAGTGTCTCTGCCACAAAGCCTGTGGGTTGCCATGCAGTAATCAATTTAATGAAGTGGTAAGTCACAATGGTATGATACATTAATTGTGGAGCCTCACAGATGGTAAAAGAATATCAGGATGGAGGAATGTTATTCTCACTCCACTGTGCATGTCAACTCTTTTGATGAGGTGTGCATTGTTTATCAGTTACAGGTACTATGAAATAATTTGCGAATGACATTGTTTCATTTATTCAAGATTATGATACAATATAATGTGTCATTTGTTTGTGTTCATGGGTTGTTACTTCCCTGTGGGCACCTTCGAAGACCAAGGTCAAGCTTCCTACAGAAAGCTTAATAAGTTTTAAAGGGATTGTCTGAGGTATATATCTGTTTTTTGCCTCTGCCAGGCTGTCAGATTTACTACAGATGGGAGGACCCTATGGACACTAGAATGGCTTTTATTTTACATTCACAGGCTTGGAGGATTTGACTGGCTCTGGATTTAATCACAAGTAGCTGTTCTTTGGTGTAGCATGTATTCATTTCAAAATGAAATGAGGCCTCATTATCTTACAACTGTCTAAAGAATTTTGCTTGCAGAAATTTGTTGTTATTGTTTGCAGTTGTTCTTCTTAGTAATATTGCCAAGACTCTTCTAAAATACTATTTCTGTTCTCTATTTTTTTGTGAAAAATCAGTGGCTGCACTTAGGGTAAGTTCTATGATTTTCCTACTGATCTTCACTCTGAACTTAGACTGCCGTACTAGCTCAGCGGGGGAACTAATGGCTGGTAATTATCTCATAAATTACTGCTTGAAGAACAGAGAAGACACCTGGAGAGCTAGAAGTCACTCTGTTGAATAGTCAGTGGAGATGTCCCTGTAATTTTGTCATTTTAAAGTCATGTCAATAATGTTTGCTTGGCAATCGAAAAAACAGCCTCTTAAGCATGTGGGCGTGTCAAAACAAAGTTCAAACCCAGCTCATCTGTCTCTGGAGCTTATTGCCTTTCAAAAAAACATGCAAATGCATAGATGTTATAATTCTATTTGAATGCCAAGTGTTTTTATTTTAATATGTCACAGATTGTGTACAGTTTGTTTTGGTATTCTTTTCTGAATCAGTTTACCAAGTGTCTCTGCCACAAAGCCTGTGGGTTGCCATGCAGTAATCAATTTAATGAAGTGGTAAGTCACAATGGTATGATACATTAATTGTGGAGCCTCACAGATGGTAAAAGAATATCAGGATGGAGGAATGTTATTCTCACTCCACTGTGCATGTCAACTCTTTTGATGAGGTGTGCATTGTTTATCAGTTACAGGTACTATGAAATAATTTGCCGAATGACATTGTTTCATTTATTCAAGATTATGATACAATATAATGTGTCATTTGTTTGTGTTCATGGGTTGTTACTTCCCTGTGGGCACCTTCGAAGACCAAGGTCAAGCTTCCTACAGAAAGCTTAATAAGTTTTAAAGGGATTGTCTGAGGTATATATCTGTTTTTTGCCTCTGCCAGGCTGTCAGATTTACTACAGATGGGAGGACCCTATGGACACTAGAATGGCTTTTATTTTACATTCACAGGCTTGGAGGATTTGACTGGCTCTGGATTTAATCACAAGTAGCTGTTCTTTGGTGTAGCATGTATTCATTTCAAAATGAAATGAGGCCTCATTATCTTACAACTGTCTAAAGAATTTTGCTTGCAGAAATTTGTTGTTATTGTTTGCAGTTGTTCTTCTTAGTAATATTGCCAAGACTCTTCTAAAATACTATTTCTGTTCTCTATTTTTTTGTGAAAAATCAGTGGCTGCACTTAGGGTAAGTTCTATGATTTTCCTACTGATCTTCACTCTGAACTTAGACTGCCGTACTAGCTCAGCGGGGGAACTAATGGCTGGTAATTATCTCATAAATTACTGCTTGAAGAACAGAGAAGACACCTGGAGAGCTAGAAGTCACTCTGTTGAATAGTCAGTGGAGATGTCCCTGTAATTTTGTCATTTTAAAGTCATGTCAATAATGTTTGCTTGGCAATCGAAAAAACAGCCTCTTAAGCATGTGGGCGTGTCAAAATTAGTAGGATAAAACTCCCTGAGCCATCATGAAAATGTCTTCTCTCTGACTCAGAAATAAGGGACAGTGTGTCTGTTTCTGTAACTCACCATATGCTTACATTGTACCTTCATCATTTATGTGAGCAATCTTGGGCTTCCCAGGTGGCTCCTCAGTAATGAATCTGCCTGCCAATGCAGAGACTCAGGAAACATGGGTTCAATCCCTGGTTCAGGAAGATACCCAGGAGGAGGAAATGGCAACCCACTCCAGAAAGTTCCATGGACAGAGGAACCTAGCTGGCTGCAGTCCATGGGATCGCAAAAAGTAGGACACAACTGAGTATGCATGAATAGAACAGTCTTAAATAGGATAAGAAAGTCATGGCCTAGAATCTAGTCAGATTACGGAAAGAAAATGTGTATTCAGGGATAACTGAACTATCTCTGGGCACTCTATTTTATCTAAGAAATCAGGCAACTGAGAGAAGATGGAAAAGCATGTAAGGACACATTGTTGAAATGGAAGTGGTTATACAGAATGAAGAGAGGACTTCAACTTTTTCCTTGTAATTTGTTTATCTTTGTCTGCACTTTGTCTTCATTGATGCCTCTGGGCTTTCTTCTTGTTGATTGAGCAGGGCTACTCTTCATTGTGGTGCATGGGCTTCTCCTTGTGGTAGCTTCTCTTGTTTCAGAACATGGGTTCTAGGCTTGTGAGCTTCAGTGGCTGCAGCATGAGAACTCAGTAGCTTGTGGTGTGCAGGCTTTAATTGCTCCATGGCATATGGGATCCTCTCAGAGGAAGGGTCGAACCCTTGTCCCCTGCATTGGAAGGTGAATTCCTATCCACTGTACTACCAGAGAAGTCTTCAACTTTTTCTTATTTTTAAGCTCTATGGCAAGTTAAGCTATTATTCTGTTTGTTAGTATTTTTATAAGTCTGGCAGGCTACAGTCCATGGGGTCGCAAAGAGTCAGACACCACTTAAGCGACTAAGCATGCACACACACACACATCACATCAACACAAAGTTGATTTTCTGAATTAATTAGAGAAAAAAGGAGAAGGCCAGGTTGAAGCCCCTGGTGCTTTGGAATGGAACTCTATCCCCTCCAGGTCTTAGACACCAACCAGTTCCTATCTCTGGAAACTCTTGCTGATCAGAGCAGAAAGCATTTCCTTGCAGTGTATGTGTGAAGTCACTTTAGTCGTATCTGACTCTTTGTCACTCTAGGGACTGTAGCCCACCAGGCTCCTCTGTCCATGGGATCCTCCAGGCAGAATACTGGAGTGGGTAGCCATGCCGTCCTCTAGGGGATCTTCCCCACCCAGGGATTGAACCCATGTCTCTTAGTGTCTCCTGCATTGGCAGGCAGATCCTTTACTGCTAGTGCCACCTGGGAGCACTTACAAAGGAACAACAGTCTACTGAGATATAATTTACAGTTTACAATATTCACCCCTATACAATTCAGGAATTTTTAGTATATTCATAAAGTTGTACAACCATCACCACTCTCCAGTTGCAAAGTATTTTAATCACTTATCTATGGACATATCATGCTGAATGTGCCTGATCTCGTGAGAATATTTTAATCACTCCAAAAATCCCACACCTACTGGGAGTCAATCTCCATTTTTCACTTCCTCAGTCCCTAGTAACCATCAATCTGCTTTTTGTCTCTGTGGATTTGCCTATTTTAGATACTACGTATAAATGGAATCATATAATATGTGGCCTTTGTTTCTGGCTTCTTTCATTTACCTAATGTTTTCAAGGTTCATCTATGTTGTAGTATGAATCAGTTGCTTTTTATGGCTGAGTACTATTCCGTGGTAATAAAATTACTACATGTTGCTTATCTATTCATTAATCATTAATGGACATTTGGGCTGTTTCTACTTTTTGGCTATTGTGAATATTGTGCTATGAACATTTATGTACATGTTTTCGTATGGACAAATCTTTTCAAGCTTTTTAGATGTATGTTTTCAGACTTTTCGAAGTAGAATTGGTGGGTCATATGGCAATTCTGTGTTTAACTTTTTTGAGCAACTGCCCACCTGTTCTCCAAAGTGATAGCACCATTTTGGATTCCGTTTACATGATTGAGGGTTCCAGCTTTCCCACATCTGATCATTACTTGTTATTGTCTATCTTTTGTGTGTGTGTGTGGGAGGGTGGGTTGGGGTGGGAGGGGGGTGGATGGGCCACTTCTATTAGTCTTTCATTTATTCAGTTTCATCCCTGTTTGTTCTTTGGCCCTTGTGGGCCTCCCATCTCAGTGGCTTCTGTCCCTCCAGAGCTCTGGCTTGGTAATTGGACACATCGGTTCAGCTGCTCCACGGCATGTGGGATCTTCCCGGGCCAGGGATTGAACCGGCGCCCCTTGCCCTGCAAGGCGGTGTCCTCACCCACTGGACCACCAGGGAAGCCCTGTCTATCTTTTTGATTGTAGCCATCTTAGTGAGTATGAAATAGTATCTCTTCGTATCTCTAATAAGCAATCATGTTGAACATATTTTCATGGACTTATTGGCCATTTGTATATCATATTTTGAGAAATAGCTATTTGGATCCTTTGCCGATTTTTAACTGGGTTGCATGGTATATACTGGGCTCCTAGACTCTTATGAGATATATGATTTGTACATATTTCTACCATTCTTTCAGTTGTCTTTTCTGTTTCTTGATGGTGTCCTCTGAAAGCACAAAGTTTTTAATATTGATGAAGTCCAGGTGACACTGGTTTGATCTCTGGATTGGGAAGATACCCTGGAGGAGGAAATGGCAACTGTTTTCAGTATTCATACCTGGAAAATCCCATGGACAGAGGAGCCTGATGGGCTACAGTTTATGGGATTGCAATGAGTCAGACACAACTGAGCATGCACCCAGAAGGCCCATCCCCAGTTGACCTATTTTTTTCTTTCATCACTTGTATGCTTTTCCTGTCATGTCTAAGAAACTGTTGCCTAATCCAGGGCTTCCCTGGTGGTCCAGTGGATAAAGAGTCTGCCTTGAAGTACAATGGGCACTGGTTCGATCCCTGGTCCGGGAAGATCCCACAGGCCACAGAGCAGCTGGGCTGGTGTGTCCAATTACAAGCCACCGCTTTGGAGCACATGTGCCGAGAGCCAGTGCTCTGCGATGAGAGAGGCCACTGCAATGGGAGGCCCACACATACCAAAGAATAAAGATGGATGAAAAAGAAACTATTGCCTAATCCAAGGTCAAAAGATTTACTCTTATGTTTCCTTAAAAGAGTATTGTTGTTTTTTTAGTCCCTCCTATTCGTAGTAAGAACTATAATCTTAGGTCTATAAACCACTGTGAGTTAATTTTTGTATTTGATATGAGGTACAAACATATTTATATGCAAATTTATGGGTATTAATCAAGTTGGCACTTTGATTACTGAACATGTATGTTAGAACAATAGAGTCAACTACTTGAAATTATGGTACTCTAATAATCTGGGAAGAAATGTTAAAATAGTAACTCTATATATAAGATTGATTCTATCCCTGTCTTTTCTAACTTTAATTTCTTAAAGCTAATGATAGTAAAATAGTCTATGATTCTTTAATTCATATCTGTTAAGCCATTATACTGGGGATGGCAAATAATTTTCTTTTAAGGGACGTTTGCTAACTCATAGGAGAAAGAAAAGCAATTCATGGGCCACAGGAGTAAAATGTAACTGTAATTATTATTTTAAAGAAAGTAATAAGGTTAAAAAAGAAGTCCATGAATCTAATTCTTGCATTAGGAACTAGCAATTGAAAGGATTATCTCAACACTTTGTATTAAGTATTTAAGTGCTAACTGCTGAGGAAAGGGGAAAATAAGATAGAGGAGATTGGAGCAAAGGGTGAGGGAAAATGAAGACTGGATGAATGGTTAGAAAAGCTGGTGGGTAGTGAGACAGCTGGGCCGGGGACCCTTGGCTGCAGTGCTGGGTAGAGTGGAAAATCCCATGGACAGAGGAGCCTGATGGGCTACAGTTTATGGGATTGCAATGAGTCAGACACAACTGAGCATGCACCCAGAAGGCCCATCCCCAGTTGACCTATTTTTTTCTTTCATCACTTGTATGCTTTTCCTGTCATGTCTAAGAAACTGTTGCCTAATCCAGGGCTTCCCTGGTGGTCCAGTGGATAAAGAGTCTGCCTTGAAGTACAATGGGCACTGGTTCGATCCCTGGTCCGGGAAGATCCCACAGGCCACAGAGCAGCTGGGCTGGTGTGTCCAATTACAAGCCACCGCTTTGGAGCACATGTGCCGAGAGCCAGTGCTCTGCGATGAGAGAGGCCACTGCAATGGGAGGCCCACACATACCAAAGAATAAAGATGGATGAAAAAAAGAAACTATTGCCTAATCCAAGGTCAAAAGATTTACTCTTATGTTTCCTTAAAAGAGTATTGTTGTTTTTTTAGTCCCTCCTATTCGTAGTAAGAACTATAATCTTAGGTCTATAAACCACTGTGAGTTAATTTTTGTATTTGATATGAGGTACAAACATATTTATATGCAAATTTATGGGTATTAATCAAGTTGGCACTTTGATTACTGAACATGTATGTTAGAACAATAGAGTCAACTACTTGAAATTATGGTACTCTAATAATCTGGGAAGAAATGTTAAAATAGTAACTCTATATATAAGATTGATTCTATCCCTGTCTTTTCTAACTTTAATTTCTTAAAGCTAATGATAGTAAAATAGTCTATGATTCTTTAATTCATATCTGTTAAGCCATTATACTGGGGATGGCAAATAATTTTCTTTTAAGGGACGTTTGCTAACTCATAGGAGAAAGAAAAGCAATTCATGGGCCACAGGAGTAAAATGTAACTGTAATTATTATTTTAAAGAAAGTAATAAGGTTAAAAAAGAAGTCCATGAATCTAATTCTTGCATTAGGAACTAGCAATTGAAAGGATTATCTCAACACTTTGTATTAAGTATTTAAGTGCTAACTGCTGAGGAAAGGGGAAAATAAGATAGAGGAGATTGGAGCAAAGGGTGAGGGAAAATGAAGACTGGATGAATGGTTAGAAAAGCCACACCCTGCTGGTGGGTAGTGAGACAGCTGGGCCCGGGGACCCTTGGCTGCAGTGCTGTAGTGCTTGCATCTGGACACACCTGTCCTCCAGCAAAATACAGAGAAATCATTTGGGACTAAAACATGTGCATATGTGGTTGGGGCAAATTCTGGACAAAAGATACAAAGAGACCAAAAAAAAGAAAAAAACCCACTGCCACTTTTGAAGAGCCTGGAGCAAAAGCAAGGTACTGTGGATGCCCCCTGTACACAGTACCACCTAAGGGGTGGGCTAACCACCTAAGCCCACCCCCAGGACACACCCCTTCCCTCACCCCATATAAGAAACACGCTTGCCCCCCACTCAGGGAGCATGGGAACCTACTTGTTCTTGCTCCTTGCCGCTGCAGGAGGTGGCTCCCATAAAGCCTTGCCTGAATTTCTTGTCTGCTCTCTGATAAATTTCTATTGACGAAGGAGGCCAAGAACCCTGGTAATTGCCAGTAACCATAGGACCTGGCAATTCATCTGGAGTATGAATGATGGGAAACAGGGGACAGGGGCAGAGGGGAGACCCTCTCAGATGAATGGCCTGAGTTACAAACATGTCCTTTGCTGTTAAAGATACAAAGGTAGACAGAATAAAAGAGGGAAGAAAGACTAGAATAAGCATAGGAATTATTCATAGCAGTGAAGAGAAAACCAGTTTCATGAAGTAAGCGTTTTGGAAGACTGTGGTTAAGTCATTTAGAAGTGGAGGTGTGGGCTCCATTTATACAATCAAAAGCATAACAAAAGATATCTTGGTTCGGTCACCTTAGGTAGGATGATTTTAAGTTAAGAGCCAGATTCCATTTCAATTATGTTGTTTATCCTGGGAGGTCTCTCTCTGGCATCACAGCTAGACCACAGTGTAGAAGATGGAATTTCTTCTAGGAAGTTTATAGGCATCATTGTTGTATGTTTTCCTGCTTATTTAATATATTTCATGCAACCTGAGCACACCAGGTACTTACTAAGATCATACATAATGACTTTTTTATTATTTTTGCTTTCAAGGAACTGATAGATCAAGTGCTAACTGCTGAGGAAAGGGGAAAATAAGATAGAGGAGATTGGAGCAAAGGGTGAGGGAAAATGAAGACTGGATGAATGGTTAGAAAAGCCACACCCTGCTGGTGGGTAGTGAGACAGCTGGGCCCGGGGACCCTTGGCTGCAGTGCTGTAGTGCTTGCATCTGGACACACCTGTCCTCCAGCAAAATACAGAGAAATCATTTGGGACTAAAACATGTGCATATGTGGTTGGGGCAAATTCTGGACAAAAGATACAAAGAGACCAAAAAAAAGAAAAAAACCCACTGCCACTTTTGAAGAGCCTGGAGCAAAAGCAAGGTACTGTGGATGCCCCCTGTACACAGTACCACCTAAGGGGTGGGCTAACCACCTAAGCCCACCCCCAGGACACACCCCTTCCCTCACCCCATATAAGAAACACGCTTGCCCCCCACTCAGGGAGCATGGGAACCTACTTGTTCTTGCTCCTTGCCGCTGCAGGAGGTGGCTCCCATAAAGCCTTGCCTGAATTTCTTGTCTGCTCTCTGATAAATTTCTATTGACGAAGGAGGCCAAGAACCCTGGTAATTGCCAGTAACCATAGGACCTGGCAATTCATCTGGAGTATGAATGATGGGAAACAGGGGACAGGGGCAGAGGGGAGACCCTCTCAGATGAATGGCCTGAGTTACAAACATGTCCTTTGCTGTTAAAGATACAAAGGTAGACAGAATAAAAGAGGAAGAAAGACTAGAATAAGCATAGGAATTATTCATAGCAGTGAAGAGAAAACCAGTTTCATGAAGTAAGCGTTTTGGAAGACTGTGGTTAAGTCATTTAGAAGTGGAGGTGTGGGCTCCATTTATACAATCAAAAGCATAACAAAAGATATCTTGGTTCGGTCACCTTAGGTAGGATGATTTTAAGTTAAGAGCCAGATTCCATTTCAATTATGTTGTTTATCCTGGGAGGTCTCTCTCTGGCATCACAGCTAGACCACAGTGTAGAAGATGGAATTTCTTCTAGGAAGTTTATAGGCATCATTGTTGTATGTTTTCCTGCTTATTTAATATATTTCATGCAACCTGAGCACACCAGGTACTTACTAAGATCATACATAATGACTTTTTTATTATTTTTGCTTTCAAGGAACTGATAGCTTTAATGCAAGTTGTAGGCAAAAGATTCTAGGTCTTCAACAGAGCATGAAACATATAATATTTACTATGGCAAGCTTGAATTCAGATTAGAGACTTACCAGAATTCAGTTGACTGGCCTGACAAGAGCTACAGGCGCTGCAACTGGATAAAGGGTTTGAAATGATTAAGACAAAATGTTAATAAATGGCCAGCAATGGGAGACTCTATCAATGTGTGACATGTTTTAAATTTAAGAACATTACATTTGTTCATATCAAGCCCTTCAATAATATTAATTTTCAAGAACATTAAATTCTGCCTCGTGTACTGCAGCTGGTAATTATAATGCATGAAAATAACTGAATAACCAGGGCAGTGCCAATTACTCTGTCATTCTTGAGTCATCAATTATTTTTCTGCAGGACCATATATATGATGCCGGCACACAAAGTGATACTGTACAGCATGTAAATGAAAAATAATTTTTCAAAAACATGGTGAGGCGTGCCTGAAAGCTTTAACAAATTTCCTTGAGAGCTAGGTTATGTCTCTTTGAGGAGTGCTCAATTGAATGGCTTGAAGAGATTTTGGTGCTGGGCTGGCCTCTGTGTCAGCAACCTAGGGATGCTGGGCACCCAGCTTCCTGTCTTTAGATGACCCATGACGATCAGCAGACCAGATGTCAGCTGTAGAGTGACGTGTGATGAGTGGAGCGTGTGGAGTGGGTCCGTTTCAGTGGGGATGGATGATGACATCTGTATTAGGAAGAACCTCTAGGATTTCCCTGTGACTTCCCAGCAGCCACCTTGTGGAGACTGGAGAGTCTTGTCTGAGTCTGATCATCCCTGGTGCATCTTTTTCAGCTCCATTGTGATGTGCTCACCACATCCTTGTCTTTTGGAAGGCCTCTGCAGGGAGCCTTCCAGATGTCTCAGGCACACTGTCAGTCCTCAGTTAAGGGCTCTTTAAGAAAGGACGCTCAGGAAGAAACTGCGCTAATTCAGAAACAGCAAGACTACTTTATAGAACTGTTATAAGAATTAAGTGAGATGTTTATAGAGCATTTACTATGTGCCAAGCACTGGCTTAAGTAGACATTAAATTATTATTGTTACTGTTACTTGTTATGAATGATAATTATCCACAGGACCTAATTGCTGATTTCATGCTCTAACATTGACTTCCCCTTTATGGAAAACTGCATAGTCACAAAGGAGGCAATAGAGAGAGACTTATTTTTGTAAACGGTGTCTGTATTAGGAATCTGTATCTACTCTGCATTGGGTGTCTATGTTTCATTTCAAGTTTTTGTATAATTTCCATGAAAATCCCTTAAATTGAAGCACACACACACACAAAGTTGGACCCAGAGGTGTGCTGGAAGATGCTAGGTAGAGGATTATACAAAACAAATGATTAGATTCAGTGGGTGGTATTTACTGAGCATTCACTAAGGAGCTCTATTAAAAGAGTGAACCTTGATGCGCCTGCAGGAGGGTGTGATATAGCACAGGGGACAGGAAGGAGTGGGTGTCAGACACAAAGGCTTTATTACAAATCCAGGCAGAAGTCTAGGACAAGGTACATGGCACAACAGGATAATTCAGTGGTGGAATAATAAGTCCTAGATGAAGCCAGGCAAAACCTCACAGAAGCTGAGCTAGGAGCAACTTGAAAGGCAGGGGTGGGGGTGGGGTGGAGGGGGAGGGAGGTTGATAGGAGGGATGGGAGGGGTGGAATGGGAGGGAGTTGTCGGCCTGAGGCCTGGGAAGAGGGCTCAAGTCAGCCCTCTGTGAGTGTGAGTGTGCTCAGTGGTGTCTGACTCTTTGCAGCCCTTTAGACTGAAACCTGCCAGGCTCTTCTGTCCATGGAATTCTCCAGGTAAGAACACTAGGTATTATAAAAGATAAGCCCAGAATTCCCAGGGACTTGACATAGTAACAGTTCATTTCATACTGTGTCATAGCCCAGTGTTTGTCTTCCTGGAAGACAGCTTTCCAAGTGCTCATTCAGAGACCTGGGCTTCTTTATCTCATGGCCCCATCATCCTCTGAGACCTGAGACAGCTGCTCAGCTGATGGATGGGGAAGGAGCCTTGGGTACTCCTGCTTTGCTCAGGAAGAAACTGCGCTAATTCAGAAACAGCAAGACTACTTTATAGAACTGTTATAAGAATTAAGTGAGATGTTTATAGAGCATTTACTATGTGCCAAGCACTGGCTTAAGTAGACATTAAATTATTATTGTTACTGTTACTTGTTATGAATGATAATTATCCACAGGACCTAATTGCTGATTTCATGCTCTAACATTGACTTCCCCTTTATGGAAAACTGCATAGTCACAAAGGAGGCAATAGAGAGAGACTTATTTTTGTAAACGGTGTCTGTATTAGGAATCTGTATCTACTCTGCATTGGGTGTCTATGTTTCATTTCAAGTTTTTGTATAATTTCCATGAAAATCCCTTAAATTGAAGCACACACACACACAAAGTTGGACCCAGAGGTGTGCTGGAAGATGCTAGGTAGAGGATTATACAAAACAAATGATTAGATTCAGTGGGTGGTATTTACTGAGCATTCACTAAGGAGCTCTATTAAAAGAGTGAACCTTGATGCGCCTGCAGGAGGGTGTGATATAGCACAGGGGACAGGAAGGAGTGGGTGTCAGACACAAAGGCTTTATTACAAATCCAGGCAGAAGTCTAGGACAAGGTACATGGCACAACAGGATAATTCAGTGGTGGAATAATAAGTCCTAGATGAAGCCAGGCAAAACCTCACAGAAGCTGAGCTAGGAGCAACTTGAAAGGCAGGGGTGGGGGTGGGGTGGAGTGGGGAGGGAGGTTGATAGGAGGGGATGGGAGGGGTGGAATGGGAGGGAGTTGTCGGCCTGAGGCCTGGGAAGAGGGCTCAAGTCAGCCCTCTGTGAGTGTGAGTGTGCTCAGTGGTGTCTGACTCTTTGCAGCCCTTTAGACTGAAACCTGCCAGGCTCTTCTGTCCATGGAATTCTCCAGGTAAGAACACTAGGTATTATAAAAGATAAGCCCAGAATTCCCAGGGACTTGACATAGTAACAGTTCATTTCATACTGTGTCATAGCCCAGTGTTTGTCTTCCTGGAAGACAGCTTTCCAAGTGCTCATTCAGAGACCTGGGCTTCTTTATCTCATGGCCCCATCATCCTCTGAGACCTGAGACAGCTGCTCAGCTGATGGATGGGGAAGGAGCCTTGGGAGTGTACTCCTGCTTTGTAAATACCAAGTGGTTTAAATAACATCAGCTTGCATTCCACTGGCAAGAACTAATCATATTCCTCTTCCAGAGCCCAGATAAATAGGGTTTAGGAAATAGGTTTTATCTCAACAGCTTCTCCCCTGTGACAGTTCCACATTCCAGAGGAGACGCACAAATCTTAGCTGGTCAGACGATCGTCTCTGCTACAGGTGTGTTGGTGAGACATGGGTGAGAGAGTTACATAGGCGCTGGAACCCACAGGGCCATTAATGAAGCTTTGGTGATGGACTGGGTAGGCAAGGCATCTGAGGGACAGGTGCAAGTTGTGGTTTTTGGTTTGGACAACAAAGTCAGTGGTTGGAGAAGGGAAGACGTGGGTCTTCAATGCATAGATAGTAACTGGTGTCATGAAAGAGCTGTGCTGTGGTTAGCCACTCGGCCACGTCCGACTCTTTGCAACCCTATGAACTGTAGCCCGCCAGGCTCCTCTGTCCATGGGATTCTCCAGGCAAGAATACTGGAGGGGGTTACCAAGCCCTTATTCAGAGGATCTTCCCAACCCAGGGGTAGAACCCAGGTCTCCCACGTTGTAGGCAGATTCTTTACTGTCTGAGCCACAAGAGCGTGAGCATTCTCTTTTCTTTGTCCAGGTAAGAGGCAGTGGGATCAGGAGCCCTGATGTGCGGATAAATAGGGAGAAGAGGGAGGAACCGGCCGTAGCACCACATCTAAAATCGCAAGCAAGGGGCTGGACTGGAAGGCTAGCTCTGCATTTGATAGAAATGGTGGGGGTGGAGGCAATTAACAAGGGGTGGTCGTTCAGAATGAAGAGGAGACAGTAGCTTAGTTTTTATAACACGACAGCTGTGGATAAGGTATAAAATTATGGCTTTAAAGAAGGGACTTTGGAGGTCATCCCTCTTATTGTAAGTCACTGAACCTCCAGAGATACAAGAAAAGAAAGGTCAGCCAGTGCTTGAGATGTTGAACCACCAGCTTCAATACAGTTCCCTTGATACCCAGTGTTAGGAGGAGGGCTCTGAAGGACTGCGCGGGGCATCTTTGAGGATCCTCACTGTTAATGGGGAGAGGAAGAAAAGAGGGGTGTAGGGTCACAGAGAAGAGAAGAACACAGTGGAGGAAGGGGTCAAGAAAGGATGATGAAAAAGGAGAGTCCCAGCGAGGAGAATAGTTAGCAGGGGGTGAATGTCAGGAGACCTTTTTATGGGGGACACGTGACCCATCGATACACAGCTGTGTAATCTTCCTCATCATTTGCATTTCAAAATTGTATCAGTAAAACAGCCGCTCTCATTTACGGAGCTTGTGCAAGGATTCATGGGGTGTCATACACACAAATGTTTGATTTTTGTCTTGGAAAAGCATTAAAATGGTCAGAGGTCGTGTTTCACCAGAAGTGAAGGCTAGCACAATAAGCCATGAGTTTGCAATCTATGAGGCATGAAGGACATAGATACCTCAGGTGGCTCAGGGCCAGTGAGAGATTTGGTTTGGAAGGAGCTGTTTCGCAGTTGCGGAGAAGGGAGCCTGAGTCAGTACACTGGTAGCCAACAGATGTCAGTGTTGGGATGCGCTACACAGCCTGGATTTGGTGACTCCTCTCTGCCATGCTTTAAGCTTTGATTTAATATTATCGATATTGTCAGCTACCTCTCCCTCTTAAAATACACGAGCAAAAGTACATTATAAGGGAAGCTCTTCAGTATACAGAGAACTGCTTCTCACACGCTGGAAATTTCACCTTATCTTGAGAATGAACAAGTGTTCGTATCACTTCAATGCATCTTTTTTTTGCAGATAACTGCCAAGAGATGATGCTGTAACTGATAGTGAATGTCTGGGAATGAACAGGGGAAACAGTCAGTGGGGAGGAATATATTGCCTACATGTTAGCACAGGCCTTTTTTTTTGGACCCAGTCATCTGCTCCATAGATACCATTCTTATTCTTTCATCAGGCTCCCTTGTACCTTTTGAAAAAAATTATGCTTGTTTAAGAGATGCTTGGTCCTTACTGCATGCCTGGGTGTCGTGAAGACTGGGATCCAGTTGTGCAGGTTTGAGCAACCCTGAAAGGACTGTGAGTGGCCTGGGTGGTTCATTTCTCCTTGGTCTTTGGGAAGCCTAAGAGTGGGATTGCTGGGTCGTATGGTGCTTCTATTTTTAGTTTTTTAAGAAATCTCCATACTGTCTTCCATAGTGGCTGTATCAATTTACATTCCCACCAGCAATGCAAGAGTGTTCCCTTTTCTCTGCACCCTCTCCAGCATTTATTGTCTGTCGATTTGTGGATGATGGCCAATCTGACTGGTGTGAGGTGATATCTCATTGTAGTTTTTTTTTTTTTTTTTTTTTATTTTTTGGGGGGGGGGGGGGGGGGGGGGGGGGAGGGGCGGGCCACTTCTATTGGTCTTTCATTTCTCTATTTTCATCTGTCTTTGTTCTTTGGCTCCTGTGGGCCTCCCATCGCGGTGGCCTCTGTTGTCGCAGAGCACCGACTCTGGGCGCATGCGCCCCAGACCTCCGGCTCGGTAATTGGACACATCAGTCCAGCCGCTCCACGGCACGTGGGATCTTCCCAGGCCAGGGCTCGAACCAGCACCCCTTGCACTGCAAGGCGGTGTCCTTACCCACTGGACCACCAGGGAAACCCTCATTGTAGTTTTGATTTGCATTTGTCTAATAATAAGCGAGGTTGAGCATCGTTTCATGTGCTTTTTGGCCATCCGTATGTCCTCTTTGGTGAGATGTCTATTGTTTTTTTAGGGTTTCATCTGTTTCATGTTTGGCTTTTGGCCATCTTATAAGGGAAGCTCTTCAGTATACAGAGAACTGCTTCTCACACGCTGGAAATTTCACCTTATCTTGAGAATGAACAAGTGTTCGTATCACTTCAATGCATCTTTTTTTTGCAGATAACTGCCAAGAGATGATGCTGTAACTGATAGTGAATGTCTGGGAATGAACAGGGGAAACAGTCAGTGGGGAGGAATATATTGCCTACATGTTAGCACAGGCCTTTTTTTTTGGACCCAGTCATCTGCTCCATAGATACCATTCTTATTCTTTCATCAGGCTCCTTGTACCTTTTGAAAAAAATTATGCTTGTTTAAGAGATGCTTGGTCCTTACTGCATGCCTGGGTGTCGTGAAGACTGGGATCCAGTTGTGCAGGTTTGAGCAACCCTGAAAGGACTGTGAGTGGCCTGGGTGGTTCATTTCTCCTTGGTCTTTGGGAAGCCTAAGAGTGGGATTGCTGGGTCGTATGGTGCTTCTATTTTTAGTTTTTTAAGAAATCTCCATACTGTCTTCCATAGTGGCTGTATCAATTTACATTCCCACCAGCAATGCAAGAGTGTTCCCTTTTCTCTGCACCCTCTCCAGCATTTATTGTCTGTCGATTTGTGGATGATGGCCAATCTGACTGGTGTGAGGTGATATCTCATTGTAGTTTTTTTTTTTTTTTTTTATCTTTTGGGGGGTGGGGTGGGGAGGGAGGGGGATGGGTAGGCCACTTCTATTGTTCTTTCATTTCTCTATTTTCATCTGTCTTTGTTCTTTGGCTCCTGTGGGCCTCCCATCGCGGTGGCCTCTGTTGTCGCAGAGCACCGACTCTGGGCGCATGCGCCCCAGACCTCCGGCTCGGTAATTGGACACATCAGTCCAGCCGCTCCACGGCACGTGGGATCTTCCCAGGCCAGGGCTCGAACCAGCACCCCTTGCACTGCAAGGCGGTGTCCTTACCCACTGGACCACCAGGGAAACCCTCATTGTAGTTTTGATTTGCATTTGTCTAATAATAAGCGAGGTTGAGCATCGTTTCATGTGCTTTTTGGCCATCCGTATGTCCTCTTTGGTGAGATGTCTATTTAGATCTTTTCCCCATTTTTTGATTGGGTTGTTCATTTTTCCATTGCTGAGTTGTCGGAGTTGCTTGTAGATTTTGGCGATTAATTCTTTATTATTTCATTTGCTATGATTTTCTCCCATTCTGTGGGTTGTCTGTTCAGCCTTTTTGTAGTTTCTTTTGCTGTACAAAAGCTTTTAAGTTTCATTAGGTCCCACATGTTAATTTTTGTTTTTAGTTCCACTATTCTAGTAGGCGGGTCAGAGAAGATCTTGCTTTGATTTATGTCCTTGTCACTCCAGTATTCTTGCCTGGAGAATTCCATGGCTTGTTCATGGGTTCACAAAGAGTTAGACCAACTAAGAAACTTTTACTTTTCAAGTTCTCTGTGATACAGGTTCCTCAACTGAGAAGTGAAAACTGGTGCTTAGAGTCAGAGTGATAATTAAATGAGTTTTCATGCGTATAAGGTCTTGACATAGAGTCTGACATAAGAGTCAGCACTCAACAAATAGTTCTTGTTCTTCTGGTACATACCATTATCCATACTGTTTTAGCAGCATTAGACTATGTACTATGATTGCACACAGATAAGCAAACTTCTTAATGAAAATGCTAATAGTAGATTTACATGCAGTTGCAAGAAATGATAGAGAAATTCCATGTGCTGTTTACTCATTTTTTCCCAATGGTAGCATCTTGCAATGCTATAGTGCACTATACAAATAAGATATTGGCATAGATAAAATCTATCCTTATTCAGATTTTACCAGTTTGTGTGTGTGTATGTGATGTATTGGGTTCTATGCAGTTTTATCACATGTATGTATCCATCACTATAGTCAAGATTCTAAGCAATTCCATCACAAGGATCCTTCCAGCTGCCCTTTCATAATCACATCCACCTCCCTCCCTCCCACTACACTTTCTGTCTCTAATCTGTTTTCATTGTCATTGTTTAGTCATTTCAAGAATGACAAATGGAATCATACAGTCTGTAACCTTTCAAGATTAGCTTTCTTCACTCAGTATAATTCCCTTGAGACTCATTCAGGTTGTTTTGTGCATCAGTGGCTCATTTCTTTGTATTGCTTAATAGTGAGTGAGCTGTGATATAGATGTTCCACTGTTTGTTTAACCTACCTGTTGAAGGGCAGCTGGGCCATTTCCAGCTTTTGACTACCATAAAGCAGGCTGCTTTGACCATGTGCATACAAGTTTTTCCTCTCTCTTGGATAAACATCCAAGAGTACAGCTGTTGTGTTGAATGGTATTTGTATGTTTAGTTTTATAAGAAACTGCGTGTAGCAGTTTCCTGTTGCTGATGCAGATATAGTGACCAACACAAAGGTATTCTCTTAGAATTCTGGAGGTCAGACCTCCGAGAATAGTCTTGCAGAGTCAGCAGAGCTATTTCTTTCTGATGGCTGCAGGAGAGAATCTATTCCTTTCCTCCACTAGATTCTAAAAGTTCATCATGGTCCCTCCCTGCATGTTTAAACCAAGCTCTGTAATGTCTTCTCTCTGATGTTTTGCCTTCCTCTTATAAGCATCCCTACCATTATCCATTTACTGTTTTAGCAGTTTTTCTTTAAAGTACTATGCAAACATAAATAGTTCTTGTTCTTCTGGTACATACCATTATCCATACTGTTTTAGCAGCATTAGACTATGTACTATGATTGCAAAAACTTCTTAATGAAAATGCTAATAGTAGATTTACATGCAGTTGCAAGAAATGATAGAGAAATTCCATGTGCTGTTTACTCATTTTTTCCCAATGGTAGCATCTTGCAATGCTATAGTGCACTATACAAATAAGATATTGGCATAGATAAAATCTATCCTTATTCAGATTTTACCAGTTTGTGTGTGTGTATGTGATGTATTGGGTTCTATGCAGTTTTATCACATGTATGTATCCATCACTATAGTCAAGATTCTAAGCAATTCCATCACAAGGATCCTTCCAGCTGCCCTTTCATAATCACATCCACCTCCCTCCCTCCCACTACACTTTCTGTCTCTAATCTGTTTTCATTGTCATTGTTTAGTCATTTCAAGAATGACAAATGGAATCATACAGTCTGTAACCTTTCAAGATTAGCTTTCTTCACTCAGTATAATTCCCTTGAGACTCATTCAGGTTGTTTTGTGCATCAGTGGCTCATTTCTTTGTATTGCTTAATAGTGAGTGAGCTGTGATATAGATGTTCCACTGTTTGTTTAACCTACCTGTTGAAGGGCAGCTGGGCCATTTCCAGCTTTTGACTACCATAAAGCAGGCTGCTTTGACCATGTGCATACAAGTTTTTCCTCTCTCTTGGATAAACATCCAAGAGTACAGCTGTTGTGTTGAATGGTATTTGTATGTTTAGTTTTATAAGAAACTGCGTGTAGCAGTTTCCTGTTGCTGATGCAGATATAGTGACCAACACAAAGGTATTCTCTTAGAATTCTGGAGGTCAGACCTCCGAGAATAGTCTTGCAGAGTCAGCAGAGCTATTTCTTTCTGATGGCTGCAGGAGAGAATCTATTCCTTTCCTCCACTAGATTCTAAAAGTTCATCATGGTCCCTCCCTGCATGTTTAAACCAAGCTCTGTAATGTCTTCTCTCTGATGTTTTGCCTTCCTCTTATAAGCATCCCTGTGTTTACATTGCACCCACTAGATAGCTCAGATACCCTCCCCATCTCAAGATTTTTAACTTCATTAGTCTGCCCAGTCTCTTTTGTCATAGACGTTCACATTTTCATAGGTTCTGGAGATTAAGACCCAGACAGCTTTTAGGCGATCATCATTCAGCCCACCCTGTGGCTCAAATGTTTCCTTAGAATGGCTGTATCATTTTACATTCCCACCAGTCATGTATGAGTGATCTATTTTTTTCTGCATCCTCACCAGTGTTTGATGTTGCTACTGTTTTTTATTTTAGTCATTCTGATAGATGTGTAGTGATACCTCTTTGCGGTTGGCTTTAATCTTTGTGGTTGGTTTTAATTTATATTTTCCTGAGGTTAATGATGTTGAGCACCTTTTTGTGTGCTTATTTGACATGTGTACATGTGTATGTTCTTTTGTCCATTTTTTACCCGATTGTTCATTTTTTTTAACTGTTGACTTAAGAGATTTAAAAATATTTTTGAGGTACTAGTCTTTTGTGGGATATGTCATTTGCAAATGTTCCCCACCCCTGATACCTGCTACCCATCCTTGTCATATAGTTTTGTTTTTGGAAAGCATTTCTCAATTTGATATGGTCCAACTTGATCAATGTTACCTTTCATGGATTATACTTTTTGTAGCTAGTCTAAGAACGTGTTCCCCACTCCTAGACCCAAAGTTTTTCTCCTGTGTTTTGTTTCTAAGTGTTTCATGTTTTACACATAAGTCTATGTTCTTTTTTTTTTTTTAATTTATCTTTCTTGGAGGGTGGGGTGGGAGGGAGGGGAGGGGCGGGCCACTTCTATTGGTCTTTCATTTCTCTATTTTCATCCGTCTTTGTTCTTTGGCTCCTGTGGGCCACTGTCCTCGCAGAGCACCGGCTCTGAGCTCCGAGAATAGTCTTGCAGAGTCAGCAGAGCTATTTCTTTCTGATGGCTGCAGGAGAGAATCTATTCCTTTCCTCCACTAGATTCTAAAAGTTCATCATGGTCCCTCCCTGCATGTTTAAACCAAGCTCTGTAATGTCTTCTCTCTGATGTTTTGCCTTCCTCTTATAAGCATCCCTGTGTTTACATTGCACCCACTAGATAGCTCAGATACCCTCCCCATCTCAAGATTTTTAACTTCATTAGTCTGCCCAGTCTCTTTTGTCATAGACGTTCACATTTTCATAGGTTCTGGAGATTAAGACCCAGACAGCTTTTAGGCGATCATCATTCAGCCCACCCTGTGGCTCAAATGTTTCCTTAGAATGGCTGTATCATTTTACATTCCCACCAGTCATGTATGAGTGATCTATTTTTTTCTGCATCCTCACCAGTGTTTGATGTTGCTACTGTTTTTTATTTTAGTCATTCTGATAGATGTGTAGTGATACCTCTTTGCGGTTGGCTTTAATCTTTGTGGTTGGTTTTAATTTATATTTTCCTGAGGTTAATGATGTTGAGCACCTTTTTGTGTGCTTATTTGACATGTGTACATGTGTATGTTCTTTTGTCCATTTTTTACCCGATTGTTCATTTTTTTTAACTGTTGACTTAAGAGATTTAAAAATATTTTTGAGGTACTAGTCTTTTGTGGGATATGTCATTTGCAAATGTTCCCCACCCCTGATACCTGCTACCCATCCTTGTCATATAGTTTTGTTTTTGGAAAGCATTTCTCAATTTGATATGGTCCAACTTGATCAATGTTACCTTTCATGGATTATACTTTTTGTAGCTAGTCTAAGAACGTGTTCCCCACTCCTAGACCCAAAGTTTTTCTCCTGTGTTTTGTTTCTAAGTGTTTCATGTTTTACACATAAGTCTATGTTCTTTTTTTTTTTTTAATTTATCTTTCTTGGAGGGTGGGGTGGGGAGGGAGGGGGATGGGCGGGCCACTTCTATTGGTCTTTCATTTCTCTATTTTCATCCGTCTTTGTTCTTTGGCTCCTGTGGGCCACTGTCCTCGCAGAGCACCGGCTCTGAGCTCCGGCTTGGTAATTGGACACATCAGTCCAGCCGCTCCGCGGCACGTGGGATCTTCCCAGGCCAGGGATCGAACCGGTGCCCCTTGCACTGCAAGGCAGTGTCTTTACCCTCTGGATCACCAGGGGAAGCCCCTCTATGATACATTTTGAGTTAATTTTTATAGGAGGAATAAATTCTTATAATAAAAAACATAGAATGATATGAGCTGATTTAGGAGTCTTTTGGAATCTCTCTCTCTGAAGATTGTATTCATAGTCTCACTACTTTAATAAGACTGCTGATCGGCGCCAAACTAGATGTCTACTTGGCAGATGAACTGTGCCTGGTGGCAAGTTTTAGTAGCTAAACAAATCTAAATGGTTTCTGATTCCCATGAGTGGAGCCCTGTGCTCTTTTTCATGTGTACATCAAAAAGGGGATACAGGCTTTGTAGTCTTTTACTGAAGAAAAACAGCAACCTCAACCACAAAAATTCTGACATCCTGCTCAGTTTATTTTGTTAAGGGCTCTTTTAACTGGTGTTTATTAGTAAAGAGCTCTGTGAATGGGCTTAATTTTCTCAGTACTTGTTGTTTCATTACCTGTTCTTCTGGCTTTGGAATTGGAAAATGAGTTTTGCAGTGGTTAAGCATCTAATTAAGTTCTTTGCTATACTGTTGGACTATGGCTAGAGCGTACTGCTGGGACAAGTGGAAGAGTGAATTTTGGAAAGAGATTAGAAAGAAACTGGTAAAAGTTTAAAATGAGCATCTTGAAAATTGAGACAAAAATCCCAAACCCCTGATACCTGCTACCCATCCTTGTCATATAGTTTTGTTTTTGGAAAGCATTTCTCAATTTGATATGGTCCAACTTGATCAATGTTACCTTTCATGGATTATACTTTTTGTAGCTAGTCTAAGAACGTGTTCCCCACTCCTAGACCCAAAGTTTTTCTCCTGTGTTTTGTTTCTAAGTGTTTCATGTTTTACACATAAGTCTATGTTCTTTTTTTTTTTTTAATTTATCTTTCTTGGAGGGTGGGGTGGGGAGGGAGGGGGATGGGCGGGCCACTTCTATTGGTCTTTCATTTCTCTATTTTCATCCGTCTTTGTTCTTTGGCTCCTGTGGGCCACTGTCCTCGCAGAGCACCGGCTCTGAGCTCCGGCTTGGTAATTGGACACATCAGTCCAGCCGCTCCGCGGCACGTGGGATCTTCCCAGGCCAGGGATCGAACCGGTGCCCCTTGCACTGCAAGGCAGTGTCTTTACCCTCTGGATCACCAGGGGAAGCCCCTCTATGATACATTTTGAGTTAATTTTTATAGGAGGAATAAATTCTTATAATAAAAAACATAGAATGATATGAGCTGATTTAGGAGTCTTTTGGAATCTCTCTCTCTGAAGATTGTATTCATAGTCTCACTACTTTAATAAGACTGCTGATCGGCGCCAAACTAGATGTCTACTTGGCAGATGAACTGTGCCTGGTGGCAAGTTTTAGTAGCTAAACAAATCTAAATGGTTTCTGATTCCCATGAGTGGAGCCCTGTGCTCTTTTTCATGTGTACATCAAAAAGGGGATACAGGCTTTGTAGTCTTTTACTGAAGAAAAACAGCAACCTCAACCACAAAAATTCTGACATCCTGCTCAGTTTATTTTGTTAAGGGCTCTTTTAACTGGTGTTTATTAGTAAAGAGCTCTGTGAATGGGCTTAATTTTCTCAGTACTTGTTGTTTCATTACCTGTTCTTCTGGCTTTGGAATTGGAAAATGAGTTTTGCAGTGGTTAAGCATCTAATTAAGTTCTTTGCTATACTGTTGGACTATGGCTAGAGCGTACTGCTGGGACAAGTGGAAGAGTGAATTTTGGAAAGAGATTAGAAAGAAACTGGTAAAAGTTTAAAATGAGCATCTTGAAAATTGAGACAAAAATCTCAGTGCTATCAGTATATATATATTTTTAATCATTTTTAAGCCACACTGCTCAGAATGTGGTATCTTGAGTTTCCCAACCAGGAATGATTCCTCGACCTTCGCAGTGGGAGTACCATTAACTGCTGGATTACCAGGGAAGTCCCCGATTATCAGTATTATTGATGATAAGAGAGCTGGGAACAGTCTTTTACTCCACTGTAGATTATATACTAAAGAAGCAAATGAAAACTTGTGTCTTCCTTGGAGACTTTCAGGAGTGTTCACCGTCATCCTTTCAGATAAATCCTTGTTCTGGTCATTTTATATTACAAGCTCCATAATGGAGTTCATGTTCTGTGTATGGAAGGAAGAAATTCAGTCTTAATAAAGTATAATGAATGCATTTTGAGTTTCAAAAAGTCGGTGTGGAAAAAAAAAAAAAAAGTCAGTGTGGGAGGTTAAGTGGCTTCTGTAATCAACGTAGTAGCTGGATTGGTAAAGTTACTTATGGAGTGATTCTACCCTTGGCCCTTGAAGACAGAGTCCACTGAAATTAATGAAATTACATGCATCAATCAAAGGTAGAGTGTTGATTAATTTTCACATGTCAAATTACATCGGCCCCAAAACTAGTTGCTACATGTGTTAGGAGAACTATTTTTAAAGATTTATTTATTTATTTATTTTGGGCGGGGATCGGGTTGGGGAGGGAGGGGAGTGGGTGGGCCACTTCCATTGGTCTTTCATTTCTCTATTTTCATCCGTCTTTGTTCTTTGGCTCCTGTGGGCCTCCCATCGCGGTGGTGTCTGTCGTTGCAGAGTGCTGGCTCTGGGCGCATGCACCCCAGAGCTCTGGCTCGGTAATTGGACACATCAGTCCAGCCACTCCGTGGCACGTGGGATGTTCCCAGGTCAGGGATCGAACCGGCGCCCCTTGCACTGCAAGGCAGTGTCCTTACCCACTGGACCACCAGGGGAAGCCCTAGGAGAGCTATTTTTAAAATGTATAACCAAATCTTTATACTCTTGCAAAAATGATTTAAAGAGACTATTTTATACATGCTATTTTGTTGTCAAAAATGTGATAAAATAATATGAATATTATCACTGCACATGTATTTTGAAAATGATGAATACATTATTTCAAGGACTCTGGTGATGTATCTGGTCTCTTTGGTTGTGACTTGACTGTAGGTTGTCAGGTCTTGAAATTGATGGATGCATAATTTCAAGGACCCTGGTGATGTGTCTGGTCTTCTCAGTGGTGATTTGATCATCAGATGAAGGGAATAAGCCTCTAAAAATAAAGATGGCACTCTTATAATTAGTCTTTCTTCTTTCAAAGCAAAGAAGAAGGTGATGATACTGAAGGAAGGCAGAAAACCTGAATTTTCTTGAACTGGCAGAATTGTCTCCTCCAGCCATTTGTATGACTTAATGTTGCAGTTGCCCCTCGTTCTCAGCCTGCGAGAGAGCACGGAAGTGGAAATGTCGTATGATCTGCAGGTGTCCTCCCTACAGAACCAGCTGACACCTTCTTATGTATCCTGTTTCAGACTTGAATCTAGAGGTAAAGGGCCCCATTTAACAGGCTAATCATTTGACCAGAGTCCCTGCGGGGTTTTTTTTTTTTTTTTTTTGTCAAGCTGTGTGGCATGTGGGGTCTTAGTTTCCCCAACCAGGAATTGAAACAGTGCCTCTGCAGAGGCAGCTTGGAGTCTTAACTAGGACCACATACAGAAGTCCCCAGAATCCCTGTTTTTTTTTGTGTTTTTTTTTTTTTTTATATCATTTTGGGTTTCCTGATCGTATTTTTCTGACTTTCCCTCATGCTTGTTTGCTTACAGACATTTCAGTAACAGGTACACCCTTCTTTAATTTTTGTATAGTTTGTGCAAAGTTTGGTATGAATGAAGTGGAACTGCATTCCTGCCCAGTGGAGAAGTGTGACAAATGTTCTCTTTGGCCTGAAATGACCCCTCTTGAGGTCCACATACTGTCATGGTTTTCCTTGGTTTTATGGTTGAGGGCTGTGTTTTGTTTCTCTGGTCTCTCTTCGCAGGGTATTTATAATTTGCAATATAACAGGTTGTTGTTGTTTGGTCGCTCAGTTGTGTCCAACTCTTTGTGACCCCATGGACTGCAGCACACCAGGCTTCCCTGTCCTTCACCATCTTCTGGAGTTTGCTCAAACTCATGTCCATTGAACTGGTGAGGCCATTCAACTGTCTTATCCTCTGTTGACCTCTTCTCCGCCTGCCCCTAGTCTTTCCCAGGAACAGGATCTTTTCCAATGAGTCATCTTTGTATTGGAGCTTCAGCTTCAGCACCAGTCCTTCCAATGAATGTTTAGGGTTGATTTCCTTTAAGATTGACTGGTTTGATCTATTTATAAATATAAAAATCTATGCAGCAGCCATATCTCTCAATAGACTGGAGGCCTCTAGTGGGCCTATGTCATATCATCACTACTTCCATGATTTCACATAGCATGTCATCACAGCCTGGATCAAGCTAGCCACAGGATAACAGTGGACAGGTTGTATTAATGTTTTCCACATATTGTAAAATCCAAGTGAAGTAGATCATGATACTTAGCTGAGCTATGTATATTGTAACATTTAAAGACAAGAATTTTGTTGGTTTGGATTAGAGCTTTCAGTACGGCTGTCCTTATGACCAAAATTTCTGTATTTACGTCTTCAGAAGAAGTGGTTATCTTTTCTCTTTGCTTCCTGTTTTTATCTTCCAGCGTGAGAAATATGCTTCTACATGCCCTTCTTGCTAATCACTGCTTTGTGACTGATCATCAGGGACCTTAAATTTAGACAAAAATGTGTAAAATTCATGCCCTGAATTCATTTCTAGGGAGCCACAAGGGTATTGTTTTTTGAAAAAAGAAAATCACAGTCTTAATCCTCTTATTATTAATATGAGATGATTCTTAGAATCAACATGTAATATTATGAGCATGAAGAAACAGCATGATATTCTTTCAGAAAAATTGTCTTCCATCAAGAATGCCTCTAGTTTCAGGCAGAAGTATTGCATACATCCAAAGTACAATGATTATTATTTTATGTGTTTAATTATTATTAAAAGTAGGTCTGTAAAGCCAGGAAAAATATATGTTTTCAAGAAAACAGGAAACAAGTTTGTTTTTTCTAGTTATACCTAGTAGAAACCTATTCATTTTCTTCCAAGAATAAAATGCGATTGCAAGTGGGTGTTTAAAAAATGCATTAAGATGGCAATGTGCACATAATTTCAATGAGCTAAGAGCTGCTAATTATTCTGGCATGCGTTCAGTTACTTTTGTACTATTACTTCTCTAACATAAACAAGAGAAATCCTCTTAATTGTCAAAAATAGCTTTCAGTAGATGTTGCTTTTTTCTGTTCTTTTCATGCAGTTTGCATATTTAAGAACTAGTCAAAAAGTGTGATTACGTAGAATATTAAAAAGAATGCACTATTACTTATATTTTCTCAGCTCTTAAAATCAAATTAAAGAGCTAATTAAGCTATTCATCTACTAGAGCGGAAAATAATCATGCAATGCGATTCTAGAAGGAAAAATGGCCTCCTGTGCATTCAAATGAGGTCGAAGTGGGCTGAGACATACTCGTGTAACAGGGAGCTTGGAACATGATGCATAATGAAGAAGGCAGGTCCTTCACTGTCGTGTATGTGATTATTAGTTGCAAGAAATGACATTGATTTGTGGGTGTGACAGCACCATTCTTTACAGCTCAGGGCCTTCAGCCTACGACTAAATACCGAGGTCTGATTCTTGAGGTGTTTTGTCATGCATTTACAACATTTAAATGAGTTCATTAAGTTTATTAGCATGTGCTCCTGATTCCTCCGGCATGGTATACTGAATAGTCAGCTAGTTCCTGGAGAAGGCTACTTGTTGATGAGTCACAGAGTTTTGGACTGAAATTCTTTCCTCTGGGTTTTGACTAAAGCACCAATATGGTAGAAACCAAAGAAAGTCTGAAAATTCTGTGGACCCATGTCCATGAAGTAGTAGGTCAAGGAGATGAAAAATGGTCATTACATGGAGAGAGGAAAGGACTACTGAGGAGGATACCTTTGGAAAAATCTGGGTGATACATTCCACTACCCCACACTTGCCCCCCACTTCAGGGTGGAGAAGCTTCCTTCTTTATCTCAAGTCCATGGCACCACCTGGAAAGTTTTGATGAATGTGGAATGCAGTCTGAGTCCAATGTTGGAAATCTAGTGACCACCAGAAAGGCTGGGCTTCCCTAGTGGCTCTGTGGTAAGGAATCCGCCTGACCAGCTGCAGGAGACATGGGTTTGATTCCTGGTCCCAGAAAATCCCACGTGATCTTGGAGCAACTAAGCCACTGCAACAAGAAGCCTGCACATCACAACTAGAGAGTAACCCTGCAACAAGAGCCCATATAGTAAAGAAAATCTAGCACAGCCAAAAATAAATAAAATTATTTTAAAAAAGAGAGAGAGACAAAGCCTGACTAATCACTCTTGTGGCAATTATGGAGAGGGATTGTCTTTTTTCTCTCTCAAAGTCTTTTGTTATTTTAAGGAGTCTAGATGTGGGCATTTGGGAGAAAGAGCCAGTGTAGGTTTTCTCAGAGCCTGCCATCTGCAAGGGTGAGAAGGAATCAGGAGCTAGAGGCTGGTTATGTACCATTGGTATATAAGGTCTAAGCAGGGAATTATGAAGACCAGATATGTTAGAAATGTATTTGCCTGGGGTCAGAAGTTGCAAGAAGAAAGTGTCCATTGATGATGACCTCTGAAGAGCTCATTAATCTTCAGATCATGAGGCTTTCAGATAAGTAAAAACATTCTGTGGTGTGACAGCACCATTCTTTACAGCTCAGGGCCTTCAGCCTACGACTAAATACCGAGGTCTGATTCTTGAGGTGTTTTGTCATGCATTTACAACATTTAAATGAGTTCATTAAGTTTATTAGCATGTGCTCCTGATTCCTCCGGCATGGTATACTGAATAGTCAGCTAGTTCCTGGAGAAGGCTACTTGTTGATGAGTCACAGAGTTTTGGACTGAAATTCTTTCCTCTGGGTTTTGACTAAAGCACCAATATGGTAGAAACCAAAGAAAGTCTGAAAATTCTGTGGACCCATGTCCATGAAGTAGTAGGTCAAGGAGATGAAAAATGGTCATTACATGGAGAGAGGAAAGGACTACTGAGGAGGATACCTTTGGAAAAATCTGGGTGATACATTCCACTACCCCACACTTGCCCCCCACTTCAGGGTGGAGAAGCTTCCTTCTTTATCTCAAGTCCATGGCACCACCTGGAAAGTTTTGATGAATGTGGAATGCAGTCTGAGTCCAATGTTGGAAATCTAGTGACCACCAGAAAGGCTGGGCTTCCCTAGTGGCTCTGTGGTAAGGAATCCGCCTGACCAGCTGCAGGAGACATGGGTTTGATTCCTGGTCCCAGAAAATCCCACGTGATCTTGGAGCAACTAAGCCACTGCAACAAGAAGCCTGCACATCACAACTAGAGAGTAACCCTGCAACAAGAGCCCATATAGTAAAGAAAATCTAGCACAGCCAAAAATAAATAAAATTATTTTAAAAAAGAGAGAGAGACAAAGCCTGACTAATCACTCTTGTGGCAATTATGGAGAGGGATTGTCTTTTTTCTCTCTCAAAGTCTTTTGTTATTTTAAGGAGTCTAGATGTGGGCATTTGGGAGAAAGAGCCAGTGTAGGTTTTCTCAGAGCCTGCCATCTGCAAGGGTGAGAAGGAATCAGGAGCTAGAGGCTGGTTATGTACCATTGGTATATAAGGTCTAAGCAGGGAATTATGAAGACCAGATATGTTAGAAATGTATTTGCCTGGGGTCAGAAGTTGCAAGAAGAAAGTGTCCATTGATGATGACCTCTGAAGAGCTCATTAATCTTCAGATCATGAGGCTTTCAGATAAGTAAAAACATTCTGTCCCATTCCTCTTCCATCCGGTTACTTTCACCCAGAAGACATCAAAATCTCAACTGCAAAGAGGGAAGAAGGATAAGGCAGCAAATTGGGAAAGAAGCAAGTCAGCTACTCTTTCTTCTGGAAGGTTTTTGTAACCTGAGCAGAAGCAAGCTGAGAGAGAAGGAGGTTTACTGCTGAATTGTGTCCAGTTATAATTAATATACAGAATTTAACATTCTCACTTTTGGGTCAAAATTTTTTATCCAGGTACAGGGAAATATCATCCCTGCTAAATAAAACATACAGCAACAGTGGGAGGCAAAAAGTAAAGTTGGGTTTTGAGTCTATTACCATATATATTTGTTTAAGTAACATGACAGTTTCTCTTTTTTTAATTTTTTTTTTTTTTGATGTGGAGCATTTTCAAAATCTTCATTGAATTTGTTACCATATTACTTCTGTTTTAGAGTTTGTTTGTCTTTTTTTGACTTCAAGACATGTGGGATCTTAGTTCCCAATTGTTGTTCAGTTGCTCAATCGTGTCTGACTCTGTGACCCCATGGACTGCAGCACACCAGGCTTCCCTGTCCTTCACCATCTTCCAGAGTTTGCTCAAACTCATCTCCATTGAGTCAGTAATGCCATCCACCTATCTCATCCTCTGTGGTCCCCTTCTCCTGCCTTCAGTCTTTCCTGGCATCAGGGTATTTTCTAATGAGTTGGCTGTTCTGACAAGGAAGCGCCTACATTGGAAGGTGAAGTCTTAAACGACTGGACCACCAGGAAAGTTCCCACATCACAATTTCAAACCCAGGGCTAGGCTTGTAGGAAATGAAGAAAATGTCCAATAGTGAAAAATAGAAAGAGAGCAAGAGAGAATAGTTTGTTGAAATGTGAGTAGCAGATGCAGTGAGTAGTAAGCAAATGTGATTAGGAAACTAAGCTTTGTGACCAAAGCAAGGTGAGTGGAATCTGAGATTCTTATGTTAGAAATTTGGTATTTGGCCTGGGGTCAGAAGTTGCAAGAAGAAAGTGTCCATTGATGATGACCTCTGAAGAGCTCATTAATCTTCAGATCATGAGGCTTTCAGATAAGTAAAAACATTCTGTCCCATTCCTCTTCCATCCGGTTACTTTCACCCAGAAGACATCAAAATCTCAACTGCAAAGAGGGAAGAAGGATAAGGCAGCAAATTGGGAAAGAAGCAAGTCAGCTACTCTTTCTTCTGGAAGGTTTTTGTAACCTGAGCAGAAGCAAGCTGAGAGAGAAGGAGGTTTACTGCTGAATTGTGTCCAGTTATAATTAATATACAGAATTTAACATTCTCACTTTTGGGTCAAAATTTTTTATCCAGGTACAGGGAAATATCATCCCTGCTAAATAAAACATACAGCAACAGTGGGAGGCAAAAAGTAAAGTTGGGTTTTGAGTCTATTACCATATATATTTGTTTAAGTAACATGACAGTTTCTCTTTTTTTAATTTTTTTTTTTTTTGATGTGGAGCATTTTCAAAATCTTCATTGAATTTGTTACCATATTACTTCTGTTTTAGAGTTTGTTTGTCTTTTTTTGACTTCAAGACATGTGGGATCTTAGTTCCCAATTGTTGTTCAGTTGCTCAATCGTGTCTGACTCTGTGACCCCATGGACTGCAGCACACCAGGCTTCCCTGTCCTTCACCATCTTCCAGAGTTTGCTCAAACTCATCTCCATTGAGTCAGTAATGCCATCCACCTATCTCATCCTCTGTGGTCCCCTTCTCCTGCCTTCAGTCTTTCCTGGCATCAGGGTATTTTCTAATGAGTTGGCTGTTCTGACAAGGAAGCGCCTACATTGGAAGGTGAAGTCTTAAACGACTGGACCACCAGGAAAGTTCCCACATCACAATTTCAAACCCAGGGCTAGGCTTGTAGGAAATGAAGAAAATGTCCAATAGTGAAAAATAGAAAGAGAGCAAGAGAGAATAGTTTGTTGAAATGTGAGTAGCAGATGCAGTGAGTAGTAAGCAAATGTGATTAGGAAACTAAGCTTTGTGACCAAAGCAAGGTGAGTGGAATCTGAGATTCTTATGTTAGTGAGATTGCGGAAGGAGGATAAGGTAACCCCCAGGTCTAGCATCCTGGGCCCATAGCAGAAGGGAAAATCTGCTCTGGATGTAGGCAACCTCAGTGGGCCCTTGAGATTGCTATAGGTTAAGATCTACCAACAAACGACTGAAGGAAAAGCCTTTGTCTCACCATGAGGAAAGTCAGCAGAAACATGAACAAAGATTTCAAAGCATTGCATGTGCTCAGTTGCTTCATTCATGTCTGACTCTGCGATCCTATGGAAAATAACCCATCAGGCTGCTCTGTCCATGGGATTCTCCAGGCAATACAGGAGTTGGTTGCCATTTCCTCCTTCAGGGGCTCTTCCTTATCCAGGCACTCCGCATCTCTTATGTCTCCTGCTTTGACAGGTAGGCTCTTTACCACTAGCACCTTCTGGGAAGCCATATGAATTCAGACTTTGGAATTATCAGATGTAAGCTATCAAATGGTATGGTAGGAAATGTTTCACGACATAACCTAGTATCTCACAGAAATGAGAAAGCAGTAAGGAACTATCCAAAGTAAGTGAGAAGATTTGAGAAGAAATTAGATAGAGATTTCCAACATGGAAAAATATAATGGTTGAAATTTTAAAAACTGATGAGTTGGTTAAGCAGAAGATTAAACAAGTGAAGAGAGGATTATTGACAGAGGATTAAAAGAAATTACACAGAATATAGCACAGAAAGACAGGGAGATGGAAAATACGAAAGTGTTTATCATGCCAGGGCCTCTGTCAAGGAACTGCTAAAACAGACATTTTGGTCTCAAATCCCCTTTACCTCCATAAAAATTGTTGAGGACCTCAAAATGCTTTTGTACATATGGGTTGTATCTATTGGTATTTAGATATTAGAATTGGAACACAGTTTTTAAATGTTTCATTCATTCATTCAAAAAATGATAAATCTTTTTTATGTCAACATAAATAGCATATTTAAAAAAATAGATATTTTCCAAAACAAATAGTACTGAGAAACTGAGTTATGATTTTGAAAAATCCATTGTCTGGCTAATTAGAAGATAGCTAGATTCTCATATCTGCTTCTGAATTTATTCTGTTGCTATATGTTGTTTCGTTGAAGTGTATGGAAAAAATCTGGCCTCACACAGATATGTGGCAGGAAAAGGGAGAAGTATTTTAATAGCCTTTTCAGATAATGGTGGATATTATTCTTGATTTTATACAGAAACTCAGCCATTAGTAGTTTCCTAATGCCTATAATGTGGGCGACCTGGGTTCAATCCCTGGGTCAGGAAGATCTGAGAAGGGAAATGGCAACCCACTCCAGTATTCTTGCTTGGAGAAGTCCATGAACATGAGAACCTGGAGAGCCCAAGTCCATGGGGTCGCAAAGACTCGGACATGACTGAGCAAGTAACACTTCAATGGTTAGTTGCGATGTGGAATTTGAAAGTCAAATCAATAAGGTTTTCATATTCTGTTTATTTGCCTACATGAAACTTTATATGGATCTTTTACTTACGTATAACTTTGTAACATGGCGGACTGGTGATTTAGAAATTACTTGTTCATGGAATAGTGCAGATCTTCTAAACACTGATGCAAAAATCACACTCATTAACATCACTGACTGTCTTGTTAGAAAAGTCTCTTGTACTAAGAAGCTGTCATGCTCATGATGGGAAGCACAGGTTTTCTAAATTTCCAACTTTTGCTTGTAAACTTAAATTTTGTCATTGGCAATACATTTTGTCAGTTTTTTACCTTGAAGTAACAGGCTCAACTTAATTCAGTTTTGAGAAACTGACTGGCACTTATCCAAGTCTGAACAGCTGTAGTTCATCTGTCTGTCATCCTTTTAAGTAAAGATGGTGTCCCACGAAGAAACTGGTTATGTCAGCTTGAAACTCAGTCACACAAGTGTTTTTCCTGGGGACACCCACCACACTTTGGTATTCAGAACAAGTGCTTTGTGTATGTCCACTGTGATCACAGAGACAACTAAAAAGACATTGCTTAAGAGTCAAGATTTAATAAAATGAATATTGTTTTTCTTGCTTGGTTGAGCACACTAAGTTGAAACTGGCGTTTTAGAAAATCGACTGTGAAGTGGGTGACAACAGAGGGATCCTCGCTTGGTTTGGTGACACGGCCTTGATTCTTGCTAAGTCTCCGGCACTTCTAGCCATGACTGCTTTTGCATCACAGTGTGTGTGTCAACGCAGATGCAAATAACTCCAGTAATTCCAAATTCATCAGAGGAAAAAGAGAAAGAAAATGAGATAAGTCCTTGACATCTTCCCATTAGAAATACCAGACTCAGATTTATTTATTTATTTTTTAACTGAACTTTAATGAACAAATCATTTCAGTCTCATACTAATGCTTCCAGAATATAGAACAGGAGACAATACTTCATCAGTTCTTTTGTGAGCCTGGTGTAAAGTTAAAACCCCCAAATTTGGTGAGGATCATATGGGAAGGAAAATGACAGGATAGTCTGATTCCTGAACATTCAAAAATTCTATACCAAATATGAACAAGCAAAAATACAGCAGTGGATAAAAAAAGATAATGTATCATGATGAAATTAGATGTATTTTAAGAATGCAAGGGTGGTTTAACACTCAAATATTTAGAAATACCATTTATCATATCAATAATTTAAAAGAGAAGAAAGTCAATTCAGTAGATTCAGGAAAAATATTTGATAGATTCAAAACCTGTTCATGATTTTGTTAAAAAAGTCTTATGAAGCTAAATATGGAAAGATATTCCATTAACCAGATATTAACAAGAAAAGACATTAAAACAATAACAGCACACTTCAGTGACTATTAGTCTTACTTTAAAATTTTGTATTTATTTTAGTGGTCACGTCTTAGAAATTTTTTTAAAGATCTAGAAAAGGCAATGATACCCACTATTGTCAGTTTCCATTGACATTTTATTGAATTTCTAGTAAGGCAAGAAATAAGCATGCAATTTATTCATTATTTTCAGATGATAATGATTCTATGCCCAGAAAGTTCAAAGAATCTATCAGCTTGTTGCAGAATTAATAAGAAGGTGGTTGGATCTAATGCTATCATATGAACCATTTGTCATCAGCAAATAGAAAATATAACTGAAGAAAGCATATCCCATTTATAGTAGCAACAAAATATGGTACTTATTAATAAATATTCAAAAAGACAATATATGATCTTTATGAATTAAATTATAAAATTTCATAGAAAACATTAAAGAAGATTAAATAAATAGATGTACTAGATGATAGAAGCTTCAGTATCATGAGACACTGACTCTTGAATATAATTTGTAAATTCAATGCAATTCCAATCAAAATCTCAAAGAGACTTTTTCATTTTTGGTGGAATTTGAAAAATTGATTATAGAATTTATATGTAAGAGCCCTGAACCAAAAAGAGCCACAATATTCTGACAAAGATCAAGATGGGAGACTGATCCTACCAGACAGCAGGACCATTTATAAAGCTAAAGTGAAATGAAAGTTTTTAGAACAGTGGCTGACCCAGAGTAAGTGCTCAATAAATGCTAGTTATTATTATTATATTGTTCACACATTTGTGAGCTTTATTTTCTTTTCAGTATTCTAAGGATTACTTCTTTCCTCTAGTTCTATTGCTTGAATTTCAAAACTTATGTTCTGAATGCATGTGTGCATGCTCAGTCACTTCAGTCATGTTGACTCTTTGTGATCCTGTGGACTGTAGCCTCCCAGGCTCCTCTGTCCACGAGATTCTCCAGGCAAGAATACTAGAGTGGGTTGCCATTTCCTCCTGCAGCAGATCTTCCTGACCCTGGGATCAAACCAGTGTCTCCTATGTCTCCTGCATTGGGAGATGGGTTCTTTACCACTAGCGCCACCTGGGAAGCCTCTATATAATCTTGACTATTTGTAAGGCCTGAGTTATATTATAGCTGTAATCCAAATTGTATGGCTCCTGACATTATGGAATTGAGTTCTCTATTTCCTTTGCTTCTTCTGCCTCCTCCTACTTAAATCTGGATAAAAATGGAGCATGGGGCTTTTCTGATGGTCCAGTGGGTAGAGTCTGCCTTGCAGTGTAGGGAGCACTGGTTCAATCCCTAGCCTGGGAAGAACCCATGTGCCCCAGAGTGGCTGAACCGGTGTGTCCAATTGTGAGCCAGCGCTCTGGAGTGCAGGGGCCCAGAGCCAGTGCTCTGCAAGGAGAGAGGCCACTGTGATGGGAGGCCCACACAGGTGAAAGAATAAAGATAAATGAATAATAAATAAATAAAAAATCAATGAAAAGAGGCCAAAATTTAACAAAGAAAAGAAGGAGTGTGTTAGGAATATTGTAGGTCTATGAAGGAGCTTAAAGGTAAGAAGCTGTTTCCAGAAAGACAGTAATAGTAACACTGGAAGACATGTAGTTAGCAGACAGTGTAGGAGACGGTCAAAAGTAGTAAACTGCTGAATGAAAATCACACCATTCATTCATTTGTCCTACTGAATTCTACTTATCACCTATGTATCAAACACTGTGACAGGCATAAGACATCTACAGATGCATCAGAAAGACCCCTGTCTATGAGGCATCCACAGAGTAGAGGGCAAGACCTATCTGAAAAACATTAAAATACAGTATTCCAACTAGTTGAGTGTAGTAGATAGCAAACAGAGTGCTGTCAGACCAAAGAGACTGAAGGACAAACTTGGTACAGAGAAGTAGAGAGTGTTTTTAAGGTAGGTAATATTTATGTTTGATCTCGGTTATCTGTGTTGTTCAGGAAGAAGATGATAGAAGTGTATGCCATAGACACGTGGACATAAAGACAGAATTTTCCAAATGTGTGTCAGTAGTCAGAATCAGCCTCCACCCCCTAAGCACCATCAAAATATTATAAAAGCTGTTTATACCATATAGGACACTGTTTTTGAGTTTTAATCTCCTGCTTTTCTTTCCTCCTACCTATATTTTGAGTAATGAAAAGCCAAATGATCAAAATTAGGCAGTAGTGGGAGGTAGAGAACCAGGATTTGGGGCAATAGGCTGACTTTACCACTAGTTTTGCCTTTTCCCTGGAGGAAGCCTCTATATAATCTTGACTATTTGTAAGGCCTGAGTTATATTATAGCTGTAATCCAAATTGTATGGCTCCTGACATTATGGAATTGAGTTCTCTATTTCCTTTGCTTCTTCTGCCTCCTCCTACTTAAATCTGGATAAAAATGGAGCATGGGGCTTTTCTGATGGTCCAGTGGGTAGAGTCTGCCTTGCAGTGTAGGGAGCACTGGTTCAATCCCTAGCCTGGGAAGAACCCATGTGCCCCAGAGTGGCTGAACCGGTGTGTCCAATTGTGAGCCAGCGCTCTGGAGTGCAGGGGCCCAGAGCCAGTGCTCTGCAAGGAGAGAGGCCACTGTGATGGGAGGCCCACACAGGTGAAAGAATAAAGATAAATGAATAATAAATAAATAAAAAATCAATGAAAAGAGGCCAAAATTTAACAAAGAAAAGAAGGAGTGTGTTAGGAATATTGTAGGTCTATGAAGGAGCTTAAAGGTAAGAAGCTGTTTCCAGAAAGACAGTAATAGTAACACTGGAAGACATGTAGTTAGCAGACAGTGTAGGAGACGGTCAAAAGTAGTAAACTGCTGAATGAAAATCACACCATTCATTCATTTGTCCTACTGAATTCTACTTATCACCTATGTATCAAACACTGTGACAGGCATAAGACATCTACAGATGCATCAGAAAGACCCCTGTCTATGAGGCATCCACAGAGTAGAGGGCAAGACCTATCTGAAAAACATTAAAATACAGTATTCCAACTAGTTGAGTGTAGTAGATAGCAAACAGAGTGCTGTCAGACCAAAGAGACTGAAGGACAAACTTGGTACAGAGAAGTAGAGAGTGTTTTTAAGGTAGGTAATATTTATGTTTGATCTCGGTTATCTGTGTTGTTCAGGAAGAAGATGATAGAAGTGTATGCCATAGACACGTGGACATAAAGACAGAATTTTCCAAATGTGTGTCAGTAGTCAGAATCAGCCTCCACCCCCTAAGCACCATCAAAATATTATAAAAGCTGTTTATACCATATAGGACACTGTTTTTGAGTTTTAATCTCCTGCTTTTCTTTCCTCCTACCTATATTTTGAGTAATGAAAAGCCAAATGATCAAAATTAGGCAGTAGTGGGGAGGAGGTAGAGAACCAGGATTTGGGGCAATAGGCTGACTCCTGGGTATGAGGGAAAGGAGAATTTAGTGCTACAGCTTCACTGATTTGTACTATGTAAGTGTTTAGAGAATGAAGTAATTTTGTAATTCTATGGTACTTGTGATTCAGTGTGAGGTTTCTTAAACTATAAGCATCAAGTCAGAGCAGACTGAAAATTAGCACACATTTTGTAAGTCATCTTTTGTGAATTCGCCTCTGGTTGGTGTAGATTTCTCACCTATTATACACTCCACTGAGTAGAAGTCTTGAGATGAAGCAAGAGAATTACATGATAACAAATAGCAATGCTCTTAAAGAAGGCTTATAGTTAAAGTTGGAACTTTTTAAGCTTGGAATAAATTCCATTCCTGGAAGGGACTCTTTTACAGACAATGTTCTATGACACCAGAAACGTGGGAAGAGGACTCTGGGGAAAGAAAAATCAGGGAGAGGAAGGTCTGCAGTCCATTGTCCACAGGATGCATAGTGCTTGCGGCCAAATTTTTGAGAACTCTTTTGAAAATCTCTCCCTTAGTTGTCTAATTCCATAAAATCTAAACTCTTTTCCCAAGGCAAACTCTTTCTACCAGGAAAGGAGGATGCCACAGGCCCCATCAAAATTGATGCTAGAAACAGAATGGTAACGCTCTAGGTGCTCAGAAGGCTTATCTGCATTTTCCTTGGGGGTAATTAACAAAGCGCTGCATCCTGTTTATAGCTCAGGAGTTCCTGGCTGGAGAATGGTGTTTCATTGTATTTGAGATTTTTATTCTTGGGAAGCAGTTGCTCAGGGGCTAAGGCTCAGTTCAGGCTGAGATAATGTGGATTCAAAACCTGTGATCACGTTCAATGTTAACTGAATTTCCTAGATTAAAGGAGAACCATAAAACCTATGGAAATAAGTGAAAAAAATTTAACAGAAAGAACCATAAATGTGCAAATCAACCTTTATGGAACTCACTGAAGTATTTTAAAATTTCTTCCTCAATCCCTTTATGAAGTTTTTCACACCCCTCTCTCCTTTGTCACTGACTGACAAGTGGCAATCCTGGAAGTGCATGGTTAGTGGTCGCAGGAAGCCCTGCCGGTCACCACCACATTGACTGTCTCCAGGAATTCATACACTCACTGATTTCTGTACCAGCCTACATGGATAAGTCATATTTCCACATCTGTTGACCTAATAGCTTATATTCTCTGCAGACCAAGAGATCTCTAAAGGACATTTCTATGTCCTTAACATTGTTAAGTGAGATGAACAGGTTGCACTGCCTTTTTCCATCAGAGTAAATGGTATCCACAGTTTTGCAGTGTTTTAGACTCATCCCACTATGGTATTATTAATTAACTATATATCTTCCTGATGGATCTTCACCTAGAACTGTACTGCTTGCTCCTGTAGCCATCAACCATATGTGGCTATTTAAACATAAATGAATTAAAATGGTTATATAGTTAATTAACTATATTCTGAACAATGACTCTTTTACAGAAGCTATGACACCAGAAACGTGGGAAGAGGACTCTGGGAAAGAAAAATCAGGAGAGGAAGGTCTGCAGTCCATTGTCCACAGGATGCATAGTGCTTGCCAAATTTTTGAGAACTCTTTTGAAAATCTCTCCTTAGTTGTCTAATTCCATAAAATCTAAACTCTTTTCCCAAGGCAAACTCTTTCTACCAGGAAAGGAGGATGCCACAGGCCCCATCAAAATTGATGCTAGAAACAGAATGGTAACGCTCTAGGTGCTCAGAAGGCTTATCTGCATTTTCCTTGGGGGTAATTAACAAAGCGCTGCATCCTGTTTATAGCTCAGGAGTTCCTGGCTGGAGAATGGTGTTTCATTGTATTTGAGATTTTTATTCTTGGGAAGCAGTTGCTCAGGGGCTAAGGCTCAGTTCAGGCTGAGATAATGTGGATTCAAAACCTGTGATCACGTTCAATGTTAACTGAATTTCCTAGATTAAAGGAGAACCATAAAACCTATGGAAATAAGTGAAAAAAATTTAACAGAAAGAACCATAAATGTGCAAATCAACCTTTATGGAACTCACTGAAGTATTTTAAAATTTCTTCCTCAATCCCTTTATGAAGTTTTTCACACCCCTCTCTCCTTTGTCACTGACTGACACGTGGCAATCCTGGAAGTGCATGGGTAGTGGTCGAGGAAGCCCTGCCGGTCACCACCACATTGACTGTCTCCAGGAATTCATACACTCACTGATTTCTGTACCAGCCTACATGGATAAGTCATATTTCCACATCTGTTGACCTAATAGCTTATATTCTCTGCAGACCAAGAGATCTCTAAAGGACATTTCTATGTCCTTAACATTGTTAAGTGAGATGAACAGGTTGCACTGCCTTTTTCCATCAGAGTAAATGGTATCCACAGTTTTGCAGTGTTTTAGACTCATCCCACTATGGTATTATTAATTAACTATATATCTTCCTGATGGATCTTCACCTAGAACTGTACTGCTTGCTCCTGTAGCCATCAACCATATGTGGCTATTTAAACATAAATGAATTAAAATGAATATAAATAAAATTTCAGTTTCTCATTCTCACTAGTTACATTTCAAGTGTTCACTAGATAGTAGCTCCTGAACTGGACAGGATAGAGAACATTTCCATCCATTGGACAAAATTCTTTTGGATAGGATAGATCTAAGCCATTTCTCTTGAGCTTTTTTTTTAAAAAAAACTTTTTTTTTTTTAAAGTCTTTATTGATTTTGTTAATTGTTTCTATGTTAAGTGTGTGTGTGTGTGTGTGTGTGTGTTTTGGCCACACGTTTTGGCACGTGGGATCTTGGCTCCCTAACCAGGAATTGAACCAGGGATCAAACCCACATCCCCTGCATGGGGAGGGGGAGTCTTAACCACTCGACTGCCAGGGAAGCCCCTTCTCTTTTGTTTTACTTTTCTCTACAAACTAAACTAGGAAACACCTACAGTCTGCCTACACTTTTACCACAAACACTGTAGGGGCTCGTCTCCAGTTTCCCAGTACTTGCAGTCTACTTCCATGAATCATCCGGAATCTCAGGGTCACGTGTGGGGCTCATCATCACCCAGAATCACTCTGCCCTGAGAATTAAATCTAAAAATTGGTTCTTAGCTTTTAAAAATTGAAATATAATTGCTTCACAGTATTGTATTCATTTTTGATGTACAGTCAAGTGATTCAGTTGTACATATATATTCTTTTTTAATATTCATTTCCACTATGGCTTCTCATAAGATATTAAATATAGTTCTCTGTGCTGTACAATAGGACCTTGTTGTTTATCCATTCTATGTATAAAAGCTTACGTCTGCTAGCCCCAAACTCCCACTATGTCCTTCACTTATCTCCCTCTCCCTTGGCAACCCCAGTCTATCCTTTATGTCCATGATTCTGTTTCATAGACAGATTCACTTGTGCCCCAATTTATATTCCACCTGTAAGTGAGATCATGTGTTTGGATTTCTCTTTCTGACTGACTTCACTTAGTATAATAATCTCTAGTTGCATCCATGTTGCTGCAAATGACATTATTTTGTTCTTTTTTGTGGCTGAGTAATATTCCATTGTATATATGTACCACCTCTTTTTTTCCTGGCCTATATTTATTTGTTTATCTAATCTTTTAATTTTAATTTTTTTGAGACCAAAAACATTTTGTATTGGGGTAGGGCCAACCAACAATTTTGTGATAGTTTCAGGTGAACAGTGAAGGGGCTCAGCCATACATATACAAGTATCCATTCTCCCCCAAGCCCCTGTCCCATCCAGGCTAGAATACGTATCACATCTTTATCCATTCATCTGTTGGTGGACATTTAGGGTGTTTCCATGTCTTGACTATTGTGAATAGTGCTGCTACAAGCTTAGACATCTTTCTTATTCCTCCCTCTTCACACCTACACCTGAAAATTGCCAGTTGCATAGACCTCTCTCTTGACTCTGTGTCCTGATCTGCCCAAGAATCACTGCCCATTCTGCACTCTCATCACTTTTTGCTCACATAGTGATAGGTTCATCCTCACTATCTCACTGTCTCTTAAGGAAATCTCAGTCCTCTTTCGTCTACCTCTTCTCAGCCACTGGCATGATACTTTATCTTTTGAAAATTATAAAAAATGGTATAAATATATGCCAGCACATTTTTGTTGTAAAAATTTCAGGCAAAACAGTTGAGTATGGATGAAAAGTCTGGGCTTCCCTGGTAGCTCAGTGGTAAAGAATTCGCCTGCCAATGCAGGAGACACAGGCTCGATCCCTGATCCAGGAAGATCCCACATGTTGCAGAGCAACTAAGCCCCGTGAGCCACAACCATTGAGCTTCTGCCCTAGAGCCATGGTGCTGCAACTGTTGAGCCCATGTGCCACAACTATGGAAGCCCATGTGCTCTAGAGCCTGAGTTCCACAACGAGAGAAGTCACTGCAGCAAGAAGCCTACTCACCTCAACTAGCGAGTAGCCCCCACTCCCTGCAACTAAAGAAGAGCCTGTGGCAGCAGTGACCAAAATAAATAGCCAAAAATAAATAAATAAAGTTGTTAAAAAAAAAGCTCTGTAAAAGTAAAATAAAAATAATTTAATAATTAAAAAAAAAAAAGAATTAGAAGTCTTTTTTTCCCCAGGCTCTCTCCCCTCCCCAAAGACTGTCACCATAAACAATTTGGTGTGCACTTTCCTGGTCCCTTTCCTGTGCATTTCTCTGTTAACAAAACTATAGGATTAGACTGGCACATAAATAGAATCATGCTGTTTACTTAAGTTGACTTTTGTCTTAATAGATCTGATACTGTATCAGAATATCCATGTCACATTATTCTTCCAAACTGCTCCATTTTGTGATAGTTTCAGGTGAACAGTGAAGGGGCTCAGCCATACATATACAAGTATCCATTCTCCCCCAAGCCCCTGTCCCATCCAGGCTAGAATACGTATCACATCTTTATCCATTCATCTGTTGGTGGACATTTAGGGTGTTTCCATGTCTTGACTATTGTGAATAGTGCTGCTACAAGCTTAGACATCTTTCTTATTCCTCCCTCTTCACACCTACACCTGAAAATTGCCAGTTGCATAGACCTCTCTCTTGACTCTGTGTCCTGATCTGCCCAAGAATCACTGCCCATTCTGCACTCTCATCACTTTTTGCTCACATAGTGATAGGTTCATCCTCACTATCTCACTGTCTCTTAAGGAAATCTCAGTCCTCTTTCGTCTACCTCTTCTCAGCCACTGGCATGATACTTTATCTTTTGAAAATTATAAAAAATGGTATAAATATATGCCAGCACATTTTTGTTGTAAAAATTTCAGGCAAAACAGTTGAGTATGGATGAAAAGTCTGGGCTTCCTGGTAGCTCAGTGGTAAAGAATTCGCCTGCCAATGCAGGAGACACAGGCTCGATCCCTGATCCAGGAAGATCCCACATGTTGCAGAGCAACTAAGCCCCGTGAGCCACAACCATTGAGCTTCTGCCCTAGAGCCATGGTGCTGCAACTGTTGAGCCCATGTGCCACAACTATGGAAGCCCATGTGCTCTAGAGCCTGAGTTCCACAACGAGAGAAGTCACTGCAGCAAGAAGCCTACTCACCTCAACTAGCGAGTAGCCCCCACTCCCTGCAACTAAAGAAGAGCCTGTGGCAGCAGTGACCAAAATAAATAGCCAAAAATAAATAAATAAAGTTGTTAAAAAAAAAGCTCTGTAAAAGTAAAATAAAAATAATTTAATAATTAAAAAAAAAAAAGAATTAGAAGTCTTTTTTTCCCCAGGCTCTCTCCCCTCCCCAAAGACTGTCACCATAAACAATTTGGTGTGCACTTTCCTGGTCCCTTTCCTGTGCATTTCTCTGTTAACAAAACTATAGGATTAGACTGGCACATAAATAGAATCATGCTGTTTACTTAAGTTGACTTTTTGTCTTAATAGATCTGATACTGTATCAGAATATCCATGTCACATTATTCTTCCAAACTGCTCCATAATTTCACATAGTGCAGACTTAGTTTTCTTTTCTCTCTTCCTAATGGGCATTTAGATTGTTTTCAGTTTTGGGCCATTATAGACAATGCTGCTATAAAAATCTTTCTGCTTGTATTATATCATAACTGAGAGCATATTTCTGTTGGACAGATACTTAAAAGTGGAATTTTCTGGGTCATACAGTATATATATGCATCAAGTTCTCAATAGATAGTGCCAAATTGTCTTCCAAAAGGCTGTAGCCAATTTATACTTACATAAAGATCACTTCCTGACAATATTCTTATACTAACTCTAGATATTGAACATCTGCAAATCTGACTGTAAAAAAACCCAATTGTTACTTTTATTTGCCTTTTTTTGATCAGAGTTATATTGAACATCTTTCTACATGTTTAGTGTAAAACATTTTGGTGAAATACTTCTTTTATCTTTTGCCTATTTCTAAATTGAGTTGTTGGTCCTTGTCTTACTGAATTGCAGCTCTTTCAAATATTTTTCTCCCAGTTTATTGCTTGCTTTTTTTTTAATTTTTAAAAGGTATTATTTAAAAATTTGAAGAATTTTATACAGTGAAATGGTCAACATATGGCTTCTGGGTCTGATACTTTTCACTCCCAAATGTATTAAAATAATCTTATACCTTCTTTTTTAATTTTTTATTCATTTATTCTCATCCATCTTTATTCTTGGCCTGTGTGGGCCTCCCACTGCAGCAGCCTCTTGCAGAGCACTGGCTCTGGGCGCATGCGTTCCAGAGGGCTGGCTTATAATTGGACACACTGGCCCAGCTGCTCTGTGGCACATGGTATCTTCCCAGGACAGGGATCAAACTGGTGCCCCTTGTAATGCAAGGTGGACTCTTTACCCACTGGACAACCAGGGAAGCCCTAATCTTGTACCTTCTTAGGATGCTTTTATAGTCTTGTTTTCACATTTAGCTCTTTTTGTGGAATTTATTTTTGTGCAACACAGGAAATAGGAATCAAATTTTATTTCCAAATGCTTAGCCAGTTGTACCAATGCCATTTAGTGTAAATTGCTGTCTTTATCTTAACAGAAATTGTGAATATGTGGCTGCTGCTAGATTCTATCATGTCTTCTGTTGACTATACCACATGTTTTAATCATTAAAGCTCTGTTTTGAGACCTGGTATGGAAAAAGCTCCCTCACTGTTTCAAATGTATTCTTATGTTTTTCTCTTTCAGATGAACTTTCATAAAAAGCTTGTAAGTTCTATAAAAACTAAATGGTTTTTGCTTTTATAGATTAATTGAGTGACTATAATTTTGAGCTTTCCTATTCAGTGACATGTAAATTTCTTTATTTTTAAATTTTAGCATCAAGTTCTCAATAGATAGTGCCAAATTGTCTTCCAAAAGGCTGTAGCCAATTTATACTTACATAAAGATCACTTCCTGACAATATTCTTATACTAACTCTAGATATTGAACATCTGCAAATCTGACTGTAAAAAAACCCAATTGTTACTTTTATTTGCCTTTTTTTGATCAGAGTTATATTGAACATCTTTCTACATGTTTAGTGTAAAACATTTTGGTGAAATACTTCTTTTATCTTTTGCCTATTTCTAAATTGAGTTGTTGGTCCTTGTCTTACTGAATTGCAGCTCTTTCAAATATTTTTCTCCCAGTTTATTGCTTGCTTTTTTAATTTTTAAAAGGTATTATTTAAAAATTTGAAGAATTTTATACAGTGAAATGGTCAACATATGGCTTCTGGGTCTGATACTTTTCACTCCCAAATGTATTAAAATAATCTTATACCTTCTTTTTTAATTTTTTATTCATTTATTCTCATCCATCTTTATTCTTGGCCTGTGTGGGCCTCCCACTGCAGCAGCCTCTTGCAGAGCACTGGCTCTGGGCGCATGCGTTCCAGAGGGCTGGCTTATAATTGGACACACTGGCCCAGCTGCTCTGTGGCACATGGTATCTTCCCAGGACAGGGATCAAACTGGTGCCCCTTGTAATGCAAGGTGGACTCTTTACCCACTGGACAACCAGGGAAGCCCTAATCTTGTACCTTCTTAGGATGCTTTTATAGTCTTGTTTTCACATTTAGCTCTTTTTGTGGAATTTATTTTGTGCAACACAGGAAATAGGAATCAAATTTTATTTCCAAATGCTTAGCCAGTTGTACCAATGCCATTTAGTGTAAATTGCTGTCTTTATCTTAACAGAAATTGTGAATATGTGGCTGCTGCTAGATTCTATCATGTCTTCTGTTGACTATACCACATGTTTTAATCATTAAAGCTCTGTTTTGAGACCTGGTATGGAAAAAGCTCCCTCACTGTTTCAAATGTATTCTTATGTTTTTCTCTTTCAGATGAACTTTCATAAAAAGCTTGTAAGTTCTATAAAAAACTATGCTTGGATTTGATTGGGATTATATTGCTTTTATAGATTAATTGAGTGACTATAATTTTGAGCTTTCCTATTCAGAGACATGTATATTTCTTTCTTTTTTTAAATTTTTTAATTTGGTGTTAGTCATTTTATTTTAGGCATTATGCCATTGCAGTTTTAACTTGTATTTCTATAATAACTAATGACATTGTGGACCGTCTTTTAAGTTTATCAACCATTTGGGTAGACTATTTTGTGAAATGTCTTTAAATCTTTTGCCTCTTTCTCTATTTGATTGACTGCTATGTTTAAAAACTTGATTTAAAATGGTTCTTCATATATTTTGAATAACATTCTTTTTTTCTCATTAATTTTTTAAATTAAAAAAAATATTTTTACAGAGTTTTGTTGTTCACATACATGTATGTTCCCAGATCAGTCATATGCATAGCCCTGTTCCCCTCCCAGTTCCCCTGATCCTACCCCTCCAGGCCGCCACACAGCGCCCCTGCAGGATCCCCCATTCCCACAGCACAACAATAGCTATCTTTTACACATATGATAGTATAGGTTTCCAGGTTGCTCCCTCTATGCATCCCACCCACTGTTCATTCCCCTCAATGTCCATAGGTCTGTTCTCTTTGTTTTTCCATTGCTTTATTGTGTGTGTTATCATTACCATCTTACTAGATTCCGTATATGTGTGTTAGAATACTGTATTTGTCTTTCTCTTTTTGACTTACTTCACTTTTTATAATAGGTTCTAGATCCAGCCACCTCATTAGGGCTGATTCTTCTGCATTTCTTTTTACAGCTGTATAGTATTCCATTGTATATATGTACCAGAGCTTCTTTATCCATTCATTCGTCGATGGACGTCTAGGTTGCTTCCATGTTCTAGCTATTGTATGGAGAGCTGCAATGAACATTGGGGTACAGGTGCCTCTTTCAGTTTTGATTTCATCAGGGTATAAGCCTAAGAGTGGGATTGCTAGGTCGTATGATGCTTCTATTTTTAGCTTTTTGAGGAATCTCCATACTGTTTTCCATAGGGGCTGTATCAGTTTACATTCCCACCAGCAATGCAAGAGTGTTCCCTTTTCTCTGTACCCTCTCCAGCATTTATTGCAGAGACATGGATATGTCTTCATTTTCTCTGGTATTTGTCATATCTTTCAGAAAAAAATTTATATTTTTATTTACTTGTTATTGTTGTTCCATCACTAAGTCTTGTCCCACTCCTTGCAACCCCATGGACTGCAGCACACCTGGGTTTCACGCATTTCTTGTTAGGGTGGTTTTTGGATATTTCACTTTTTGTTATTTCTGTGAATGGATATTCTTTTGTTTGTTGTTATTGAGTCACTAAGTCGTGTCTGACTCTTTGCCTGGCTCCTCTGTCCTTTAGGCAAGAATATTGGGGCAGTTGCCATTTCGGCTCTAACCCTTAATTGATGTATGTTCTTCATATATTTTGAATAACATTCTTTTTTTCTCATTAATTTTTTAAATTAAAAAAAATATTTTTACAGAGTTTTGTTGTTCACATACATGTATGTTCCCAGATCAGTCATATGCATAGCCCTGTTCCCCTCCCAGTTCCCCTGATCCTACCCCTCCAGGCCGCCACACAGCGCCCCTGCAGGATCCCCCATTCCCACAGCACAACAATAGCTATCTTTTACACATATGATAGTATAGGTTTCCAGGTTGCTCCCTCTATGCATCCCACCCACTGTTCATTCCCCTCAATGTCCATAGGTCTGTTCTCTTTGTTTTTCCATTGCTTTATTGTGTGTGTTATCATTACCATCTTACTAGATTCCGTATATGTGTGTTAGAATACTGTATTTGTCTTTCTCTTTTTGACTTACTTCACTTTTTATAATAGGTTCTAGATCCAGCCACCTCATTAGGGCTGATTCTTCTGCATTTCTTTTTACAGCTGTATAGTATTCCATTGTATATATGTACCAGAGCTTCTTTATCCATTCATTCGTCGATGGACGTCTAGGTTGCTTCCATGTTCTAGCTATTGTATGGAGAGCTGCAATGAACATTGGGGTACAGGTGCCTCTTTCAGTTTTGATTTCATCAGGGTATAAGCCTAAGAGTGGGATTGCTAGGTCGTATGATGCTTCTATTTTTAGCTTTTTGAGGAATCTCCATACTGTTTTCCATAGGGGCTGTATCAGTTTACATTCCCACCAGCAATGCAAGAGTGTTCCCTTTTCTCTGTACCCTCTCCAGCATTTATTGCAGAGACATGGATATGTCTTCATTTTCTCTGGTATTTGTCATATCTTTCAGAAAAAAATTTATATTTTTATTTACTTGTTATTGTTGTTCCATCACTAAGTCTTGTCCCACTCCTTGCAACCCCATGGACTGCAGCACACCTGGGTTTCACGCATTTCTTGTTAGGGTGGTTTTTGGATATTTCACTTTTTGTTATTTCTGTGAATGGATATTCTTTTGTTTGTTGTTATTGAGTCACTAAGTCGTGTCTGACTCTTTGCCTGGCTCCTCTGTCCGTGGGGTTTCCCAGGCAAGAATATTGGGGCGAGTTGCCATTTCCTTCTCTAGGGGGTCTTCCTAACCCAGGGTTTGCACCCAAATCTCCTGTATCGACAGGTGAATTCTTTGCTGCTGAGCCATCAAGAAAACTTTTGTTTTTTGTTATTGTATTTTCTAATTGGTTATTGCAAGTAGGTAGAAAATTTATTGATTTTTTTCGAGTTGATCATGAATAATACTTAACCACTTCGGTGAATTTGTATTATTTATATAACTATAATAATATTAATATATAAGAATAATATATGAATTTTTCAGTTGATTCTATGAATTTTTATAGCTTGAGAGTGATGTCATTTCCAGATGATGTTTACTTTTTCCTTTTGAGATCTTTACCACTTATTTCCTTTTTCTTAAAAAAAAAATGTTTTGTCTTACTGTACTGACTAGGGTGTTGTGGTAGAATTATTTTTCCTTAGCATCCCTTTCTGCTTCTAATAGCACCTTGGTTGACTGATACTGTGGAATCTCCCCCATTGTGGGCAGTCATAGAGTAATGGAAAATCCTAGGAACCTGCTTTACTGATATGGATATAGAAGAGGACCTTGGACATTTTTTTTTTATTAGATCCTTTGCATCAGTACACTGGTATAGTCAAAGGGCAAGTCCATGACCCAGGCTTAACCATTTGAATTTACTGACCTAGGACTTCAGATCTTGAAGAATGTGACTCATGCGTAAACAAACAAGCCAGAAAAACTGAAATTCACTGATTCCAGAGACCAAATAATTCCTGTCTGTTTTGGAACTAGGATCTCCAGGCTTCTGATTGGTTTTTAGAACTGTCTAAAAGTTTTTCAATAAATTCTCCCTCCCTTTGTATCAGATTAGTCGGAATTGATTTCAGGAAATTTCTTTCAACCCAAAAACTTATATCTGATACATTTTCTTGGTCTTGTTTCAATTAAAACACCTGTAAGTAGTTCACCATCAAAAGTAATTTGCAGGTTTCTGATAGCTAACTACTATTAAGGAAAAGAAATTTCTTTCTAGTAGTACCTTATAAAAGGTTTTCTAAAGGTTTTCTAAAATTTAGAATGGGATTTTTGTTTCAAGGAGCCTGCTGTATGCTATCCGATATGTTTTTATATCTATCAAAATGGAGAAAATCCTGATATTTTGTTGTTAATGAGATTTCTTAATGTTGAATCATCTTGGCATTCCGGCAGTAAACTTTATATATATATATATATATATATATATATATACATATATATGTACACACACATATATATATAAACATATTGCTGTATTTGATTTACTAATATCTGGTTTAGGAGTTTTGCATGTATATTTTTGAATGATCTTGTCAAAATGATCTTATTCAGTATGGAATTTTTGTCCAGTGTGGTAATGTGAAAGTAGTAGTGAAAGTGTTAATCACTCAGTCGTGTCTGACTCTTTGAGACCGCGTGGACTGTTGACGACCAGGCTCCTCTGCCACGGAAGTCTCTAGGTAAAAATACCGGAGTGGGTAGCCATTCTCTTTTCCTGCATTGCAGGCAAATTCTTTACTCTCTGAACCGCCAAGGAAGCCCTTGAAAACTTATAGACAGTTCTCAAAATCAGTCAGAAGCCTAGAGATCCTAGCTCCAAAACAGACAGGAATTACTTGGTCTCTGGAATCAGTGAATTCTAGTTGTTGTGGCTTGTTTACACATAAGTGTGTAACATGGGTGTGTGCTCAGTTGCTTTGGTTGTATCCAATTCTTTGCTACCCTATGGACTTCAGGCAAGAATACTGGAGTGGGTTGCCAACATATTTTATTTATGTATTTATTTATTTTGGCAGGGGTGGGGAGGGAGGGGGACGGGCGGGCCACTTCCACTGGTCTTTCATTTGTCTAGTTTCATCCATCTTTGTTCTTTGGCCTGTGTGGGCCTACCATCACGGTGGCCTCTGTTGTCGCAGAGCACTGGCTCTGCGCATATGCACTCCAGAGCTCTGGCTCGGTAATTGGACACATTGGTCCAGCTGCTCCGCGACACTTGGGATGTTCCCAGGCCAGGGATCGAACCGGTGCCCCTTGTACTGCAAGGCAGTGTCCTTACCCACTGGACCACCAGGGAAGCCCCAACATATTATATTTAATTTGTAAAATGAAGTGGAAAAATGTTTAGAATGGGATTTTTGTTTCAAGGAGCCTGCTGTATGCTATCCGATATGTTTTTATATCTATCAAAATGGAGAAAATCCTGATATTTTGTTGTTAATGAGATTTCTTAATGTTGAATCATCTTGGCATTCCGGCAGTAAACTTTATATATATATATATATATATATATATATATACATATATATGTACACACACATATATATATAAACATATTGCTGTATTTGATTTACTAATATCTGGTTTAGGAGTTTTGCATGTATATTTTTGAATGATCTTGTCAAAATGATCTTATTCAGTATGGAATTTTTGTCCAGTGTGGTAATGTGAAAGTAGTAGTGAAAGTGTTAATCACTCAGTCGTGTCTGACTCTTTGAGACCGCGTGGACTGTTGACGACCAGGCTCCTCTGCCACGGAAGTCTCTAGGTAAAAATACCGGAGTGGGTAGCCATTCTCTTTTCCTGCATTGCAGGCAAATTCTTTACTCTCTGAACCGCCAAGGAAGCCCCTTGAAAAACTTATAGACAGTTCTCAAAATCAGTCAGAAGCCTAGAGATCCTAGCTCCAAAACAGACAGGAATTACTTGGTCTCTGGAATCAGTGAATTCTAGTTGTTGTGGCTTGTTTACACATAAGTGTGTAACATGGGTGTGTGCTCAGTTGCTTTGGTTGTATCCAATTCTTTGCTACCCTATGGACTTCAGGCAAGAATACTGGAGTGGGTTGCCAACATATTTTATTTATGTATTTATTTATTTTGGCAGGGGTGGGGAGGGAGGGGGACGGGCGGGCCACTTCCACTGGTCTTTCATTTGTCTAGTTTCATCCATCTTTGTTCTTTGGCCTGTGTGGGCCTACCATCACGGTGGCCTCTGTTGTCGCAGAGCACTGGCTCTGCGCATATGCACTCCAGAGCTCTGGCTCGGTAATTGGACACATTGGTCCAGCTGCTCCGCGACACTTGGGATGTTCCCAGGCCAGGGATCGAACCGGTGCCCCTTGTACTGCAAGGCAGTGTCCTTACCCACTGGACCACCAGGGAAGCCCCAACATATTATATTTAATTTGTAAAATGAAGTGGAAAAATGTTTCACCTTGGAATTGTTTGTCTTAAAACTGAAATCACCTTTTTCATAAATTTTTTTCTACAACTCACTTGGAAAACCATCTGGATCTTCATGATGCCCTTTAAGGATAGATTTTTTAAGTTACATTTTTTTTTTTCGGCAATGGTTATTGATCTCTTTGTGTTTTGTATCTTCTCTGGAGTCAGTTATTTTACGTTCCCTTTGAAAATATTCATGTACCTTAAGCTTTCAAATTTATTGATAGTAACCTGTGTGTAATATTATTTGTAAAAGAATAACTCTGTGTATCTTCTCTTTTAAAAAACAAACACTTGTTTTTTTGGCTGTGCCAGGTCATAGTTGCAGCAGGTAGGATCTAGTTCCCTGACCAGGGATCAGACCCAGGCCCCCTACATCAGGAGTTCATAGTCTTAACCACTGGATGACCAGGGAAGTCCCTATGTTTTCTTCTTATCCTAAAAGGTGTTTTTGGTTTTTTTCCCCCCTCTCTCTCTCCTTAATCAGGCATGATAAAAGTTTGCCTGTCTTTTAAAAGATCAAGTCTATCTGCTTTTTATTTCCATTTTGTTAATTTTTCTGTTTGTCTTTATTTGGTGTCTACTACTTTCTTTGATATTTTGTTCTTAAATTGTGAAGTCTTAATGGGAGGCAATGCCTGCCTTTATAAGAGCTGAAAAGGTTGGTCTTTCTTGTAGCATGAACACAGACCCATGATCTAGGCTCTAAGAATAGTTATGCCGAAGAAATACTGGAGTGGGTTGCCAACATATTTTATTTATGTATTTATTTATTTTGGCAGGGGTGGGGAGGGAGGGGACGGGCCACTTCCACTGGTCTTTCATTTGTCTAGTTTCATCCATCTTTGTTCTTTGGCCTGTGTGGGCCTACCATCACGGTGGCCTCTGTTGTCGCAGAGCACTGGCTCTGCGCATATGCACTCCAGAGCTCTGGCTCGGTAATTGGACACATTGGTCCAGCTGCTCCGCGACACTTGGGATGTTCCCAGGCCAGGGATCGAACCGGTGCCCCTTGTACTGCAAGGCAGTGTCCTTACCCACTGGACCACCAGGGAAGCCCCAACATATTATATTTAATTTGTAAAATGAAGTGGAAAAATGTTTCACCTTGGAATTGTTTGTCTTAAAACTGAAATCACCTTTTTCATAAATTTTTTTCTACAACTCACTTGGAAAACCATCTGGATCTTCATGATGCCCTTTAAGGATAGATTTTTTAAGTTACATTTTTTTTTTTCGGCAATGGTTATTGATCTCTTTGTGTTTTGTATCTTCTCTGGAGTCAGTTATTTTACGTTCCCTTTGAAAATATTCATGTACCTTAAGCTTTCAAATTTATTGATAGTAACCTGTGTGTAATATTATTTGTAAAAGAATAACTCTGTGTATCTTCTCTTTTAAAAAACAAACACTTGTTTTTTTGGCTGTGCCAGGTCATAGTTGCAGCAGGTAGGATCTAGTTCCCTGACCAGGGATCAGACCCAGGCCCCCTACATCAGGAGTTCATAGTCTTAACCACTGGATGACCAGGGAAGTCCCTATGTTTTCTTCTTATCCTAAAAGGTGTTTTTGGTTTTTTTCCCCCCTCTCTCTCTCCTTAATCAGGCATGATAAAAGTTTGCCTGTCTTTTAAAAGATCAAGTCTATCTGCTTTTTATTTCCATTTTGTTAATTTTTCTGTTTGTCTTTATTTGGTGTCTACTACTTTCTTTGATATTTTGTTCTTAAATTGTGAAGTCTTAATGGGAGGCAATGCCTGCCTTTATAAGAGCTGAAAAGGTTGGTCTTTCTTGTAGCATGAACACAGACCCATGATCTAGGCTCTAAGAATAGTTATGCCGGCCCAGTTTTGCATGGAGAATTAGCAATGCACAGAAGTGACAGCGGTGGCCTTGGCAGCAAGGCCAGGCTCTTGGGGCAGGACCACAGGGGCAGTCTTAGCATCCATGGCTGCCAGAGCCAGTGGTGCAAGATATGGCAGCTGGCACCTGGTGGTGGCAGGAGGACTGTCCTGTCCAGATGGATTCAGCGGCACTGTGGTGGGCCTTGTTCCAACTATGCAGCCCTGAGTCTAATTTGACTGCCAAGCCAGTGACTTTGTGGGCGAATACATGTCCTTTTTTGGGGGTGGCACTGTGTGGCATGTGGGATCTTAGTTCCACAATTAGGGATTGAACTCAAGCCCCCTGCAGTGGGGGCTTCTCTGGTGGCTCAGTGGTAAACAATCTGCCTGCTAATACAGGAGACATGGGTTAGATCCCTGGATCAGGAAGATCCCCTGGAGAAGGAGATGGCAACCCACTCCAGTATTCCTGCCTGGGAAATCCCATGGACAGAGGCGCTTGGTGGATTATAGTCCATGGGGTTGCAAAGAGTCAGCCATGATTCTTTGTTTAGAGACCCAATAACAACAAATAACAACCCTTGCAATGGAAGCACAGAATCCTAATCATTGGACTCCCAGGGAAACCCTTAGTGTTCTGTGAATAAGTTCATTTGCTGCCCAAGTCAGCCATAGTTGGTTTCTGTGGCTTCCAACTCAGAACCTGTTTTTCTTTTTTTTTTCCCCCAACACCAAAACCATTTTTATTGGGGTATAGCCAATTAACAATTTTGTGATAGTTTCTGCTGAACAGTAAAGGGGTTCAGCCATACATACACATGTATGCATTCTCCCCCAATCGCCCCTCCCATCCAGGCTGGTACGTAACAATAAGCAGAGTTCCATGTGTTATACAATAGATTTTTGTTGGTTATCTATTTCAAGCATGGTAGTGTGTATTTGACTTTCACAATGTCCCCAACCATCCCTTCCCCCCAGCAGCCATGAGTTCGTTTTCTGAGTCTGTGAGTCTCTTTCTGTTTTGTAAATAAGTTCATTTGTTTCCCCAATCCTTTAAGACCCATAAAAATCTAGGCTCTAAGAATAGTTATGCCGGCCCAGTTTTGCATGGAGAATTAGCAATGCACAGAAGTGACAGCGGTGGCCTTGGCAGCAAGGCCAGGCTCTTGGGGCAGGACCACAGGGGCAGTCTTAGCATCCATGGCTGCCAGAGCCAGTGGTGCAAGATATGGCAGCTGGCACCTGGTGGTGGCAGGAGGACTGTCCTGTCCAGATGGATTCAGCGGCACTGTGGTGGGCCTTGTTCCAACTATGCAGCCCTGAGTCTAATTTGACTGCCAAGCCAGTGACTTTGTGGGCGAATACATGTCCTTTTTTGGGGGTGGCACTGTGTGGCATGTGGGATCTTAGTTCCACAATTAGGGATTGAACTCAAGCCCCCTGCAGTGGGGGCTTCTCTGGTGGCTCAGTGGTAAACAATCTGCCTGCTAATACAGGAGACATGGGTTAGATCCCTGGATCAGGAAGATCCCCTGGAGAAGGAGATGGCAACCCACTCCAGTATTCCTGCCTGGGAAATCCCATGGACAGAGGCGCTTGGTGGATTATAGTCCATGGGGTTGCAAAGAGTCAGCCATGATTCTTTGTTTAGAGACCCAATAACAACAAATAACAACCCTTGCAATGGAAGCACAGAATCCTAATCATTGGACTCCCAGGGAAACCCTTAGTGTTCTGTGAATAAGTTCATTTGCTGCCCAAGTCAGCCATAGTTGGTTTCTGTGGCTTCCAACTCAGAACCTGTTTTTCTTTTTTTTTTCCCCCAACACCAAAACCATTTTTATTGGGGTATAGCCAATTAACAATTTTGTGATAGTTTCTGCTGAACAGTAAAGGGGTTCAGCCATACATACACATGTATGCATTCTCCCCCAATCGCCCCTCCCATCCAGGCTGGTACGTAACAATAAGCAGAGTTCCATGTGTTATACAATAGATTTTTGTTGGTTATCTATTTCAAGCATGGTAGTGTGTATTTGACTTTCACAATGTCCCCAACCATCCCTTCCCCCCAGCAGCCATGAGTTCGTTTTCTGAGTCTGTGAGTCTCTTTCTGTTTTGTAAATAAGTTCATTTGTATCATTTCTTTTTAGGATCCACGTGAAAGGGATGTCACATGATATTTCTCTTTCTCTGTCTGATTTCACTCAGTATGACACTCTCTAGGTCCATCCATATTGCTGCAAATGGCCTTATTTCATTCTTTTTTGGTTTTTTTTGAGAGGAAAGTAGAGTTTATTAGAGTGGGGGAAGGGAGAGTTGCTGTCAGTACAGTGGGCCGGCTTAAGGGAGAAAGTGGGAGACACTGCTAGAACAGCGGGCTGGCTCAAGGGAGAGCTGACCTATTTCATTCTTTTTAATGCCAATTAATATTCATATATATACACACACACACACATGCATATATATATATATACCACATCTTATTTATCCATTCCTCTGTCGATGGACATTTAGGTTGTTCCATGTCTTGGCTATTGTAAACAATGCTTCAGTGAACATTGCGGAGCATGTATTTCTTTGGGCCATGTTTTTCTCTGGATATATGCCTAGGAGTGGGATTGCAGGGTCATATGGTAGCTCTATGTTTAGTTTTTTAAGGAACTTCCACACAGTTCTTCATAGTGGCTGTACCAATTTACATTCCAACCAACGATGCAGGAGGGTTCCCTTCTCTCAGCGCCTTCTCCAGCATTTGTGGAATCTTTGTTGATAGCCATCCTGACTGGTGTGAGGTGGTATCTCATTGTAGTTTTAATTTGCATTTCTCTAATAACTAGCAATTTTGAACATCTTTTTGTGTGCTTGTTGGCCATCCTCATGTTCTCTTTAGAGAAATGTCTATTAAGGTCTTCTGCCCACTTTTTGAGTGGGTTGTTTGTTTGGATGCTATTGTGTGTCATAAACTGTTTGTAAATTTTGAAGGCTAACCCCTTATCAATCTCATCATTTGCTAATATTTTCTCGTAGTCTGTGGGTTGTCTTTTTGTTTATTAATTGTTTACTTTGCAGTGCAAAAGCTTTTGAGTTCATGTAGGTCCCATTTGTTTATTTTTGCTTTTCTTTCCACTACTGTGGGAAATGGATTAAAAAAGGTATTGCTGTGATTTATGTTAGAGAGTGTTCTGCCTATGTTTTCCTCTAAGAGTTTTACTGTGTTCAGTCTAACGTTTAGGTCTCTAATCCATTTTGCCAACTCAGACTCTTGACACATGCTTTCATTGTTCCTTTCCGAATAGTGTTTGTAAATAACATTTTGAATTCCTTTTTATTCTAGGAGTTATTTAGAAGGATGTTCAAAATATGTTCAGTTGATAAATATTTTGGCTCTTTCTTTTCATTTATTTCTCTTTTTATTGTGATGTGGTCAGTAAATATGGCTTGTAAGACTTCTGACTTGTGTTATTTTTTTGAAATTTTACCTGTGTTCGAATATATGTCAAATCTTCTTATTGATCCAAGAGTGTATTTTCCTTTTGTGAGTATGAAGTTTGCACCCTGAAACTGTAGCCATTCATGGGTTTGTCAATTTTACCTTATATTTCGAGGAGTTATCAGTCTTTGTGATTGACTGCACATTTTTTAAGTATAATATATTCTTTTTGTTCCATTTACTGTTTTAAACTTGAATCTGATGTTATTTAACATTAATATTGCTACATTTTCTTTTTATTAGCTATTATATATATTTCATACCTTGATTTTAAACTTTACTTCATACTTTCCTCCTCCCTCCCTCACTTTCTTCTCAACCCAATGTGCAATCTGTCTCTTAAAGGGGGAATTTAAATATATTTGTGTTTTTATGATTGTTAATATTGTCCGTTATATACCCAGTACTTTATTTTATTGGTGTTTTATCCTTTGCGGTCTTTCATTGGATTTATTACATTTGCTTCATTTAATTTTTATTTCCAGCTTTCTAATCCTTATCCCTGGTCTATATATTTAAACTTAAAATTTGACTTTAACCTTTAGAGCCAAACTATTTCATAGGAATTTCTGCTATAATGGTAATGTCTTGTATCTCTAAGACTGTCTAGTAAGGTAACCACTAGTTATGTGGGCTAGCGAGTATTTGAAGCGTGACTAGTGTGACTAAGGAACTGAAGTTTTAATTTATCTAATTTTGATTAATGTAGCCAGTGAATACCATTGAATCAGTTTGCTCAGACTGCCATAACAGAATACCACAGCATAGGAGGCTTAAACAGCAGAAGTGTATTATCTCAAAATTCTGGAGGCTGGGAAGTCCTAGACAAATGTGTTGCCAGGTTTGGTTTCTCCTGAGGTTGTAGATGGTTGTCTTCTTGCCATGTTCTCACATGGCCTTTCCATAGTCATGTCATGTGTCCTCTTCTTACAAGGACACCGGTCAGATTAGATTAGGATTCACCCTGGTTCATAACAATGTCATGCTAACTTTAACATGGTCTCTTTAAAGGCCCCGTCTCCAAATACAATCCCATTCTGAGCAACTGAGGGTTAGGGCCTCAATATAAGAGTTTTGCGGGGTCACAATTCAGCCCATAACAATCATGTTGATGAGCTGAGGCCCAGAGTTGCTCTGTGTTTATTTTTACATACTGCTATTCACCTTGTGTGTGTGCATGCTCAGTCATGTCTGACTTTGTGACCGCATGGACTGTAGCCTGCCAGGCTATAACCATAGTGGGTTGCCATTTCCTCCTCCAGGGGATCTTCCTGACCCAGGGATTGAATCCTCATCTCCTTCATTGGCAGGTGGATTCTTCACCACTGAGCCACTGGGAAGCCTGCTACTTACCTTAGGGTACTTTAATTTTTCTGCGCCTCCTCCTACACCACCACCATCTGTCTTATGGTTATCATCTGTAATTCTGCTTCCAATTGTTTTTTTATTTCTGTATTAGGAGTTATGAGACTTAACTTTTGACACTTGAAGTATTTCTTTATTTTTTTTAATATACCATACATTTCTCTTTCTTGAACTCATTTATCTTGCTGCTCCATTACTGTGTGTGCTGTGTACTTAGTAGCTCAGTCATGTCGGACTTTTTGTGACCCCATGGGACTATGTTGAACACATTTTTTTTCTCAGAAAAATCCTTTTTGTTCTTCCTTTAGTACTTCTGGCTCATTTAATCCCTGTTTGGAAACTATTTCCATAGCAACAGATTATCCTAATAGAAAGAGGATAGTATAGTCTTGACTTTGAATAACCAGAAAGAGAAGGATTATGAGAAGACAACTTGTAATTGCAAAATTGTAAATATAATGTATGAATTGAGCAAAGGGGAACAGTTAATACAAAGAAGGATAAATCATTTCTAACAACATTAATAGTATGACTCTACTTCAAGATGATTAAACTAGCCAGCAGAACCTAGAGGCTCAAACAGTAGTAATGTGATAAACTTCAGAAGTCGAAGGCAAAAGCATTAGGGCAATCCCCTAGGTCCCTGCTTGCTTCAAAGCACTGCCCTCTGTTTGATCAGTGAGGGCAGTGGAACAGAACCTAAGCTCTCTAATGATTTGCGGTATCATCAGGTGACCAATAAGCCTGTATTTGAGAGTTGCCTGAGGTGACTTTCTCTTTAATTTGCAAAATATGTTCAATATCCAAGTAGTGACAAGTTGAATCTGGCCTAAGAGAAAAATAATGCAGCGCAAAACAAGTTTCTCTTTGGAGATCATAAGCAGAATTCAGGACCAATTCCAGCAGTTGAAATTCAGTGGATATTTCTTTGGCTTTCCATGACTAGATATTTTAAAATACCCTCAGTGGATTCTGCCATCAAGTAGACTCTCTCATCATTGAGCACGCTCACCTCTTTTTGAAGTGAAGGAATTTTGATTGGAAAAAAAGAGTGCTGGAGAGACGAGACCACACCTGGATTTCGACCCTGAACCAGTCTCAGGAATGCAGAGATTCAGAAGAGGGAGCAACATGGAGGTGGGCATAGCCAACCTTCCGCTCCCTAGGTCCTATGATTTCACCTGAGAAACAGGAGATTCAGTAGTTGGAATGGAGCTTCCCTGGTGGCTCAGTGGTAAAGAATCTGCCTGTGAATGCAGGAGACACAAGTTCAATTCCTAGTCTGGGAGGGATCCCACATGTGTTGTAGCAGCTAAGCCTGTGGGCCACAACTATTGAGCCTGGTCTCTAGAGCCCAGGAACTGCAAGTACTGAGCCCATGTGCTGCAACTACTGAAGCCCATGTGCCCTAGAGCCTGTGCTCCACAACAAAAGATGCCACTGCAATAAGAAGCCCACACACCACAATTAGAGAGTCACCCCGACTTGGTGCAACTAGAGAAAAGCCCAAGCAACAATGAAGACCCAGCAGAGAAGAAAAAAAATTGAAATGATGGCCTTTGAGGATCACTGAGCTCAGCAAATCTAGTTTAAAAATAAGAACAAAAGCTATTAGTATTCTCTAAATTGCTAGTGGGAATTTCTTTTTTACCCTCACTATTCTTTGTGTTAGCTATGCATGCATGCTTAGTCGCTCAGGTGTGTCGTATTCTTTTTGACCCCACGGACTGTGGCCTGCCAGGCTCCTCTGTCTATGGGATTTTCCAGGCAAGAGTACTGGAGTGAGTTGCCATTTCCTCCTCCAGGGGATCTTCCCAATACGGTGATGGAACCCTTGTTTCCTACCCCTCCTACATTGGCAGGGGAATTCTTTACCACTGAGTCACCTGGGAAGCCCTGTGTTAGCTATTGATCTTTACATATTCTAGATATTAGTCCTTTGCTGATTACATATGTTGTAAGTATTTTCTACTACTCTGTGGCTGGTTTTTTAAATTCTTTTATGGACACAAATTCTTACTTAATGTAGTGAAACTTATCAATCTGTATTGTTACAATTTATGTTTTTTTATGTCTTTTAGGTCATAAATATAGTCTCCTTTATTATTTTTTAGGGCTTTTTTATTTTTTTCTTATTGTATTTAGATTTTTAGTCCATCTGGAATTGATTTTTTTAAAAAAATATATTTTGGGTTGCACTGGGTCTTTGTAGCAGGCTTTCTCCAGTTGCAGGGCTATTTTTCGTTGTGATGCATGGGCTTCTTATTGTGGTAATTTGTCTTGTTGAGGAACACAGGCTCTAGAGCATGTGAGCTCAGAATTTGTGGCTGTGGCTTTACTTGTTCCACAGCATGTGGAATCTTTGTAGACCAGGGATTGAACCCTTGTCCCCTGCATTGGCAGGCAGATTCCTATCCACTGTGCTACCAAGGGAGTCCTTGAAATTGATTCTTATATCTATTGTGATATAAGGATACAATTTAATCTTTTTCATTTGAATAGCTTATGTCCAAGGACCATTTATTGAAAACATTCTTGTCTTTTCCTCATTGATGCTACCTCTTTTTTCTTTTCTTGCAAGATGTGAAAATCAAATATCATTTTGTTATATGTGGAGGCTGTGTTGTTTCACCACCAGTTGTTGAAAATACTTGATTTGCCTATTTTCCTTTTCCAAAGTTCCTTTCCTACCTCTCTTTACTATAAATATATGAGTGTATCCTTTTCTGGACTCTATTATTTGATGTATCTGACTGTTTCTATACAAAAAACAAAGTCATATTTGCTATAGCTTAATAATAGGTCATTATTTGTCGGAGCAAGCTCTTTATGGCTAATTTTTTTTTAACAGTCATGAATGGATGTTCAATTTTATCAATTTTTTTTCTATATTCTTACTGAGCATATAGTGAATTATGCCATTTGATTTTCCCAGTGTTAAAATAATTTCTTCCTAGAATAACCTAATGTATTATTGTATGAGCTACCTATTGCAGCAAAACAGAAAACCCTAAATCTCAATGATCTCTAACAACAAACATTTATTTGCAGGCATCCTGAGTCACTGGGGTCTTGGCTGATCCAGGTCGCATGGCTTTGGTGCCGTGGCAGTGGGGCAGCTTATATTTTCACTGAGGATGGTGGTTGGGTTGAGGTAACTGGGCTTCTGCATACCCTCCCTCTTCTAGGATCAGCCAACTAGACAGAGCATGCGTTTCTCACTGTAGAGACATTATCAGGAAATCAACCCTGATCCTGTACTTTTGTCTAATATATGTATTTCATCATCATTTATCTCATTGATATCCTATAGAGCAAAGGAGAAAAAAAAAAATCTGGTCCAGGGTCCAGCTCAGGGCCACCTGGTATATTTACTTGTCCTAGCTCTTTTGTCTCTTTGACCAGAAACATTTCCTCAGTCTTTCTTGTTTTTGATATTTTGAAGAGCAAAGGCCATTTCTGTTTTTTAAACAGTCTTGTTTTTCTCTCTCAGCCCTTTGAAAATGGCATTCCACAATCTTCTGACTTTCGTTGTTGCTGTCTTTGTGCTTCATCTAAAGGTTAGCTGTCTTTTCTCTCTGGCTGCTTTTGAGTGATTTTCCTTGTCTTTGTTATTCTGTGCTTTCTTCAGGATGTAGCTCGGCCTGGGTTTCTTTTTACTATCAAGATTCAATAGCTTGTGCTAAAGCTGTGATAAAGCTAAGATTCATGAGAGGATTTGAACTTGTTTCTGTCAGGAACCTAGAGGAGCTAGCAGCCCAGGACAGCTTTAAGCTGACTTCTTAGCTTGTGATTTATAACCCCCATATGCTATCTTTTGTCTATTTGTCGGAGCAAGCTCTTTATGGCTAATTTTTATTAACAAAAAAGTCATTTTTGCTATAGCTTAATAATAGGTCATTATTTGTCGGAGCAAGCTCTTTATGGCTAATTTTTTTTTAACAGTCATGAATGGATGTTCAATTTTATCAATTTTTTTTCTATATTCTTACTGAGCATATAGTGAATTATGCCATTTGATTTTCCCAGTGTTAAAATAATTTCTTCCTAGAATAACCTAATGTATTATTGTATGAGCTACCTATTGCAGCAAAACAGAAAACCCTAAATCTCAATGATCTCTAACAACAAACATTTATTTGCAGGCATCCTGAGTCACTGGGGTCTTGGCTGATCCAGGTCGCATGGCTTTGGTGCCGTGGCAGTGGGGCAGCTTATATTTTCACTGAGGATGGTGGTTGGGTTGAGGTAACTGGGCTTCTGCATACCCTCCCTCTTCTAGGATCAGCCAACTAGACAGAGCATGCGTTTCTCACTGTAGAGACATTATCAGGAAATCAACCCTGATCCTGTACTTTTGTCTAATATATGTATTTCATCATCATTTATCTCATTGATATCCTATAGAGCAAAGGAGAAAAAATCTGGTCCAGGGTCCAGCTCAGGGCCACCTGGTATATTTACTCGTCCTAGCTCTTTTGTCTCTTTGACCAGAAACATTTCCTCAGTCTTTCTTGTTTTTGATATTTTGAAGAGCAAAGGCCATTTCTGTTTTTTAAACAGTCTTGTTTTTCTCTCTCAGCCCTTTGAAAATGGCATTCCACAATCTTCTGACTTTCGTTGTTGCTGTCTTTGTGCTTCATCTAAAGGTTAGCTGTCTTTTCTCTCTGGCTGCTTTTGAGTGATTTTCCTTGTCTTTGTTATTCTGTGCTTTCTTCAGGATGTAGCTCGGCCTGGGTTTCTTTTTACTATCAAGATTCAATAGCTTGTGCTAAAGCTGTGATAAAGCTAAGATTCATGAGAGGATTTGAACTTGTTTCTGTCAGGAACCTAGAGGAGCTAGCAGCCCAGGACAGCTTTAAGCTGACTTCTTAGCTTGTGATTTATAACCCCCCACCCCCATCAGGTAGTATGAATTTGTCATGAAGGCTTGCTTGTGGTTAAAAATTTTTAGGAAAGAGTCCTGCCCTCCTCAAGACTAAATTTCCAGGTAGGTAATTTTGCTTTCAGTTCACTGAATGGCAGAATTTTTTTTCCTAGTTCCCTTTTACATTGACGCTATGGCCCTTTTGAGTCTTAGCTATAGGAAGGGGGCTCTCCAGTTAATCCTTCCAGGTTTGCTGAATGGTGGGCTTTGTGGCCTCTCTTCTGTGGCTTGATGGGACAGAGAAAACCAAGAAAGCAAGTTCATTCATTTTAGCTAACGCCCCTTAAGGCAAAAATTTTTTTCTCTTTGCTTACCTCTCTAGGTTCCCACTTTCACTGAGTTCTCCTTACTGAATATCCAGATAATTGATATATTAAAATGTTTTTCTTCTCTTTGATTCCATATTTTGTTTTCCACAAGAGAGCCAAACAGGGCACTTTGTTACATTGCTGGGAAACAGAAGCCAGGATATCAACTTGAAATTACAGTTGACCCTTGACCAACAAGGATTTGAACTGGACACATCTAATTATATGAGGATTTTTTCAGTAGTTACTGCTACAGTTCTGAATGATCCAAGGTTGTCTGAATCTGTGGATGCAGAACTGCAGGTCTGGAGGAACTGACAGTAAGTTGTATGAGGACTTTCCCCTGTGGGGGAGGGGGAGGAGGAGAGTTGACGCCCCAACATCTGCATTATTCAAGGGTCAACTGTATATTAGGGAAAACTTGCCTCACACTGAATCACTGGTAGCATCTGACTACCACAAAGTGACATGTATGACAATACTTTTCATAGAAAGCTAATAAAAGTACAGCCAGTAATAATATCATAAACAGATAAATAGTAAAGCAGTATCTGATCATTATAAATTAGTACATTGATTTGTAATGCTAACACATACACTTAATTTTGCAATTTAATACATTATTTATGTTAATAACTGTATAATAGGGCTTCCCTGGTCATGCAGTGGATAGAAAATCCACCATGCAGTGCAAGGGGCACCGGTTCAATCCCTGGCCTGGGAAGATCCCATATGCTGTGGAACAGCTGGACCGATGTGTCCAATTTACAAACCAGGGCTCTAGAGCGCTTGCATCCAGAGCTGGTGCTCTGCCATGAGAGAGGCCACTGCAATGGGAGGCCCACACAGGCCAAAGAATGAAGATGGATGAAAATAAATAAATAAAAAACCAGTAAGTGAGGCCAAAAATTTTAAAAAAAAGTAGAAATTTCTTTCTAAACAAAAATACTGTGCAATAGATAGAGTTGGGGTTTGTGGGGTGAAATGTCATATTTTCCTGCCTTCTACTCTTCAAAGATCCTCTAATACTCTTCATCTTTCCTCCCTTCTCCTTGTAGAGAGTAGTACCCTTACCTCCACCAGGTTTTACCATCACTGGATCCTGACTGGGCTCTTTGCTTTGTCACCTCAGAGCCTTTCAATTTGTCGTTCCTCCTTCTGCCACTTGGGCCTTGAATATTTTTGCAAACAGATGGTTTTCAGCAAACAGTGCATCTTTTCCTTTGTTACATTGCTGGGAAACAGAAGCCAGGATATCAACTTGAAATTACAGTTGACCCTTGACCAACAAGGATTTGAACTGGACACATCTAATTATATGAGGATTTTTTCAGTAGTTACTGCTACAGTTCTGAATGATCCAAGGTTGTCTGAATCTGTGGATGCAGAACTGCAGGTCTGGAGGAACTGACAGTAAGTTGTATGAGGACTTTCCCCTGTGGGGGAGGGGGAGGAGGAGAGTTGACGCCCCAACATCTGCATTATTCAAGGGTCAACTGTATATTAGGGAAAACTTGCCTCACACTGAATCACTGGTAGCATCTGACTACCACAAAGTGACATGTATGACAATACTTTTCATAGAAAGCTAATAAAAGTACAGCCAGTAATAATATCATAAACAGATAAATAGTAAAGCAGTATCTGATCATTATAAATTAGTACATTGATTTGTAATGCTAACACATACACTTAATTTTGCAATTTAATACATTATTTATGTTAATAACTGTATAATAGGGCTTCCCTGGTCATGCAGTGGATAGAAAATCCACCATGCAGTGCAAGGGGCACCGGTTCAATCCCTGGCCTGGGAAGATCCCATATGCTGTGGAACAGCTGGACCGATGTGTCCAATTTACAAACCAGGGCTCTAGAGCTTGCATCCAGAGCTGGTGCTCTGCCATGAGAGAGGCCACTGCAATGGGAGGCCCACACAGGCCAAAGAATGAAGATGGATGAAAATAAATAAATAAAAAACCAGTAAGTGAGGCCAAAAATTTTAAAAAAAAGTAGAAATTTCTTTCTAAACAAAAATACTGTGCAATAGATAGAGTTGGGGTTTGTGGGGTGAAATGTCATATTTTCCTGCCTTCTACTCTTCAAAGATCCTCTAATACTCTTCATCTTTCCTCCCTTCTCCTTGTAGAGAGTAGTACCCTTACCTCCACCAGGTTTTACCATCACTGGATCCTGACTGGGCTCTTTGCTTTGTCACCTCAGAGCCTTTCAATTTGTCGTTCCTCCTTCTGCCACTTGGGCCTTGAATATTTTTGCAAACAGATGGTTTTCAGCAAACAGTGCATCTTTTCCTTTCTCTGTTTATGCTTTGAGGTTTATTTTAAAAGTAGCCTTTTGAAAGCCCACTCTGACAAGATGTGATTTCTTTTTTTGTTACCTAGAACCTTCTAAAGGTCTTGTATTCTGCCTTGCATTATCATTTTGTTTCTTCCTTACCTCTTTTTGGGTTAGAATGTAAGCTTCTTGGATGCAGAGACTCTTATTCATAAGTGTGTTCTTCCCCAATGCTAAAACCATTGTCAGATACATTTGGCATAGGGTCAAGAACGGCACTAGATGTAATGCAATCAAAATGAAATCTGCTTAATTGTATGAAATAGACTAGTTATAATGCAGAGTGCTCTTGTTTTTTTCCGTATTAGCGCATGCAAAATTATGTGTGGAGATAATAAAATGGTATGGGAAAAATGTGTGACTTGTATGTAAACAGGATTTGGGACCCTTGTGCTGTGCAGAAGAAAGGAAATGATTTTTCAGAATGTATGTGAAAAAAAGAGAAATGATTGATTTGTTATATTAACTTGTGCATACGTCTTTTTAAGTGGGTCTTTATTAAATTTTGTAGGATTAGTGTCATGAATGAGAATTAGAGGAATTCTTCTAGGATATAATTAAGTGTGGGCTAAATGCAAATTGCATGGTTTGAAGTTCACCCATGGGTAGCTCAAGTTTAACATGATGATTTTTCAAAATACTATTTTCTGAGTGAAGAATAACCACTATCATTTTGTTGTTGTTGTTGTTATTCTTTTTGCAGATAGCAGATCTTTGTTTATGCTCCCTGTTAGGTCTTTTGTGTTTTAAAACGCCTCTGCATTTATGTGGGGCATCACCATCAGCCTCGTGGTTTCGCCTTTTCATACTTTTCACCAGATACAAAGCATTGGGGTTTTGCTCTGCACTTTTAACTTATGTAAAAGACGTTTACATTTTTTTTATGCTTGCAACCCTGTGAAGTAAGAAGCATGAGTCTTTCTACCCACCTTTTACCAACGACGATGAGAACATGAGTCACAGAGAGGTTAGAGAGTGGGTTGAAGGTGGTGGTGCTTCCCAGCAACCCACGCTTCCTTTTCCTGAGTGAAATCACGTGGGCCCACAGGTTCTCCTGGAACAAACACAGAGCCAGGCTGTGCAGGGCTGCTTGACACGCCTGTGTGACTCTGTGCTCTGTAGTGTGGACAGAGGACTGCAGGAAAAGTAGTGGGTTAGAGAGAGCTTGTTTATGAATTATTGTGTTGTTTGAACCAGTTTTCATAATAACGTCGCATCATCACACTGAGTTATTCTCCAACTGACTTGGAGATCGGTTCACTTAATTTATGTCAGCTGCTTTCTAACTCTTTTACGTTCACATATGAAAATTTTATTTTTGAAATGGAATTTTGGGCTGCCAAGCCCCAAACTTGGAAGACTGGTTAACATGCCTTTTCTTAATAGCAGAGTAAGCACATCCTTAGCTGAGAAGCAGAGACTGCTTTCAAATCATTTGCTTCATCTGGAACTAAATCCGTGAATTAGCCCAATAGGCATGATGACGTTATTCAAGAATTTGGGAAGAAATGAAGGATAAAAACTGTTCATATCTTTTTTTGGGGTAGGGGTCGGGAAGCATTAATTACTTGTGCATACGTCTTTTTAAGTGGGTCTTTATTAAATTTTGTAGGATTAGTGTCATGAATGAGAATTAGAGGAATTCTTCTAGGATATAATTAAGTGTGGGCTAAATGCAAATTGCATGGTTTGAAGTTCACCCATGGGTAGCTCAAGTTTAACATGATGATTTTTCAAAATACTATTTTCTGAGTGAAGAATAACCACTATCATTTTGTTGTTGTTGTTGTTATTCTTTTTGCAGATAGCAGATCTTTGTTTATGCTCCCTGTTAGGTCTTTTGTGTTTTAAAACGCCTCTGCATTTATGTGGGGCATCACCATCAGCCTCGTGGTTTCGCCTTTTCATACTTTTCACCAGATACAAAGCATTGGGGTTTTGCTCTGCACTTTTAACTTATGTAAAAGACGTTTACATTTTTTTTATGCTTGCAACCCTGTGAAGTAAGAAGCATGAGTCTTTCTACCCACCTTTTACCAACGACGATGAGAACATGAGTCACAGAGAGGTTAGAGAGTGGGTTGAAGGTGGTGGTGCTTCCCAGCAACCCACGCTTCCTTTTCCTGAGTGAAATCACGTGGGCCCACAGGTTCTCCTGGAACAAACACAGAGCCAGGCTGTGCAGGGCTGCTTGACACGCCTGTGTGACTCTGTGCTCTGTAGTGTGGACAGAGGACTGCAGGAAAAGTAGTGGGTTAGAGAGAGCTTGTTTATGAATTATTGTGTTGTTTGAACCAGTTTTCATAATAACGTCGCATCATCACACTGAGTTATTCTCCAACTGACTTGGAGATCGGTTCACTTAATTTATGTCAGCTGCTTTCTAACTCTTTTACGTTCACATATGAAAATTTTATTTTTGAAATGGAATTTTGGGCTGCCAAGCCCCAAACTTGGAAGACTGGTTAACATGCCTTTTCTTAATAGCAGAGTAAGCACATCCTTAGCTGAGAAGCAGAGACTGCTTTCAAATCATTTGCTTCATCTGGAACTAAATCCGTGAATTAGCCCAATAGGCATGATGACGTTATTCAAGAATTTGGGAAGAAATGAAGGATAAAAACTGTTCATATCTTTTTTTGGGGTAGGGGTCGGGGAAGCAGGGGTGCGGGCTGGCCACTTCTATTGGTCTTTTATCTATCTATTTTCATCCATCTTTGTTCTTTGGCCCGCGTGGGCCTCCCATCGCAGTGGCCTCTGTTGTCACAGAGCACAAGCTCCAGGTGCACGCGCTCCAGAGCTCCGGCTCAGTAATTGGACACATCGGTCCAGCCGCTCCATGGCACGTGGGATCTTCCCAGGCCAGGGATCGAACCGGCGCCCCTTGCACTGCCAGGCAGTGTTCTTACCCACTGGACCACCAGGGAAGCCCTGTTCATATCTTCTTACTCTTGGTAATTCACGTCCAAACTTCTCAAAAGGTGAGACTTTTCATAATACATTTCTCAGAGGCTTATTTACCCCACAATTTTCATTTTACCATTAGCTTTGTGGCATGTTTTCACAGTTTTGTTGTTTAGATTCATTTCATTCATCAATTTTGCAGTAAAGAATTAATATAACTGTAATATTCTCTATGAATAAGACCTTTGATTCCAAAATCTGTTTTTCACTCATGAAGTTCTTTTAATCCTTGGATAATTGTCTTTGGTCTCCATACCAGATAAGTTTGTCCTTTCTTTTCTCTGTTATGATGACCTAAGTCAGGACTGTTGATCAGAATATTCATTTTGCAAGCATGTGAAAGTGTTAGTATCTCAGTCATGTCTGACTCTGCTACTCCATGAACTGTAGCCCGCCAGGTTCCTCTGTCCATGGAATTCTCCAGGCAATAATACTCAGTGGGGAAGTCATTCCCTTCTTGCGGGGATCTTCCTGACCCAGGGATTGAACCAGGTGTCCTGTATGTCAGGCAGATTCTTTACCATCTGAGCCACCAAAGAAGCCCATTTTGCAAGGAAAGTAGACCTCAACTTTTACTTCTTCCATTAACTATATTCAAGTGGTTCCCTTGAAATAGTCCATGACATTATTTTTTGCAGAATGAAAGTAATGAGGGGAGGTCACCAGCAGGCCCGGAGGGAGGTGTGATGACTCTTATTCTCAATAAAGGGCTTCTGGAGGTTGGCAACTAGGTCAGAAAATGGGGTTTGGAGAGGACTAGGGTTATTGATGACTCTTTATTGGTTGAATGGAGGTTGTATAGTTGCCATTTAGAGAAGGGCAGAGGTGCTGAACTAGGGACAGGCTAACATTCTAGACTCTAAGCTGCAGCTTTGTAGCTGAGGCCTTAGATAAATGACCTAATCCCTCTGAAGTTCATTTTCCTAATGTACAAAATAGGAACAATAACAATACCTCCTAGAGTCATTCTGTGTATGATATCTGTTGTTAAATAACAAATCATCGCAAAACTCAGTGGCCTAAAACACAATCATTTGTTTGCTCACACTTTGGACTGAGTTCACCTGAGAAGTTCTTCTGTTGGCCTTTTCTGGAGTTACTCATGTGGCTATCATGGTCTGGTGGCTTGGCTGGTGGGCTCAGGACAGCCTAATCCTGATCTGGCAGTCCTCTAGGCCTGTCAGCAGAATGCCTGAGTGCTCTACACAGTTGCTTCAGCAGCAAAGTTCTGGTTTCTTACATGGCAATGGCAACAATTCCAAGAAGGGAAGTCCAGGTGTGCAAATGCTTAGCCAAGTTTCAGCTTATCCCATGTCACAATGGCTACATGTCTTTGGCCAAAGGAAGTTCACATGCCCAAGCCCAAGGTCAATGAGGGTAGGAACTTTGCCATAGTATGGAGACTTGATATGTGAGGGACAATTGATGTGTAATAGTCTATGCAGACTGTTGGTCAAGGATGACAGTGTGTGGGCAATTATTTTTCAAGTGTTGTATTGGTCCTTATGCACAAGTAGTGGTGGGGCCGGGAGAAGGCATTTCACCTGAAAACTTCAACTGATATTGGATTTTTGGTTTTGAAAATGAGCATTTAGTTTTTATCTCTGAGTTCTATTATTAAAATTAGTTAACTCAGGTGAGCTCAGAAGTGTATCATGCTGGAACCTGGATCATGTGATCAGTATGTGAAGCTTAAGCTCAGCTACAAAGAATTGGCCTTTCAATAGAATTGGTTCATGGATATATCAGATTGATGGATAAATGAGTCATTTATCAGAATCGGAAGGTCTGTTCTAAGTGAGTTTAACCTGAAGGTCAGAAGGATAATGGTAAATGTCCTGAGAGTTCACCATGTAGCCTGACAATGGATGGAGATTATAAAAATGAGGATTTGTCTGAGACAGGCTGGTGGGAACTAGGAAGGAACCATCCCTACAAATGGAAGGGACTGGGGTAAAAAGGATGCAAGGATGTGGGAAATGCATGGGGGGAGGATGTACCCTTAGAAATCTAAGCAAAATAGGAACAATAACAATACCTCCTAGAGTCATTCTGTGTATGATATCTGTTGTTAAATAACAAATCATCGCAAAACTCAGTGGCCTAAAACACAATCATTTGTTTGCTCACACTTTGGACTGAGTTCACCTGAGAAGTTCTTCTGTTGGCCTTTTCTGGAGTTACTCATGTGGCTATCATGGTCTGGTGGCTTGGCTGGTGGGCTCAGGACAGCCTAATCCTGATCTGGCAGTCCTCTAGGCCTGTCAGCAGAATGCCTGAGTGCTCTACACAGTTGCTTCAGCAGCAAAGTTCTGGTTTCTTACATGGCAATGGCAACAATTCCAAGAAGGGAAGTCCAGGTGTGCAAATGCTTAGCCAAGTTTCAGCTTATCCCATGTCACAATGGCTACATGTCTTTGGCCAAAGGAAGTTCACATGCCCAAGCCCAAGGTCAATGAGGGTAGGAACTTTGCCATAGTATGGAGACTTGATATGTGAGGGACAATTGATGTGTAATAGTCTATGCAGACTGTTGGTCAAGGATGACAGTGTGTGGGCAATTATTTTTCAAGTGTTGTATTGGTCCTTATGCACAAGTAGTGGTGGGGCCGGGAGAAGGCATTTCACCTGAAAACTTCAACTGATATTGGATTTTTGGTTTTGAAAATGAGCATTTAGTTTTTATCTCTGAGTTCTATTATTAAAATTAGTTAACTCAGGTGAGCTCAGAAGTGTATCATGCTGGAACCTGGATCATGTGATCAGTATGTGAAGCTTAAGCTCAGCTACAAAGAATTGGCCTTTCAATAGAATTGGTTCATGGATATATCAGATTGATGGATAAATGAGTCATTTATCAGAATCGGAAGGTCTGTTCTAAGTGAGTTTAACCTGAAGGTCAGAAGGATAATGGTAAATGTCCTGAGAGTTCACCATGTAGCCTGACAATGGATGGAGATTATAAAAATGAGGATTTGTCTGAGACAGGCTGGTGGGAACTAGGAAGGAACCATCCCTACAAATGGAAGGGACTGGGGTAGGACAGGGGACATAAGGAGGTAGAAGCCAAGACAAATGCCTACTTCACTGGACTAGAAAGAAATGCATGAGCAGGAGAGCAAATATGATATGCATTTGTGACTCAAGGCAGGTTCAAGAAGGTGCTTAGAGTTCATGTGTCATAAGTACCCTTAGAGTTGGTCTTTAAGGACTCTTGGATTGTGCAGGGAGGATGTGGGAACTCAGCAACCATCCTGAGCCACTGGATCCATTGTATATGCAGAGCTGGCTGTGAGACTGAGGCTATTAAACTTCCTAAGGCAGGAGCAGCTTAGGAACTGAAGTGATATGGGCAGGTATCCGTGGGCCCAAATGGAAAGCTTCAAAAGTCTGATACAAGTGTCCGGCTGGATAGTAGGTGTCCAATGTCAGTGAGCACAGGAAGTTCATGGTTAAAAGTTCACATCTTTGGACTCTTCATAGACACTGTGACTTAGTACATCTGGCATGGTGCTTAGGGGTGCTTAGGGGTGCTTAGGGGTTTGCATTTTCAGGAGATGGCTTAGTGCTGATGATCTAATCTGTGTTGTACAATATGGTCCACATGTGGCTATTTAAATTTAAATTAGCTAACCCTAAATAAAATTTAAAATTTACTTACTCATCTACTAGTCAGATTTAAGTGCCCAATAGTCACATATAGCTAAAGCCTACAATATTGAGCAGTGCTGAATTAGAACATTACAGTCATTGCAGAAAGTTCTGTTGGGCATACTGGTTAAACCACTTACTCAATGATTCTTTTTCTTTGGGCTACATGGTTAGCTTTCGTTTGCCCTGGATCATGTGACGTAATGCTCAGCTACAAAGAATTGGCCTTTCAATAGAATTGGTTCATGGATATATCAGATTGATGGATAAATGAGTCATTTATCAGAATCGGAAGGTCTGTTCTAAGTGAGTTTAACCTGAAGGTCAGAAGGATAATGGTAAATGTCCTGAGAGTTCACCATGTAGCCTGACAATGGATGGAGATTATAAAAATGAGGATTTGTCTGAGACAGGCTGGTGGGAACTAGGAAGGAACCATCCCTACAAATGGAAGGGACTGGGGTAGGACAGGGGACATAAGGAGGTAGAAGCCAAGACAAATGCCTACTTCACTGGACTAGAAAGAAATGCATGAGCAGGAGAGCAAATATGATATGCATTTGTGACTCAAGGCAGGTTCAAGAAGGTGCTTAGAGTTCATGTGTCATAAGTACCCTTAGAGTTGGTCTTTAAGGACTCTTGGATTGTGCAGGGAGGATGTGGGAACTCAGCAACCATCCTGAGCCACTGGATCCATTGTATATGCAGAGCTGGCTGTGAGACTGAGGCTATTAAACTTCCTAAGGCAGGAGCAGCTTAGGAACTGAAGTGATATGGGCAGGTATCCGTGGGCCCAAATGGAAAGCTTCAAAAGTCTGATACAAGTGTCCGGCTGGATAGTAGGTGTCCAATGTCAGTGAGCACAGGAAGTTCATGGTTAAAAGTTCACATCTTTGGACTCTTCATAGACACTGTGACTTAGTACATCTGGCATGGTGCTTAGGGGTGCTTAGGGGTGCTTAGGGGTTTGCATTTTCAGGAGATGGCTTAGTGCTGATGATCTAATCTGTGTTGTACAATATGGTCCACATGTGGCTATTTAAATTTAAATTAGCTAACCCTAAATAAAATTTAAAATTTACTTACTCATCTACTAGTCAGATTTAAGTGCCCAATAGTCACATATAGCTAAAGCCTACAATATTGAGCAGTGCTGAATTAGAACATTACAGTCATTGCAGAAAGTTCTGTTGGGCATACTGGTTAAACCACTTACTCAATGATTCTTTTTCTTTGGGCTACAACTGGTGCTGCTAGGCCTTTCTGGTTTTGTGCCCCATCCTGCATCCATAACCACATCTAGTTTCCAGATGAACAAGCATAGTGGTTCAGGACCATGGACAACAACACACAAACCGTTTTTAGTCACACAGTACTTAAATCTAAGCAAGTGAAGAGCCAGGAATGGTAGGCTAAAATTAAGGAATCCAATGGGGCAGCAAGCCACATTGACACGTGAGTCTTTGCCCTATACTGACAACTTTAGTCGGTAATCCCTTAGCTCAAGGGTAGTGACTCTGTCTTCTGGCTGCCTCAGCTCTTCTCAAGGAGAGATAAGAGGAAGGCAGCTTTGAATGCCTGCTGTTTTGAATGTGTCACTAACAAGCACCCTGCCTCTAGGGCAGTGAAGGAGGAGATAAGCAAAGAAAGAGTGGAGTGGGACTCCTAACTTCCAGGCTTCCACTTACTTGTGGTGTAATCATGGGGATATTATTGAACCTCTTCAGGTCTCAGTTTTCCAATCTATGAAGTGGCTATGATAATATCAATGTTATGAAATGATAAAATACTTATAATGCAACTAGTGTAAGGCCTAGCACACAGTAGGCAGTCAATAAATACTAATTCTATTTCCCTTCTTGATAATTTGTACTTTGCATTTTCTAATGAGGCAATCCCCAGTTTACAATACAGAGTCTCTGCTTTCTGGTAGCCATGTCTAAATTTAAGGACAGAGATAACTTGGTAGGTCATCATTTTTGTCTGTCCCCAAGTAGGATCTAGTACAACTAATGTAATTCAGATACCCAGAATTGCAGATAATGATCTGAAATTAGACTATCATGGCAGATTCTCCTTCTCATCTCCCTTCCTGTTCCTCTTCTCTCATTGCTTCTTTCCTCTCTTCTTTCACCTCTTTCTCTTCTTCCTCTTCCTTCCTCCTCCTGTTTTCTCTGCTCTATCTTCTATTTCTTTCTTCCTCATCTTCTTCTTTTTTCTTCTTTTTCCTCCTTCTGTTGTGACTGTAAGAACTGCAGTACATACATGTGCAAAGACTCATGATCTCATTATTTACTGGAGCTTACTGAGTTTTTTTTTTTTTTTTTTTAACATTTATTTTATTTATTTATCTTTTGAGGGGTGGGGTGGGGGGGGGGGGGGACGGGCGGGCCACTTCTATTGGTCTTTCATTTCTCTATTTTCATCCGTCTTTGTTCTTTGGCTCCTGTGGGCCTCCCATCGCGGTGGCCTCTGTCGTCGCCAGAGCACCAGCTCTGGGCACACGTGCCCCAGAGCTCCAGTTCGGTGATTGGACACATCAGTCCAGCCGCTCCGCGGCACGTGGAATCTTCCTAGGCCAGAGATTGAACCGGTGCCCCTTGCACTGCAAGGCGGTGTCCTTACCCACTGGACCACCAGGGAAGCCCACTTACTGAATTTTGCTGGGGCTTCCCTGGTGGCTCAGATGGTAAAGAATCTGCCTGTAATGCGGGAGGCCTGGGTTCCATCCCTGGAAAAGGGAACAGAAGATCCTCTGGAAAAGGGAATGGCTACCCACATCAGTATTCTTGCCTGGGGAATTCCATGGACAGAGGAGGCTGTCAGGCTTATAATCCATGGGGTCTCAAAGAGTTGAACATGATTGAGCGACTTTCACTTGCACTCAGTTTTGTTAATGCAGTTTTTTTCCCCCAAATTTCAAACTATTAGTGTGTTGATCTGTTTGAAAATATAGGTGATCATATTGTTTTCCAAAGATATCTTTTTCCATAGGAATAAAGTGGTTTAAACTTATCAATTAAGGTCAGTGTGAAATTGTGCTTTGGTTCTTTCTTTAGTCGTATTAAGATATAATGGACAAATAATGTGTAAGACATGTAGAACAGTCAGTGTGACATCTTGATACACGTATGCAGTGAGGAAGGATTTTTTCCACCCAGTTAATTCACACATTCATCACCTCACATATTCCCTGCTCGTTTACTTAAGTTCTACTCTCTAGCAAGTTTTGACTATATAACACAGTGCTAGGAACTATAATCACCAAATTACATATTAGATCCTATTACAGATCATTTTTTTTGGAAACATTTATTTATTTATATTTATTTATTTATTTTAAATATTTATTTATTTAGGCTGGATCTTAGTTGCAGTCTGTGGGATCTAGCTCCCTGACCAGGGATTGAACCCAGGCCCCCTGCATTGGAGGCTGGAGTCTTAGCCACTGGACCACCAGGGAAGTCCCCCTATTACAGATCTTATAACTGAAAGTTTACGCCCTATTACTAACTTCTCCCTATTCATTCCCTTCCCCCCAAGCCGCAGGCAACCACTTTTCTATCTGGTTTTTTGAAAGAATATTTATTTACTATTGGCCACACCGAGTCTTCGTTGCAGCACACGGGATCTTGGATCTTCATGGTAGCATGCAGCATCTTTTAGTTACAGCATGCAAACTCTAAGCTGTGGCATGTGAGGTCTAGTTCTCTGACCAAGGATAAAACCTGGGCTCCCTGTATTGGGAGTCTTAGCCACTGAACCACCAGGGAAGTCCCTACTCTCTGACTTCTGTACCTTGGCTATTATGAATAATGCTGCAGTGAACATGGGAATACAGATCTCTCTCTGAGATAATGGTTCCTCTTATTTGGATATATACCTGGAAGTGGGCTCTCTGGATCACATGGTAGTTCTAGGTTCAGTTTCTTGAGGAATCTCCATGCTCTTCCACAGTGGTTGCACTAGTTTGCATTCCCACGAACACTACATAAGGGTTCATTTTATTTTCCCACATCCTCCCCGGTGTTTGTTATCTCGTGTCTTCTTGGTAATAGTCATCCTAAAAGCTGGGAGTGGACATCTCATCATGGTTTTGATTTTTTTTTTAAAAGTGGTTTAAACTTATCAATTAAGGTCAGTGTGAAATTGTGCTTTGGTTCTTTCTTTAGTCGTATTAAGATATAATGGACAAATAATGTGTAAGACATGTAGAACAGTCAGTGTGACATCTTGATACACGTATGCAGTGAGGAAGGATTTTTTCCACCCAGTTAATTCACACATTCATCACCTCACATATTCCCTGCTCGTTTACTTAAGTTCTACTCTCTAGCAAGTTTTGACTATATAACACAGTGCTAGGAACTATAATCACCAAATTACATATTAGATCCTATTACAGATCATTTTTTTTGGAAACATTTATTTATTTATATTTATTTATTTATTTTAAATATTTATTTATTTAGGCTGGATCTTAGTTGCAGTCTGTGGGATCTAGCTCCCTGACCAGGGATTGAACCCAGGCCCCCTGCATTGGAGGCTGGAGTCTTAGCCACTGGACCACCAGGGAAGTCCCCCTATTACAGATCTTATAACTGAAAGTTTACGCCCTATTACTAACTTCTCCCTATTCATTCCCTTCCCCCCAAGCCGCAGGCAACCACTTTTCTATCTGGTTTTTTTTTGAAAGAATATTTATTTACTATTGGCCACACCGAGTCTTCGTTGCAGCACACGGGATCTTGGATCTTCATGGTAGCATGCAGCATCTTTTAGTTACAGCATGCAAACTCTAAGCTGTGGCATGTGAGGTCTAGTTCTCTGACCAAGGATAAAACCTGGGCTCCCTGTATTGGGAGTCTTAGCCACTGAACCACCAGGGAAGTCCCTACTCTCTGACTTCTGTACCTTGGCTATTATGAATAATGCTGCAGTGAACATGGGAATACAGATCTCTCTCTGAGATAATGGTTCCTCTTATTTGGATATATACCTGGAAGTGGGCTCTCTGGATCACATGGTAGTTCTAGGTTCAGTTTCTTGAGGAATCTCCATGCTCTTCCACAGTGGTTGCACTAGTTTGCATTCCCACGAACACTACATAAGGGTTCATTTTATTTTCCCACATCCTCCCCGGTGTTTGTTATCTCGTGTCTTCTTGGTAATAGTCATCCTAACAGCTGTGAGATGACATCTCATCATGGTTTTGACTTGTGTTTCCGTGATGATTAGTGATGTTGAACATCTTTTCCTATACTTGGTGGCCTTTTGTGTGTCTTGTAAAAATGTCAATTCAGGTCGTTTGTCCATTTTCAAATTGGGTTATTTGGTTTTTTGCTATTGAGTTGTATGGATCCCTTGTATATTTTAGATATTAATCCCTTATTGAACGTGTAGCTCCCAAATATTTTCTCCTTTGCATAGATTGCCTTTTCATTTGGGTGATGATTTCCTTTGCTGAGCAGAGCTTGTAGTTTGATGTGGTCCCTCATGTTTATTTTGTTTTTGTTGCCTTTTCTTTTAGTATCAAATCCAAAAGATCATTGCTAAGACTAATGTCAAGGAGCTTATACCCATGTTTGCTTCTAAAAGTTGACTGGTTTCAGGTCATATGTTCCAATTTTAATTCATTTTAAGTGGATTTTTGTGGATGGTAAAAATATGAGTCCAGTTTCACCCTTTTGCATGTGGCTGCCCAGTTTTCCCAACACTATTTATTGAAGAGACTATCCTTTCTCTATTTTGGGTTCCTTTGGTATATATTAATAACCATATATGGATGGGGTTATTTTTGGTTTCTATTATGATTCACTGATCCATGTGCCCGTTTTTAATACTGATAGAGTACTGTTTTAGTTATTATAGCTTTTTTTTTTTTAATTTTGGCTTCTTTTATTGGTCCTTCATTTATTTATTTTCATCCATCTTTATTCATTGGCCTGTGTGGTCCTCCCATTGCAGTGGCCTCTCTTGTTGCAGAGTACTAGCTCTGGGCGCATTGCACTCCAGAGTGCTGGCTCCTAATTGGATACACTGGTCCAGCCGTTCCACAGCACATGAGATCTTCCCAGGCCAGGGATTGAACTGGTGCCCCTTGCAGATCTCTCTCTGAGATAATGGTTCCTCTTATTTGGATATATACCTGGAAGTGGGCTCTCTGGATCACATGGTAGTTCTAGGTTCAGTTTCTTGAGGAATCTCCATGCTCTTCCACAGTGGTTGCACTAGTTTGCATTCCCACGAACACTACATAAGGGTTCATTTTATTTTCCCACATCCTCCCCGGTGTTTGTTATCTCGTGTCTTCTTGGTAATAGTCATCCTAACAGCTGTGAGATGACATCTCATCATGGTTTTGACTTGTGTTTCCGTGATGATTAGTGATGTTGAACATCTTTTCCTATACTTGGTGGCCTTTTGTGTGTCTTGTAAAAATGTCAATTCAGGTCGTTTGTCCATTTTCAAATTGGGTTATTTGGTTTTTTGCTATTGAGTTGTATGGATCCCTTGTATATTTTAGATATTAATCCCTTATTGAACGTGTAGCTCCCAAATATTTTCTCCTTTGCATAGATTGCCTTTTCATTTGGGTGATGATTTCCTTTGCTGAGCAGAGCTTGTAGTTTGATGTGGTCCCTCATGTTTATTTTGTTTTTGTTGCCTTTTCTTTTAGTATCAAATCCAAAAGATCATTGCTAAGACTAATGTCAAGGAGCTTATACCCATGTTTGCTTCTAAAAGTTGACTGGTTTCAGGTCATATGTTCCAATTTTAATTCATTTTAAGTGGATTTTTGTGGATGGTAAAAATATGAGTCCAGTTTCACCCTTTTGCATGTGGCTGCCCAGTTTTCCCAACACTATTTATTGAAGAGACTATCCTTTCTCTATTTTGGGTTCCTTTGGTATATATTAATAACCATATATGGATGGGGTTATTTTTGGTTTCTATTATGATTCACTGATCCATGTGCCCGTTTTTAATACTGATAGAGTACTGTTTTAGTTATTATAGCTTTTTTTTTTTTTAATTTTGGCTTCTTTTATTGGTCCTTCATTTATTTATTTTCATCCATCTTTATTCATTGGCCTGTGTGGTCCTCCCATTGCAGTGGCCTCTCTTGTTGCAGAGTACTAGCTCTGGGCGCATTGCACTCCAGAGTGCTGGCTCCTAATTGGATACACTGGTCCAGCCGTTCCACAGCACATGAGATCTTCCCAGGCCAGGGATTGAACTGGTGCCCCTTGCAGTGCAAGGCAGACTCTTTACCCACTGGGCCACCAGGGAAGCTCTGCATGGATTTTTAAGGATCGGAGATAATATACAATGCTAGGTCCCTAAACGGTAGAATTGATTTTAAATTACTTATATTTACTTTTGTCCAGGAAAGAGCTAGAGAATCTAGTATTAAATTAACAATAATAATGAGTGTTATTAGGGAATTCTATTAATTTTATTAAAAGTAAACATAAATTCACATCATATCATCTTGATTTCATATTTTGTGTTGAAGATAGTTATTTTAAGCCTACTTAATAGAAGATGACTTAATTTTTGAATGAATTCCTTGTAAAATTTTTAAAAATGGAAAAGGTTAAACTAACAATTTTTTAAAATAAATAGTTCAGAATTTACAACTGGACAAAAGTATTTATTTTCCTTTCAAATTGCTCTGAAAGCATGGTTTTACTTACCTGATGCATCACTTACTGTCTCATTTTAATCTGATAAAATGTGCCTTCCAGAGGATAGATTTTAATTTTCTTTGTTTTGACTTAATATGCTACCTGTTAAAATAACTAGGAGTGAAACCTTGCCTTTGATATGAAGGGAGAAAGGATCATCATTTGAAGTTGTTTTTTATCAGTTATTTAGATGTTAACTATTGTTAAAGGGAAGAAAAAAACCCTAAGAAGTCTTTCTGTTTGCATTTATGCCAATAAGTAGAAATCTCAAGATTGGATTTTTCTTGGCCAAGCAACATATCTATCACCTCCAAATGTTTCTCCTTACTTTCTTTATTATTTCTTTATTATTATTTTTGTGTGTGGAACAAAAACATTTATCATAGATCTACTGCTTTAACAAATTAAAAAATAAATATACAATACAGTATTTCTAACCATGGGCACTATGCTATATAGTTGATCTGTGAGGTCGATTTAAAAAATAATATGCCAAGGAAAACTGGAGAATCATATATTTTACCTTAATAAGTCAAAAAGGTAATGTCATTTCGCAAGCATTCTTTAGAAGAGCAATAATCTTTTTATGTAACAGACTTTTAAACACTTATTAAATCCAGCTGCCCAGTGGGTTTCTTCTCCCTCTTGGCTGAATTTTGTATTATTGTTGTTTAGTCACTACGTTGTGTCCAACTCTTTGTGACCCCATGAACTGTAGTTCACCAGACTCCTCTGTCTGTGGAATTCTCTAGGCAAAAATACTGAAGTGGGTTGCTATTTCCTTTTCCAAGGGATTTTCCCCACCCAGGGATCAAACCTGTGCTCCTGCATTGGCAGGCAGATTCTTTACCTCTGGGCCACCAGAGAAGCCCTGAATTTTGTGTGCTCTTGCCTTATTTCATCATAGTTTTAGCCCTCTGTCTGCATTTTAGTGAAGGTATTGGTCAGTGGTTTCTGCTTTATATATGTAGAATTGTACTTGAGTATTCATCTGTGACGTACTCCTTTGCTTCATTTTTGGATTTTTGAGATTCGTCCTTGTTGAGGCACAGTGTCCCAGGTCATTTATTTTCACTAGTGCACATTATCCCAGTATATACACACACTACCACTTAGCTGTCTGTTCCACTATTGACTAGCATTTGTGTTGTTTCCTGTTTCTTTGATATTCTTGAAGTAAGGTTATAAATATGTCTGTCTCCTCATGTACATGTGCATGATTTTCTCTTGAGAATTTATCTAGTAGTGAGAATATGGAGTCACACAATGTATAGTTTCAAATAAGTGTTTTCCAGATCAGTTGTAATAACTGTGACAACTAAAAATCCTACCAGCTGTATGTGAGAATTCCTATTGTTTCAGTTCTTTGCCAACACTTGTTATTGCTCTAGTACATTTGTAATGTGACTGTTGGCCATAGAGTTGCAGTGAACCTGAGTTTAAATCCAGGTTATAGCATGCAACCTTTAAATTAAATCATTTCAGCTTGCTGTGTTCTTGTCATGATTAAATGATGGAGCATATTAAATGATGCTTATGCATCCATAAATTATTATTGCTATTTTTATTAATACCTATTCCTTGTGATAAACTTTGACTCTTTAAGAAAATTAAAGATAAAAGACTTATTCATCATATATTTAGAATAATCCCAACTTCCTTTCTGACAATGTCACTTGATGAATGCATATACTATATAATGCATACATATTTTACACACATTCACCTGTAGATACATTGAGGAACAAAGCACTTCTATCAGTATTTGTGGTGGAGAATATTCTGTTGGTTTGGCTGAAAACAAAAATATTGAGATATATAGAACTGTTTATCTTTTGTGTTGAATAAGCGTTTAGTCCAGGAACATTCCTTTCTGGTTTTCCTTAAAGGCAGACAGGGATAGTTTCCATTCCTGACAGTTTTCTGAGGGTCTCTGTGATAGATTAAAAATGGTTTCAAGTTGTTTGACACTCCTTGTATTGAGAGCTCCATTTCTTCTCCGTTTGAATCAGGGCTGGCCTGCGTACTTTGATCAACAGAGCACAGCAGAAGTGAGGATGTCGGTTCTGGGATGAGACTCTAAGAGGTCTGACAGCCTTTTCCTTGGTCTCCTGGAGTCCTGATCACAAGTCAACCATCAGATAAAAACCCTCATGACCATGCTGGAAAAAACACGTGGAGAGGTCCTAAGATTGTATAGTGAGGAGAGGAGCGCAACTAAACCTAACCATCTGCAACGTTGCTAAGACATTGGGCTAGTGAGGGATGCAGCTCTGAATAGCCTCCAGCCTAGCCCAGCCACTGGCTGGGTAGCATGAGTGACCCACATTCACCCAAGTGAATAGCACTTGTGGCTGAATACCATATGGAGCTGGAGATGGAAGACTCATCTGGCCCAGCCTTTCCCAAATCCTAAAATATAACTTTAGAAGGTGCTGTTTTGAGCTACTGGGTATTGAGGCATTTTTGTCACACAGGAGGACATAACTGAGTCGATTTTCAAGGATGGTGCCTGGGGTGGTGGAATGCTGCATTATTCTGTTTCAGGCCAGCTTGAATTCTCATGTTTGATTCTAAAAATGGAGATTCCTTGTGTATGTCAAAGACCAACAGCTATTCTGACAGTGACTTGTGAGTTTTAATCAAGTCTCAAAAAACTAAGAATTGTGGTCTTTTAGCAACACAGTTTGTCCAACTCAGCCTTTGAAGTAGTATGAACGAATAGATTATAAAAAGCTCGCATGACTTCTGTGATGTCAGTCTCAAAATAGCTTCTCAGAAAATTATAAAACCTCTTTTACAATGTCACTTGATGAATGCATACATATATGATACTACACATTCACCTGTAGATACATTGAGGAACAAAGCACTTCTATCAGTATTTGTGGTGGAGAATATTCTGTTGGTTTGGCTGAAAACAAAAATATTGAGATATATAGAACTGTTTATCTTTTGTGTTGAATAAGCGTTTAGTCCAGGAACATTCCTTTCTGGTTTTCCTTAAAGGCAGACAGGGATAGTTTCCATTCCTGACAGTTTTCTGAGGGTCTCTGTGATAGATTAAAAATGGTTTCAAGTTGTTTGACACTCCTTGTATTGAGAGCTCCATTTCTTCTCCGTTTGAATCAGGGCTGGCCTGCGTACTTTGATCAACAGAGCACAGCAGAAGTGAGGATGTCGGTTCTGGGATGAGACTCTAAGAGGTCTGACAGCCTTTTCCTTGGTCTCCTGGAGTCCTGATCACAAGTCAACCATCAGATAAAAACCCTCATGACCATGCTGGAAAAAACACGTGGAGAGGTCCTAAGATTGTATAGTGAGGAGAGGAGCGCAACTAAACCTAACCATCTGCAACGTTGCTAAGACATTGGGCTAGTGAGGGATGCAGCTCTGAATAGCCTCCAGCCTAGCCCAGCCACTGGCTGGGTAGCATGAGTGACCCACATTCACCCAAGTGAATAGCACTTGTGGCTGAATACCATATGGAGCTGGAGATGGAAGACTCATCTGGCCCAGCCTTTCCCAAATCCTAAAATATAACTTTAGAAGGTGCTGTTTTGAGCTACTGGGTATTGAGGCATTTTTGTCACACAGGAGGACATAACTGAGTCGATTTTCAAGGATGGTGCCTGGGGTGGTGGAATGCTGCATTATTCTGTTTCAGGCCAGCTTGAATTCTCATGTTTGATTCTAAAAATGGAGATTCCTTGTGTATGTCAAAGACCAACAGCTATTCTGACAGTGACTTGTGAGTTTTAATCAAGTCTCAAAAAACTAAGAATTGTGGTCTTTTAGCAACACAGTTTGTCCAACTCAGCCTTTGAAGTAGTATGAACGAATAGATTATAAAAAGCTCGCATGACTTCTGTGATGTCAGTCTCAAAATAGCTTCTCAGTTATCCTACTTTAATTATATTTTATTATTTGCTGGTTAAACCCTGTGTAAGCATTTTCACGTTCTTAGCTAAAATGTTCTCTTAAAGTATAGTTTGTTTTATTGGAATCAAATTACATCTTTAAGCTTTAAGCGAGGTCTTCTAGTTCAGCCATTCTTGGATGTAGTGGAGAAGTCCCTACTACACTGCTTACATCTCTGTAACTTTACGGCCTTCATGTCTCTGGTTTTGTCATCTGTTGGTCTCTTGTTTTCCATACATTTTCCTTGAGTTTCCAATAAAATAATTACCCTTCTCTGTATTTTAAAATTTCTAATAGTATATTTTGGCAATTAGTACAGAGGATGACGGCTTCCCTGAGGGCTCAGTGGGTAAAGAATCTGCCTGCAATGTACGAGACATTGGAGACATGGGTTTGATCCCTGGGTCAAGAAGATCCCTAGAAGAAAGAAGCGGCAACCCCATTCTAGTATTCTTGACTGAAAATCTCATGGACAGAGGAGCCTGGAGGACGCAGTCCAAAGGGTTACAAAGAGTTGGACTTCACTGAGCGACTAAGCACATGTAGGATGGAATAAATTTCCTCTTCTCGACGCTGTCTGATCCTAGCATTTTGTTGAGTTTATGACTTAGGGCAGTCCACTGGGATGATGTCCTGAAAATTTGTCTTCCCAGTGATTGTAGACATCCTGAATATGATTTCTCACTGTCAGGTGTCCTAGAAGTTCATCTAGCCTTTTCCTTTCCTGAACCAGCATACCAAACACTGCCTCTGAAACCCTCAGTTTCTGACTGGGGTCCTAGTTCAAGCAGCACAAAACCAAATTAGCTCAGAATTGCAACCCTGTATCCACTAGACTTTGGGCATCTTCTGGCCAGTGATACTTGCTAAACTTACCAGTCAGATCAGATTCTCCAGAGAGGCCCTTGGCCTAGAAAGGATGTGTACCCTTGGTGATTCTGCCCTACTGCATACCCTTGACTTGTACGATATGTTTTCAACTTATCTTCATGCCTTATGGCCACGTAGCATAGCCTAGGATGACTCCAGGCCAAGCTTTTCCCCCAGGAAATGTTAAAAAAAACCAAACCCTCTCTCTTATGGAACTAGTCAAACATACACAAAATCAAGAGAATAGAAAAGTAAATCCCCTGTACTTATCACTTGGCTTCAGCAATTTTCAGTACATGTCCAATCTTGTTTCATCTGTATTCCTAACTGTTCTTACCTCTTTTTCTTCACTCTCTTGGATTATTTTAAAGCAAATCAAGGATATCGTATCACTTAATCATAAATGTCTTCAGTATTTACCTCTAAAAGTTAAAAGAGTTTTAAAACTGTAATACTGTTATCAGGAATGACATTTCAGGAGACAGTGTATCCCAGGAAAATAGCTTGAGCCTCTACAATATTATTAATGTAGGTTTGAATTGCTTTTCTTAAAAAGCACTGCCTATGCTTATTTATACAGTCTAAAATCTTCCAGTAGTTCATCTTCATTCACTTGGCATGCACTATGGAAAGATATTTAAGGATCATTTACAAACTCTGTTTCCTGTGTAATCACTTTCTTATATATGAACATTTAATGAGATCGATTTGAGTACTCATCTTTCAGGAAGGAAATTCCATTGTTCAAAACATCTCTACCCAGGGAAAATGATGTTTAGTATTTATCCCTTTGTCTCCCATTTTTCAAGCCAGCTCCCCATCCACATAAAAATATTACTTTTAGTGCCTGTTTTTAGAAATGAAAAGCCGCTATTATCAAAAGGGTTTTTAAACAGCTTTGTTGAGGTCTAATTTACATACATAAAATGCAGTTACTTTAAGTGGATAATTCAATGAGTTTTGAAAAATATGTGCAATCATGTAACAGACACCACAATCAAGAGATAGAACAATTATGTCCTCCTTAGAAGTTCCCATATGTCTCTACGAATAGTTTATGGGTTGGCTATGGAACTGACCAAACTGCTATCTATCACTATAGTTTTATCTTTTTTAGAATTTCATGTAAATGGAATCTTTTGTATCTAGTGTCGTTCACCGAGCACAGTGTTTTTGCACATCGTTGTTTGTAACAGTAATTATTCTTTTTGTTGCTGTTTATCCATTCACAGTTGATGGATGTTTGAATGCTTTCCCATTTTGGGCTGTTGTGAATAAAACTTCTATGAAAATTGAAGTATAGGTCTTCGCATAGATCTATGCTTCATTTCTCTTAGCTGTAAATACCTGGGAGTGAAAGTACTGGGTCATATGATAAGTGTGTGTTACCTTTATAAGAAGCTACCAAATTGTTTTCTATAATGGCTGAACCAATTTGCATTTCCACCAGTAAATTATGAAATATCCATGATCCATTTTGAGTTAATTTTTGTGTATGATGCCAAGTAAAGGTTCAGAATCATTTTATTTTTGCATATGGATATTCAGTTTGTACAACCTCATTCTTGAAAAGGTTTTCATTACCTTATTTAATTGTCTTGGCATCTCTGATGAAAGTCAGTTAACCATATATGCATGAGGTGATTTCCGGGCTATCGTTATGTTTATCTTTATTGTATATATTTTCATTCTCTATATCTGTCTTTAGTCAATACCACACTATTTGGATTATTATAGCTCTACAGTGAAATGTGTGAATTTCTGTAAACATTCTATCAGGGTTTTTGTTAGAATTGCATTGAATCTGTAGATCAATTTGGGAACAAAGACAGTAGATTCTAGCAGCCTTCTTGAAGGTTGACATCAGCAACTTGTTGCTATAATTCTACTATCTCTTTTTAAAATGGAAAAGAGAATGACAGGGCACATCTGTCCAGATTTTGTATCTGTACTTAGTTGTTGTTGTTGTTCATTCACTAAGTTGTGTCTGACTCTTTGCAGCTCCATGGACTTCAGCACACCAGGCTTTGCTATCCTTCATTATCTCCTGGATCTGTGCTTGGCATGTCTTCACCAAATGCTAATGAGCCTGCAGCCTTCCTTAATAAGACAACATCTTTCCAGAAGTTTACAAGGGCAAATGGAAATTTGGATGTATGTCAAGATTATTCAAGCATTCATTTTATAAATATTTATTAAGGTTGTACTATATGCCAGGTATAGTCCTAGGTTAGAGCATTTAACGAAGCAGACACATATCCCTTCCCTAAAAGGGCCTATCTTCTAGCCTTAGAAAGAACCGTCAGTGTCTAGGATTGATTTAAAGTAGAACCTTGAAAAATATTCTACCTCTCGATCTTGTACTATCTCTTCTAAGAAAGTATCTGAAGAAAATAATCAGATGTTGTCAAAAATTATGTAAAAATATTCATCGCAATATTTATGATAGAAAACTCCTTACCCACCCACCCCTAAACTTCCATACTTAGTGTAGTGTGTATGTGCTCAGTTGCTTCACTCGTATCTGACTCTTTGCAACTTAGTGAACCACAGCCCACCAGGCCGCTCTGTCCATGGGATTCTCCAGATGGGAATACTTGAGTGGGTTGCCATGTGGGATCTGGTCTTCCCAATCCAGAGACTGAACTAGCAGCTCCTGCATTGCAGCAGCTTCTTTACTGCTGAGCCACTGGGGAAGCCCACTTAATGCAGGGGAATGATTAAATAACTGGTGATCTGTACATTTGATGAAATATATAATGATTGAAAATTTAAATTTTAGAAGACTGTAAGACCACAGGAGAGATAATTTAAAATGCCAGATCATTTCCTAATTAGACTGAACCAAATTACACCCATCAGCAGTGCTTGAATGTATCCGTCTAATTTTACAGTTGCTGTAGTGAGTCTGTGTGTGTGTGTGTGTATATTTTGTGGAATTACGCACTAAAGCCAAAGCCAGTTTAGATGACAAAAGTGGTATCTCATTTTAATTTTAAATTCTTTGATTGCTACTGACAATGAATAATTTTGTTAGTCTCTTTAGGCTATTTGTGTATGTCTTTTGTAAACTGTTTTTATTTTTAAAATGAATTTGGATAAATTCTACAAGTTTGATCTATTGAAAAGGCACCTGGTTAGTGAGGTTTTTGTGCTTTTACAGAGAAATCTATCATGCTACAATATAAAAGTTTTTAAATAGTTTTTAGGTTTACTTAGAAAGTCATTCATTTAACAGTACTTTAAATTGGAAAAAACTCACACCAAATTAATTTGAGCAGTCAATATGCCAGGTATAGTCCTAGGTTAGAGCATTTAACGAAGCAGACACATATCCCTTCCCTAAAAGGGCCTATCTTCTAGCCTTAGAAAGAACCGTCAGTGTCTAGGATTGATTTAAAGTAGAACCTTGAAAAATATTCTACCTCTCGATCTTGTACTATCTCTTCTAAGAAAGTATCTGAAGAAAATAATCAGATGTTGTCAAAAATTATGTAAAAATATTCATCGCAATATTTATGATAGAAAACTCCTTACCCACCCACCCCTAAACTTCCATACTTAGTGTAGTGTGTATGTGCTCAGTTGCTTCACTCGTATCTGACTCTTTGCAACTTAGTGAACCACAGCCCACCAGGCCGCTCTGTCCATGGGATTCTCCAGATGGGAATACTTGAGTGGGTTGCCATGTGGGATCTGGTCTTCCCAATCCAGAGACTGAACTAGCAGCTCCTGCATTGCAGCAGCTTCTTTACTGCTGAGCCACTGGGGAAGCCCACTTAATGCAGGGGAATGATTAAATAACTGGTGATCTGTACATTTGATGAAATATATAATGATTGAAAATTTAAATTTTAGAAGACTGTAAGACCACAGGAGAGATAATTTAAAATGCCAGATCATTTCCTAATTAGACTGAACCAAATTACACCCATCAGCAGTGCTTGAATGTATCCGTCTAATTTTACAGTTGCTGTAGTGAGTCTGTGTGTGTGTGTGTGTATATTTTGTGGAATTACGCACTAAAGCCAAAGCCAGTTTAGATGACAAAAGTGGTATCTCATTTTAATTTTAAATTCTTTGATTGCTACTGACAATGAATAATTTTGTTAGTCTCTTTAGGCTATTTGTGTATGTCTTTTGTAAACTGTTTTTATTTTTAAAATGAATTTGGATAAATTCTACAAGTTTGATCTATTGAAAAGGCACCTGGTTAGTGAGGTTTTTGTGCTTTTACAGAGAAATCTATCATGCTACAATATAAAAGTTTTTAAATAGTTTTTAGGTTTACTTAGAAAGTCATTCATTTAACAGTACTTTAAATTGGAAAAAACTCACACCAAATTAATTTGAGCAGTCAATACTCATCCTTTCTCCATATTTATTTGCTATTTAAAAAGCTTACTCTTAGGTAGGACATAACTTGCTGTGTTGTTGATTTTGCTGATTGTTTTAAGTATTTTAAAATATGTATTTGTTGCATATTTGAGCACTGTATATTCAGCTCCTGTTTTTGCATGTGTCTGCTTCTATCACTTTTGACCTGAAATTTTAATTTGAGGGAATTCCCTGGCAGTCCAGTGGTTAGGACTCTGTACTTCCACTGCTGGACCCCAGGCTCAATCTTCGGTTGGGGAACTAAGATCCAGCAAGCCCCATGGTGCGGCTAATAATAATAATAAATTTTAATTAGAGAAATAAAAATCAAACTAATATGCCAGGGCCAAAAGAAATTGTTAAATGTACAGCTAAGACGTGGAAAGCACTCACCGATTTAGAGAATTTCTTCTCTAAAGTAGAATGAGAAGTTGTGGAAATGTACCACATCATTGTGCTCAGGCACATATAGAGTTGGAGTTAATGTGACCTGTTTAGAAGACGTGAGAGCTGGTTCACAGGGAGAAGGGGGTTGGCCCTGAAGAAAGACAAGGACAGGTGGGACCAGACTGTGGGAACTGCAGGTGCCATGCTGGGGGGTTTGAAATTCTTTCTGTAGTTAATTGGTAGCAACGAAGAATATACATTTAGAAAAGTGACATTCCTATTGCAGAGGGCCCAGGTTTGATCCTCGTGGAAACTTAAGATCCCATATGTGGCAAGGATGTGATGAGAAAACATAAAAATATTTTGTTGGTAGTCTTGGGTTGTGGAATTAGTAAAAAATTTCAAATTTTAATTTTAAATTCTTTGATTGCTACTGACAATGAATAATTTTGTTAGTCTCTTTAGGCTATTTGTGTATGTCTTTTGTAAACTGTTTTTATTTTTAAAATGAATTTGGATAAATTCTACAAGTTTGATCTATTGAAAAGGCACCTGGTTAGTGAGGTTTTTGTGCTTTTACAGAGAAATCTATCATGCTACAATATAAAAGTTTTTAAATAGTTTTTAGGTTTACTTAGAAAGTCATTCATTTAACAGTACTTTAAATTGGAAAAAACTCACACCAAATTAATTTGAGCAGTCAATACTCATCCTTTCTCCATATTTATTTGCTATTTAAAAAGCTTACTCTTAGGTAGGACATAACTTGCTGTGTTGTTGATTTTGCTGATTGTTTTAAGTATTTTAAAATATGTATTTGTTGCATATTTGAGCACTGTATATTCAGCTCCTGTTTTTGCATGTGTCTGCTTCTATCACTTTTGACCTGAAATTTTAATTTGAGGGAATTCCCTGGCAGTCCAGTGGTTAGGACTCTGTACTTCCACTGCTGGACCCCAGGCTCAATCTTCGGTTGGGGAACTAAGATCCAGCAAGCCCCATGGTGCGGCTAATAATAATAATAAATTTTAATTAGAGAAATAAAAATCAAACTAATATGCCAGGGCCAAAAGAAATTGTTAAATGTACAGCTAAGACGTGGAAAGCACTCACCGATTTAGAGAATTTCTTCTCTAAAGTAGAATGAGAAGTTGTGGAAATGTACCACATCATTGTGCTCAGGCACATATAGAGTTGGAGTTAATGTGACCTGTTTAGAAGACGTGAGAGCTGGTTCACAGGGAGAAGGGGGTTGGCCCTGAAGAAAGACAAGGACAGGTGGGACCAGACTGTGGGAACTGCAGGTGCCATGCTGGGGGGTTTGAAATTCTTTCTGTAGTTAATTGGTAGCAACGAAGAATATACATTTAGAAAAGTGACATTCCTATTGCAGAGGGCCCAGGTTTGATCCCTCGTGGGGAAACTTAAGATCCCATATGTGGCAAGGATGTGATGAGAAAAACATAAAAATATTTTGTTGGTAGTCTTGGGTTGTGTATTCATAGCCAAGCTGTGAAGGGTCTCTCTCTTAGTCTTGGAAATATTCAGTCCAGGTCACTTGTGTTTGCTCCAGTGAGTTTGATCAAAGCAGAGGATGAGTCTAATCACTACTCACTTAAACAAAAGGAGATGTCCTGCTTTTAACAGGAAGGTTACCTGGGCTTCCCTGGTGACTCAGTGGATAAGAATCTGCCTGTCTATGCAGGAGACACAGGTTTGATCGCTGGTCCAAGAAGATCCCACATGCTGCAGAGCCACTAAGCCTGAGTTCCACAGCTATTGAGCCTGTGCTCTAGAGTCTGGGAGTTGCAACTCCTGAGCCCACATGTGGAAACTACTGAAACCCAAGTGCCCTAGAACCTGTACCACTGCAGTGAGAAGCCCATGCACTGCAATTCGAGAGTAGCCCCCACTCCCACAACTAGAGAAAAGCCTGCACAGCAACATAGGCCCAACCCAGACAAAATAAATACATGAAAAATTTAAATAAAGTTAACCCACTCTGATATTCTTGCCTGGAAAATCCTCTGGACATAGAAGTCTGGTGGGTTACAGTCCATGGGTTCATAAAAGAGTCAGACACAACTTAGCAGCTAAACAAACAGCATAGACAATTAAAAAATCAAAGCCCCCTAAAGGATATCCACTACAGTCAAAAATATTACTGAGGTCAGCAAAGAAGAGTTCTGTTTGAGTGGCTTCAGTGGGCTGTCCATGTTCACAGAAGTGTCCACTTTATCACTCCAGGCCTGCCATGGCTGCATGGTCCTTAATGGCATCCATTTTTACCATCCATCCAAGGTAGGACATAGAAGTGCCCCTATGATGGTGTGGTGACAAGTGTCTGATACACTCTTGCTCCAGTGAATAAGTTTCTTTGGATCACTAAGACCCAGATTCTATAGGACTAGAAGACTCTCACTTAAAATAATAAGAGAATTCAACCAAGCATCTAGTTGTCCCCTGAAAGTCAGGCAAGGAAGGCCCCCTTGAGGGAGGTCTTCAGGGGGGTCTACAGCCAAGAATGAGGTCCATTCTTGGCTGTAGTTTAGGCAGCATGGAAAGGTCTAAGATGAGCTCTCCCCTTTTCTGTGCTGATTAGCAACTCATCTGTGAAAGGAGGGGGACAGTCAAGATTAAAGACTGCAGAAGGGCTTTCCTGGTAGTCCAGTGGGTAGAGAGTTCACATTGCAGTCCAAGGGGCATAGGTTCGATTCCTGGCCTGGGAAGATCCCACGTGCTGAGGAGCAGTTGGACCGGTGTGTCCAATTACAAGCCAGTGCTCTGGGGCGCTTGCACCCAGAGCCAGTGCTGCAGTGAGAGAGGCCACTGCGATGGGAGGCCCACACAGGCCAAAAGGATAAAGATGGGTGAAAATAACTAAATTTAAAAAACAATAAAAGATGCCAAAAAGAAAAGACTGGAGGATGCCTCTGCTGTTTGGGTTTGGGTCAGATATTCCTTTAATATTTCACTGAACTGAGGACCAGAAATCATTTGCACTGGAACCCTGAAAGAACCCCACTCCCACAACTAGAGAAAAGCCTGCACAGCAACATAGGCCCAACCCAGACAAAATAAATACATGAAAAATTTAAATAAAGTTAACCCACTCTGATATTCTTGCCTGGAAAATCCTCTGGACATAGAAGTCTGGTGGGTTACAGTCCATGGGTTCATAAAAGAGTCAGACACAACTTAGCAGCTAAACAAACAGCATAGACAATTAAAAAATCAAAGCCCCCTAAAGGATATCCACTACAGTCAAAAATATTACTGAGGTCAGCAAAGAAGAGTTCTGTTTGAGTGGCTTCAGTGGGCTGTCCATGTTCACAGAAGTGTCCACTTTATCACTCCAGGCCTGCCATGGCTGCATGGTCCTTAATGGCATCCATTTTTACCATCCATCCAAGGTAGGACATAGAAGTGCCCCTATGATGGTGTGGTGACAAGTGTCTGATACACTCTTGCTCCAGTGAATAAGTTTCTTTGGATCACTAAGACCCAGATTCTATAGGACTAGAAGACTCTCACTTAAAATAATAAGAGAATTCAACCAAGCATCTAGTTGTCCCCTGAAAGTCAGGCAAGGAAGGCCCCCTTGAGGGAGGTCTTCAGGGGGGTCTACAGCCAAGAATGAGGTCCATTCTTGGCTGTAGTTTAGGCAGCATGGAAAGGTCTAAGATGAGCTCTCCCTTTGCTGTGCTGATTAGCAACTCATCTGTGAAAGGAGGGGGACAGTCAAGATTAAAGACTGCAGAAGGGCTTTCCTGGTAGTCCAGTGGGTAGAGAGTTCACATTGCAGTCCAAGGGGCATAGGTTCGATTCCTGGCCTGGGAAGATCCCACGTGCTGAGGAGCAGTTGGACCGGTGTGTCCAATTACAAGCCAGTGCTCTGGGGCGCTTGCACCCAGAGCCAGTGCTGCAGTGAGAGAGGCCACTGCGATGGGAGGCCCACACAGGCCAAAAGGATAAAGATGGGTGAAAATAACTAAATTTAAAAAACAATAAAAGATGCCAAAAAGAAAAGACTGGAGGATGCCTCTGCTGTTTGGGTTTGGGTCAGATATTCCTTTAATATTTCACTGAACTGAGGACCAGAAATCATTTCCCTGGTTTCAAAATGACACACTTAAATAAGATGGGACACCTTGCCAGAAAGATAGAAATTTAAGTGTATGTGAATGTTATTCAGTCATTTATTCAACAAGTATTCATTTAGGGTGTACAATGTGTCAGGGACTATTTAAGAACTGCAATATTTAACAAAACAAAAATCACTGCTTTATTAAAAGCTTATATTCTAGGCTCTGTTTATACTAAAACCTTTGTATACAACCACCAACACATGGGATAGTAAAGAATGGGTCGTGGGTGAATGTGTTAGACTCCCTCTGGGTTACTGGCAACTGCAAAAGTGAAACAACTCTGGAAAGGAAGTTCCCATCCTGTTTGATCAGCAGTGAAGGCAGCTGTGTGTCACACCCACTTGAGTTACCAGCAGCCCTAAGGACTGGTTTCCATTCCCGAAGGTAGATCAGGCTTGGCAGTGTGGGCGTGGCCATTTGTGGGAAACAGGGCCTTACTTCCATCCGAAATTAGATGGCTAAGTTTCCCACTGTGGTCTGGGAAATTCCCTTCACTGAGGAATGGGGACCATGGAGAGGATCAGGATGAAGGGGGGTTAGAGACAGGCGGCGGACAGTGGGATGGTGTCAGAGAAGAGTGCTTTCAGGCTTTGTTTTGTTTTGTTTGATGAAGGGACATATTTGAGAGAGAGGAGATCTCTTTCACCTCTTGTCCAGAACATAGGAGCATAAGTTATGTTTGCTTTCAAATGCCAAATAAATAATGTAATTTATTATATAACTTTAATATTATTTTCCAAGTCATTTCCAAATTCATACACCTAAATCACTTCATCTGTATATTAATTGAAGTGTAGTTGATTTACAATGTGCTGATCTCTGCTGGACAGCAAAGGACTAAGTTATACACACATAAGCTTTCTTTTTTCAGTATTCTTTTCCATTATGGTTTATCCCAGGAGACTGGATATCATTCCTTGTGCTATGCAGTAGGACCTTGTGGTTTATCCATTCTAAATGTAATAGTTTGCAACTTCTGACCTCAAACTCGTGGTCTGTCCTGCTCCTTCCCCCTTCCCCTTTGGCAACCGTTAAGTCTTTTCTTGAGTCTGCCAGTCTCTTTCTGTTTCATAGGTATGTTCATTTGTGCTTTATTTTAGACTTCCCATATAACAGACATCATAGGTTATTTGTCTTTCTCTTTCTTACTTCACTTAGTGTGATAACCTCTACTTGCATTCATGTTGCTGCGCATGGCATTATTTTGTTCTTTTATATGGTTCTGTAGTATTCCATTGTGTAAATGTACCACATCGTTTTTATCCATTTATCTGTTGATGGACATCTGGATTTTTTCTATGTCTTGGCTACGCCATGTATTTTTTTTAGAATATTTTATTTATATTTATTTGGCTGCATTGAGACTCAGCTGTAGCACGTGAGCTCTAGTTCCCTGACCAGGGATCGAACCCAGATCCCTTGCATTGGGAGCACAGAGCCTCAGCCACTGGACCACCAGAGAATTCCCTACTCCATGTATTTTTTAATGATTATGTATTTATTTACTTATTTGTGGGTACACTGGGTCTTTGTGGTTGTGCTCAGGCTTTTTCTAGTTGTAGTGCACAGGCTTCTCATTGTGGTGGCTTCTCTTTTTGCAGAGCACAGGCTCTAGGGTGCATAGGCTTCAGTAGTTGTGGCACACAAGCTCTGTCATTGTGGTCCACAGGCTTGGTTACCCTACAGCATGTAGAATCTTCCTGGACCAGGGATCAAACCCATGTCTCCTGCATTGGCGGGTGGCTTCTTAACACTGGATCACAAGCAAAGTCCTACTTCATATCTTTTTTCAAAATTACAGTGATTTGAGAAAGCTTCCAAGTTGTTATATGGGAAATGTTAATAAGCACTCTATCAGAAAATAGAAAAGAAATCAGAACAATTCAAAATGGGTTTTGTGTTCTGAAATAAAACCGACATCAATTAGGGATGAAAATTTTTATGCAGTTGTTTTTAAATGGTAACAGTGTGTGTGTGTGTGTGTGTGTGTGTGTGTATATATATATATATATATATATATATATATATATATTAGGCACTCATTTGCTCTCCATAAAATGGGGGGATAAAGAGACATCCCACAAACAAGTGTGATAAAAGACATTCCATTTATTTTCAACTAGTCTCGAATTGGTCCTTACAGCATTTTCACCATGCTGAATCTGTGGGATAGTCCATCAGCTTCCACTCCTAGTCTATGTCTCTCAACTCAAGACTTCTCTGCCTACAGTATCACAATTCTTGCCTCTTCCTTTGTAGATGGGATAGGACTTGACTGGGCTGTTAGCGTGTGTTGGGTAGGTTTTGCCTAAGGTATTTTAATCAGCATGAAGTCTGTAATCAGTACAGCTCTTAGCATTTGCCTCTGCACACCACACCGACACTTTCCAAACTCTGCTGCTCATTAGAGTCTCTTGATCATCTTTAAATATCCTGATGCTTGGTTCCCACTCTTAAATGTTTCAATTTAGTGGTAATGGGATGCAACTTGGGCACTGGGATTTGAAAAATTCCCCCAATGCTCATCATATGCAGAAAGATTTGGGCACCACTGTAGTAGACTATTATTAAAGCACTCTGAGTATGAGCTGCTCTCTGACTACAAAGGAAGACCAGGCAAATCACTGAGACAAAGAGAATAGGACTGTTAAATGGCTCAATTGCGTCCAAAGGCAAGTGGTAAGAGATGGTCCAATGACATCATTGAAATAATTTTTACTATATTTTTTCTGTTCTTGATTTTATTTCATATCATTATTCTTAGCTCCAGGCTCAGAGCTTTCTCTTTCTCCCTGGCATAAACTTTTTACATATTTTTATAACTTTATCTCTTTGCGCTGTCATCTCTTGGCAAGTCCTGCATGTTTAATTTCTTGCTCTTTTTTGATGAATGAATCCCTGAAGGGTCCTATTGATACACTTTGCTAGAAGCACTGTTCACAGGTTTCTTGTGTTCCCAGTGTGAACATTACCTGGAACGAGGTGATGTCAGCCAGCAATGAGGAAAGGCAGTCTTGCCTGGATACCCAGCCCCAATCTGCACTGACCTGTTTTTTGTTGACGTCTTTGGAAACTAATCTCTAATTTGTTTTCCATTATCATTCCAAGATCTCCCACATTTCTCCACTGCCGCTTCTCCTTGCTATTTGTTGCTTTCCAGGCTCCTCTGTTATTGAATAACTATGCAGAAAAGAATTTCCTCAGAGGTATTGGATTGGATTTTTTCAAGATGTAAACAAGAAAATGTCCTTTTTTTATTAATGAACTATGCTGGCAGTTTGGTCTAGGTTGGCCTGTTTTTGTAGTCTTGCCTATTGCTTTGCCAAGATACTATTTGAAATATGACCTAATGTGCCTTGACTTCCTTTTGGAAACTATCAGTATATTAAAATAACATCAGAACCAAAGTAACAATAGCCCACATCACATTACAATTGCCTTAAATGGACAGGCTTAGGGCTTTTTATTTTCACTCACAATTCTATCTAATGCCTGTACTTCTTTTGCTCATTTTTTCTAATTATAAAAATAATATGTGTAAATAAGAAAAGTTTAAAATTACAGAATAATATTTTTTTAATTGAGAGGGAAGGCAGCTATAATTATGCTGACATAATTATTGTCAATACTTTGGTATACTTCTGCTTAGTCTTTTTTCTATACATCTTTTCTGAAGTTTTTATGACAAAAAATATAAACATATAGAAAGAAAGGCTAGCACAAGGAACCGTATACCTATCACCTGGATTCAACAATTATTAGGATTTGCCATTAATAATTCCCTTCTTGTATCTTCTGGCTCTGTTTGTGTCTCTATAAATCTTTTCTCTGTCTCTCTTTTAGAAAAGTGAGCCATGCTTCTTTACTTTCTGAACCATAAAGTCTTCTCTTATGTAATAACAATAACGTTATTATCAAAATTAATGACATCTCCTAACTATAACACCCAATCTGTGTTTAAAATGTCCTCAATTTCCCCCAGATGAGGTTTATAATTTCTTGGGTTTTGCAAATCAGAATACAGTCAAGGGTGGCTATTGGATTATTGTTTCTTTGGTTTTTTTCCATGACATCCCCTTTTGAAGAGAGCAACCTTGTAGAATGTCTCACATTTCTGTGGGAGATTGTTTCTTCCAGGTGACATTTAACTTGTTCAGTTCCCTGTGTATCCTACAGAGAGGAAGTTAGATCTGAGACTGTGGCTAACATTTTTGGCAAGAGTCTTTCACAGGTGATGCTGTGTAGCTCATATTAGTTCATGTCAAGAAGCATATAGTACCTATCTCAACATAGTGAAAGCCATATATGAGAAGCCCACAGCGAATATTATCCTCAATGGTGAAAAACTCAAAGCATTTCCTCTAAGATCAGGAACAAGACAAGGGTGTCCACTTTCACCACTACTATTCAACATAGTCCTGGAAGTTCTAGCAACAGCAATAAGAGAAGAGAAAGAAATAAAAGGAATCCAGATTGGAAAGGAAAAAGTCAAACTCTTTCTATTTGCAGATGACATGATATTATACATAGAAAATCCCAAAGCCACTATTACAAAACTACTAGAGTTAATCAGCAAATTTAGCAACCTCGCAGGATACAAAATCAATATACAGAAATCACTGGCATTCCTATACACAAACAATGAAAAATCAGAAAACGAAACCAAAGAGGCAATCCCCGTCACCATCGCAACCAAAAGAATCAAATATCTAGGAATAAACCTACCCAAAGAAACAAAAGAACTGTACACAGAAAATTACAAGACACTCATGAGAGACATTAAAGAAGACTTAAACAGATAGAGAGATATTCCATGTTCCTGGGTTGGAAAAATCAATATTGTGAAAATGACCATACTACCAAATGTCATCTATAGATTGAATGCGATCCCTATCAAACTACCAATGACATTCTTCACAGAACTAGACCAAAGAATAACACAGTCCATATGGAAACACAATAGCCAAAGCAATCCTGAGGGAGAAAAACGGAGCTGGAGGAATCAGCCTTCCCAATTTCAGACTATACTACAAAGCAACAGTTATCAAGACAGTATGGTACTGGCACAAAAACAGAAATATCGACCAACGGAATAAGATAGAGAATCCAGAGATAAACCCACACACCTATGGGTACCTTATTTTTGACAAAGGAGGTGAAACTATAAAATGGGACAAAGACAGCCTCTTCAACAAATGGTGCTTGGACAGCTACATGCAAAAAATGAAGTTGGAACATTCCCTGACACCGTGCACAAAGATCAACTCTTAAAAAAGTTCTTGGCTTAAATTTTTTGGGCAAGGAAGGGTCTTTCACAGGTGATGCTGTGTAGCTCATATTAGTTCATGTCAAGAAGCATATAGTACCTATCTCAACATAGTGAAAGCCATATATGAGAAGCCCACAGCGAATATTATCCTCAATGGTGAAAAACTCAAAGCATTTCCTCTAAGATCAGGAACAAGACAAGGGTGTCCACTTTCACCACTACTATTCAACATAGTCCTGGAAGTTCTAGCAACAGCAATAAGAGAAGAGAAAGAAATAAAAGGAATCCAGATTGGAAAGGAAAAAGTCAAACTCTTTCTATTTGCAGATGACATGATATTATACATAGAAAATCCCAAAGCCACTATTACAAAACTACTAGAGTTAATCAGCAAATTTAGCAACCTCGCAGGATACAAAATCAATATACAGAAATCACTGGCATTCCTATACACAAACAATGAAAAATCAGAAAACGAAACCAAAGAGGCAATCCCCGTCACCATCGCAACCAAAAGAATCAAATATCTAGGAATAAACCTACCCAAAGAAACAAAAGAACTGTACACAGAAAATTACAAGACACTCATGAGAGACATTAAAGAAGACTTAAACAGATAGAGAGATATTCCATGTTCCTGGGTTGGAAAAATCAATATTGTGAAAATGACCATACTACCAAATGTCATCTATAGATTGAATGCGATCCCTATCAAACTACCAATGACATTCTTCACAGAACTAGACCAAAGAATAACACAGTTCATATGGAAACACAAAAGACCTCGAATAGCCAAAGCAATCCTGAGGAAGAAAAACGGAGCTGGAGGAATCAGCCTCCCCAACTTCCGACTCTACTACAAAGCAACAGTTATCAAGACAGTATGGTACTGGCACAAAAACAGAAATATCGACCAACGGAATAAGATAGAGAATCCAGAGATAAACCCACACACCTATGGGTACCTTATTTTTGACAAAGGAGGTGAAACTATAAAATGGGACAAAGACAGCCTCTTCAACAAATGGTGCTTGGACAGCTACATGCAAAAAATGAAGTTGGAACATTCCCTGACACCGTGCACAAAGATCAACTCAAAATGGATTAAAGACCTAAATGTAAGACCAGAAACCATCAAACTCTTAGAGGAGAATATAGGCAAAACCCTCAAGGACATAAATCAAAGCAAGATCTTCTCTGACCCACCTATTAGAATAGCGGGACTAAAAAGACAAATGAACATGTGGGACCTAATGAAACTTGAAAGCTTTTGTACAGCAAAAGAAACTACAAAAAGGCTGAACAGACAACCCACAGAATGGGAGAAAATCATAGCAAATGAAACAACAGACAAAGAATTAATCTCCAAAATCTACAAGCAACTCAGACAACCCAGCACCAGAAAAACAAACAACCCAATCAAAAAATGGGAAAAGGATCTAAATAGACACCTCTCCAAAGAGGACATACAGATGGCCCAAAAGCACATGAAATGATGCTCAGCTTCACTTATAATTAGAGAAATGCAAATCAAAACTACAATGAGATATCACCTCACACCCGTCAGAATGGCCATCATCCGCAAATTGACAGACAATAAATACTGGAGAGGGTGCAGAGAAAAGGGAACACTCTTGCATTGCTGGTGGGAATGTAAATTGATACAGTCACTATGGAAGACAGTCTGGAGATTTCTTAAAAAACTAAAAATAGAAGCACCCTACAACCCAACAATCCCACTCTTAGGCTTATACCCAGATGAAATCAAAACTGAAAGAAGCACCTGTATCCCAATGTTCCTTGCAGCTCTCTATACAATAGTTAGACCATGGAAGCAACCTAGATGCCCATCGAAGAACGAATGGATCCAAAAGCTCTGGTACATATATACAATGGAATACTACACAGCTGTAAAGAGAAATGCAGAAGAATCAGCCCTAATGAGGTGGCTGGATCTACAACGTATCATCAAAAGTGAAGTCAGTCAAAAAGAGAAGGACAAATACAGTATATTAACACATATATATATGGAATCTAGTAGGATGGTGATGATGACACACGCAGTGAAGCGATGGAAAGACAGACGTGGACAGTGGACATATGGACATTGTGGGGAAGGAACAGAGGGTGGGAGGTGTAAAGGAAGTCGCATGAAGGCCTGTTGTATCATAAGTGAAGAAAATATCTATAGTCATTGCTCTGTGAGAAAAGGGATCCTTCAGGGGTGCTGTGTGATGGTCGGGAGGGGTGGGAAGCGGGGAATATACATATGACTAATCTGGGAACATGCATATCTGTAAACAACAAAACTCTGTACAAGTTAAAAGTAAAATAAAGGTTTAAAAAATAAGAAAAAAGAAGCATATAGTATCAAGGCATCTCGCTAGAATCCATACAGTTTGATTTCCCAATTAAAATGATGAAGTCATGTCCTTCATTTTTTTCTGATCACCCCACAGATCAGTAAGTAACTTGTGGAGGGAAATTCCGGCACTTTCAAATAGGATCGAGTCCCCGATCATCTTTTCACTTAATGATATTAGTATCCACTGGGATTGTAATTATTTCACTGGGGATTTCAAAATGGGGACTTTCTCATTCTATTCTTTCTGTATTTATTAGCTGGAATCTTTCTCTATAAAAGAATTTTTATACACTTTTTTCCCTCTTAAAATGACAGAATAAGTACCTAATAATTTTCTTTATTTACTAAATTTCAGAGTAAATATTTCATAGTTTTTTTAAGGCACAAAGTTGGGATCATAAATTATGTAGTTTCTGTATTTCTTTTCAGTTAGTGTACTAATGTAGTGGAGGCTTCCTTTGTGACTCAGATGGTAAAGAATCTGCCTTTAATGCATGAGACTGGAGTTGGATCCCTGGGTCAGAAAGATCCCCTGGAGAAGGGAATAGCTACCCACTCCAGTATTCTTGACTAGAGAATTCTATGGACAGAGGAGCCTGGCAGGTTATAGTCCATGGGGCCGCAAAGAGTCAGACACGACTGAAGTGACTTAGCACACATGCATGTACTAGTATACTAGAGTTAGTATTCTCTCATGCTGCTGCTGCTTAGTTGCTTCAGTCGTGTCTGACTCTGTGTGACCCTAGAGCCTGGTAGCCTGCCAGGCTCCTCTGTCCATGGGAATTTTAAGGAAAGAATACTAGAGTGGTAAAAAACACGCCTGCCAGTGCAGGAGATGGAGACTTGAGTTTGATCCCTGAGTCGGAAAGATCCCCTGGAGGGAGAAATGGCAACCTACTCCAGTATTCTCACCTGGAAAATCCCATGGACAGAGGAGCCTGGTGGGCTACAGTTTATAGGGTTGCAAAGAGTCAGACATGGCTGAAGTGATATAGCACACATGTACTAGTAGTATACTAGAGTTAGTATTCTCTCATGCTGCTGCTGCTGCTGCTGCTTAGTTGCTTCAGTCGTGTCCAACTCTGTGTGACCCTGTGGACTGTAACCCACCAGGCTCCTCTGTCCATGGAATTTCCCAGGCAAGAGATCTGGAGTGGATTATCTCGCCTCTTTTCAGAGGATCTTCCCTACCCAGGGATCAAACCTGGGAATCCTGTATTTGCAGTCCGATTCTTTACCACTGAACCACCAGGGAAGGCCTAGGATTTTCTCATAAAGATACGTAAATATCTCCTCTAATGGCTATATATAATGGCATAATTCTGTATAGTTGAATCAAAATTCTATTAAATGTTTAGGTTGTTTCCAGTTATTCAGTGGTGACGAATAATATTTTGGAGCATTCTGTGCCTGAAATTTTACTTAAAAATTTAGTTATTTCCTTAAAGGATAGAGTCTGTTTTCTCAAAATCCAAATTAAGCCTGTAACTGTATAGGGAATGCTGGTCAGTGATTGGCTTAGGGATAGATAATGTACATGAGTTTAATGCCGCCCACCACCCCTGATTTTATTTAGCTCCAGTGCCCATCTGATGATGTAGTTTGCATCATGCTGCCTTGTATTTCACTTCACTTTTAATGTCTATGTCCTCTTTCTTAGCTATCTTATAAACCCCTTGAGGTCAGCTACTGTGTTCCATTTCTTTAACATCATGTACCTGTAACATCAAGCCTTATGTTTTACCCATCATAGACACTGAAAAATGTTTGTTAATACTGGTGATTTCATAATATTTTGACCTATATTGTGGCAAATGTAGTAGCTTTAAAGTGATTAGAACTGTCTGTGATTTTGAAGGCTTGTGTTTAATGGAAGGCTCATTTTGATCTATTTCTTCTGTTAAAAAGCTCCATCATTTTGTGTATGGTGTCTGAGACTGGCGAGAGTGTTGCTAGTGTGTTTCCTAAATTACTTTCAGGCCCAGAATAAGCTGTTGTTAGCCTTGGTGGAAGTGATCTTCTTATTTCAGTGTGGAATCCACTGTGTAACCTGTGGTGTGCTTCTGAGGGGTCCTAGGTGTGGACCCACTAGTGAGTGACATGGTTGGGTGTCCCTCTAGATGGTGTGCCCATATCTTCTCCTGAGAAGATTTTATTAACAGATGAGTCTGCTTAAAAAGTGCAAAAACCCCCACTTATCTGCAAAAAAGCATTTATCTTGGAGCATTGGTGTTAGCGGAGATCAGACACTTACTTGTGTCCAAGCTCAGTTGCTCAGTCATATCCAATTCTTTGCGACTCCATGAACTGCAGCCCGCCAGGCTCCTCTGTCCGTGAGATTTTCTAGGCAAGAATACTGGAATGAGCTGCCATTTCCTACTCCAGGAGATCTTCCTGACCCAGGGATCAAACTCATGTCTCTTGCATCTCCTGCATTGGCAAGTGGTTCTTAAACCTTGTGGCACCTGGGAAGCCCTTATTATTACCTGCAATGGTTGCTGTTTATTTGATACTGCTAGACATCAGTGATGGCCCTCAAACTACTACTTTTTAATGAGTTATTTTCATGAGTGACATTATCAGTGGCAAAACTTGTTCTTTGAGGATTCTTTGTCTTTTATTTCAATAGCATTAAAGCTGATAATTGAAAATCAACATGAGTTTAATGCCGCCACCGCCCCTGATTTTATTTAGCTCCAGTGCCCATCTGATGATGTAGTTTGCATCATGCTGCCTTGTATTTCACTTCACTTTTAATGTCTATGTCCTCTTTCTTAGCTATCTTATAAACCCCTTGAGGTCAGCTACTGTGTTCCATTTCTTTAACATCATGTACCTGTAACATCAAGCCTTATGTTTTACCCATCATAGACACTGAAAAATGTTTGTTAATACTGGTGATTTCATAATATTTTGACCTATATTGTGGCAAATGTAGTAGCTTTAAAGTGATTAGAACTGTCTGTGATTTTGAAGGCTTGTGTTTAATGGAAGGCTCATTTTGATCTATTTCTTCTGTTAAAAAGCTCCATCATTTTGTGTATGGTGTCTGAGACTGGCGAGAGTGTTGCTAGTGTGTTTCCTAAATTACTTTCAGGCCCAGAATAAGCTGTTGTTAGCCTTGGTGGAAGTGATCTTCTTATTTCAGTGTGGAATCCACTGTGTAACCTGTGGTGTGCTTCTGAGGGGTCCTAGGTGTGGACCCACTAGTGAGTGACATGGTTGGGTGTCCCTCTAGATGGTGTGCCCATATCTTCTCCTGAGAAGATTTTATTAACAGATGAGTCTGCTTAAAAAGTGCAAAAACCCCCACTTATCTGCAAAAAAGCATTTATCTTGGAGCATTGGTGTTAGCGGAGATCAGACACTTACTTGTGTCCAAGCTCAGTTGCTCAGTCATATCCAATTCTTTGCGACTCCATGAACTGCAGCCCGCCAGGCTCCTCTGTCCGTGAGATTTTCTAGGCAAGAATACTGGAATGAGCTGCCATTTCCTACTCCAGGAGATCTTCCTGACCCAGGGATCAAACTCATGTCTCTTGCATCTCCTGCATTGGCAAGTGGTTCTTAAACCTTGTGGCACCTGGGAAGCCCTTATTATTACCTGCAATGGTTGCTGTTTATTTGATACTGCTAGACATCAGTGATGGCCCTCAAACTACTACTTTTTAATGAGTTATTTTCATGAGTGACATTATCAGTGGCAAAACTTGTTCTTTGAGGATTCTTTGTCTTTTATTTCAATAGCATTAAAGCTGATAATTGATTCAACATTATTACTTATAATCTATTAGACAGTCTTTCTTGATTGTATTAATGTATATCCTCTTTTAAAATTACATTAATTTTTTTTGTTTGAAACATTTAATCTTCAGGAATGCTTAGATCTAGAAGTATGGTGTTTATTAAGCTAACACGCGTAGATGGACAGAATTATTCTTCTCTGTGAACAGACTATATCTCTGCTGCATAGACCACCAAATAAACCTTGAAATGCATGATTACATTTTCTTTTTTCATTGTTTTGAAATGGGTGATAATTTCTTTAATAGACTTCTTTATATCAAGGATAAGAATCATGTCTTCTTAATAAAATCAAACCTCCAGAGCCCAGTATCATGCCTAGTAGGTGCTTAATAAGATATTCTTAATTCAAAGAATTAATTTTTGTCTATTACTGTTAGCAGGGCCTAATAAAAGAACAAATAGAGTAGCTCCATTAGTTTCTGAATAACATAGAATCCTTTGCAGTCCTTAGATGATAGTAATATTTCCTTACAACAACAAAAAAGAGAAGTGCTTTAATCTTTGTCTTTCGTGCCAACAAAGTGTACATTGTCATTTTTCTTTACAAGGTGTTTTTCACATAACACACACACACACACACACACACGCGCGCGCGCGCGCATCATGGGAAAAACACATAGAAAGTAGTGCTTTCAGAATTGAAAGCAGTGGTGTTTTCAGTGCCGGTTAAGCGTTAGTCCCATTCATTGTCATTGCATCCTTATGAAATAAGTATTATTATCTTCTGCATGTAGGTGGGTAAATTGAGACTGTGTTTACAATGCTTATGTTGAATTTTTAGTGTCATGGAGTTTTCTCATTCTTAGGTAAACAGAATCTATCTGTACTTTTGAGCAAATGCCATTTTCCATGATTTTGAATTGCAGTTAGCACGGAACAATTACTTAATTATGGGACCATAGCAAACAGATTTTTTGGGCAGGAGGCACTTCTATTGGTCTTTCATTTATCTGTTTTCATCCATCTTTGTTCTTTGGCCCGTGTGGGCCTCCCATTGCAGTGGCCTCTTTCATTGCAGAGCACCGGCTGCGGGTGCATGCACTCCAGAGCTCCGGCTTGGTAATTGGACACATTGGTCCAGCTGCTCCGCAGCACATGGGATCTTCCCAGGACAGGGATGGAACCGGTGCCCCTTGGACTGCAAGGTGGTGTCCTTACCCACTGGACCACCAGGGAAGCCTTCAAACAGATTTTTAACACAGAGAATAGAAGGTAACTGAGCTATCCTCTGATGGACAGAAGTTTAAATTGACAAAGGAAGAAAGCAGTGAAATTAAAGAGACTAACCACTACACAAAAGTCCTTGCTATATTTGTACTTATCACTAACCACCCTATTACTGTCAAATCCATTTCAAATTCCCAGGTTCGTGGCCTAGAGCTATTACAGTTGTTCTCCTTCTCTAGTTGCCCTAAGAGTCAGACCTTCCTCCACACTTGGTCCTGTCTGACTTCTGAAACCCAGAGATTGCTCTGGGACTGTCTTTCATCCATTTTACAAGGTCCTTCTGTTCCTTAATTTCCAAAACTCCATTTATCCCTAGGTAACTAAGTGAGCCTATGTATACCTCAGTGTACACATGCATAGCCTCCTATCTCTTTTTACCTCAAAGATCCCCTGGAGGAGCGCATGGCAACCCACTTCAGTATTCTTGCCTGGAGAATCCCATGGACAGAGGGCCCATAGTCCATAGGGTCACACAGAGTCAGACATGACTGAAGTGACTTAGCACACATGCATATTATCCACAGACTGGCTTGAGGAAAGGCTGTACCACTGAATATTTCAAGGGAAAACATACAGGTTGAACAGATGTTTGGAGTGCTGGGTGAGTGTTTAGATTTTGTTTGCTTCTAGGATTTTTTTTAACCACCAGCTTCTAACCCCACCCTGGAAAGTCAGTATAGAAACTCCTCCCAGTTCTGATTAAAAACCTTTCCAAACAAACCACCTGAAAACCACTGTCAACTGATGAAAAGCATGGAGTATGTAAGTGAAAGGTGTGTATGTTGCAGAGAGAATGTGACTAAGGTAAATTGTGTGCTTGATTACGAAGGCAAATTTTATTGCTCTTGATTTATACTCTTTCCGTTGCCTTCTGTAATTACTTCATGTCACTTAGGGCACTTGAGTCAGGATGAAAAACAATAACCATAATTACTCTATAATGCGATGGTCTCACTATTATTTATTTTTTAAATCCCCATGATGTTGTTAATATCATTCCCATCCTATAGTTGGAAAATGTGGAATGCAAGCAAGGTAAGTGATTGATAGCATCAGCAGAAAGTTTTTGATCCAGGGCTTTTGACTGCAACTCTGTGCTTCCTTTACTAAATCAGTATCCTGAAGATGATAGCACAATATATGGAAAGTGACAAAAATGAAAGAAGACCTTGTTTAGAATTAAAAAAATTAGTTTAACAGCATTACATACAAAGTCATTATTTGGGTAGAAAATTGTAGAGAAATAGAATGCCAAACTTTTTTCTAGCCCACTAGATTGGGATATGTCAGCCCTATAAAAAGCTATGCTTCATTGATTTCAGAAATGAAAACTATAGCAATAATAGGAATGGAGGCCCATAAAATTCACAGGAAGTACCTAAAGGAAATTTGAATGAAAAACATTTAAAAAATGGAAACAATAGATCTATGTTAAGGAAAACACATCTTAAAGAATTGAAGTGAGAGAAATAAAAAACACCAGGCTCAGCTGTGGCAATAAAGAGTGAGTAGTAAAATATGAATCTCTTTTCATTACAGTATAACCGCCAATCAACCAAAGAAAGTAACAGTCCATGGGACTGAGGACCATTAAGCATGACAAAGGGTTATATACAGTGACTCTCTGTGTTACGAAAGAGTTCCTCTGTAGACTCCAAAGCATACTCTTTATTTAGAGTAGAAAACATTTCAACATTAAAAAAATCTGTTACAATTAAAATGAATCTATTCAGACTTTTCCCTTAGAATAATTCCAGTCTAATTCCTACATAACATACAGTAGTCAGTCCATCCATCACATGTTAGAAGGAAAAGAGGATAGCGATAGAGAAAAAAGTCTCTGTTCAATCTTATTTATTGAAAATTACATTCTATGTGAACTTATAAAAACCTTTCTTTATCTATAAATTGTGTATCTGGCTACAGACATAATGATGGATTTCTCTCAGGTTTGATAAAACCTCATATGCTTATCTAACCTTACCTTAATTTTTTTTAAGATTTATTTACTGATTTTGACTGTGTTGGGTCTTTGTTGCTGCACACAGGCTTTCTCTAGTTGCAGTAAGTAGGGGCTACTCATTGTTGCAGTGCACATGATGTTGTTAATATCATTACCATCCTATAGTTGGAAAATGTGGAATGCAAGCAAGGTAAGTGATTGATAGCATCAGCAGAAAGTTTTTGATCCAGGGCTTTTGACTGCAACTCTGTGCTTCCTTTACTAAATCAGTATCCTGAAGATGATAGCACAATATATGGAAAGTGACAAAAATGAAAGAAGACCTTGTTTAGAATTAAAAAAATTAGTTTAACAGCATTACATACAAAGTCATTATTTGGGTAGAAAATTGTAGAGAAATAGAATGCCAAACTTTTTTCTAGCCCACTAGATTGGGATATGTCAGCCCTATAAAAAGCTATGCTTCATTGATTTCAGAAATGAAAACTATAGCAATAATAGGAATGGAGGCCCATAAAATTCACAGGAAGTACCTAAAGGAAATTTGAATGAAAAACATTTAAAAAATGGAAACAATAGATCTATGTTAAGGAAAACACATCTTAAAGAATTGAAGTGAGAGAAATAAAAAACACCAGGCTCAGCTGTGGCAATAAAGAGTGAGTAGTAAAATATGAATCTCTTTTCATTACAGTATAACCGCCAATCAACCAAAGAAAGTAACAGTCCATGGGACTGAGGACCATTAAGCATGACAAAGGGTTATATACAGTGACTCTCTGTGTTACGAAAGAGTTCCTCTGTAGACTCCAAAGCATACTCTTTATTTAGAGTAGAAAACATTTCAACATTAAAAAAATCTGTTACAATTAAAATGAATCTATTCAGACTTTTCCCTTAGAATAATTCCAGTCTAATTCCTACATAACATACAGTAGTCAGTCCATCCATCACATGTTAGAAGGAAAAGAGGATAGCGATAGAGAAAAAAGTCTCTGTTCAATCTTATTTATTGAAAATTACATTCTATGTGAACTTATAAAAACCTTTCTTTATCTATAAATTGTGTATCTGGCTACAGACATAATGATGGATTTCTCTCAGGTTTGATAAAACCTCATATGCTTATCTAACCTTACCTTAATTTTTTTTAAGATTTATTTACTGATTTTGACTGTGTTGGGTCTTTGTTGCTGCACACAGGCTTTCTCTAGTTGCAGTAAGTAGGGGCTACTCATTGTTGCAGTGCACAGGCTTCTCATTCACGTGGCTTCTCTTGTTGCAGAGTGTGGACACTAGGGCACAAACTCAGTAGTTGTAGCTTAGTTGCCGCAAGGCATGTGGAATCTTTCCAGACCTGGTATCAAACCTGTGTTCCCTGCATTGGCAGGAGGATTCTTAATCACTAGACCACCAGGCACGCCGTAAGTTTACCTTAATATTTTTGAGAGAAAATATTAATGCCATAGTATAAAGATAAGAATAAAATTCATCCATAATTCCTCTGCCCAGAGAGAACCACTTTTAACATTTTGGTGTATTGCTTATTCAGATTTGAGAATGCTAGATGGAATAGGTTATGCTTCAGGAGGATATTTTCATAGGAATGGCACTTTTAATTTTAAGAGAATGGGAAATCAAAACTCTGAAAAAAATTCAAGTATCAATTATTTGTAATTATGCAATTATTCAATCATGAGATTGTTCGCTTTCAATGCTCATGGACTCTAGGTATGGAAAGGTACCCAAGAGGTCAGAATACAGGGATCACTTCAATAGGTGGTATTGAGTCTTTGACAGAGTATGACTTATTAATTGGGTTGGGTCATTCTGACAACTCTCCTTTTTAAATCATTTTACTGATGAAAGATTTTGCAGTTCAGTATTGAATACTTTTTCAAAGTTTAAACAGTATTTATTACAGAGCAGTGCAAAACATACACTCTCATCAGAATCACTTGAGCAGGCTTACTAAAATATAGATTTCCCAGTTTCTGATTCAGTAGGTCTGGGTGGGGCTTGAGATTTTCCATTTCTAACCAACCCCACCCAGGTGTTGCTTGTGCTGTTGGTCTGGGGAACCATACTTTAAGAACTACCGATACAGAGAATACTTACATGAACACAGTTTAGAAGAGGCAATTTTCCCTTCATGATGCAAACAGAGTTTCATCCTTACAATATAGCATCTTCCATTTAGGAGGTCTCACACCACCTAGAGTGATGAGCTCTAAGTTTTATTTAGGATTTTTAGCATGAAATTTTGTCGGGGGCTTTGATTTTGTAGGAACACAGGCTTTCTCTAGTTGCAGTAAGTAGGGGCTACTCATTGTTGCAGTGCACAGGCTTCTCATTCACGTGGCTTCTCTTGTTGCAGAGTGTGGACACTAGGGCACAAACTCAGTAGTTGTAGCTTAGTTGCCGCAAGGCATGTGGAATCTTTCCAGACCTGGTATCAAACCTGTGTTCCCTGCATTGGCAGGAGGATTCTTAATCACTAGACCACCAGGCACGCCGTAAGTTTACCTTAATATTTTTGAGAGAAAATATTAATGCCATAGTATAAAGATAAGAATAAAATTCATCCATAATTCCTCTGCCCAGAGAGAACCACTTTTAACATTTTGGTGTATTGCTTATTCAGATTTGAGAATGCTAGATGGAATAGGTTATGCTTCAGGAGGATATTTTCATAGGAATGGCACTTTTAATTTTAAGAGAATGGGAAATCAAAACTCTGAAAAAAATTCAAGTATCAATTATTTGTAATTATGCAATTATTCAATCATGAGATTGTTCGCTTTCAATGCTCATGGACTCTAGGTATGGAAAGGTACCCAAGAGGTCAGAATACAGGGATCACTTCAATAGGTGGTATTGAGTCTTTGACAGAGTATGACTTATTAATTGGGTTGGGTCATTCTGACAACTCTCCTTTTTAAATCATTTTACTGATGAAAGATTTTGCAGTTCAGTATTGAATACTTTTTCAAAGTTTAAACAGTATTTATTACAGAGCAGTGCAAAACATACACTCTCATCAGAATCACTTGAGCAGGCTTACTAAAATATAGATTTCCCAGTTTCTGATTCAGTAGGTCTGGGTGGGGCTTGAGATTTTCCATTTCTAACCAACCCCACCCAGGTGTTGCTTGTGCTGTTGGTCTGGGGAACCATACTTTAAGAACTACCGATACAGAGAATACTTACATGAACACAGTTTAGAAGAGGCAATTTTCCCTTCATGATGCAAACAGAGTTTCATCCTTACAATATAGCATCTTCCATTTAGGAGGTCTCACACCACCTAGAGTGATGAGCTCTAAGTTTTATTTAGGATTTTTAGCATGAAATTTTGTCGTCTGATTTTGAGGATGTCAGAATGAGTATGTTAGAAGCAAGCTTGAGCATAAACTGTAGGAGTGCAATGTAGATCTTGAAAGGCATGAGAGAGGAAAAACAATTCCTTCAAAAGAAAACCTCCAAAATTCTGGAACTTCCTATTGATGTGCAGGTTGCGTATAAAAGCTTATAAGTCTGTATGTACAGTGAAAATATCCATTTCTTATGTTATATACACCAACGACTTGAGTTTTCCTCTTCAAACTCTGAACGATTGTCTGTGAGGGCCATCTGGCTGTGGTACCTGTCACCCTTTTGGTTGTCAGGGTTGATTGGGCTGATGCAGCTGCCTAAGCAGTAGTCCTGTCCCCTGTTTCATCACACATGTCCCTCCCTAAGCTGCATGCTGGTAGTGAAGATCTGTCTTCCCTGAGAGAGGTGCAGCATCTTTCTTTGGACAGATGTTAACTTATATGCAGAGAACATCATGCAAAATGCCAGTCTGGATGAAGCACAAGCTGGAGTCAAGATTGCCAGGAGAAATACCAATAACCTCAGGTATGCAGATGATACCACTCTTATGGCAGAAAGTGAAGAGGAACTAAAGAGCCTCTTGATGAAGGTGAAAGAGGAGAGTGAAAAAACTGGCCTAAAGCTCAACATTCAAAGCATGAAGATCTAGGCATCTGGTTCCATCACTTCATGGCAAACAGATGGACAAACAACGGAAACAGTGACAGACTTTATGCTCTTGGGCTCCAGAATCACTGCAGATGGTGGCTGCAACCATGAAATTAAAAGACATTTGCTCCTTGGAAGAACAAGTGACAAACTTAGCGAATTCAAAAGAAGAGACATCACTTTGCCAACAAAAGTCAATATAGTCAAGGCTGTGGTTTTCCCAATGGCCATGTATGGATGTGAGAGCTGGATCATAATGAAGGCTGAGCACCGAAGAATTGATGCCTTTGAACTGTGCTGTTGGAGAAGACTCTTTAGAGTCCCTTGGACTGCAAGGAGATCAAACAAGTCTATCCTAAAGGAAATCAACGCAGAATATTCATCGGAAGGTCTGATGCTGAAGCTGAAGCTCCAATTCCTGGGTGACCTGATTCAAAGAGATGACTCGTTGGAAAAGACCCTGATGCTGGAAAAAAATAGAAGGCAGAAGGAGAAGGGGACAACAGAGGGCAAGATGGTTAGATGGCATCACTGAGTCAATGGGCATGAGTTTGGGTGGGCTCAAGGAGATGGTGAAGGACAGGGAAGCCTGGCATGCTGCAGTTCATGGGATTGCAAAGAGTCAGACACTTCATGACTGAACTGAACTGAATTGATGCAAGCAGCTGTACTCTGCTGCTGGAACCTCCAAACAAGCTCTCGAGGCCCATTTGTAGAAAAGAGAGGAATCAGGCTACGAAGACTTCAAATACATTTAAAAGAGGCTCTGCAAGTGGCAGTCTGCCTTTCTTAAAATCCACCTGCCCCTAAGCTTCATGAGACTGACTTTGCCCCTTCCCTTACCCACAATCAGTATCCAGCCACCCTCATGGATGTTACTTGTCCAGAAGCCTCACGTTTCTTCCAAAGTACTCCAGTCTTCTGAGGCTGTATAAGGAATTTGCAGAGCATGAGGTAAGAGCAAGAGATCCTGGGACTTCCCTAACAGCCCAGTGGTTAATCCCACCTTCCACTGCAGGGGATGTAGGGTTTGGTCCTTGGTTGAGGAGCTAGGATCCCACATGCCTGGCAGCCAGAAAACGAAAGCACAAAAACAGACACAATATTGTAACACATTCAATAAAGTTTAAAAATGGTCCACATGAAAAAATATCTTAAAAAATATAACAAGAGATCTCATGGGTCTCAGCCCTTTGTCAGGTTACCCACACTGGTGTATGAACTCTATAAAACTTCATATTTCAAAATTTTTTTGTCATCATCAAGGCAGAATGTTGGTTTGGGCATCAGGTGACCTCCACTCCAGCTCTAGTGCTTCTGTGACTCAGGACAATAGGCAAATTATCTATCAGTAGGCAAATTGGTGGGCTTCCCTGGTGGCTCAGTGGTAAAGAATCCACCTGCAATGCAGAAGATGTGGGTTTGAGTTCTAGATTGCAAAGATCCCCTGGTCAACCCAGTCTAGCATTCTTGCCTGGAGAAACCCATGAACAGAGGAGCCTGGTGGGCTTCCATCCAAAGGGTTGCAAAGAGTTGGACATGACTGAAACGACTGAGCACACATACACTCACAAGCAAACTGGTAAGCTCATTCTGGTGTTAATGTGTCCAAGAGTTCAGGACTTGGGGTCCTAGCAGACCTGGCTTTGAACCCTGATTTCTGATGATCACTGGCTCTGGAAATCTATAAAAATGGGGGTAATCGCAATACATACACAGAGCAGGGTGGTTGTAAAAATTAGCACATATACATGTGTATGTGTGTGTATATACATACACACACACACATATATACTGGGACAGATACATAAATATTTGTCTTGGTGTCTGTCACACAGTAGGCACCCAATACTGCTAGTTATTCTTACTACACATAGAATGATAGGGTTGGACTGGATCATTGATACTCAGGCACATAGTTGATGCTTTGGCACGGTGCTATCATTTTAAGTAAAACATATAGGTGAAAAATAGTGATGGTTGGGCTTCCCTGGTTGTCCAGTGGGTAAGGACACCACCTTTCAGTGCAAGGGGCACTGGTTTGATCCCTGGCCTGGGAAGATCCCACATGCCACAGAGCGGCTGGACCAATGTGTCCAATTGCTGAACTGGAGCTCTGGAGCACATGCACCCAGAGCCAGTGCTCTGCAATGAAAGAGGCCACTGTGATGGGAGGCCCACACAGGCCAAAGAACAAAGATAAATAGATGAAAGACCAGTAGAAGTGGCCAAAAAAAAAAAAAAATAATGATGATGATGGTTGTGTTAGTCTGCTAGGGCTGCCATAACAAAGTGGCATCAACAGGGTGGCTTCAGCAACAGAAATTAGTCTTCTCATGGTTCTGGAGGCCAGAAATCTGGGTTCAGGGTGTCAGCAGGCTGGTGTCTTCAGAGGTCTCTCTTCTCTTGTAGGTGGCTGTCTCCTCCCCGTGTCTTCACATGGTGTTTTCTGTTTGTGTCCAAGTTTCCTCTTCTTTTAAAGAAAACGAGTCATATTGGATGAGGACCCACCCTAGTGACCTCGTATTAATTTGCCTCTTTAAAGATGCTATCTCTGAATATAATCACATTCTGAGGTGCCAGGAATAACATGGGAATTTTGCAGGGAAACAGTGTCAGTTCATACCAAGGATTAAGCATGCAGTTTGGGCCTTTTCCTTTCTATTGGGCATAATGAAGAATTATGAGGAACTTGTCTTTAATTAGGGGTTTTCAGTTTCTGTTTTGGTGAGTCATTTCACAGCAAACCTTTGGGTAGTCAAAGACAAAAAACAAAAGAAACCCAAAGCACCACCACCATCGCCACCACTGAAACCCAGGGGGAAACAGCGGAATCAGTCACGTCAAACAAAATAATTGACAAACTACCATTTGACACGAATATGTACATTTTGTTTTTAAACTTTTTTCATTTTATTTTATTTGACCCAATATATTCAAATGTATTTCAACTTGTAAACAATATAAGGAAATTATTAATGAGACAAGAATGTAGATTTTATTTTTAAAGTTTAATTTATTTCTTTATTTGTTTATGGCTGTCCTGGGTCTTCCTTGCTGTGCACAGGTTTTTTTCTAGTTGTGGTAGGCAGGAGCTACTCTCTAGTGTGGTGCTCAGGCTTCTAATTGTGGTAGCTTCTCTTGTTGCAGAGTGTAGGCTCTAGGAGCGAAGGCTTCAGCAGTTGTGACTTGTGGGCTCAGTAGTTATGGCTCTCAGGAGTAGTTATGGCTCTCAGGCTTAGTTGCCCCAAGGCATGTGGGATCTTCCCTGACCAGGGATTGAACCCATGTCCCCTGCACTGGCAGGCAGATTCTTAATCACTGGGCCACTAAGGAAGTCTGAGAATGTACATTTTAAATGCTCACAGATTTACCTGATCCAGGCTTGTTTTCTGGGAGTTACTGGTATGGCTTTATTCAGTGGTATTAATACTGGTTTGTTCTGTGCTGATGTCAGTCTCCTAACTGATGGCCTTACTTTCTGCTAAGCAGTACTGGTCACCCGCAAGTTAGATATATCAGTGGCAAGAAACAGCTTTCACATTCCATGTTTTTTGCTATGTGGGCATCCATTACCAGATAAATTAAGGCCTTCCTGGGCAGTTGCCTGGCAAAGCTCTGACATCCCTTGTACCTCTGGTTTCTGCCTCATGCCCTTAATTCATGGCACACTAATGATTTCCAGATCAGTAAATGTCCTTGTTAAAATGTGTTTAAACATAGTGTATTGGCAAAGCAATACTTTTTAAATTAGAGTTGGGAAGAGTATGTTAGCTTAGCTTGGTCTGGGAGCTGTTTCAGCAAGGAAGTCCTCTTGGGTGTGAAAAAGAACATGTTTAATAAACAGTGCTTGGGATGTTCTTGGTACTCAAAAAATGTCAATTTATTATTCATTTTATCAAACGTCTCAGTTCATAATGGGTATAATCATTAAATGATTTTTCCTTCTCAAGTTATGTTCTGCCTTTAGATCATGGGCTCCTTTGAGGCATTTCAATGTAATTCCACAACTTTAAAGACACATAGTTACTAGACTAGTTCATTGATCATGTTTTAAGGGTAGTTATTGTTTAGTTGCTAAGTCCTGTCTGACTCTCTGTGACCCCAAGGACTGTAGCCCACCAGGCTCCTCTGTCCATGGGATTTTTCAGGCAAGAATACTGGAGTGGGTTGTCATTTCATCCTCCAGAGGATCTTCCTTACCCAGAGATCAAACCTGCATCTCCTGCATTGACAGGCAATTCTTTACCCCTGAGCCACCAGAGAAGCCCCTTTTAAGAGTAGTACTATCCATTTAAAAATACTAAACTCATATACATTCAAAAGTAAAAAAGTATATTAAACTCATTCTTGTCCCAAATCTGTGGTCACAACCTTGCCCATGCAGGTAAGATCTTTGTCTCTAGCTGCTTGCTGCTGGTAGTGCTGGTAAGATGGGCAGCGTGGTGGTAAGGGGAATAGTAAGTTGGCGGGGGAGGGCAGTGATAGAAGCTGGAGCAGTAGTTTGTAGCCCAGGGTAAGCACACAGTGGGGACTGTCAGTCTCTAACTGATGGCCTTACTTTCTGCTAAGCAGTACTGGTCACCCGCAAGTTAGATATATCAGTGGCAAGAAACAGCTTTCACATTCCATGTTTTTTGCTATGTGGGCATCCATTACCAGATAAATTAAGGCCTTCCTGGGCAGTTGCCTGGCAAAGCTCTGACATCCCTTGTACCTCTGGTTTCTGCCTCATGCCCTTAATTCATGGCACACTAATGATTTCCAGATCAGTAAATGTCCTTGTTAAAATGTGTTTAAACATAGTGTATTGGCAAAGCAATACTTTTTAAATTAGAGTTGGGAAGAGTATGTTAGCTTAGCTTGGTCTGGGAGCTGTTTCAGCAAGGAAGTCCTCTTGGGTGTGAAAAAGAACATGTTTAATAAACAGTGCTTGGGATGTTCTTGGTACTCAAAAAATGTCAATTTATTATTCATTTTATCAAACGTCTCAGTTCATAATGGGTATAATCATTAAATGATTTTTCCTTCTCAAGTTATGTTCTGCCTTTAGATCATGGGCTCCTTTGAGGCATTTCAATGTAATTCCACAACTTTAAAGACACATAGTTACTAGACTAGTTCATTGATCATGTTTTAAGGGTAGTTATTGTTTAGTTGCTAAGTCCTGTCTGACTCTCTGTGACCCCAAGGACTGTAGCCCACCAGGCTCCTCTGTCCATGGGATTTTTCAGGCAAGAATACTGGAGTGGGTTGTCATTTCATCCTCCAGAGGATCTTCCTTACCCAGAGATCAAACCTGCATCTCCTGCATTGACAGGCAATTCTTTACCCCTGAGCCACCAGAGAAGCCCCTTTTAAGAGTAGTACTATCCATTTAAAAATACTAAACTCATATACATTCAAAAGTAAAAAAGTATATTAAACTCATTCTTGTCCCAAATCTGTGGTCACAACCTTGCCCATGCAGGTAAGATCTTTGTCTCTAGCTGCTTGCTGCTGGTAGTGCTGGTAAGATGGGCAGCGTGGTGGTAAGGGGAATAGTAAGTTGGCGGGGGAGGGCAGTGATAGAAGCTGGAGCAGTAGTTTGTAGCCCGACTGGCTGAAGTGGGCAGAGAGCACACAGTGGGGACTGTCTGAAGCACCTCCCCTCAGCCCTACCTTCTCACTGCCTCCCCTGTGGTGCTAGGGTGGGAAGCAAGTAGGAACGCAGAGGCAGAGGTCTCCATACAGAATGGCCTATAATGAGGCAAGAACTACTACTCTTCTGGGTGTGACTGGCACCTGTACATTTTCTGCTAACAACCAAATGCTGTTCTTTCTGAGGTGTATTGGTTGATTCTTTGAAGAGTGCTGACAGGGATGTCCTCTTTGGCCAGTCCCTGGTATGGAGGGTCTGACTTGGGCTCCAGGCCGCAGTCCCTACCACTTCGCTTGGGGCCTATACCACTTGGAGTCCCATTCACTGTTAGGTGATTGTTCACTGCAGTAAACTAATGGGGGACAACTCTGGCACGTAGGCCTCTTCAGCAGTGTCTTCACCCACAGACACGCAAGAATTCTTGTTATTTCAACGAGTGGAAATGCAGCTTGCCTCTCCCAGACAAGTCTTCTCTCAGATCCATTATCCTTCTCTCGAGTGGCATCAGGCACTTGGCCAATCCAGTCCTTGATCCACTCCTAAAGAAAATATTCATCTGTAGCCCCAGTGTAGTTGAGGAAGAGAGTGAGAGAATCCTGGACCTTTATGATCACTTTACTTTGGTTTTCAGGAGGAAAAGCACGAGAATAGCCTTATTTCATAAAGTTGTAGCCTCCAACGTCATGACCTCTTCTCTTCTAGTTCTTCTCTCCTTGACTCTTCCAACATGGCAGCTCTCCACAAGCCCCATGGGATGCCACCTTCTCCTCAACAGCTGTGGCTTTGACTCAGAAGGTGGGGATTTTCTGGAGTTTTTCTTTCATTTTTGGGTCTTATTGTCTTTCGTTTCTGGATCTTAGTTGTCAATTCTGGGCCTCAGAACCTAAAGCCATCCTGTTGTTTCAGTTGTGTTTCCCCTAAGCAAAAGTAGGAAATGAAAAGAATGGCGTAAGTGGTCTTGAACAGCCCATCTGACTATGAGATCTGAAAATCACTTGATAAAGAAAAGGCCTAAATTGCAAAAAAAAAAAAGAAGTTTCGCAAAGGGAGGTAGGTACTATAGGGCTGAGACTACAAATGCATTAGGTAGTGCTCCAAACACCAACAGAGTAGGTATTATCTGCTACGTAACTGTTCTTCATTTACTGGGTGTTCTAGGCTAAAGTCTGTGTTGTCTCTCATCATTGTAATGTATTGCAAAGGGAGTATTATCAGTTATACCCATTCTATGGATGAAGCAATCAAAGCTTAGAGAAGTCAAGTGGTTGTCTCGATAATCCTTCAAAGTGACATTGTCAGGACTTGACTATGAATATTCTCATTCTAACATGTGTATTATATGTTATAGTTTATGAAATACTTTTACTCACTGTGTCAGCATGGTCTAAACTGTGATATCAAGTAGACATAAGCCTGGAGTCAACACAGTGGGAACTTCTTTCTCTCTCACACTGCAGCCTTGGGCATTTGTGTGGGTCAGGGCTTACGCCACTCCCTGTTGTCAAGAAGGCTCCTTTCCTCTGAGGCTCTGCTATCCTCTAGCAGGGTTTTTTTTTTTTTTTTTTCTTTCTTATAAGTCAGGTTTATTTAGGAATACTTTACATATAATGAATTTCTTCTTCTTCGGGTATATAGTTCAGTGAGTTTTGATGAATACATACAGTTGCATGCATACATACCATTACATTGGAGATATAGAACATGTCCATTAGTCCAGAAATACCTTGTGCCACTTTGCAACAATCTCCTTCTCTCCCCCACTGATTTCTGTTCCTATAAATTTAGCCTTTTCCAGAATGTTTTATAGATGGTTATCCCATAGTAAACAGCCTTCTGTGTCTAGATTTTTTTTCTCTTTAGCATAATCCTACCAGGTCCTAAATTTTTTGTGTCATGGACCACTTAGGCAGTCTGTCTGTTCAAGCCACCAAACTTCTTTCTTGGAATAATGTTTAAAATACATAAAATAATATATTTAAGATTACCTAATGAAAATTAGGGCTTTCCTGGTGGCTTGGTGATAAAGAATCTGCCTGCTAATGTGAGAGACGTGGGTTCGATCCCTGGGTGAGGGAGATGCCCTGGACAAAGGCATGGCAACCAACTCCAGTATTCTTGCCTTGGAAACCCCATGGACAGAGGAGCCTGGTAGGCTACAGTGTTCCATGGCATCACAAAAGAGTCAGTTACAACTTAGTGACTAGACAACAGCAACAATGACAATTACGTTGACATATAGTTATTAAATTGTTGACTTAGTCACTAGGTCATGTCTGATTCTTGTGACCATATGGACTATAGCCCGCCAGGCTCCTCTGTCCATGGGATTCTCCAGGCAAGAATACTGAAGTGGGTTGCCATTTCCTTCTCCAGGGGATCTTCCCAACCCAGGAATCAAACACAGGTCTCTTGCGTTAAATTATTAAGAGAGCAAATTTGTGATATAGTGGCATACATGCTTTTAATTAATGCATTAAATAAGAGCTAGCAGTGGGTCTAATAATGACTATACTATAAAAATAGTGACCCGCATACATTGTATTTCAGATTTCTCCAGCAGCTGTGGGATTGGTGACTTCTGGGCCAGGAACTGCTGGTAGTACCGTGCTTTGTTGCCTACACTAACAATGAGAGAAAATGCTACATTTCTAATAGAAGTTAGTGGAAAGGAAGATTTCAAGGTTTTCCTCATCTAAATCATAGATTCCCTGAATTCTGTCTCTGTATTCTTTGAGCTCCATGTACCCCAGATTAAGAAAATTCCTGCTTCTCTGGCTTCATCGTCATTTACAACCAGTTCGCTGAAGGGGAGGGCTAGGAGGAGCAGCTGGGGGCGGTTTGCCTGGCCTGGGAGTGGCTTGCATCCCTTCTGCTCACCAGCTGTGGGAGAGAACTTAGTCAGATGGCTCCACCTATCTGTAAGAAAGACCAGGAAACTTCGCCTAGCTGTGCACCCAGAGATGAACTGGATGGATTTTGGTGGCTAGCCGGTGGTTTTGTCACAAGAACCTTACTGAATTTAAATTTTTGTGTCATGGACCACTTAGGCAGTCTGTCTGTTCAAGCCACCAAACTTCTTTCTTGGAATAATGTTTAAAATACATAAAATAATATATTTAAGATTACCTAATGAAAATTAGGGCTTTCCTGGTGGCTTGGTGATAAAGAATCTGCCTGCTAATGTGAGAGACGTGGGTTCGATCCCTGGGTGAGGGAGATGCCCTGGACAAAGGCATGGCAACCAACTCCAGTATTCTTGCCTTGGAAACCCCATGGACAGAGGAGCCTGGTAGGCTACAGTGTTCCATGGCATCACAAAAGAGTCAGTTACAACTTAGTGACTAGACAACAGCAACAATGACAATTACGTTGACATATAGTTATTAAATTGTTGACTTAGTCACTAGGTCATGTCTGATTCTTGTGACCATATGGACTATAGCCCGCCAGGCTCCTCTGTCCATGGGATTCTCCAGGCAAGAATACTGAAGTGGGTTGCCATTTCCTTCTCCAGGGGATCTTCCCAACCCAGGAATCAAACACAGGTCTCTTGCGTTAAATTATTAAGAGAGCAAATTTGTGATATAGTGGCATACATGCTTTTAATTAATGCATTAAATAAGAGCTAGCAGTGGGTCTAATAATGACTATACTATAAAAATAGTGACCCGCATACATTGTATTTCAGATTTCTCCAGCAGCTGTGGGATTGGTGACTTCTGGGCCAGGAACTGCTGGTAGTACCGTGCTTTGTTGCCTACACTAACAATGAGAGAAAATGCTACATTTCTAATAGAAGTTAGTGGAAAGGAAGATTTCAAGGTTTTCCTCATCTAAATCATAGATTCCCTGAATTCTGTCTCTGTATTCTTTGAGCTCCATGTACCCCAGATTAAGAAAATTCCTGCTTCTCTGGCTTCATCGTCATTTACAACCAGTTCGCTGAAGGGGAGGGCTAGGAGGAGCAGCTGGGGGCGGTTTGCCTGGCCTGGGAGTGGCTTGCATCCCTTCTGCTCACCAGCTGTGGGAGAGAACTTAGTCAGATGGCTCCACCTATCTGTAAGAAAGACCAGGAAACTTCGCCTAGCTGTGCACCCAGAGATGAACTGGATGGATTTTGGTGGCTAGCCGGTGGTTTTTGTCACAAGAACCTTACTGAATTTAACCTTTATGGGAGACCACTTTACAATACTATCATACTGATAAAAGCAGTGTTTTGAAAAGTCTAGTAACAATCTCCTTTAGTTAGTAAACCAGAAACTCAGGGCACAAATCTGAATCTTTTTGTTCCAAATCCTACATGGTTTTCACTATGTCTTGGTGTCCTCCCAGTGCCACAAGATTAAGGACCACTATAAAGATCTACCTGTAGGAAAATATTGTGCCCTTTTCCAGGGCACCACTGCCTTTGGGGATTGATGTTCTGTAGCTACTGTCTGTAATACGTTTGTTTTTGAACTTGTGGCTTGGATGTGAAGTCTATTGGGACAAGGAAATGTCCTCTAGGGACTTGGAGGCTTGGCTCGCACACAGTGCCGGCTGCCCTCCTCTGCCCTGGGCGAGGCTCTTGGCTGTCTGCTTCCTGCTCCCTGGTGCTCTGGACGTCCCAGGGCCACTGCCACCCTCCTCCTGACCTGCAGCCAGACTCTGATAATAGAGCGGGGAAACCTGCGTTCTGTTGCCAAATTCTGCCCCTTGTGATATCCTGGCTGTAGGTGCAAGGAAGGTCAGCGTCTGGAGCATGTCCTGTGGTATCTTGAGAGTGACAGTACCCTGTACATTTGGCAGGTGACTTTGAGGGGCTCTCTTGAATGTCCCAATCCAGGAGCTGAGTATATACTGGTGTGGAGGTTATAATCCTTTGGAGCTTGCTTGCCCTCACTGGGACCCTGCATTTTCACATTGCACTGTGGGTAGCCTAGCCTCCCTACATTTCTAATAGAAGTTAGTGGAAAGGAAGATTTCAAGGTTTTCCTCATCTAAATCATAGATTCCCTGAATTCTGTCTCTGTATTCTTTGAGCTCCATGTACCCCAGATTAAGAAAATTCCTGCTTCTCTGGCTTCATCGTCATTTACAACCAGTTCGCTGAAGGGGAGGGCTAGGAGGAGCAGCTGGGGGCGGTTTGCCTGGCCTGGGAGTGGCTTGCATCCCTTCTGCTCACCAGCTGTGGGAGAGAACTTAGTCAGATGGCTCCACCTATCTGTAAGAAAGACCAGGAAACTTCGCCTAGCTGTGCACCCAGAGATGAACTGGATGGATTTTGGTGGCTAGCCGGTGGTTTTTGTCACAAGAACCTTACTGAATTTAACCTTTATGGGAGACCACTTTACAATACTATCATACTGATAAAAGCAGTGTTTTGAAAAGTCTAGTAACAATCTCCTTTAGTTAGTAAACCAGAAACTCAGGGCACAAATCTGAATCTTTTTGTTCCAAATCCTACATGGTTTTCACTATGTCTTGGTGTCCTCCCAGTGCCACAAGATTAAGGACCACTATAAAGATCTACCTGTAGGAAAATATTGTGCCCTTTTCCAGGGCACCACTGCCTTTGGGGATTGATGTTCTGTAGCTACTGTCTGTAATACGTTTGTTTTTGAACTTGTGGCTTGGATGTGAAGTCTATTGGGACAAGGAAATGTCCTCTAGGGACTTGGAGGCTTGGCTCGCACACAGTGCCGGCTGCCCTCCTCTGCCCTGGGCGAGGCTCTTGGCTGTCTGCTTCCTGCTCCCTGGTGCTCTGGACGTCCCAGGGCCACTGCCACCCTCCTCCTGACCTGCAGCCAGACTCTGATAATAGAGCGGGGAAACCTGCGTTCTGTTGCCAAATTCTGCCCCTTGTGATATCCTGGCTGTAGGTGCAAGGAAGGTCAGCGTCTGGAGCATGTCCTGTGGTATCTTGAGAGTGACAGTACCCTGTACATTTGGCAGGTGACTTTGAGGGGCTCTCTTGAATGTCCCAATCCAGGAGCTGAGTATATACTGGTGTGGAGGTTATAATCCTTTGGAGCTTGCTTGCCCACTGTGAACTGGGGTACTAGCTCTGGGACCCTGCATTTTCACATTGCACTGGATCCTGAAGAGTATGCAGCCATCCCTGCCTGGAGAATCCCCATAGAAACCACTGTGGTGAATCATACAACTGATGCATCGGCCATTGTTTTAGAAGTGTTTTTTTTTTTTTTTTCCTTTTCTTTATTCCAGCATAGATTTACTTGCAAAGGGTGGAAAGATTCTGTCTCCCACAACTGCATTATTGTGGATTAAATTTATTAGTTTTGCAAATTGTGATGAGAGATGGTATTTTAAAGAGTCTGATCCTGAGAAAATTCAAAACTGGCAGATGTCGGCAGAGAAATTCATCATAGAACACCCTGAAGGGTTGTGACAGGACAGGCCACACAGCAAAGCTGGCAGAATGTTTACAAGACACCAGAGAATCCTGGCCAGGAGAGGCAGATAAGACGCAGTAAAGAGCCTGAGGCAGGTGCTTCGAGGGGAGGAAACAGGCAAAGAAGAGAAAGGAATAGTCAAAAGGCAGTTCTCCTATACTTCATAATTTTGCTTGGTTGATTTTGCTTGGAAGATTCTTCATCCTAAAGAAAAAGGCGGTGAGAAGCTGAGGAGTAGATCAGTACTGTTTACATGCTCAAATCTAAAAGGAGTGATTTCTTTCTTTTCTTTTTTTTGCTGTATAGTAAGACCTTGTTAGTTATCCATTTTAAATATAGCAGTGTATACATGCCCATCCCAACTAAGACCTTGTTAGTTATCCATTTTAAATATAGCAGTGTATACATGCCCATCCCAACTCCCTGACTATCCCTTCTCTCCATCCTTCCTCACACCCGGCAACTGTTAAGTTGTTTTCTAAGTAACAATTTCTTGACGCTGTGAAGTTTGGCTAGGAATTTTGTATATTCTTCTATGACAAGAAGGTGTATGCTTATTGCTATTATATCATTTCTCATGAAAAACACTCAAAATGACTTACAGACACAGTTGTCCAAGATTTCTGGTATTTTTCTTCTTCAAAATCAAGAAGAAAAATAAGCAGGAGGACTTAGAAACTGAAACTAGAAGTCACGGTTGCCATACCACTCATCAAAACCACTCTTTAACTTCCTTTCCCACAGTCATGATTACACAGGCAAAACATTATTGCTTTAAGAAAAAAGGTAGGGCTTCCCTGGTGGTCCAGTGGGTAAAGAGTCCGCCTTGCAGTGCAAGGGGCACAGGTTCCATCCCTGGCCCAGGAAGATCCCATGTGCCGCAGAGTGGCTTGACCGCTGTGTCCAATTATGAGCCAGCGCTCTGGAGCGCATGTGCCCAGAGCTGGTGCTCTGCAATGAGAGAGGCCACTGTGATGGGAGGCCCACACAGGCCAAAAGGATAAAGATGGATGGAAATAAATAAATCCAATAAAAGGAAAAAAAACAATGGAAGAGACCAAAACTTAAAACAAAAAAGGTAAATGTCACGGGTTCCACAACTTTGTCCCCCGCCCCACCCCACTCTTCCCTGTCTCTGCTCTCTCCCCTCCCCATCACTCCAGAATTGTATGTTGAAGTCCTAATCCCTAGTACCTCAGAATGTGAACCTATTTATTGCTTTAAAAAACCGAAGTGTAGTTGATTTACAATGTTGTGCTAATTTCTGCTGTACAACAATGATTTAATCATATACCTATGATTAAAAGGTGTATATATATTCATATATATTCACTATGAAAATAGATATTTTATATATTTTTCATTATGGTTTATCATAGGATATTGAATATAGTTCCATGTGCTCTACAGTAGGACCTTGCTGTTCAGTCATTCTATGTATAGTAGCTTATATCTTCTAACCCTAACCTCCCAATCCATCCCTCCCCCAACCCTCTATGCCTTCGCAACCACAAGTCTGTTCTATATGAGAGTGTGACCTTAACTAGAAATAGTGTTTTGTGGAGTAGTGGTAAATGTGAGGTCCTTCTGGGGCAGGGTGGATCCCTCATCCATTATAACTTGTGTTCTTATGAAAAGGGGATATTTGGGCACAGAGACATGCACACGGGGAAAACACCACCCAAAGGTTGCGGCTGTGACCCAAAGAACTATCGGGAGCTAGGAGGAAATGGATTCCTGAAAAAGATCTCTCCCTACTGCCTTCACCAGGAGCCTGATCGTGCAGACACCTTGATCTTGGACTTCTAGCCCCCGGAACCATGAGATGATAGTTCTATTGTTTAAGCCAGTCAGTCTGTGGTATTTGTACGGCAACCCTAGAAAACTCAAGCAGTAAGCAAAAGAATGGTTGACTCTCTACCATCAGAAGTCATATATCACTTGTTGTTGTGGAGTTGCTAAGTCGTGCCAGCCTCTTTGTGACCCCATAGACTGTAGCCCTCCAGGCTCCTCTGCCCATGGGATTCCCCAGGCAAGAATACTGGAGTGGGTTGCCATTTCCTTCTCCAGGGGATCTTCTGACCCAGGGACTGAACCCACAACTTTCTGCATTGATGGTGGATTCTTTACCACTGAGCCACCAGGGAAGCCCACGAAGATACTCAGTTTCATTAATAAGGGACTGGTCAGAAGAGAGAAAAGAAACAGAAAGCATGTATTACTGAGGTACACTGAGTAAACCAGCTATTTTATTTGATTTTTTTAGAAATATTATTTAATAAAAAACTTTCTTCTATTTATTTATTTATTTTTTGGCTGTGAAGTGCAGCATGTGAAATTTTAGTTAAATGACCAGAAATCACACCCTCTGTAAAGGAAGTACAGAGTCTTAACCACTAGGCCACCAGAGAAGTCTCAAATTGACACCTTGAATCAAGTAGTCAACCAGCAAATGACCCAAAATACTTTAAAACTTTTAATTTTAATTGTAATTCTTAATGAATCACAGAATCTTCTGTCTGAAAGAAACAAAGACATCCTGTATATCCAATCTTCTCTCTGTTCATTTCCAATAGAAACAGATAAGAGAAAGGAGTCATTTATTGAATATTTCCCTTGAAAATATTTTATAGTCTTTCTCAGGAATCTCTTTCTTTTGGTCCTCTTGAGTTTTGTATTCCCTGCTACACAATTTATGCTTCATGCCTCCCCTGAATAATTTGAGACCATCAATGACTTCTTTCTCTCCAGTCTGTAATGTCATAGCCATACTGGTGACTGGATCAATGATACAATCTTCATTAAACAATTCACATGGGCCAGTGTGACTCTTGTTGCCATAATGCCCTATGATAATATAAGAGATGTCTTGATATTGGATGTAACTCAACTTCATTAAAATACATTAAACTTGAAATAAAATGGGAGGATTCAGAGAGAGAAAGCAAGAATGCATCAAGCCTCTATATTTTCCAGTTCATCTAGCAGCAACTGGATTCTCATTCTAAGACCTGTTTTTATACCTAGAAGTTTCAAGGACCTCAGCCACAGCTGAGCAACCATGTCACTTAGAGACAATCACATATTGTTAGTATATAAAGGGATTATGTTTTAAAGATATTAAGCCACTCCCCAACTATATGTTGGATGTCTTTGTACATTATACTATTATGCTGCTAATCCCTTAAGGCCCCAGAAGACTTCTAATGATAAAAGATTAATTTAATGATACCTGGCACCATGGGGGGGCTTGCGGGTCACTGACCACATTTGTACAAAATTTCAAAGAAAACTAGAAAGGCTGTTGCATTTGTCTTAACACATGAAATTTTCACAGTTAATTATCTGTATAACATCTGAAGTATATAGAGCCCAAATATGACCATGTTACCTCCTACCTTGCTTTGAATATTTATAGTTAGCAATAATTAAAATAGCATTTAAATTTGTCCTTTAAATCATGGGTTTTAATCATCTTCCACACTTTGAAGCTGAGGCTTGAGGTTTACGACTCTGGAGATGAAAGGAAAGTTACCTGACTTCTCTAATCTTGAAGCCAGTCTTGCGCTAGAGATGATGATCTGAAATCCTTCAGCGTAGCAAGAACCAAGCCTACTCACTTGAGAGCATAGAGCCTGATGCAGCATAGATAGAGAAGATAGTCAGGCCTTGAGGCTTGCTGACTAGGGTGGATGAGGACATGATGCACAGCAGTAAGCCTTATCCTTTCTCATCCAGTGCCTTGTTTCCATAATTAATGCTTCATAATTACTCCTTTATTATCCTGAATTGGAAATGACAGGTAATATAAATTATATCTACATTGAATTCAAAAAAATCAATATAATAAGCTAAGCCTAATGTAAAGGAGAGACAAAGGGAAAGTAATTTATTATAAAATAAGAAGTCTTTCCATGTGTAAATGCCTGGGCATGTCTAGACTTGAAGATATCCTGGAGGAGTCAGATGCTTGAGCCTTGTTATAATGAAAAAACCTTAATTTGAGAGAAGTAAGAAATTCTCTGTGCAAGAAATACCAGAAAGTGAAAGAGCAAAAGTACCAGGGGAAATGAAAATGTAAACTAGAATTAGGATACGTAATACAGATCAGAATCAGACTTATTTGTATATGATAAGAGAAAGAGGGAAACCATGACCAAAGTATAGGTAAGAGCCAAGACAAATCATTATAGTTGAAATGGAGAAAATGAGGAAGACTGATGATATTCATGCACATGAATTTAGTCTTACTTGTTAGAACAATGTAGAAGAATTCCCTTTATTATGACATCAGACAGTGATGAAATAGCACACACACACACATAGAACATGTCTCCTGTCTTAAGATCTCAGTGCACCCTTTTTAATATTAAAAAGCCTTGGGCTTCCCTGGTAGCTCAGTGCAAAGAATCCGCCTGCCAATGCAGGAGACACAGGTTCGATCCCTGCTCCGGGAAAATCTCACATGCTGCGGAGCAGCTAAGCCTATGAGCCACAGCTATAGAGCCTGTGTTCTAGAGCCTCGGAGCCCCAATTATTGAGCCCGTGTGCCGCAACTACTGAAGCCCTTGTGCCCTAGAGCCCATGTTCCGCAACTAGAGATGTCACCGCAACAAGAAGCCTGCTCACCTCAATTAGAGAGTAGCCCTCACTCCCTGCAACTAGAGAAGAGCCTGCGGCAGCAGTGAAAATCCAGAATAGCCAAAAATAAACAAGTATTAAATGAATAAAATAAATAAAATATTTTTAAAAGCCTTGGTTACTATATCCTTAGGTGGGCAAAGAGGAAAAAGACAGATTGGAAAATAATACCGTATTAGAATAGACTACCAAAAGGCTTCTGGGAATGTAAAGTAAATCTAAAGAACAACAGACTATTAAAAAGTAATTAATGTTAGTTTTGCAGCATAGATACAAAAAATCAATATAATAAGCTAAGCCTAATGTAAAGGAGAGACAAAGGGAAAGTAATTTATTATAAAATAAGAAGTCTTTCCATGTGTAAATGCCTGGGCATGTCTAGACTTGAAGATATCCTGGAGGAGTCAGATGCTTGAGCCTTGTTATAATGAAAAAACCTTAATTTGAGAGAAGTAAGAAATTCTCTGTGCAAGAAATACCAGAAAGTGAAAGAGCAAAAGTACCAGGGGAAATGAAAATGTAAACTAGAATTAGGATACGTAATACAGATCAGAATCAGACTTATTTGTATATGATAAGAGAAAGAGGGAAACCATGACCAAAGTATAGGTAAGAGCCAAGACAAATCATTATAGTTGAAATGGAGAAAATGAGGAAGACTGATGATATTCATGCACATGAATTTAGTCTTACTTGTTAGAACAATGTAGAAGAATTCCCTTTATTATGACATCAGACAGTGATGAAATAGCACACACACACACATAGAACATGTCTCCTGTCTTAAGATCTCAGTGCACCCTTTTTAATATTAAAAAGCCTTGGGCTTCCCTGGTAGCTCAGTGCAAAGAATCCGCCTGCCAATGCAGGAGACACAGGTTCGATCCCTGCTCCGGGAAAATCTCACATGCTGCGGAGCAGCTAAGCCTATGAGCCACAGCTATAGAGCCTGTGTTCTAGAGCCTCGGAGCCCCAATTATTGAGCCCGTGTGCCGCAACTACTGAAGCCCTTGTGCCCTAGAGCCCATGTTCCGCAACTAGAGATGTCACCGCAACAAGAAGCCTGCTCACCTCAATTAGAGAGTAGCCCTCACTCCCTGCAACTAGAGAAGAGCCTGCGGCAGCAGTGAAAATCCAGAATAGCCAAAAATAAACAAGTATTAAATGAATAAAATAAATAAAAATATTTTTTAAAAGCCTTGGTTACTATATCCTTAGGTGGGCAAAGAGGAAAAAGACAGATTGGAAAATAATACCGTATTAGAATAGACTACCAAAAGGCTTCTGGGAATGTAAAGTAAATCTAAAGAACAACAGACTATTAAAAAGTAATTTTAATGTTTAGTTTTTGCAGCATAGATAACACTGTGTTATACAATATTAAAATATTTCAGTTAGAAATGACATAGAGGGCTTCCCTGGTGGTCCTGTGGGTAAGGACACTGCCTTGCAGTGCAAGGGGCACCAGTTCGATCCCTGGCCTGGGAAGATCCCACGTGCTGCGGAGCGGCTGGACCGATGTGTCCAATTACCGAGCCAGAGCTCTGGAGCTCATGCGCCCGGAGCCGGCGCTCTGGGACAACAGAGGCCACCGCGATGGGAGGCCCACAGGAGCCAAAGAACAAAGACGGATGAAACTGAATAAATGAAAGACCAATAGAAGTGGCCCGCCTGCCCCTCTCCCTCCCCAACCCGCTCCCCCCCCACACAAAAAGTAATGACATAGAATATTTACAAACAACCCTTACTGTTAACATTCACGAGACCCTTGCATTTCTAATCTGTTAAAGCAAGTCTCAGATTCCCTCGAATACTTGCTTGCATGTCACCACAGCAAACACAGACTGATATGGAAAGGCATGTTGCACCAGCAGTTCCAGTACCATGAGGGGGCTCGCCATGGACAATGGGCTCTGAAATAATGAACAGATCTTCCTAATCTTCCAAACATAACATGGTATAATCGATAGTCAACTTACCTGGTAGTCACATTCCTTGATGTCATAGTATATTAAAATTATGCAAAAATATGTCATGATTATATGTGACCTGGAATTAAATTCTAGGCTTAGATAATTATAACCAAATTTTTCACCTTTATGAAAGTCTCATAGAATACTCAGGAGTCAGGCATGGTATTTCTCCAGAGAAGATATACAAATGGCCAATGAACCCATTCAAAGATGCTGAATGTCATTCGCTATCAGAGAAATGCAAATCAAACTGACAATGAAGGGGCTTCCCTGGCAGTCCAGTGGTTAAGACTCTGAGCTTCTAATGCAGGGGACATGGGCTCCATCCATGACATGCCATGTCCACCCTCCCCCCCCAAAAAACAAAAAGCAAAGAATACCCACAGTGAGATATCACTACATGCCAACTGTTTATAATAATTTTTAAAAAAGCAAATGTTAGCAAGAATATGGGGAAATTGGAACCTTCATTCACTGTTGGTAGGATTGAAAAAATGGCACAACTACTTTGAAAAACAATCCCCAGACATTTCATCAAAAAGCTGCACATAAAGTTACCATATGACCCATCAGTTACACTCCTGAGTATATACCCAAGAGAAATGAAAGCACATATCAACACATAAACTTGTATATAAATGTTCTAGTAGCACTATTCATAATAGCCAGAAAATGGAAACAACCCAAATGTCCATCCAGTGATAAATGGATAAATAGAATGTGCTACATCCATACAATAGAATATTATTTGGTCATCAAGAGAAATGAAGTACATGTTACAACATGGATGAATCTTGAAAACATAATGTTAAGTGAAAGAAGTCAGACACAAAAGATCACAGAGTATATGATTCCACTTATATGAAGTGGCCAGATAGAAAAATCCACAAGTAACCCTGAATATTCATTGGAAGGACTGATGCTGAAACTGAAGCTCCAATACTTTGGCCACCTGATGTGAAGAGCCTACTCATCGGAAAAGACCCTGATGCTGGGAAAAAAGAAGGCAAAAGGAGAAGGGGATGACAGAGGATGAGATGGTTGGATGGCATCACTGAGTCAATGGACATGAATTTGAGCAAGATCCAGGAGATGGTGGAGGACAGAGGAGCCTGGTGTGCTGCAGTCCATGGAGTTGCCAAGAGTTGGGTGTGACTTAGTGACTGAACAAAAACAACATGGAAAGGAAGTAGATTAGTGGTTTCCAGAGACTGGAGAAGAGGGAAATGGAGAATAACTGCTAGTGGATATGGAGCTTTTCTTTGGAATGATGAAAAGGTTCTGAAATTAGATGGTGGTGATGGTGGCACCACTCTGTAACCATACTAAAACCCACTGAATCATTCATTCTAACAGGATGGATTTATTATATCAGTTATATAGTGTCAACAATGTCTCAACTTAAAAATATATGTGTACATGAGGGCTTCCCTGGTGGTCCAGTGTTGTAAAGAGTCTGCTTTGCAGTGCAAGGGGCACCAGTTCGATCCCTGGCCCAGGAAGATCCCATGTGCTGCGGAGTGGCTGGACTGGTGTGTCCAATGATGAACCAGCGCTCTGGAGCGCATGCACCCAAGAACCAGTGCTCTGCAGTGAACAAGGCCACTGAGATGGGAGGCCCACACATGCCAAAGAATAAAGATGGATGAAAAATTAAAATGATGACTTAGAGGCAAAAAAAAAGATTCCAGCCTCGAAAGAAAAAAAAATATGTGTATGTATACACACACACATAATGGGATAACATCATGTTTTGTGTTCACGTTTGAGTGTGGTGATTTAATCTCTAATCTCTGTACACTAGGATACTTTTACTTTGCTTTGAAAGCTAAAGGCCCACTGCTTATGGCCTTCACGGGTCTTTCTAGCCTCATCTCACACCGTGCCCCTGCCTTCATTCTTCCACGAGACCTTTGCACTTGCCAGACCCTGCTCCTTTAACCTCACTTTATCTGAGTAACTCTTTTTTTTTTTTCCTTCAGAACTGCACAGACGCCTTGTACTTGCCTGCTTATTTATTTTTGGCTGTGCTGGGTCTTCATTGCTGCTCAATGGCTATCTCTAGTTGCGGCCAGTAGGAGCTACTCTCTAGTTGCTATGTGTGGTCTTCTCATTGCAGTGACTTCTCTTGTTGGAGAGCACAGGCTCTAGGCATACAGGCTTCAGTAGTTGTGGTCCAAGGACTTAGTTTCTCCGGGGCATGTGGAATCTTCTTGGATCAGGGGTTCTACCCATGTCTCCTGCATTGGCAGACAGAGTCTTAACCTCTGGATCACCAGAGAAGTCCTAGGTAATTCTTTGTCACTCTGTGTGTGTGCATGTATGCTCGATTATGCCCGACTCTTTGCATCCACATGGACTGTAGCCCGCCAGGCTCTTCTGTCCATGGGATTTCCCAGGCAAGAATATTGGAGTGGGTTGCCATGCCCTCCTCCAGGGGATCTTCCCAAGCCAGGGATTGAACCCACATCTCTTACATCTCCTGCATTGGCAGGCAGATTCTTTACCACTAGTGCCACCTGGGAAGCCCCAGTTCTTTGGAAGATCTTTAGCAAGTCTTTTCTGACCTCTCTGACTTGCTCTGTTATAGTGTCTCATAGCACCATACCGCTTATCATGCCGCTTGTCATATAACGCATATTTGCATCTGAATGGTTGGCCTTTGGACTAGTGATCTGTCTTTTCAGTTAGACTATTCTCCTGGGGGATAGTGTGATCATGTCTCGTCTTGCTTAGACTTATGAACCTTGGGACAGTATCTGACGTAGATGCCTGGTGTGTTTATACAGATGAGAAAATGTTTATTGTATGTATACACACACACATAATGGGATAACATCATGTTTTGTGTTCACGTTTGAGTGTGGTGATTTAATCTCTAATCTCTGTACACTAGGATACTTTTACTTTGCTTTGAAAGCTAAAGGCCCACTGCTTATGGCCTTCACGGGTCTTTCTAGCCTCATCTCACACCGTGCCCCTGCCTTCATTCTTCCACGAGACCTTTGCACTTGCCAGACCCTGCTCCTTTAACCTCACTTTATCTGAGTAACTCTTTTTTTTTTTTCCTTCAGAACTGCACAGACGCCTTGTACTTGCCTGCTTATTTATTTTTGGCTGTGCTGGGTCTTCATTGCTGCTCAATGGCTATCTCTAGTTGCGGCCAGTAGGAGCTACTCTCTAGTTGCTATGTGTGGTCTTCTCATTGCAGTGACTTCTCTTGTTGGAGAGCACAGGCTCTAGGCATACAGGCTTCAGTAGTTGTGGTCCAAGGACTTAGTTTCTCCGGGGCATGTGGAATCTTCTTGGATCAGGGGTTCTACCCATGTCTCCTGCATTGGCAGACAGAGTCTTAACCTCTGGATCACCAGAGAAGTCCTAGGTAATTCTTTGTCACTCTGTGTGTGTGCATGTATGCTCGATTATGCCCGACTCTTTGCATCCACATGGACTGTAGCCCGCCAGGCTCTTCTGTCCATGGGATTTCCCAGGCAAGAATATTGGAGTGGGTTGCCATGCCCTCCTCCAGGGGATCTTCCCAATCCAGGGATTGAACCCACATCTCTTACATCTCCTGCATTGGCAGGCAGATTCTTTACCACTAGTGCCACCTGGGAAGCCCCAGTTCTTTGGAAGATCTTTAGCAAGTCTTTTCTGACCTCTCTGACTTGCTCTGTTATAGTGTCTCATAGCACCATACCGCTTATCATGCCGCTTGTCATATAACGCATATTTGCATCTGAATGGTTGGCCTTTGGACTAGTGATCTGTCTTTTCAGTTAGACTATTCTCCTGGGGGATAGTGTGATCATGTCTCGTCTTGCTTAGACTTATGAACCTTGGGACAGTATCTGACGTAGAGTGCCTGGTGTGTTTATACAGATGAGAAAATGTTTATTGAATGAGTTAACGAGTGAGTCATGCTCTCTTTATTTAATCCTTGTTATGCCACTTCTGGGTTTACTTCCCATTCTGCCCATTTGTTCATTCATTCTAAGATGTTCACTGGGTGTCAGCTATGTACCAGGCCATATAAGGTTGCCTGTGACTTGTGAGATGATGATGGCTTTGATCAACCATGGTTAAAAAGGCAGGAGTTGTGTCACCTGTAAACAATTCTGAATAGGCTTGCAAGAATGTAGAAATTCATCTTCTCCTAATGTGGCTTTGTATATGACAGTAACATAAGGCTTCATAGATTCTCCCTTCAGAGTTTTCATATATTATTCTTGGTAATGTCACTCAGCTAAATCACATGACTTAATCTAGTCAGTTGGTTTTTTTTAGTTCCTAATCTAAATCTTATCACCTAACTTCTAGCGCAACTTTATTATTATTTTTTTTCTTTTTTTTGGGAGAGGGTGGGATGGGGAGGGAGGAGAGTGGGCGGGCCACTTCTATTGGTCTTTCATTTGTCTATTTTCATCCATCTTTGTTCTTTGGCCCATGTGGGCCTCCCATCGCAGTGGCGTCTGTCGTTGCAGAGTGCTGGCTCTGGGCACATGCACTCCAGAGCTCCGGCTCGGTCATCAGTCCAGTCGGTCCAGCCGCTCCGCGGCACGTGGGATCTTTCCAGGCCAGGGATCGAACTGGCGCCCCTTGCACTGCAAGGCGGTGTTCTTACCCACTGGACCACCAGGGAAGCCCCTAGCTCAACTTTAAATTTAATTTTGCAGCAAATCAAACTACTGGAGTAATTTAGAACTAGACGTACCAACCACAAACTTTCTAATGTTGATCTACACAGCAGTCCCTATCTAAAACTACAAAACATCAGCTAATTAATTTTCATAAGTGATGTTTGATTATTTAAATAATCACATTCTCTTAATAAGTCACATTTTATGTAAATTAATTTGCCAATATAAATTGATCATAGAAAGGATTTCGTTATGTATAGTGTGATCATGTCTCGTCTTGCTTAGACTTATGAACCTTGGGACAGTATCTGACGTAGAGTGCCTGGTGTGTTTATACAGATGAGAAAATGTTTATTGAATGAGTTAACGAGTGAGTCATGCTCTCTTTATTTAATCCTTGTTATGCCACTTCTGGGTTTACTTCCCATTCTGCCCATTTGTTCATTCATTCTAAGATGTTCACTGGGTGTCAGCTATGTACCAGGCCATATAAGGTTGCCTGTGACTTGTGAGATGATGATGGCTTTGATCAACCATGGTTAAAAAGGCAGGAGTTGTGTCACCTGTAAACAATTCTGAATAGGCTTGCAAGAATGTAGAAATTCATCTTCTCCTAATGTGGCTTTGTATATGACAGTAACATAAGGCTTCATAGATTCTCCCTTCAGAGTTTTCATATATTATTCTTGGTAATGTCACTCAGCTAAATCACATGACTTAATCTAGTCAGTTGGTTTTTTTTAGTTCCTAATCTAAATCTTATCACCTAACTTCTAGCGCAACTTTATTATTATTTTTTTTCTTTTTTTTGGGAGAGGGTGGGATGGGGAGGGAGGAGAGTGGGCGGGCCACTTCTATTGGTCTTTCATTTGTCTATTTTCATCCATCTTTGTTCTTTGGCCCATGTGGGCCTCCCATCGCAGTGGCGTCTGTCGTTGCAGAGTGCTGGCTCTGGGCACATGCACTCCAGAGCTCCGGCTCGGTCATCAGTCCAGTCGGTCCAGCCGCTCCGCGGCACGTGGGATCTTTCCAGGCCAGGGATCGAACTGGCGCCCCTTGCACTGCAAGGCGGTGTTCTTACCCACTGGACCACCAGGGAAGCCCCTAGCTCAACTTTAAATTTAATTTTGCAGCAAATCAAACTACTGGAGTAATTTAGAACTAGACGTACCAACCACAAACTTTCTAATGTTGATCTACACAGCAGTCCCTATCTAAAAACTACAAAACATCAGCTAATTAATTTTCATAAGTGATGTTTGATTATTTAAATAATCACATTCTCTTAATAAGTCACATTTTATGTAAATTAATTTGCCAATATAAATTGATCATAGCAAAGGACATTCTTGCATGTTATGTATATTTGTACTAACTCCATAAATATAAATGTATTTTGTTAGAAATATGGTTTCTCAAACTATGTATGAGGGCTCCCCTGGTGGTTCATACAGTAAAGAATCTACCTGCCAATGCAGGAGACCTGGGTTTGATCCCTAGGTTGGGAAGATCCCCTGGAGAAAGAAATAGCAACGCACTCCAGTATTCTTGCCTGAAGAATTTCTTGGACAGAGGAGCCTGGCAGACTGCAGATCATGGGCTTGCAGAGAGTTGGGCACGATTTAGCAACTAACATACACACACACAAATTATATATTGAATACATTGACTCCTTCTAACTTGATATTTCTGCTGAATGTTTAATAAAAGGAATTCTTTATCCTATTGTTTCAAAATTGGCCTTCCTACACTTCTCACACCCAACATAGGTGGATATAGAGAACACGTTTTCTCTCTTCCATATGACACCCCATATGTATTTTTTGAATCTTGTGTATGTATATATATATGCATTTTTGGCTGGGCTGGGTCTGTTATTGTGCAAGGGCTTTCTCTAGTTGCAGCGAGTGGGGACTACTCTCTAGTTGTGGAGAGTGGGCTTCTCATTGTGGTGGCTTCTCTTGTTGTGGAACATGGACTCTAGGGTGTGCAGGCTTCCATAGTTGTGCTGTGTGGGCTCAGTAGTTTTAATGCAGGGATCGAACCCATATCTCCCGCATTGACAGGGGGATTCTTAACCACTGGACCATCAGGAAAGTCCACTTCAATATATATTTGAAGTCTTTGGTAGCTAAGCAAAATTTCCCCAGTCTGTATGAACACTCCATGTAGGACATGATTTCGTATCTCTTCCCTTTCCTGGTCGTTCTCCCAGTGAATGTGCCTCAGTTTATTTGTATCTCTTTTCAAAAGTAGTGTCCAGACAAAGCTCAATATGTTAAGTGTGGTTTATGTGCAGCACCTGTCAAATCCTGGATTTGTAGTTGGCCAGGAATGTCCTAGACATTTATACTGGGATTGTATGCTTTGGCAGCACCTTAATAAGTCACATTTTATGTAAATTAATTTGCCAATATAAATTGATCATAGCAAAGGACATTCTTGCATGTTATGTATATTTGTACTAACTCCATAAATATAAATGTATTTTGTTAGAAATATGGTTTCTCAAACTATGTATGAGGGCTCCCCTGGTGGTTCATACAGTAAAGAATCTACCTGCCAATGCAGGAGACCTGGGTTTGATCCCTAGGTTGGGAAGATCCCCTGGAGAAAGAAATAGCAACGCACTCCAGTATTCTTGCCTGAAGAATTTCTTGGACAGAGGAGCCTGGCAGACTGCAGATCATGGGCTTGCAGAGAGTTGGGCACGATTTAGCAACTAACATACACACACACAAATTATATATTGAATACATTGACTCCTTCTAACTTGATATTTCTGCTGAATGTTTAATAAAAGGAATTCTTTATCCTATTGTTTCAAAATTGGCCTTCCTACACTTCTCACACCCAACATAGGTGGATATAGAGAACACGTTTCTCTCTTCCATATGACACCCCATATGTATTTTTTGAATCTTGTGTATGTATATATATATGCATTTTTGGCTGGGCTGGGTCTGTTATTGTGCAAGGGCTTTCTCTAGTTGCAGCGAGTGGGGACTACTCTCTAGTTGTGGAGAGTGGGCTTCTCATTGTGGTGGCTTCTCTTGTTGTGGAACATGGACTCTAGGGTGTGCAGGCTTCCATAGTTGTGCTGTGTGGGCTCAGTAGTTTTAATGCAGGGATCGAACCCATATCTCCCGCATTGACAGGGGGATTCTTAACCACTGGACCATCAGGAAAGTCCACTTCAATATATATTTGAAGTCTTTGGTAGCTAAGCAAAATTTCCCCAGTCTGTATGAACACTCCATGTAGGACATGATTTCGTATCTCTTCCCTTTCCTGGTCGTTCTCCCAGTGAATGTGCCTCAGTTTATTTGTATCTCTTTTCAAAAGTAGTGTCCAGACAAAGCTCAATATGTTAAGTGTGGTTTATGTGCAGCACCTGTCAAATCCTGGATTTGTAGTTGGCCAGGAATGTCCTAGACATTTATACTGGGATTGTACTGACAATTCCTGTGAATCTGCAGCAGCCTTTCTATTTCTGTTATGTAAGCATCAGAGCTAAAGTATTCTTGACTGGGTGAAGGGATGTTTTTCCTAGGTCACATAAAAAACAATAGGAAGGAATATGTATCTCCTTTCGTCTCCATGCTCAGGGAACGTAAGAAGGCGAGTATTTTTCTCTTTCTTAACTTTTGCTCTGCTTATAAGTGAGATAATGAATGTAAAGTGCCTAGCCTGGTATCTAGTCCAGATTCAACCAATCTTAGGTGACTTTTCCTTTCCCTTTGCCACCTCTTTATATTTTTTCTTGGATTTTTCCTTCTCTCTTTTAACACAAAGATGAGGTAGAGATGAACAGGAAGATTGTACAATGCCTTCTGTAGACTCTTTTTTTAATTCCCAGAAGATACAAGTTCTTTGTTTTCTTTAAGTAAAATCCTTAGGGACAGTTAGATGAGATAAAAAAGGTTTCAAATGTTTTCCAAATAAAATATAACATTTAAGTTAAATAATCTTTACACATTCATTGTATTGATCTATATCAATAGACAGATTTGTCCATTAGTTTGTATCTTCATTCATCTGGCAGAGTTGTTTATACAAAAGTGAGCTTCCTAAGACTAGAAAGACAGCTCTAAACAATGAGGAGTTTCAGTTATTAGAGAAATGCACATAAAAGCCAAGTGAAGTACCACCCCACACCAGTCAGCCATCATTACATTCTACAAACAACAAATGCTGGAAGGTGTGTAGAGAAAAGGGAACCCTCCTATACTGTTGACAGAACATAAATTGATACAGCCACTATGGAAAACAGTATGCAGGTTCCTCAAAAAACTAAAAATAGAGCTACCATATGACCCTGCAACCCCACTCCTGGGCATATATCCAGACAAAACTGTAATTCAAAAAGATACATGTACCACTATGTTCATGGCAGCACTATTTACAATAGTCAGGACCTAAATGTCCATTGACAGATTAATGGATAAAGATAATGTAGTGTGTGTGTGTATGTGTGTGTGTGTGTGTAGAATATTACTTAGCCATAAAAAGAATCAAATCATTCCATTTGCAGCAACACAGATGGACCCATAGATTATTATACTAAGTAAAGTGAGTCAGAAAGAAAAATACAAATACCATATGATATCACTTATATGTGGAATCTAAAATATGACACAAATGAACACATCTAAGAAATAGAACCAGACACACTGACATAGAGAACAGATTTGTGGTTGCCAAGGAGGAGGAGGTGGGAAGAGGAAATATCGGGAGTCTGGGATTAGCAGATCAAACTGGTATGTATATGGAATGAATAAACAACAAGGTCCTATGATATAGCACAGGGAGCTATATTCAATATCCTGTGATAAATCATAATGAAAAAGAATATGAAAAAGAATATATATATGTATATTTATGTATAACTGACTCACTTTGATATACAGCAAAAATGAACAAAACATTGTAAATCACCTCTACTTCAATAATATTTAAAAAAGAAGGATTTCAATGAGATATTCTCTCACGTTATTGTATTATAGTTCCCAGTTTCACAAGTGATTAAGAAAAGAGAACTAACGTTGACAGGGGAATTTTTGAATATACTACAACAATTGTTCCTTTAAGAATAAAATTCTGAGAAATGTAAAGCAACTTTGTTCCCATAAATGAAACTGACATTCCTGACAACTGGCATAGTATCTCCTTTAGTAAGAAGATGATTAGAAACACACTGAATTTTGACTCACGTTTTTAGAAAGGCATTTATTTTATAAAAGAAAGTGACAATAGATTTAGGTACTCCCCCACAAAATACTAAGAAGAAAGTGTCATTCTATGGCATTAAAAACAGTGATATTAACTCCAGCATCTAGATGTCACTGGGTCGCCTAGTACTGCCTAGCAATACCAAGGATCTTGACACTCTGGATCCTATGGGGCTTTTTCCTAGCTAGAAACTCCTCTGCCTAAGTGGAGAAAGTCCCTGATGCTCTTTTTCAAAATTCTTACCAAACTAACTTTTTCCTCCATGTATGACCATTGTAACACAGAAATTGCTCTAATAGTCTGATGACTGTTAATAGCTGATGAGTTGAAAGTGGAAGAAACACCCAAACAAGCTTCCTGACTTTTTGAAAGATGCCTTCTAAACCAGCATAGGCTCTAATTCTAGAACTTTCTCAGATGCAAAATACACAATTTTCATTAGAAAAAAATAGAACTTTTAAATAGGAAACTTGTCAATTTAAGATCTGATCATTTTGTAGAAATTATTTTGAATCTCAGATTAATATAGTAAATGCAGACACCAATGGGTTGCTTAAAACATTCCATTAATACAGTATGTTGTTGTAGTTTGTGGTCAGGTATGTAGTAGTCTGGGATTCCCTGGTGGCTCAGAAGGGGAAGATAACCTGGAGAAGGGAATGACAATCCACTCCAATATTCTTGCCTGAAGAATTTCATGGACAGAGGAACCTGGCAGACTACAATGTGGGGTTGCAAAGTGTTGGACACAACTGAGCGACTAACACTTTTGCTTTCATATAGTAGTCTATATTCAACTGAAATTAAGACCTAAGACACATGTATTGACTCAGTTTTCATGAGCTGAAAATGTATGTTTCTTCTGATATTTTGCTAATTTTTTTTTTTTAAAGATTTATTTATTTATTTATTTACTTTGGGCGGGGGTCGGGTTGGGGAGGGAGAGGAGTGGGTGGGCCACTGCTGTTGGTCTTTCATTTTCTCTATTTTCATCCGTCTTTGTTCTTTGGCTCCTGTGGGCCTCCCATCGCGGTGGCGTCTGTCGTTGCAGAGCACCAGCTCTGGGCGCACGCGCTCCAGCATTTATTTTATAAAAGAAAGTACAATAGATTTAGGTACTCCCCCACAAAATACTAAGAAGAAAGTGTCATTCTATGGCATTAAAAACAGTGATATTAACTCCAGCATCTAGATGTCACTGGGTCGCCTAGTACTGCCTAGCAATACCAAGGATCTTGACACTCTGGATCCTATGGGGCTTTTTCCTAGCTAGAAACTCCTCTGCCTAAGTGGAGAAAGTCCCTGATGCTCTTTTTCAAAATTCTTACCAAACTAACTTTTTCCTCCATGTATGACCATTGTAACACAGAAATTGCTCTAATAGTCTGATGACTGTTAATAGCTGATGAGTTGAAAGTGGAAGAAACACCCAAACAAGCTTCCTGACTTTTTGAAAGATGCCTTCTAAACCAGCATAGGCTCTAATTCTAGAACTTTCTCAGATGCAAAATACACAATTTTCATTAGAAAAAAATAGAACTTTTAAATAGGAAACTTGTCAATTTAAGATCTGATCATTTTGTAGAAATTATTTTGAATCTCAGATTAATATAGTAAATGCAGACACCAATGGGTTGCTTAAAACATTCCATTAATACAGTATGTTGTTGTAGTTTGTGGTCAGGTATGTAGTAGTCTGGGATTCCCTGGTGGCTCAGAAGGGGAAGATAACCTGGAGAAGGGAATGACAATCCACTCCAATATTCTTGCCTGAAGAATTTCATGGACAGAGGAACCTGGCAGACTACAATGTGGGGTTGCAAAGTGTTGGACACAACTGAGCGACTAACACTTTTGCTTTCATATAGTAGTCTATATTCAACTGAAATTAAGACCTAAGACACATGTATTGACTCAGTTTTCATGAGCTGAAAATGTATGTTTCTTCTGATATTTTGCTAATTTTTTTTTTTAAAGATTTATTTATTTATTTATTTACTTTGGGCGGGGATCGGGTTGGGGAGGGAGAGGAGTGGGTGGGCCACTGCTGTTGGTCTTTCATTTTCTCTATTTTCATCCGTCTTTGTTCTTTGGCTCCTGTGGGCCTCCCATCGCGGTGGCGTCTGTCGTTGCAGAGCACCAGCTCTGGGCGCACGCGCTCCAGAGCTCCGGCTTGGTGATTGGACACATGGGTCCAGCCGCTCCGCGGCACGTGGGATCTTCCCAGGCCAGGGATGGAACCTGTGTCCCTTGCACTGCAAGGCAGTGTCCTTACCCACTGGACCACCAGGGGAAGCCCTGATATTTTGCTACTTTTTGAGATGAGGCATCATCTCACTTTTCTAGAGATTTTGTAGTTGGTATTTTTAGATCAAGATACTAATGAAGTTAGAGTAACATAGAAGAGCTGACTTCATTCTGCTCCACAGTCCTGAACTGCAGTCTTATTTTAAGTCTTGCAAATAAATCTTGCCTATAAGGAAGGGCAGTTGGGAAAATGAATGAAAAACTCAGAGTGCCTTTTTGGTGATGATAAACCCTTTCATGACTGAATCACACAACATTTACAAATTGAATCACATAGCATGTACAGTGTATGATTTAGGATGAATTACTCTGTTAATATACAGTATAGATAATCTATTAGCTCTCCTAAAGAAACAGGTCTTAGTATACTTTAATTATTTTCTTCTACAAAAATCAACACATTGTCATTTATCATCTATTATTATAGCTTTCTAATTCAAGTGAGTTGAAAAGCTGATGCTGTAAACACCCCATCCCCACTCCCCCTGTGCTGTGTTTGTGTATAGACCTTATAAATCCATGGTTTTATTCATCTCTCATGTGCCTGTTTTATGTGATTTTCATGAAACAATACAAGTTTTTACCCGCCACCATTATTAGATTGGAGGCTCCTCAATGATTAGACTGTAAGCTCCAAGAGGGCAAGAACTTCCTGTACTGTTCATGGATGTATTCCTAGTATCTGTGCATTGGCACTAAGGAAATTTTTGTTGACTAAAGGGAAGAGACTTGGCCATACTCATCCTTGTATTCTCAGTTTGACATAATGTTTGGAATACAATAGATATTCAGTGAATGTTGGTTGAATGGATTTACCAATAATACATTAACATCCAGGGTAATACATTTTATCCCAAATTGAATTTGAAATATTGCTTACAATAGAATCCCATTTGTTAATATTTGCAAGTTCAAAAAAAAGACCAACCAACCAAAGATAACCACCCCTCATAAAAACAAAACCACAATCGTGGTGAATCGTTAGTAGTTTCAAGTATCTAGCTATGGCATATATTCTACAGCATTACTAATTCTATGCAATAGTGCTTCCTTTAATTGTCCTTGTATGGTTGAACTAAACCACTAAACTAACCCACTATGATATTGATTGCAAAGAGTGAATGTTGTCAATGTTTCTTCTTTAGCCCAACTGAAATGAAAATTCACTCACTCAAGTCCATCTAGTAACTTTTAAAGGTTGCCTGTTACATGCCAAGTAGTGGGATAGGTGATAACAAAACAATGAGGAATAAGTTATGCTGTGTTTCTTGATGGATTCTGATTAATAGAAGAGTCAGCCGTTTAGTCAGAATTATTTATTATAGGAGCAGGAAAATGGAGCAGTTATTTGTCTGTGGGAGGTAGTTTCTCAGAATAAGTGATATCTAAAGTGAGTCTTGAAGGATGAATAGGAATTTTCCAGGTGGACAGGAAGGATATTTATTTCCAGGCATGAGGAGAAGCATGTACAAAGGCAACAAAGCCTTGAAAGGTTCAATGTTCATTTCTAATTGATACCAGAGACAATTCAGAGACTTCAAACCTAGGTCAGCTGCTTTAAAAAATATTTTCACTGTAAAATATTATACATGTTCACAAAAGTGTATAAAACTGAGTTTTTCAAATTGTTATAAGGTAAATATACACTGTAATGATCAGGAGGTGAAAATCTATAAAACCATCAGTAACCCCCAAATTGTAATCCCCCAATACACTTACCAAACTTTTAAGCAAACCACTATTTTATTATTTAATAATTGTTTTATTAAAAAAAATTTAATTTACTTTTAAAACATTTATCCATTTTTGGTTTGCTGGTCTTCGCTGCTGTGCACTGGCTTTCTCAAGTTACAGCGAGCAGGGACTACTCTTCCTTGCAGCGCCTAGGCTTCTCATTTCAGTGAAGGAACTCATACTCATCCTTGGTTTGACATAATGTTGGATCATGATATTAGTGATTTAAACCAATAATACATTAACATCCAGGGTAATACATTTTATCCCAAATTGAATTTGAAATATTGCTTACAATAGAATCCCATTTGTTAATATTTGCAAGTTCAAAAAAAAGACCAACCAACCAAAGATAACCACCCCTCATAAAAACAAAACCACAATCGTGGTGAATCGTTAGTAGTTTCAAGTATCTAGCTATGGCATATATTCTACAGCATTACTAATTCTATGCAATAGTGCTTCCTTTAATTGTCCTTGTATGGTTGAACTAAACCACTAAACTAACCCACTATGATATTGATTGCAAAGAGTGAATGTTGTCAATGTTTCTTCTTTAGCCCAACTGAAATGAAAATTCACTCACTCAAGTCCATCTAGTAACTTTTAAAGGTTGCCTGTTACATGCCAAGTAGTGGGATAGGTGATAACAAAACAATGAGGAATAAGTTATGCTGTGTTTCTTGATGGATTCTGATTAATAGAAGAGTCAGCCGTTTAGTCAGAATTATTTATTATAGGAGCAGGAAAATGGAGCAGTTATTTGTCTGTGGGAGGTAGTTTCTCAGAATAAGTGATATCTAAAGTGAGTCTTGAAGGATGAATAGGAATTTTCCAGGTGGACAGGAAGGATATTTATTTCCAGGCATGAGGAGAAGCATGTACAAAGGCAACAAAGCCTTGAAAGGTTCAATGTTCATTTCTAATTGATACCAGAGACAATTCAGAGACTTCAAACCTAGGTCAGCTGCTTTAAAAAATATTTTCACTGTAAAATATTATACATGTTCACAAAAGTGTATAAAACTGAGTTTTTCAAATTGTTATAAGGTAAATATACACTGTAATGATCAGGAGGTGAAAATCTATAAAACCATCAGTAACCCCCAAATTGTAATCCCCCAATACACTTACCAAACTTTTAAGCAAACCACTATTTTATTATTTAATAATTGTTTTATTAAAAAAAATTTAATTTACTTTTAAAACATTTATCCATTTTTGGTTTGCTGGTCTTCGCTGCTGTGCACTGGCTTTCTCAAGTTACAGCGAGCAGGGACTACTCTTCATTGCAGCGCCTGGGCTTCTCATTTCAGTGACTTTTCTTGTTGTGGAGCACAGGCTCTAGGTGAGCAAGCTTCAGTAGTGGCAGAATGCAGGCTCTAGGATGTACAGGCTTCAGCAGTTGTGGCAGACACACTCAGTAGTTGTGGCTTGTGGTGTCTAGAGCTTGGGCTTCAGTGGTTGTGGCTTGCTCCATGGTATCCTCCCAGACCTGGGATTGAACCCGTGTCCCCTGTGTTGGCAGGCACTCTCATCCACTGTGCCTCCAGGGAAGACCTGGATTAAAGATAATTGCTTTAGCTACCACACAACCTACACCTCTATTGTCTCTAAATTCCCTCATGCCCCACACTCCCTCCCTATCCAGAAATTGTTGATTTCTGCAAAGGGTGAGAATCCAGCATGTTTGGAGCATAAAGTTGTGAAGTTGTAGGAGGGACAAGTGGTGGTGGTGGTGGTTTAGTCTTTCAGCTGTGTTTGACCCCATGGACTGTTGCCCACCAAGCTCCTCTATCTATGGGATTTCCCAGGCAAGAATACTGGAGTGGGTTGCCATTTTCGCCAGGGGATCTTCTCAACCCGGGGACTGAACCCGTGTCTCCTGCATTGCAGGAGGTCTCCTCAATTGCAAGGACGCTTTACCACTGAGCCACCAGGGAAGCCCAATAGTAAGTATTTATTATTGCTATACCTGCACTGTGTTCCACGTCCAACTAGGAGCGTTATTCACTCGCTGGTTTCCCACAACACTGAAAGCAGCAGACAGCTGAGGCATTTGAGGTTCAAGGCAGGTTCTTACTTGCTTAGAGACACAGAACTCACATGTGGCAGAAATGGGACCAAAATTTCCAACTCCAAAGCACACACTGTTTCTGTTTGTCATTGAGATTTGGCTTCTTCATGTAGAAAATGAGCAGTCAACAGAGATTTTAAATTGGGAAGTAATAATATTACATTTTTACAAACTGTAATTCTGTTGATAGTGTTGAATAGTGGAGAGGCGGTGTTAGGGAGACCATGGAGGTAGTTATTGCATTGGTTCAGTCATGAGGGTTGGGACTTGAAGACGCATGGTGTTCATGGAGAGAGGTCACCATTTCCTAAATCTTTCCGAAGTATTACCAGTTGTTCATGGGTCACCTGGTAAAGAATGTGCCTGCAATGCAGGAGACCCCAGTTTAATTCCTAGGTCAGGAAGATCCGTTAGAGAAGGGATAGGCTACCCACTCCAGTGATCTTGGGCTTCCCTGGTGGTTCAGATGGTAAAAAAATCTGCCTGCAATGTTGGAGACTGGGGCTCAATTCCTGGGTTGGAGAGATCTCCTGGAGAAGGGAATGGCTATCTACTCCAGTATTCTTGCCTGGAGAATTCCATGGCTCATCCATGGGTCGCGAGGAGTCGAACACAACTGAGTGACTTTCACCTTCATGGAGAGAGGTCACTATTCCCTAAGTCTTTCTGGAGTATAACCAGTTGTTCGTGGTCTTGGACTGGACATTGGGATTAAGTGAGATGAGAAATCCCGGACATGGGTACCTTGTATTACTTTAATTTTTGCATGTGCTCCTCTCTGACTCCAAGGCCTCCACCTTGATAGCCTGAATAGATAGCAACACTGTTGATTAAAATTTGAAAGAGGAAGAACAGGTTTTGTGAGAAGATAAATTCAGCTTGAGCCCTTCGGATTTGGAGACCTTTGGGGATATTCAGATGGTGTGCTTCATGGGTTGTTAGAGCTTCAAGGCTTCAGGGACAGGTCTGAACTGGAGATAAAAGTTTAGGACTAATCAAAATATCAGAGGCACAGGATGTGGACTCAGCCCTATGTTTAAATCTAAGATCAAATATAAGTTACCTTGTTTCCTAATTTGTAAAATGGGATAATATCTAACCTAATCTTAGTAAAATTTCTGTGAAAAACCAGAAAGCACTGAGCACCTTATTGGAGTGCAGTCAGGGACAAAATTATCATTAGATATTATAGTACTGACTAATTTATGAGCAAACTCCACTATAACAAAAAGTATTTTTTTAAAAATGGAATTCACCTAAATGCCATCTGAAATGCATTTGAATGGAAGACCTGTAAGGCATGGTTTGGTGCCCACATGGCAGCATGGTGCATGTACTCTGTTACCTGGTCAGCAAGACCCAAGTGTGCCTTTAGCACCAGGAATGAAATCTGTGAGTGCATGACGGGGGTTCCTAGTAGGCAATTTATCTTCTGGGCAGTAACCCAGGTCCAGTCTACTCTATAGCGTCCTTAAAATAAACATTTTAGGAAAAGCATGATCATTTTTGCATATTATATTGCTTGAACAATACTTAGGTATTAAGTTCTGTAATTGATAATAGGTGAACAGTCTAATAGTTGTCTTTCAAAATCAATTTTTCCATGACCCTTTTAAAACTTTCAGCTTCTATTTTGACCCATAATTTGATTTTTTTTTAAAAATTTTATTTTACTTTTACAGAGTTTTGTTGTTTACAGGCCATAATTTGATTTTAAATAATTATGAATTTGTGTTGTAAAATTCCACATCATGATCAAAACTAGCAAAATCTGGATCAGAATATATACATTCTACAATTGCTTCTATTTGTTGTTAGGTTTTCATATTGTATTTTAGAGAGATGGTATTTAGAACAGATGGGAAAATCTTAAAGAAAGCAACAAAAATGATGAAAAAAGTAAAGGAATCACCAAAGTATCTATACAATGCCAGCAAAATTGACCCACTAAATCAGTTTAAAGAATTGGTCTGACTAGTTCTTGCTTGCTTGCTGTTCTTAAAGGCATCATCATGCATTAAAAAAAAAAAGCAACCCAGCTGCATTAATTAGCTAGTATTATTCTTGAAATGGTTATATATTATGATAGATTGCATGCAAAGATCATCACAATAATTCCTTCCACTCCTATATGCATATCCCTTTGAAATGTGACTTGGCATCTATGGCCCTACCACCCTGAGTGCACCCGATCTCGTCTGAAATGTGACTTGACTACTCCTTCCATCAAGAAGGGAAATTTAAAATATAGTACAAATGAATCTATCTACAAAATAGAAACAAACTCACAGACACAGAGATCAGACCTGTCACCAAGATGGAGGGAAGGTGGAGGGAGAGAGACTGGGAATTTGGGGTTGGGAAATGCAAATTATAGCAATACATTTAGAACGGATAAACAACAAGGCCCTACTGTATAGCACAGGGAACTATATGCAGTCTCTTGGGATAAAACATAATGCAAAAGAATATTAAAGAATGTCTATCTGTGTAAAACTGAGTCACTTTGCTGTTCTGAAGAGATTGGCACAACATTGTAAATCAACTATACTTCAATTTAAAAAGAAGGGAAATTTATCTCCTCAATTTCTGAATCTGTGCTGGCTTTCTGACTATCTTTAACCAATAGAAATGTAACGGAAGTGATGTCAAATAACTTCTGCTAAAAAAAAGAAAAAATAAAAAATTTAAAAAGTAACTTCTGCTTCAAGAGATCCTGCAGATCCCACTCTGTATTTGCTTGACATGCTGCCATGATATGAAGAAACCCGGGACAATATTGAGGATGAAAGTCTACAAGGGGAGAGAGAGGTCCAGTCGGTAGACAACACCAATTGCCAGCCATGAGGGCACCTGGGTAAGCTGCCAGATGACCATGGCAGCTTCGTGCACGATCCCAGACAAGGCCAGAGAGCACATGAAATGACTTTACAGCACTGATTCTAGGGTGGTTTGCTATGCAGCAATAATATATATGTGTCTATATGCATGTGCATGCGTGTGTGTGTATTAGAATTCTCCAGCCTTGAAGGTAAGAGGTTAATCAGATGCCCTTCCAGACTTTAAGAATCTAAAAGTTCCTTAAAGTTGTAATGATGTTTCATCTAGGTTGCTTCAGTGAATGAGGGAAGGGAGAGATGATTTTTCTTTGATGGCTTACGCATAGTGTTTTTAGAGGTAGGGTGAGATTCTAGATGATGTTCAAAGTCTCTGTGAACGTCAGTCAAATTCTTGTGATTTTAGCAACTCTATCCCCACTTCATGAACTTGTACATAGAATTTTAATACCTTTCACAGATCACAGGATCTACTTACTTATTTTTCACATACAATGTGATCCAAAACAGCTGTGGTACAGTGTAGGTACTCTGGTGTTGGAGAAGACTCTTGAGAGTCCCTTGGACTGCAAGGAAATCAATCATTCCTAAGGGAAATCAACCCTGAATATTCATTGGAAGGACTGATGCTGAAACTGAAGCTCTAATACTTTGGCCACCTGATGTGAAGAGCTGATTCATTGGAAAGGACCCTGATGTTGGGAAAAACAGAAGGCAGAAGGGGACAACAGAGGGCGAGATGGTGGGATGGCATCACTGAGTCAAAGCACATGAGTTTGAACAAGCTACAGGAGATGGGGAAGGACAGGAAAACCTGATATGTTTCAGTGTGTGGGGTCACACAGAGTCAGACATGACTGAGTGACTCAACTGAACAATGTAGGCAACACAGCATAGCCAACAGAACATAGTGGCTAAGGTCATGAGTTTCAGAGTCATACCCTTTGGGTTAGGATGCTGGTTTAGTTGCCTATCAGCTGTAACCTTGATGAGTTATCTAATCATTCTTTGCCTCAGTTTCTCCCCCTCAAGAAAGGAAGGATATAAAATCTTATTGGATTGTTGACACAAAAAAACTTGCTGCCATGATATGAAGAAACCCGGGACAATATTGAGGATGAAAGTCTACAAGGGGAGAGAGAGGTCCAGTCGGTAGACAACACCAATTGCCAGCCATGAGGGCACCTGGGTAAGCTGCCAGATGACCATGGCAGCTTCGTGCACGATCCCAGACAAGGCCAGAGAGCACATGAAATGACTTTACAGCACTGATTCTAGGGTGGTTTGCTATGCAGCAATAATATATATGTGTCTATATGCATGTGCATGCGTGTGTGTGTATTAGAATTCTCCAGCCTTGAAGGTAAGAGGTTAATCAGATGCCCTTCCAGACTTTAAGAATCTAAAAGTTCCTTAAAGTTGTAATGATGTTTCATCTAGGTTGCTTCAGTGAATGAGGGAAGGGAGAGATGATTTTTCTTTGATGGCTTACGCATAGTGTTTTTAGAGGTAGGGTGAGATTCTAGATGATGTTCAAAGTCTCTGTGAACGTCAGTCAAATTCTTGTGATTTTAGCAACTCTATCCCCACTTCATGAACTTGTACATAGAATTTTAATACCTTTCACAGATCACAGGATCTACTTACTTATTTTTCACATACAATGTGATCCAAAACAGCTGTGGTACAGTGTAGGTACTCTGGTGTTGGAGAAGACTCTTGAGAGTCCCTTGGACTGCAAGGAAATCAATCATTCCTAAGGGAAATCAACCCTGAATATTCATTGGAAGGACTGATGCTGAAACTGAAGCTCTAATACTTTGGCCACCTGATGTGAAGAGCTGATTCATTGGAAAGGACCCTGATGTTGGGAAAAACAGAAGGCAGAAGGGGACAACAGAGGGCGAGATGGTGGGATGGCATCACTGAGTCAAAGCACATGAGTTTGAACAAGCTACAGGAGATGGGGAAGGACAGGAAAACCTGATATGTTTCAGTGTGTGGGGTCACACAGAGTCAGACATGACTGAGTGACTCAACTGAACAATGTAGGCAACACAGCATAGCCAACAGAACATAGTGGCTAAGGTCATGAGTTTCAGAGTCATACCCTTTGGGTTAGGATGCTGGTTTAGTTGCCTATCAGCTGTAACCTTGATGAGTTATCTAATCATTCTTTGCCTCAGTTTCTCCCCCTCAAGAAAGGAAGGATATAAAATCTTATTGGATTGTTGACACAATTAAAATTATTTAATGCTTGAGCTTCAAACATGAATTACTCAAAACATGTAGCATACTAGTATTGTTATTTTACAAAGGGAATGATCTAAGTCCTAGATTCAGTTCTGCTACAATGTGACCTTTGGAAAATCAGTGAGCCTCTCTGGGTTTCAGTTTTCTCTGTATAAAGTAAGGTTAGTAGGTAATTTTCATGGCTTCATCTTTAAAATCCTATGATTCATTTTACCCACATGTGCGTTCCAGTCTTGTCTATAATTCTATTTTTCAGATTGTTTAAAACTTATTCTATTAGCAATAAATTTTGAGGACTCTCCGGTACTGATCACTTTGAAATATAAGCATTTTTAATTCATATCTGGCCAGAAAACATTTGTAACTCTCGCTTAGCTGAAGCAACACTTTTTCAGGTTTGAAGGTGAAAGTCAAGTTGCTCATTCCTGTCTGGCTCTTTGCAACCCTGTAGACAAGCCATGGAATTCTCCAGGCAAGAATACTGGAGTGGGTAGCCTATTTCTTCTCCAGGGGAATCTTCCCAACCCAGTGATTGAACCCACATCTCTTGCATTGCGGGCAGATTCTTTACCGTCTGAGTCACCAGGGAAACCCTTTCAAGTTTACGAAAACTTAAAATATACATTCATTTTTTAGCCCATGATAAATCTGCTTATTAAAGTAAAAACAGATCCTCCAAAAGTGAAAATATTTCACCTCAAATTTTACCAACCATCTCCAGTGTTAAACACAATCACCAAAATTCCACTGTTAAAGGTCACAGTTAAATTTTTTTTTCTATTGCTTTGCTTAAGCATATTCCCTGGTGGCCCAGTGATAATCTGCCAGCAATGCAGGAAACGCAGGAGTTGCAGCTTAGATCCCTGGCTCAGGAAGATCACCTGGAGGAGGGCATGGCAACCCACTCCGGTATTCTTGTCTGGGGAAATCTTATGGACAATAGAGCCTGGAGACCTATAGTCCAAAGGGTCGCAAAAGAGTCAGACAGGACTGAAGCGACTTCACCCGCAATTATTAGAAGAATGTGATTTATTGATTGCATGACAAACACCATCATGTGGATGTAGTTTATTTTACTGTTTTAGAAGTTCTGGCATTTCGTTTTTATTTTTAATTGGGGTAATAGTTACTTTACAATGCTGTGTTAGTTTCTCCTGTATAACAAAGTGAATCAGCTATATGTATATATGTGTGTATGTAGGTATATATATGTGTATTTCTGTATCTCTCTCAAACCTTCCCCCAGCATGTAGATCCATTTCATTTTAGTTTCATGTATTGTGTCACTTCTTGAAAATGTGGCAGATAAAATGATCAAATATACCAACGTGACCAGTTAGTGTGTAGAAGGTACAGTACGTGGAATTCAAGATCATTTTTCTATCATTTTCTCGTCATCCTTATAATCAAGCTGCTAAAATCCCTCAGGACCTATACGAATGCTCCATTCACATTTTTACAGTAACAAACTGATCAATTACTGAACCTGGTACAAACTCTGAATTCTGAAAATAGATTTCAGTCATTCGTTTGTTCTTCCAAAATACACACAGAACCTGTCTACTCAACTTTCTTTTTCAGGGATCCGAAAACTGGCAATTTAACTACGAAGGTTTTCAGTGGATCTTGAGGGAGGGTGGGTGGAAATTTTTAAAAGGGACTATTTTCTTTCATAAAAATTTCACTTTTTGTTGCTGGCGTAAGAATTCCATCCTCGAAGTCGGGGAGAAGGATGGATAGGTGGCTCTCCGCCCCGAGCAACAGCACACGGGTTTGCAGAATTTGACAGACCACTGCTATCCTGGGGATTTTCCAAGCCGGATGAGCGCCGAAGAGAAGAAAAGTGTGTACAGCCCACGTGACCCAACTTCACTTTCAGGTTCCAGAAGCCGAGCGCATTTTTTTCTATTGCTTTGCTTAAGCATATTCCCTGGTGGCCCAGTGATAATCTGCCAGCAATGCAGGAAACGCAGGAGTTGCAGCTTAGATCCCTGGCTCAGGAAGATCACCTGGAGGAGGGCATGGCAACCCACTCCGGTATTCTTGTCTGGGGAAATCTTATGGACAATAGAGCCTGGAGACCTATAGTCCAAAGGGTCGCAAAAGAGTCAGACAGGACTGAAGCGACTTCACCCGCAATTATTAGAAGAATGTGATTTATTGATTGCATGACAAACACCATCATGTGGATGTAGTTTATTTTACTGTTTTAGAAGTTCTGGCATTTCGTTTTTATTTTTAATTGGGGTAATAGTTACTTTACAATGCTGTGTTAGTTTCTCCTGTATAACAAAGTGAATCAGCTATATGTATATATGTGTGTATGTAGGTATATATATGTGTATTTCTGTATCTCTCTCAAACCTTCCCCCAGCATGTAGATCCATTTCATTTTAGTTTCATGTATTGTGTCACTTCTTGAAAATGGGGCAGATAAAAATGATCAAATATACCAACGTGACCAGTTAGTGTGTAGAAGGTACAGTACGTGGAATTCAAGATCATTTTTCTATCATTTTCTCGTCATCCTTATAATCAAGCTGCTAAAATCCCTCAGGACCTATACGAATGCTCCATTCACATTTTTACAGTAACAAACTGATCAATTACTGAACCTGGTACAAACTCTGAATTCTGAAAATAGATTTCAGTCATTCGTTTGTTCTTCCAAAATACACACAGAACCTGTCTACTCAACTTTCTTTTTCAGGGATCCGAAAACTGGCAATTTAACTACGAAGGTTTTCAGTGGATCTTGAGGGAGGGTGGGTGGAAATTTTTAAAAGGGACTATTTTCTTTCATAAAAATTTCACTTTTTGTTGCTGGCGTAAGAATTCCATCCTCGAAGTCGGGGAGAAGGATGGATAGGTGGCTCTCCCGCCCCGAGCAACAGCACACGGGTTTGCAGAATTTGACAGACCACTGCTATCCTGGGGGATTTTCCAAGCCGGATGAGCGCCGAAGAGAAGAAAAAGTGTGTACAGCCCACGTGACCCAACTTCACTTTCAGGTTCCAGAAGCCGAGCGCAACTGCAGTCAATACAGATCTTCCACCAACTAGACTGTTTTCTTCCAAAGGACCTGATAAAACATCCCCCAAACTCTGAGAGGCACACTTCGGAAACGCTTGGGTCAAAAAAACAACAAAAAAAGTTCCACTTGTAAACCATTTATAAATGCGCCGACAACTTTTTCGAAATCACCACGATTTGCGGCTTACGCATTTGCCAAGCCGGTTCCTATAGTTCCCTCCCGTGCTTTTCCAAGCCTCTCCGTTTTGGTTCCACCGAAGGAAGAAAAGTGATAGCAACAGTTTGGTTGCCCAGCAGCCCGTCTCCCGGGCCCATCACCGCACCAGGGGCCTCGCACCTCTCGGCCCGCGCAGCCCAGGACTTCGGCTTTCCGCCCGCCGGGCACGCGCGGGAGAACCGCCGGCCCAAGACCGGGCCGCGGTCCCCGCGCCACTCGCGCCACCCGGCCGGCCTCCCTGCCCGCGCCCGGCCGCCGCGCGTCGCCTCCCCACCGGCGGGGGCGCCCGGCCGGGCGCATGCGCGCGACGCTCCCGGGCGTGCCGGCCACACTCCCCCCACCCACTCCGAGAGCTTGTCACTTCCTGCCCTCGCCCCATCTCCGTCCGGGGTCAGTCAGTCGCTCCCTGTCGCTGCCGGAGAGTCTCTGCTTCCCCTTTCCTACTCGCTCCGCGGCGGTCGCGCAGGCTCTTCGGGGAGGGGGAGACCGAGACAGAGAGAGACTGACTTAATAAAGTTTCCTGAAAGACAAACTACTACCCAAAAGGGCCCGAGGTGGGGGGAAACCCCCATCCTTCCCGCCCCTCTCCAAAAGCCGGAGGGACCGTTGCAGGTGGAGCGACGCTGGGGGGAGCCGGGCTCCGGCGGCAGCCGTTGCCCGGGCGAGGGGCGCCTCGGGTCCTGCCCGCTTCAGTTTCGGCTCCTTCGGTGGCGGCGGCGGCGGCGGCTGCGGGGCGGTTCCTCCTGTCAACTGCCTGCGCCCGCGCGCCGCCCGCCCGCCCAGCGCCACTGCGCGGAGGGACGCCGCGAGGCGCCGCCGTCGCGCCGGGCCTCGGAGGGACGTGGTGAGCTGGGGCGCTTCCGCGTCGGCGCCGGCGGGGACGCTTGGGGAGCGCGTCGGGCCCGAACCCCGGTCCGTTCGCGCGGTCGGCCGAGCCTGCGCCAGGTGGGGCCCGAAGCCGCCTCCCACGCCAGGCTGGCCCCGCGGCCGCCCGGCCTGCCTGCCCGCCTGCCGCCCGCCCGCCGGCCCGCCGGCCCGCCCCAGGAGTTCAGTAAGTTGGGCGCACTTGGTTGGGGGGGACCGGGGCGCCGCCTGGAAGACCCCAGCGCACGTGCGTCGCGGGAGGGCGCGGCGGGGGCCAGCCGCCGGCGGGAGCCTCCACCTCGGCCGTCCGGGCCGCCGCGCCCCCCGGCCCTCGGGCCCCGGCGCTGGCCGTGCCCGCTGCGCCCCGCGCCGCCGGCTCCGCGCGCGCGCGTCCCGGGAAGGGGAGGCCGCCGCCGCCCGCGCAGCCGGCCAGGCCCTCGCCCTGCGCTGCGCGCCCGGCGCTGCGTTTCCGGGTAGGGCGATGAACCTGTGCGGGAGCTCGGGCTGGAGACGCCTTCGTGCGTATTTCTTTTTCGGTTGGAGAGGAAGGCGCAGGGCGCTGCAGGGGGACGGCGGAGGGCGGGCGAAGGGAGCGTTTCGGGAACATGCAGCCAGAGCCCCCCCAGGAAGTTCAGGGTGAGTGACAGGTTTGTGCTTCTTTCAACAGCCAAGCCGCAATGAAGAGCTGCTTACAGTGAAAGGAAAGTAGGTCGCGCCCACTGAAAATGCCTTTAAGGGACAAATACTGTCAGACTGACCACCATCATCACGGATGCTGTGAACCAGGTATACGCCTTGCTTCTCCAGCTACTTTGACCTCCGTCAGAGCCACTCTGCCCTCTTGTTTTGTTTTAGTGCGCCTTTCCTCCTGCCCAAGAAGTCAGCGCCTAACTAAGCAGACTATAATTTCCCCCAGCATAAAACCAGTTATGAAGCTAAAAGCTTGTACAAACAAGAGGTCTCCCCTGCTTGATCCCTTAAAAAAAAGTCCTGCAGGTGTCACCTTCGATCTTTTCCACAAGATCAGTTTCTCAGTCCCTTTTCCTTCCCTTTCAAGGCAGCCTGTAGTTAGTATACCCTCATGTTCTGTGAATGTTGAGAACTGAAGAGAAAGGAAAGATGGTATACCCCCATGCTCTGTGAATGTTTGAAGAGAAAAGGAAAAATGGGTAGTAGTAGAATGTTAGCGTTTATGTTCGTGGAAGTTGTTTTAACAACTAAAAGTTTCTCCTGCTTAAGTAGTGCTTAAAGAGAGAAGAATGGTTAAACCTAAAAAAGAATTTAGTTTGGGCTAAAGAAAGTTTGCCCAAGTCAACTTGTTAGGAGGAGCAGGTTTTGTTACGTGCAGCCTCTTAAAGGGAGGATCTTGGACAGAGCCCTCCATTGCAAAGCCTGATTATTTAGGGTAAATATTTTTATTCCTTTATTCAGTGGACATTTTTTAGCTGAGTTGATGAAGTTAAAAAGTTGCTTTTTGGAGTCTCATGAGGCGTATTAGAACAGTTTAATAAATGTGATGTATAAACTATTGGTTGTTTTTCTGCTTATTATAAGTGTAATGTGCATGGTCACAAACATTTAGAGGTACAACTTAAAAGGGAATCTGTGAATACACACTGTCGCTCAACCAACCAAAGGTTATTCTGTTGTGGTTCAAAGGTAGTTGTTTAGCATTGTTTTTGATGTAAAAGTTCCAGGACTTTTTAGTACTTTTGCTTGTTTCTTGTTGGAGTATTTTAACTGCACTAGTGTACTTGATTTTGTCACAGTGGAGATCAGGTAGAGTACTTTTTTGAATAATGAGGGGAAAATGGTGACGTTAAAGAAGAACTACTATTTTCTGAAAACTTTGGTACACATGAGAATAAAATTTGTACTATGACCCTGTGCCCACTGATTTGCTGAAAATAATATCTCTGCTAATAAGAGAGGCAATCCCAGAGTGGAATCCATTGTTTATTGTGCTCCCTGATCTACCTGCCTTTCTCCGTCCTTCTGCTGCATATTCTGTGTATTTGAAGTGAAGACACATTACTTATGTTTTACCAAATGTTGATTGGATTTTGCTAGTTTTGAAGTAGAAAGTTGTAAATGACTTCTTACACTTGTGTTCCACTGTCTTTTTATTCTTTTTTTTTTTTTTTCCTGAGAAGTCATTTAAGTTGATGAGTTAGTTAAATCACATTAAAACTTATTTAGGAAGAAATGTATTTTGTCGTTCATCTATTACTTTGACAAATCTTTATTGGGTGCTGGACACTGTTGAAGGCAAAGGGGGTATAAGTGCTAAACAAGACAAATTCACTCCTTCACGGAATGTTTGAGTGGAAAGAGATGGATGGAAATAAATCAGTAAATAAGGACGGTGATTTGTGATCATACCTTATTTAGTATATTCTGGTAGAGTTTTCTAGATAATTTTGTATCTTTTTAAAGAGAATTTCCAGAGTTGAACTTTTAAATTTGTGTCGAAACTTTGTTTGTTTTCCTCCCTCATTAGCACAAAGTCAGGTAAGTTGCATTAATATTAAAAATACAGCTTTATTTTGCCAGAAATTTTTCTCATGCAGTTTATATTTCAGACTGTTATGTCAAAAACAGTTGTTATTTCTTTGCTTTGTTAGAAGTAAACTCTTTCTGAATGTTTAGTTTGTTGGAAAGCTAAAAGTTTAACTTATGGGGTAGTTAATTGTCATTATTTCACAGGAAGATATGGACCAAGGGGAAGGATGCTTCCAGTATTTACTGGGAGGAACATGAATGGTAGTTTTGAAAAGAGGTTGCCCTCAGTTGGAGGGAAGATGATAATAAGATGTTTGAGAAGTTCTTTGGACTCTCCTGAGAGGTCCGACCTTGAGATATGAATAGTAGGTGAGTTCCTGAATGAGAGAGAGCAGTGTGTTCCTGGGGAGGTCTTGACAGGCTGGACCAATTTGTAATGAGTAGTGATGTTATAAGCCTATCAGTATATATAAAGTGTATTCTTAGTTACGTTTTAAGAAGTTTTTTGTTTAGAGAAATTTTGAAACATTCCCAAAGTAGAGTGGTATAGGAGCCACATGTTATCAGCTACCCCTCTTAGAAGAAAATTTTAAGCGGCTTGTTTTAGCATAGGAGACACTTACAAAAGTAGGTATTCTGGAATTATGTTTTACCAAATGTTGATTGGATTTTGCTAGTTTTGAAGTAGAAAGTTGTAAATGACTTCTTACACTTGTGTTCCACTGTCTTTTTATTTTTTTTTTTCCTGAGAAGTCATTTAAGTTGATGAGTTAGTTAAATCACATTAAAACTTATTTAGGAAGAAATGTATTTTGTCGTTCATCTATTACTTTGACAAATCTTTATTGGGTGCTGGACACTGTTGAAGGCAAAGGGGGTATAAGTGCTAAACAAGACAAATTCACTCCTTCACGGAATGTTTGAGTGGAAAGAGATGGATGGAAATAAATCAGTAAATAAGGACGGTGATTTGTGATCATACCTTATTTAGTATATTCTGGTAGAGTTTTCTAGATAATTTTGTATCTTTTTAAAGAGAATTTCCAGAGTTGAACTTTTAAATTTGTGTCGAAACTTTGTTTGTTTTCCTCCCTCATTAGCACAAAGTCAGGTAAGTTGCATTAATATTAAAAATACAGCTTTATTTTGCCAGAAATTTTTCTCATGCAGTTTATATTTCAGACTGTTATGTCAAAAACAGTTGTTATTTCTTTGCTTTGTTAGAAGTAAACTCTTTCTGAATGTTTAGTTTGTTGGAAAGCTAAAAGTTTAACTTATGGGGTAGTTAATTGTCATTATTTCACAGGAAGATATGGACCAAGGGGAAGGATGCTTCCAGTATTTACTGGGAGGAACATGAATGGTAGTTTTGAAAAGAGGTTGCCCTCAGTTGGAGGGAAGATGATAATAAGATGTTTGAGAAGTTCTTTGGACTCTCCTGAGAGGTCCGACCTTGAGATATGAATAGTAGGTGAGTTCCTGAATGAGAGAGAGCAGTGTGTTCCTGGGGAGGTCTTGACAGGCTGGACCAATTTGTAATGAGTAGTGATGTTATAAGCCTATCAGTATATATAAAGTGTATTCTTAGTTACGTTTTAAGAAGTTTTTTGTTTAGAGAAATTTTGAAACATTCCCAAAGTAGAGTGGTATAGGAGCCACATGTTATCAGCACACAGCTCCAACAGTTACCAATATGTGGACAATCTCTTTTGGTCTGTATTCTCCCCTCATCTTAGAAGAAAATTTTAAGCGGCTTGTTTTAGCATAGGAGAGACACTTACAAAAAGTAGGTATTCTGGAAGTGTGTTCTTAGAAGTCTATAAAGAAAGATGTTAACTTCTGAGAGTTTGTGTTTTTTGGCTGGAGGGAGATGCTGTTTTTTTTCCTAAAAGGTCATGTAACCTGATCTTGGGAGGGATGATAGGGTATGTAAAAAGAAATTTCACAAAATATTAACATATAAAGTTTTTTTAGGATTGAGAGTATGTTTTCAAATGAAGAAAGAAATGGGAACTACACAAATATGTGTACCAGGTGAATGTGTCCACTCAGAACTAACCCTGTGGTTATTTTGAATGGCATCTCATCTTAGGATGTGTGTGTATTCAGGTGGTACCCATGATGGTGACGGTTAACAGAATTTTGCTTGAGCTTTAAAACGATGTTGTCATGTGGAAGTGGAAATTAGTGTATTATAGGAAAGTTTCTGGAACATGTACCTAAATGAGGAAAGGGGGCCCTGAGGAGAAGTTTCCATTTTTTCCCCCACATATTTCCTCCCTTAATTCATTACTGTTTTTTCGTTCTTCCTTTATAGAATTCTTGTCACTTAGAGAATCAGACCTTGGAGCTTTTTAGCTCTTTAAAGTTGTGTAATTTTCACTGTATCATTTGTAGTTATTAGTTTTTGTAATCACTTATTGGTTGTTAAAATATACAAATGCTAGAAAGAAGATCCATCCAGTTCACACTGGTGCTGTTACCAGTCTCACCAGTGCGGTCAACAGTCTACTGCTCTTTCTCTGAGGGGTTGAATTCTGCTTCTCGTAGATTTTGGAAAAGATTTTTCAGTTTTAGGTGTGAAGAAAGCATTTGATTTGTAGATGATGATGATAATGGTGATAGAACCTTTATTGAGTCTTTCCTGTTTTCCAGGCTCTGATTTAACCAGGAATCTGCATTAACTAATGTAATCCTTATACAACTTAATGATTTAGGTGCTTTTAATATCCACATTTGAGAGATGAGAAGAGAGATCAGAGAGTGTAATTTGCCTTAATGGTGTCTAGTACATGGCAGAAAAAGAATTTCAGTTCAATCAGTCCAGGTCTGGAATCTTTTGTTCTTAATGACTGCAGTTAGTATCAATGCCAGATGTTCTCAAAATGAGTTGTGTTTGTGTGTATGTTCTTTAAAATACCACCAAGGTGTCTCTTAAGATTGAGAACGTTTTGCTTAATGGAATGAATTGGTCTTGAGACACAGTTCCTCCCATTTGTGTACACTGAACTTAAAAGTTGAAGCCTAGAAGAGAATCTAAGGCTGTGTCTATACACACAGCACAGCAGGCTTTATCCCCTTATCAGAAGCTAACTGCTGTCCAGGCCCAGGCCCTGAAGCAGTAGCAGCACCCATTACACAAGTAGCCCTTTTTATCTTCACACACTGAGCAGATCATGGTAAAACACTGAAAAAAGAGGGAATTAAAATGACCAGTTTTTCTCCATCACAGCTGTCTCTTTATTTGATATCTAATGGAAAACTCAGTTTTCCTTTTTAGTTACTTTGTTTTTTATTGTCATAGTATTATTTATTACATATTTATACTACTAATCTGAGGATGTTGGAAAGTAAGAATGATGTAGACCTCTGTATATTCACAATGGGCATACTATTTTTACTTACTATAGAAATGCTTTCTTGCTAAAATGCACACTTCCAAAATCCCAGGCTAGTGAAGTGTGAGGCAAAAATGAAAATCACCTGTGTAAACCTGCCACAACAGAAGGAACCTTTCTTAAGTTCTGTTAGTATCCCACTAGACTTTTTGTGTTTGTATTAGCATTTATACATAGACGCATTAATGTATATATTAAATTTATTTCTTTAGTTATTAAGCTATTATCTTAGTATAATTGAGAGCATATTTTATAATCTACTTTTGTTGATTAACAGTGTATTCTTGACATTCTGTGTTGTCAGTGCATGTAGGTCTAGCTCATGCTAACAGCCGTAAGAGATTCTGTTGTATGGATATTTCATAGTTTGTTTAGTCTGGTTCCTTTTGAGATACTTTAAGTTGTTGGAAACTTTTTTGTTATTTACAGTGCTACAGAGTTCTGCAGTGAACAGTCTTGTGCATCTGTCATTGTGCACTTGACCAGTTCTTTCCTTAGGCAGTGGTTTTTTTGAGTTTTGCTCTCATGATTGCCCAGAGAGTTGTACTAGATAGTCAGAGTTTTGGAATGGTTTATGAGGGGTGACTAGGTTATCATTGCCCTAGAATTTGAGTTAAATGTCGTGGTTCCTCTTCAGGGGGAATAAAAAGGCAAATACGACTAATACGTACTGAATAATACCAAAATAGTAAGATCTTTGCATTTGAACTTAATGGATAGTAGCCTCAGCAGCCTTAATTTTGCCTTGGATTGAGAAAAACTATAGTTAAATGTTTCCCATTATTTTATTTGGCCTTAAGTAGATAATGGTGAAGTACATACAAAAAAGTGTGATTGTCATTAACGTGATTATAGTAAACCACTGTTTTACTTCAATCGTAAATGATTTAAATAACCCTTTTTTTGTGGGGATTGGGGTGGGTGTTTGTCTTCCATGTAGTTTATATCCTGGAACCTGGAGATGCTCCTTTGTTACAGCAACCACTACAGACATCCAAGTCTGGTATTCAGCAAATAATTGAGTGCTTTCGATCAGGTATGAATGTTTTAGGATATATTTTCAATCTTCATATAGTAGCTTAAAACTACCTAGAAATCCTCAGAAATAATTAAAAAAAATATGTATATATACATTGATTTTCTTAATAGTATACTTTCAATTGTCATTGTTAAAAAGTGGACGAGTAAATATTGCTTGATTAGAAATTCTTGTTCAGTACTGTATTATTATATACTAATTTTCAAAAAGTATGTAGTATGGTTTAAAGAAATAATGTGGTATATTTGCTGGTAAAGTGTCTCTTAAAGATTCATTGTTATTTTTTGGCATGTTCTTTATAAACTCTCAAAGGACAGTACTAAATTATACAGGGTCTTTATGAGTTTTGGCAGAGTATTTACTTGGAATGTCTGAGATGTCTCTTGTTTTAGATTAATTACTTTATCATCTCTGTTTATGTGACTCACCATCTCCTACCTGACCCTGGAGTTTCAATATCTTTAGTAGAGCACATGATAGAAAAAAGACTTATTCTAGCCCTGATGTCCTCAGATATATTTGTTTAGCTTTCCTTTCCATTAGGTGACTGTCATAATAGGTATATAGTAAGTATATTTGTGCATTTACAATCCATTGCTCTAAAGCAGATATTGGTCGCTAAGTTAAGTGGTTGAGAACTATTTGAAGTCCTGTGTTACCAGTAAGGTCTTAGGTCGTGATTCTTATGTACACTTCTCCACTACTTGGGGATTTGGCTTCTATGACATTTTAGGCTATTAAGTCAAATACGAACAAGCAAACAACACATAACTGAAGAAGACCTAAGTGTGGTGGACAGTGAAAGGATTAGAATATCTTTTGTTATTATTTTAAAGCTTACTATATCTTAATGAAAAAATTCTGAGAGTCAAAGACTTTTTATGAATCCACTTGTTTTGTATTGAGGATAAATTTTTTTTCCTTTGTCCCCATCATGCCTCTTTTTTATTTATATTTATTTTTCATCCATCTTTTATTCTTTGACATACGTGGGCTTCCCATTGTAGTGGCTTCTCTCGTTGCAGAGCCCCAGCTCTGGGCGCATGCACTCCAGAGCGCTGGCTCGTAATTGGACACACTGGAACAGCTCCTCTGCGGCATGCGGGATCTTCCCAGGTCAGGGATCAAACTTGTGTCCCTTGCAGTGCAAGGCAGACTCTTTAACCACTGGACCACCAGGAAAGCCCTGATGAGAAATTTTTTAAGGGGCTTGTTTATAAATTATTTTAAAGGTAAAGGTATAAATTTATTTTAGGATTCTAAGAAATAGATTATTCCTTAAAGTTAATTTCTGACTCAAATTCATTTCTTAGCACTTCTCATCTCTAGTCCCCATGCATTGCTTTTATGTATTTAAATTGGTATTTCATGTATGCCATACTAAGTGCCTATGCTCATGTTGGATGGTGGTATAATGTCTTTTACCATGTGTTTTGGTTATTTTTTACGTTTGATAAGTGCCCTTGATTAATGTCTGAGATGTCTCTTGTTTTAGATTAATTACTTTATCATCTCTGTTTATGTGACTCACCATCTCCTACCTGACCCTGGAGTTTCAATATCTTTAGTAGAGCACATGATAGAAAAAAGACTTATTCTAGCCCTGATGTCCTCAGATATATTTGTTTAGCTTTCCTTTCCATTAGGTGACTGTCATAATAGGTATATAGTAAGTATATTTGTGCATTTACAATCCATTGCTCTAAAGCAGATATTGGTCGCTAAGTTAAGTGGTTGAGAACTATTTGAAGTCCTGTGTTACCAGTAAGGTCTTAGGTCGTGATTCTTATGTACACTTCTCCACTACTTGGGGATTTGGCTTCTATGACATTTTAGGCTATTAAGTCAAATACGAACAAGCAAACAACACATAACTGAAGAAGACCTAAGTGTGGTGGACAGTGAAAGGATTAGAATATCTTTTGTTATTATTTTAAAGCTTACTATATCTTAATAAAAAAATTCTGAGAGTCAAAGACTTTTTATGAATCCACTTGTTTTGTATTGAGGATAAATTTTTTTTCCTTTGTCCCCATCATGCCTCTTTTTTATTTATATTTATTTTTCATCCATCTTTTATTCTTTGACATCGTGGGCTTCCCATTGTAGTGGCTTCTCTCGTTGCAGAGCCCCAGCTCTGGGCGCATGCACTCCAGAGCGCTGGCTCGTAATTGGACACACTGGAACAGCTCCTCTGCGGCATGCGGGATCTTCCCAGGTCAGGGATCAAACTTGTGTCCCTTGCAGTGCAAGGCAGACTCTTTAACCACTGGACCACCAGGAAAGCCCTGATGAGAAATTTTTTAAGGGGCTTGTTTATAAATTATTTTAAAGGTAAAGGTATAAATTTATTTTAGGATTCTAAGAAATAGATTATTCCTTAAAGTTAATTTCTGACTCAAATTCATTTCTTAGCACTTCTCATCTCTAGTCCCCATGCATTGCTTTTATGTATTTAAATTGGTATTTCATGTATGCCATACTAAGTGCCTATGCTCATGTTGGATGGTGGTATAATGTCTTTTACCATGTGTTTTGGTTATTTTTTACGTTTGATAAGTGCCCTTGATTAATAGAAATAACTAGTAGGTCAAATTCTCCTGTGTTAAATACAGTTAAAATTTTACTAATTAGAGGCAATATTAAAGTATGTTTCTAGCATAACAGAAAAATGCTCAGCTTCTATTTGTAGTGAGTTTCTTAAGGATTTATTTTGGGAGGGGGGGGTGGGTTGGGGAGGGAGGGGGCCGGGCGGGCCACTTCTATTGGTCTTTCATTTATCTATTTTCATCCATCTTTGTTCTTTGGCCTGTGTGGGCCTCCCATCACGGTGGCCTCTGTTGTCGCAGAGCGCTGGCTCTGGGCGCATGCGCTCCAGAGCTCCGGCTCGGTGATTGGACACATGGGTCCAGCCGCTCCGCGGCACGTGGGATCTTCCCAGGCCAGGGCTCGAACTAGTGCCCCTTGCACTGCAAGGCGGTGTCCTTACCCACTGGACCACCAGGGAAGCCCTGTAGTGAGTTTCTGTTAGCTACTTTCAGCATAGAGATAAGAATTCTTTTTGTTCTTCCTTATATCATTGGAAATGAAGGTAATAACTTCGTATGTAGTCATACTCTTTGCCTTAGGTTTCTTTTTAAAAAGTTTTTAATTAGAAATTTATACTGCTTCAGTTTATTACATTGTTATTTGATTAAGAAGTTAGAATTGTTTTATTTATTTGTGCTTTATCTTATATATATATAAAAAAACCTTTTCAACAAATCCTGGGCCTAAAATCTATATATATTTTTTAACTTTGGAAGGTGAATATTTAAAAGTGAGATTATATATTTTCTCATTGCACTGTGGTTGTATGGGTTTTCTGGGTTTCCCATTTCTTTACTAAGATAAAGGAAAGGGACTCTGTCCCTTTCTTAAATGTGTCTGGCATATTTGCCTTCTGAACATTTTTTTTTTTAACATTTTGAAAATACTATAAGTTCACTAAATACTCGATCATTTAAATTAGAGATAGTTTAGAAATATGCTGAATGGTACAGAGAAACGAATTTTGTATTAAAAAAGTACTTCACGAGTATATCTCATAGCTTAGTAATTCTGATTTCCTCAGGATAGTAATCTCTTACGTACCTGGATAATCTCAAGTCTCCTAAGGTAGCTCTTCTTTAGCACTAAGGTATTTAAGCCTCTGCTGACTCAAACCTTGGAAGGATGAGATGGAAGTTGGAGCCACATGATGGGGTCTAAGATCCCTTCTGATCCTGAGACTCTTGTAAGTTTCTCCCGAGCAGCCCCTCAATGACTCATCTCTTTCTAGGCTCTTTCCATTACTGCTTGGTCACACACATTTCATAGAAAGAGCTATCTTGCTGGTGTTTATATCTGACAGATATTTGAAGATAGAATTTTAAAATCCCATGCTTTTGCTCTTGTTAACATTCAGAGGCACTTAGCCAGGTTGGTAATTGAACAACAATTGAACAGCAGCAAACAATTGAAGTATAGTTGATAGACAGTGTTGTGTTTCTATTGTGCAGCAAAGTAATTAATTCAGCATATATATATACGTATATATTTATTTTTTGTATTCATACTGTGTTAGGATATCTTCCTTTATCTTCAAGCTCAAGCCTTCAGCTCCTATATCAGCTGTGTTGAAGGGATTTATGGTCTTCTGCTTATATTGGACTCTCTGTGACCTGGTATTAATTATTACCTAAGCTGGAAGTTCATAAAAGTCTGAGGAAGGAGTCGATTCATTTTTTAGGTCTACCAGCACCATGTGTGCTATGACTGACCAGTTTTGACTCATTTTCTTTGCTTCGCACTTCAACTTTTGCTTTGGACTGTTTCCCTGACTTTAAATACAAATACTTCTTGACCTCTAATCTCTCTTTACTTCTATCTGCTTGATTTAAAAATTAATCTGAATAGACTTTTCTTTTTGGAACAAGTAATATGTATGTGTGTGTGTCTGTGTGTGTGTGTGTGTGCGCGCACACACGCACGCATGCTAAGTAGCTTCAGTCATGTCCATCTCTTTGTGACCCTATGAGTATAGCCTGCTAAACTCCTTTGTCCATGGGATTCTCCAGGCTAGAATACTGGAATGGGTTGCCATTTCCTTTTCAAAGGGATCTTCCCAACCAGGGATTGAACTGAGTTCTCCTGCATTGCAGGCAGATTCTTTACCAACTGAGCCACCAGGGAAGTCCTAAGTAATATATACCTGTGGCTTCAAAATAATAATAAAGATGTATAAAAGGGTACATAGAAATACAAAAATAAATGCCTTTGCTCAGATATTACTGATACATGATGTGTGTCTTCCAGAACCCTTCTACCTATATATGAGCATATATCCCTTAACTTTATTCCTAATACAACTAGTAGCTGGGTACTTAGGTGTCTTTGTTTTTTTTTAACAGTACATTCCACTGTTCCACTGTTGTTTGACATCTGTCCATGTATACATACCTCATATTTTTTAGAAGACTGCCTGTTTTGCGCCTACCTGCAGACTTTCTACTCTGAAATCTCTGATGCTTGGATGACTTGAGGCATACTCTTTGCTCTGAATCCTGGCTTCAGGTTCTACCTGAACTGTGCCCTGCCCTTCGCTTGGGCCTTTCTGTAGTTCTGTCAGTCCTTCTAGGATCATGTCGGTGACTTGTCTTCAAGTTTTCTTCCTTTCTATTAATTTAAAAAACAAACAAACAATTGAAGTATAGCTGATATACAGTGTTGTGTTTCTGGTGTACAGCAGTGATTCAGATTTTTTCTTTTTTGTGTTTTTTCTTTTAATATTAGGGAGGAATAAATTCTAGTGAAAAATGAGAATTGGCTTTGTGTGATGTGTGCTCTTGTCGTTATCTAAATTTAAGCTTGGTCTATTAGTTTCTTAGACTTTTTGTTTGCTTAAAGTGACATTTCTTGCAGTTAAGGTAAGCTGTGACGGGTTTATTGCAATTCTGTGCAAAGCTTTGGACTGTTTCCTGACTTTAAATACAAATACTTCTTGACCTCTAACCCCATTTACGCTTGAAAAACGCTTAACAAGTAATATGTATGTGTGTGTGTCTGTGTGTGTGTGTGTGCGCGCACAGCATGCTAAGTAGCTTCAGTCATGTCCATCTCTTTGTGACCCTATGAGTATAGCCTGCTAAACTCCTTTGTCCATGGGATTCTCCAGGCTAGAATACTGGAATGGGTTGCCATTTCCTTTTCAAAGGGATCTTCCCAACCAGGGATTGAACTGAGTTCTCCTGCATTGCAGGCAGATTCTTTACCAACTGAGCCACCAGGGAAGTCCTAAGTAATATATACCTGTGGCTTCAAAATAATAATAAAGATGTATAAAAGGGTACATAGAAATACAAAAATAAATGCCTTTGCTCAGATATTACTGATACATGATGTGTGTCTTCCAGAACCCTTCTACCTATATATGAGCATATATCCCTTAACTTTATTCCTAATACAACTAGTAGCTGGGTACTTAGGTGTCTTTGTTTTTTTTTAACAGTACATTCCACTGTTCCACTGTTGTTTGACATCTGTCCATGTATACATACCTCATATTTTTTAGAAGACTGCCTGTTTTGCGCCTACCTGCAGACTTTCTACTCTGAAATCTCTGATGCTTGGATGACTTGAGGCATACTCTTTGCTCTGAATCCTGGCTTCAGGTTCTACCTGAACTGTGCCCTGCCCTTCGCTTGGGCCTTTCTGTAGTTCTGTCAGTCCTTCTAGGATCATGTCGGTGACTTGTCTTCAAGTTTTCTTCCTTTCTATTAATTTAAAAAACAAACAAACAATTGAAGTATAGCTGATATACAGTGTTGTGTTTCTGGTGTACAGCAGTGATTCAGATTTTTTCTTTTTTGTGTTTTTTCTTTTAATATTAGGGAGGAATAAATTCTAGTGAAAAATGAGAATTGGCTTTGTGTGATGTGTGCTCTTGTCGTTATCTAAATTTAAGCTTGGTCTATTAGTTTCTTAGACTTTTTGTTTGCTTAAAGTGACATTTCTTGCAGTTAAGGTAAGCTGTGACTGGATGGTGATGCCTTCGTCCTAATTCTGTAAGCAAAAGCTTGGGATGTTTACTTCGTATAAGTGCCATATTGTGTGATGGATTTTTTTTTTTTTTAGTTGGTGTATAGCAATTGTAGGAAATTTAAGATCATGCTGTGTATTTTGGGGATAGATAAGAAAACTGTAGATTTTTCTTACATTTATCTTTAGAGCATCTCACCTGAGGCTATGTTTTTAGGCTATGTTCATGTTGGTTTGGAAATTTTTCAAGGATGTAGATCATATCCTTCACATTCATGTCTTTAGTGAATAATATACCTGATTTTTAATAGGTGTTTAATAAATATATGTTAGACTGAACAAAAATTTCACCAGATGAGCACTAAAATAATTTTATTCTGCTTTTAAATTTACTGTAGCATGTGACAGTGTTCCATAAAACTAGTTTTTTTTTTTTTTTTAAACCAACTCTTGTAGGTGGTGAATAATTTCAGAAGGTTTTCTCATATTAAGGGTGGATCATCAGTTAGAAATTTTCTTCATTCTGGTCTTGTAACTTAGTGGTTGTGACAGGAATTACAGATTTGCTTGTGATGTTGGGTTGATATTGTGGTTAAATAGTCATCCTAAAGAAACTGTGTTCATGTGTGAGCCAGCAATAAAGCATGCAGTGTACTATTTAAAAATCATTATTGCTGCAACTTAAAAGGGTCATTGGCCAACATATCAGTATACTAAGGGATATGTTTAGCACAGAAGAGCAATGTCATTTCAAGTGACTGTCATATAATGTAAAATTGAATACTGATTCTTTCTGAAAAAGATTACTGTTAACATTTTTATGATTATATACAGTGTGTTTTGCATTAATTGACAGCCCAGGATAAACCCTCAATGAGTTTTTTTTTTTTTTAAAGATTTATTTATTTATTTTGGGCGGGGATCAGGGTGGGGAGGGAGGGGAGCGGGCGGGCCACTTCTATTGGTCTTTCATTTCTCCAGTTTCATCCGTCTTTGTTCTTTGGCTCCTGTGGGCCTCCCATCGCGGTGGCCTCTGTTGTCGCAGAGCGCCGGCTCTGGGCGCATGCGCTCCAGAGCTCCGGCTCGGTGATTGGACACATCGGTCCAGCCACTCCGCGGCACGTGGGATCTTCCCAGGCCAGGGATCGAACCGGCGCCCCTTGCACTGCAAGGCAGTGTCCTTACCCACTGGACCACCAGGGGAAGCCCCCTCAATGAGTTTTAACTAAATTTTACTGAGCACCCATTATGTGTGAGAATCTGAAATGTTCATTAGTTAGTTAATTTCTAGGCAGCAAAAAGCCTTCTCTTTGGAGGACTTGTCTTTTGAAAGATCCTGGTTGATGATCTATGTAAACAGTATACGAATAGTACATAGTGACTTTTAAAAAAATATTTTATTTATTTTTAGCTATTCTGGGCTTTCACTGCTGCTGCAGGCTCTTCTCTAGTTGCAGGGAATGGGGGCTACTCTCTAGTGGAGGTGAGTAGGCTTCTTGTTGCAGTGACTTTTCTTGTTGTGGAATTCAGGTTTTAGGGCCCACAGGCTTCGGTAATTGCAACACATGGGCTCAATAGTTGTATCTCCAAGGCTCTAGAGCACAGGCTCCATAGTTGTGGCTCATGAGCTTAGTTTCTCCATAGCATGTAGGATCTTCCCGGATCAGGGATCGAACCCCTGTCTCCTGCATTGGCAGGCGAACTCTTCACCACCGAACCACCAGGGAAGACCCCGTAGTGACTTTTAAGATGATTTAAAAACCCAAAGTGAGTGCGATGGCCTGGAGGGGTGGGATGGGGGGCATGTACATCTGACTAGTCTGGGATCATACGTATCTGTAAACAACAAAACTCTGTAAATTTAAAAGTAAAATAAAGGTTAAAAAAAAAAACCCAAGGTGAGAAAGAGAGTTATTAATATAGGAAAAGGAATATTTAGTAGCAAGGCAGCATGATGCTCTCTTAGGGTTGAGTTGTGGAGGAACTTTTGTTGCGGTCTTGTCTCTTCTTTCAGGTTATAGAAAGTTTTAACTGTTGACAGAGGCACAGTTGGTTGGTGTATCTGTCAGTGAGCAAAGCAATCAGAAAATTTTAGCTGATTAGAATAAAGCCATTATGACCCCATGAAACCAACAAAACCTTAAGTGGTAACTGAAACCAACTTAGGGGATAGCTTTTGCCTGTGTTTGTGTTTATGGAATGAGGGCACATCTTTTTTTTTTTCTCATTTGTAATGCATGTAAGCAGAGTTGGAAAATCACTCCGGTCTCGTTTCTTCTTGGTTAACTGTATATAGACTTTTTTTTTTTTAATCTTATTTATAGGGAAGATTTTCATAAACATAGAGAGGGTTCTCCAGTCTAACAAATGCTTCTCAGGCACGGTCCTGAAAGCTGTAAATACATCAAAGGTATCTTCTCTGTCCTCTTAGAGCTTCTAATTTAATGGAGATAAAGAAAAGTAACTAATTACAAGATTAGCAGGATAATATAGCATAGATGTTCAGGGTACTCTGGGATTATATGGGAAGAATTCTTAGCAAAAACAGGAGGTATCTGAGAAGGTTTCCTGGAGGAAATGACCTCTAACCTGGAATCTGAAGGGTTATTAGAAGTGGGCCAGACCAGGGAAATGGCAGAATGTTATATGCAGAGAGAAAGAAGCATAGGAAAAGGCATGAAAAATGAGAGAGAGAATTTGGTGAATGTAAGGAACTGAAGGAAATTTGGTTTGTTTGGATCGGACATCTGTGTGTGTATGTGTGCGTGTACATAAGTGGCGTGAGGGTGGTGCAGTGCTTTTGTGATAGACAAAAGTATCTTTAAAGGTAGAATTGAATTTGTAGTATGGGTCTAGCTGGTTTTTTAGGATTGTAGTGTGCAAAATTTTCCCATGTCTTCTGTCTGATAATACACCCACCCGCACTTACGGAGAATTGTGTGTAGATCAGTTAGAGAAGTTTATCTAAAGTGTTTTTTATCATCAGCCTCCTTCTAATAGTTTGTCGATCACTTAAGAGGTTAACTGTGAACTAAATACATTAGTAGTCTATTGCCAATATATTTTGTAATGTGAAATAGACCAGAGAAGTGTGTGTGTGTGTGTGTGTGTGTATACTTGCCTTTTTTTTTTTTAACATTTATTTATTTGTTTATTTGGCGGGGTGGGGGGGGGGGTGGGGAGGGAGGGGGGCAGGCCGGCTACTTCTATTGGTTTTTCATTTATCTATTTTCTCCATCTTTGTTCTTTGGCCCTTGTGGGCCTCCCATGGCAGTGGCCTCTGTTGTCGCAGAGCACTGGCTCTGGGTGCATGTGCTCCAGAGCTCCAGCTCGGTAATTGGACACATGGGTCCAGCTGCTCCGCGGCACGTGGGATCTTCCCAGGCCAGGGATCGAACTGGCGCCCCTTGCACTGCAAGGCAGTGTCCTTACCCACTGGACCACCAGGGAAACCCTATACTTGCTTTTATACAATGAATAATACTCAAGTTATCCTGTGAGTCTTTTAAAATATGTTTTCTGACTTTGTGGTAATATTGTCTGGTGGAGTAAACTTTGAGTTGGATTTAATCAAACTTTGAGTTGATTGGGAAATAGTAGAAATTATTTCATTTTTTATATGTATATTTTTTCCTAGGTAGAAATCTGAATTTATAATTTAATTCTTACGGAATTTACGTTCATATTTTCTTTCATTTCTTTGAGATAGGTTTGGCTTGTTTTATAAGATGAATAAACGAAGTTGCAAAGATTATATAACTCTTTAATGTCACATAGCTAGATGGTATCAGAACTGGAATATCTAAAGGCTTAGTAACGTTCCGACAATGTGGTCATCTTTTTTGCAGTCAAAATTTGAAAGCTAACTTGTTTTCAGAATGATAAAAGTACAACATGGTGAAAATTAAAAATTAAATGTAAACAGATTGAATCAGAAATTGAATCAGATTGAATCAGAAATGCTTAACTTTCACGAATCTTTAAATGCTTACCTTTCATAGTGTTAATTAGGCTACTGAGATTGTGTTTATTCTGTAATAATTCCAAAGCTTAATAGTCACTGTGCACCTGGATAGTCTTCATGGTATTTCTCAGGACACTTTCTTTTCCTCTTTAATTCAGTATTATTATAATTTATTTTTGAGGAAACTGAAGGCTCATTAATTAGTGAACACAGATGAGTTTTTTGCATTTACACGTGTCGGAGACCTGTAGGGAGTGGTGGCAAAAGAGCTTCTCTTGGTGCTTCATTTGAAAGATTTAAAGAGAGCTTGTTGCTGTGTATGTTTTACCTCCCTTCTGATCTTCGATCATAATACTTAGATTCTGTAGATGAGTGACTTTTCTTCCATGAATATTTATTGAACATTATTGGAACTGAGAACTTTGTAACTTAAGTAAGACAGACTTGGTCTTGGCCAGTTTGGAATTTATAATCTAGTGGAAGACAGGCTTTTAACTAGTAATTCTGTTAATATTTAATTAATTGCAGTTAGGGTGAGTTTTTGAGGGAAAAAGGCTTTGAATAAATTTCGGGTGGTGTTAAAAGACCTAAGGAAAAATCAGAACCGTGGACAAGGATTCTTTACTCTCTACAAAATGATCATAATCCCATGTTGGCCCAGAACCCAAAGTAATTTGAGCTGAATTTAAAAAGGACACAGACAATCTTGTGACACAGTTTTGACCTTCTTTAAGTAATCAAGGGAAAATGGATTGTTTCATGTTTACTTCCTAGAGCAAAAGAAAGCTGTTTCTGTCCCACTTCAGGTCTGTTGCATCAGAATCTCCAGGAGTGGGTTATGTACGTATTTATTACCAGGTCCTCGTGGTGATCAAGCAAATGTTAGAATCTCTGTTAAGCTGTCTCAGGAATTGATTGGCTGATGAATTAGAAAAAGGCCATCAGTTTCAGACATTTTAGCATCAAATGATAGAATTTTGCTTAGAATGTAGTTTATAACTTAGTTCTGAGTTCAGTGTGATAGATACTGGCAATGCCTGTATTTTATTTTTAAAGAGTAAAGCCACACTTTTGGATTGTCAACAATGTTTTCCCAGTTTAAAAAAATACATGTTAAAGTTACCTTTTGTGTTTTCTTTTTTCCCTCAGGAACTAGACAACTTAAGCATATTTTATTAAAAGATGTGGACACTATTTTTGAATGTAAATTATGTCGCAGTCTCTTCAGAGGATTACCAAATTTAATTACCCATAAAAAATTCTACTGTCCACCAAGTCTCCAGATGGATGACAGTAAGTTTTATTCATATATTTATTTATGCATTTTACTGTGTATTCTTATACTACATATAGCTGCACATTTATACTAGAATGGTTATCAATATCTAGTTACAGGTAATTTAGTGATGGAGAATAAAATAAAATACTTGACTCAGTGTTATATATTCAGTTTGTTAGACATATGTAAGAAAAGCTTGATTAACATTTTTCGTAGATGAGTGACTTTTCTTCCATGAATATTTATTGAACATTATTGGAACTGAGAACTTTGTAACTTAAGTAAGACAGACTTGGTCTTGGCCAGTTTGGAATTTATAATCTAGTGGAAGACAGGCTTTTAACTAGTAATTCTGTTAATATTTAATTAATTGCAGTTAGGGTGAGTTTTGAGGAAAAAGGCTTTGAATAAATTTCGGGTGGTGTTAAAAGACCTAAGGAAAAATCAGAACCGTGGACAAGGATTCTTTACTCTCTACAAAATGATCATAATCCCATGTTGGCCCAGAACCCAAAGTAATTTGAGCTGAATTTAAAAAGGACACAGACAATCTTGTGACACAGTTTTGACCTTCTTTAAGTAATCAAGGGAAAATGGATTGTTTCATGTTTACTTCCTAGAGCAAAAGAAAGCTGTTTCTGTCCCACTTCAGGTCTGTTGCATCAGAATCTCCAGGAGTGGGTTATGTACGTATTTATTACCAGGTCCTCGTGGTGATCAAGCAAATGTTAGAATCTCTGTTAAGCTGTCTCAGGAATTGATTGGCTGATGAATTAGAAAAAGGCCATCAGTTTCAGACATTTTAGCATCCAAATGATAGAATTTTGCTTAGAATGTAGTTTATAACTTAGTTCTGAGTTCAGTGTGATAGATACTGGCAATGCCTGTATTTTATTTTTAAAGAGTAAAGCCACACTTTTGGATTGTCAACAATGTTTTCCCAGTTTAAAAAAATACATGTTAAAGTTACCTTTTGTGTTTTCTTTTTTCCCTCAGGAACTAGACAACTTAAGCATATTTTATTAAAAGATGTGGACACTATTTTTGAATGTAAATTATGTCGCAGTCTCTTCAGAGGATTACCAAATTTAATTACCCATAAAAAATTCTACTGTCCACCAAGTCTCCAGATGGATGACAGTAAGTTTTATTCATATATTTATTTATGCATTTTACTGTGTATTCTTATACTACATATAGCTGCACATTTATACTAGAATGGTTATCAATATCTAGTTACAGGTAATTTAGTGATGGAGAATAAAATAAAATACTTGACTCAGTGTTATATATTCAGTTTGTTAGATACTTTAATATCTATTTTAATATCTTTTTTATTTGGATTTTGCTAAAGATATATGAGGTTAGATTTTTTATTATCTTTATTTGTATTAAAATATTATATTTGTTTTTGAATGTTTATGTGGAACATACAGTTTATATTCAGGATTTTTGAAGGTTAAAATATTAATGCTTGATGGGACTATTGGTATTTTTCCTCTTTACTTCTTAAGAACTTGTTACCAGATATGACTCATTGTTTACTTATATTCCCCTTAAGTTAATGAGAAGGTTGGAAATAGATTAAAGAATCCATAAATAAGCTGATTTTGGGGAAATTGTGGAGAGCATTAAAAGATGTTTGTTACTCTTTCTAATGTTTTCTCATCTCGGTTTTATTCTCAGTGAAATTTACTTGATAAGTCATTTTTATCAGAAATTGGTTTATGTTACAGGCTAATGTGAAATGTGAAATAGCATTATGTGATAAAGGCAGGTAGTAAGCTAACAAAGTTTTTGTGTTACCAAATATTTGTTGAATGAAGTATATTCTGTCTGTATGATTAAGTTGCAGTATATGTAATGATATTATTTTCTTGCTTTAAAAAATTAATGTAAAAGAAAGTACTAATGTAAATTCCTTGTTTTAATAAGTCATAGATTAATTTCATTGTTTTTTGTTCAGGGATTTAACTCTTGTAGACTTACAAAATACAGAACGTATTTTGTCAGCTTGATATTTTAGTTGCATTGTGGACATTGTGCATTTTTCAGCCTAACCTTTTGGGGATGGGAATGGAATGCAAAACTCCAAATGTCATAAGTACTACTTTAATTATTAGCATGAAGTGATTTGAAACAAAAATTTCTTATTTGTCTGGAAACTTTTCCTACCACTGTAAGATCTTACTATCTTATCAGTGAGATATAAATAAAAAAGCAGTCTGTAGATTTTAGTTTCGAATCTAACCTTTTAATAAAAGGACTAGTAGGAATTTAATTTTCTGGTAGTTATTCTTTGTTATTTTTAGTGTTAACTAGAGTTTAGTTGAATTTTAGAAGGAAATAGATAAATGAATTTGCTGGAATACTGTACACTCTTCTGCAGTACTTATGCTAGAAATACTTCTGTGAAAGTATTCTCATTAAAGACACTACTTTAGAGCTTCCCTGGTGATCCACTGGGTAAAGAGTCCGCCTTACAGTGCAAGGGGCGTGAATTCAATCCCTGGCCCAGGAAGATCCTTCATGCTAAGGAACAGCTGGGCCAGTGTGTCCAATTATGAACTAGTGCTCTGGGGCAAATGCACCCAGAGCCAGTGCTCTGCAACAAGAGAGGCCACTGCGATGGGAAGGCGCACACACATGCCAGAGAATAAAGATGGATGAAAAATAAACAATGACTTAGAGGCCAAAAAAAAAAAAGACACTTCTTTATCCATTTTAAAAGGAAAAATTAGTAGATTAAAAGATCTATGATGAGTCATTTCTTAATTTCTAAGTAGTTATCAGATTTGATGCTGTGTTTGTAGCTAGATTTTCGTATTGTATGTAGAAACATAGTCAGTATTAGACAACTCTGTCACAATGAATATAGGTTGCCTACAGTCAGTGTAATTATATTGCACAAGCAAATAAAACTAGGTCTATTTTTGTAATTAATTTGTAGTTTTTAATCATTGTTTTAATAGAATTGTGCCATGTAAAGAAGACATGTAACAGGACTGAATTTAGCAAACAGTACTATACATTGTCATTTGTGTTTATATGTTTTCCTATAAAGTCTTTTTCATCTTCTGTAAGATATTCAAACATCCCCGTAATAGAGTAGATTATTATGGGTTAAATTAATAGGAATGCTATTATGTTTTCTAAAAAAAAATTTTATAGTAACATTCTTCATGTATTTTATCCATCTTGGATTTTGAGAACTTTGATTTACCTTTGCTAGCCTGAAAATAGGAAGTATTTTTATTGTTCAGGATACCAGTCTGCTTAAATATTTTATATTAAGGGGCCTTATATTAGAAGTAGCTCTTCAAATTGTATCTGTCCCTTAACATTCGTGTACCATGATGAGATTTTAAATTAAAGCAGATTTTAATTAATTAGTAATAGTTTTTATCCTCATAAAATACTAAAAAGTAGATAATGCTCTTATAAAAATAAATACAAACTAATAATAATTTTAAGACAGACATTCGTATACATTTAGAAGTATTAGAGGGCTAGAGCAGGCTAATTATTTCAGATTAAAATGTTGTTTTTTCCTTAACAGACCTTCCTGATGCAAATGATAAACAAAATCAAGCCATAAATGACCTCCTAGAAGCCATATATCCAAGTGTGGACAAGCGAGAATACATTATTAAGCTAGAACCCATAGAAACTAATCAGAATGCAGTGTTTCAGTATATTTCAAGGACTGATAATCCCACTGAAGTCACAGAGTCAAGCAGTCCTCCTGAACAGCCTGAAGTTCAAATACAGGAAACTAGCGCTGAACAGTCTAAAACAGTTGCAGTTACAGACACGGAGGTGGAAACTGTAGAGCCCCCTCCTGTTGAAATTGCTGCAGATGACGTTGCACCTCCATCAGAGGAACAACCTCAGGAATCACAGGCTGACTTGGAAACTTCTGACAATTCTGATTTTGGTCACCAGTTGATATGTTGTCTTTGTAGAAAAGAATTCAATTCCAGACGAGGCGTTCGTCGTCACATTCGAAAAGTACACAAGAAAAAGATGGAAGAGCTAAAAAAGTACATCGAAACACGAAAGAATCCAAACCAATCCTCTAAAGGACGCAGTAAGAATGTTCTAGTTCCATTGAGTAGGAGTTGTCCAGTATGTTGTAAATCATTTGCTACAAAAGCGAATGTAAGGAGGCATTTTGATGAAGTTCATAGAGGACTAAGAAGGGATTCAATTACTCCTGATATAGCAACAAAGCCTGGGCAACCTTTGTTCCTGGATTCTGTTTCTCCTAAAAAATCTTTTAAGACTCGAAAACAAAAGTCGTCTTCAAAGGCTGAATACAATTTAACTGCATGCAAATGCCTCCTTTGCAAGAGGAAATATAGTTCACAAATAATGCTTAAAAGACATATGCAAATTGTCCACAAGATAACTCTTTCTGGAACAAACTCTAAAAGAGAGAAAGGCCCCAATAATACTGCCAACAGTTCAGAAATAAAAGTTAAAGTTGAACCAGCAGATTCAGTAGAATCTTCACCCCCTTCCATTACCCATTCTCCACAGAATGAATTAAAGGGAACAAATCATTCAAATGAAAAAAAGAACACACCGGCAGCACAGAAAAATAAAGTTAAACAAGACTCTGAAAGCCCTAAATCAACTGGTCTGTCTGCTGCAGGTGGCCAACAAAAAACCAGGAAACCAAAACTTTCAGCTGGCTTTGACTTTAAGCAACTTTACTGTAAACTTTGTAAACGTCAGTTTACTTCCAAACAGAACTTGACTAAACATATTGAATTGCACACAGACGGGAATAACATTTATGTAAAATTCTACAAATGTCCTCTTTGCACTTACGAAACTCGTCGGAAGCGCGATGTGATACGACATATAACCGTGGTTCATAAAAAGTCATCCCGTTATCTTGGGAAAATAACAGCCAGTTTAGAGATCAGAGCTATAAAAAAGCCCATTGATTTTGTTCTAAATAAAGTGACAAAAAGAGGCCCTTCGAGAGACGAAGCAAAACATAGTGATTCAAAACATGATGGCACTTCTAACTCTCCTAGTAAAAAGTATGAAGTAGCTGATGTTGGTATTGAAGTCAAAGTCACAAAAAACTTTTCTCTTCACAGATGCAATAAATGTGGAAAGGCATTTGCCAAAAAGACTTATCTTGAGCATCATAAGAAAACTCATAAGGCAAATGCTTCCAATTCACCTGAAGGAAACAAAACCAAAGGCCGAAGTACAAGATCTAAGGCTCTTGTCTGGTGAGGAACAGTTACAGAGTTTTGCTTTTCCCCATCGAACTAAAAAAATCATTTGACCATAATTTATAGCTGGTTCCATTTTAACACGTTTGCTTCCATATTTTGGACTCATATTATGGCCGGTCAGCCTTTGTTTCCTGGATTCTGTTTCTCCTAAAAAATCTTTTAAGACTCGAAAACAAAAGTCGTCTTCAAAGGCTGAATACAATTTAACTGCATGCAAATGCCTCCTTTGCAAGAGGAAATATAGTTCACAAATAATGCTTAAAAGACATATGCAAATTGTCCACAAGATAACTCTTTCTGGAACAAACTCTAAAAGAGAAAGGCCCCAATAATACTGCCAACAGTTCAGAAATAAAAGTTAAAGTTGAACCAGCAGATTCAGTAGAATCTTCACCCCCTTCCATTACCCATTCTCCACAGAATGAATTAAAGGGAACAAATCATTCAAATGAAAAAAAGAACACACCGGCAGCACAGAAAAATAAAGTTAAACAAGACTCTGAAAGCCCTAAATCAACTGGTCTGTCTGCTGCAGGTGGCCAACAAAAAACCAGGAAACCAAAACTTTCAGCTGGCTTTGACTTTAAGCAACTTTACTGTAAACTTTGTAAACGCGTCAGTTTACTTCCAAACAGAACTTGACTAAACATATTGAATTGCACACAGACGGGAATAACATTTATGTAAAATTCTACAAATGTCCTCTTTGCACTTACGAAACTCGTCGGAAGCGCGATGTGATACGACATATAACCGTGGTTCATAAAAAGTCATCCCGTTATCTTGGGAAAATAACAGCCAGTTTAGAGATCAGAGCTATAAAAAAGCCCATTGATTTTGTTCTAAATAAAGTGACAAAAAGAGGCCCTTCGAGAGACGAAGCAAAACATAGTGATTCAAAACATGATGGCACTTCTAACTCTCCTAGTAAAAAGTATGAAGTAGCTGATGTTGGTATTGAAGTCAAAGTCACAAAAAACTTTTCTCTTCACAGATGCAATAAATGTGGAAAGGCATTTGCCAAAAAGACTTATCTTGAGCATCATAAGAAAACTCATAAGGCAAATGCTTCCAATTCACCTGAAGGAAACAAAACCAAAGGCCGAAGTACAAGATCTAAGGCTCTTGTCTGGTGAGGAACAGTTACAGAGTTTTGCTTTTCCCCCCCATCGAACTAAAAAAAATCATTTGACCATAATTTATAGCTGGTTCCATTTTAACACGTTTGCTTCCATATATCTTATGGCAATGGGAACTGCAAGAGTAATGTGTATATTGCATTTACCTCTTCAGTGACCTTTATGCCAGTGACTCGGGAACAAAGTTAACTTCAGAACTTATCTTCCACAGGACAATGCAATATAGTTATAGGTAGATGGCACAGGGTCAGTGATTTCCTCTCAGTGTTGTAAAATATATACATTAATATTGGCTTATGTTTACAATAGAAGTCTTCTGTTTAACTAACTTTGCACAGGTTTAATTTGATTCAGTGACTTAGTCTACTAATTAATACATCGTAGGAAAGTATATTAGAGTGAATTTGTGAAGACGATAATTATAGGAAAAACTTTAAGGCACTGTAATTGTAAAAATTAATCTGTGACAGCTAAATAAAGTGCTGCACTCAGAAAATTAAAAAAAGCAACCCCCCAATTGAATTTAGAACAATTAGCATTTATTATTTACATTTAACATAGTGCTTCCAGCCAAAGGGGAAAACTTGATAAACAGAAGTTTGGATTTTTTTTTTCCTTCTCCCTGGAAGTATGTGTTAGTTCCTCTTTTTCAGTTTTGATCTATGGAAAAAGTGATTGTTTAGGTCGCAGATCCTATTTTTTTTTACCTTTTTGTTTAAATAAACTTTAGGTGATCATTTCGATATAGTTAATATTAGCAAGTAGGTGTTTTTTTTTCTTTTCTTTTTTATGGTTGTGTGTTGCAAGGAGAGTAAAGTCTCTATTGGGAAGAAAGAAAATAGTACTACTTTTTAAAGGGGTTTTGGAACAAATGTAGATTTTTGAAATGCAATATAAAATAAGGAGTAGACTCCCTGTACTTGTTTTTGCAAATCTCTCTATATTTTTAAAGTTTACCTTCAGTACCTGTGACCCTTGTATTAAGGCATTTAATATATTTAATTAGTATTAAATTAGTTTTGGATTCAGGTTCTAAAGCAGTATACTTAGTTTGAGTGCTGAGTAGGTTAAATGTTGTGGTTTTATTATCGCACATTTTTTTGTGGAAAACTTGAGATCAGTTACAGTTTTTCCCATCGAACTAAAAAATCATTTGACCATAATTTATAGCTGGTTCCATTTTAACACGTTTGCTTCCATATATCTTATGGCAATGGGAACTGCAAGAGTAATGTGTATATTGCATTTACCTCTTCAGTGACCTTTATGCCAGTGACTCGGGAACAAAGTTAACTTCAGAACTTATCTTCCACAGGACAATGCAATATAGTTATAGGTAGATGGCACAGGGTCAGTGATTTCCTCTCAGTGTTGTAAAATATATACATTAATATTGGCTTATGTTTACAATAGAAGTCTTCTGTTTAACTAACTTTGCACAGGTTTAATTTGATTCAGTGACTTAGTCTACTAATTAATACATCGTAGGAAAGTATATTAGAGTGAATTTGTGAAGACGATAATTATAGGAAAAACTTTAAGGCACTGTAATTGTAAAAATTAATCTGTGACAGCTAAATAAAGTGCTGCACTCAGAAAATTAAAAAAAGCAACCCCCCAATTGAATTTAGAACAATTAGCATTTATTATTTACATTTAACATAGTGCTTCCAGCCAAAGGGGAAAACTTGATAAACAGAAGTTTGGATTTTTTTTTTCCTTCTCCCTGGAAGTATGTGTTAGTTCCTCTTTTTCAGTTTTGATCTATGGAAAAAGTGATTGTTTAGGTCGCAGATCCTATTTTTTTTTACCTTTTTGTTTAAATAAACTTTAGGTGATCATTTCGATATAGTTAATATTAGCAAGTAGGTGTTTTTTTTTCTTTTCTTTTTTATGGTTGTGTGTTGCAAGGAGAGTAAAGTCTCTATTGGGAAGAAAGAAAATAGTACTACTTTTTAAAGGGGTTTTGGAACAAATGTAGATTTTTGAAATGCAATATAAAATAAGGAGTAGACTCCCTGTACTTGTTTTTGCAAATCTCTCTATATTTTTAAAGTTTACCTTCAGTACCTGTGACCCTTGTATTAAGGCATTTAATATATTTAATTAGTATTAAATTAGTTTTGGATTCAGGTTCTAAAGCAGTATACTTAGTTTGAGTGCTGAGTAGGTTAAATGTTGTGGTTTTATTATCGCACATTTTTTTGTGTGGAAAACTTGAGATGAAACCATTCTTTAGAAGTCATTTATTGTATAATTTTAAAAATAAGGTTTTATTGGCAAACTCAAAAGTGTTCATTTATTCCCATTTCTCTTCAGATAACTTCAAGTGATGTACGAAAAGGTTTGGAGTTCATTTTTGTGGACAGACTTTAAATTGGTGTTAGAACCACTAAACATCTTCAAATGGTACTATGAGGAAAAAAAGAAAAAAAATTGATAGATATATGACTGTAACTGCTGTTTTCTGACTAAAATAATAACCATCTAACCACTTGTTTCTAAGGCACTGCCTCTCCCAGCACTTCCGAGTAGCTGTGACATTGCATATTGTCATCCCAGTCCATCAGCTAACCACCCTTGTGCGTTTGGTCTACATTTTCTACAGGAATCTTGCAGCTTTTGTTTTCCAGCAGTTTGTTGATTAAAGTGATCAACAAGCTGAAGAAAATATCACCACTGGTGATCTTTAATTAACAAAGACTTTATCCTAGTGATTTTAGTTTTGTTCCACTTTATTTGGCAGAGTTTTTACCTGGATTGTATAGATATATAATTTCCTAGTGAGTGTATGTTAGGACCAAAAGACAAATTAATATCAACGCATTATAAATATTTAGCCTGCTAAATATTTGTAATTATTTTTACATCCTTTTATTTCTAACTTGTTCTACAGCACTTAAATGTTTGACTGTTATGTTCTAAAATGTATACTACAGGAAAGTTCCAGTTCATTTTTATTCGTGGATCATCACACTTTTCATTTGTAAACATCTGAGGTTTTTATGAAAAATAAACATTCCCCCATATTTCTTTAAATTTCATTCAAAGCACTTTAATGAAATGATAAATGCAACTTAATTTTTCAGTTTCTTTAAAGACCACACATTTACTGATATAATATGAAGACAGTAAATAGCTTACTGATATTTTATGGATGCAGACAATCCCTGCAAAACCACTTCTTATAATGCTAGTTTATTTCTTTAAATATTGCTAAAAAAGGAAGATTGGGGTGTAAACCCTGATTTTTTTTTTTTTTTTCCTCTCCCAAGTAAAATCTTAAATGACCACTTTAGATAGTATTTGGTTCCTACTGTAAAATTTAGAAAATAATGAATATTTGTCCATTTTTATAATCAAGATTTTAGGGAAAACAGAAGTAAATCTATCTTTAATGAAACATTAGGCAGGTTTTTGTGTATCAATATTTTATGATTTTTAGGGGATATTTTATTTTTTAGTAATTTTTGTCAAATTATAATTTTAAAAGGTATAGCAGGAGAATATACCATGTTTTTATGTAGGTTCACACCTGTACTTAGGAGGGACCCTGTCCATCTATATACTTTTTGTATAAAATTTTAAAATGTTGAAGATCCACAAGGTCATAATAAAATGATTTTATAGCTAGAAAAACATTTACCCTTCCCAGTGCTTTGCACTAAAATAATACTGTGAAAGGAAAGTAGAAAGATTGTAACTGTTGCTGGAAATGTTCTATATTGAATGTACATGCTCTTGTTGGAAAAATGTACTATATGTGATGAAATAAACCAGACTCGAAGTTATTTCAGCTAAATGTGCTTCAAAGAAGGTGCATTGGTTGAAACTTAAATGTTTTATTATCAAATTTAAATTTATTCAGTGACTGAGCAGCTACACTTGAAATTTATCCTGATAGTTTTATTTTTAAGACCTAGAGTGATAATTTCTCTTTAATTTAAAAATAGATTTACTTTTTCCACATATGGAAAACTTGTACTTATAGGTCTAACTTTAATGATTAATAGCATAATATATTTAGGGCACTAAATGTGTAGGTGTTATTTCATTTATAAACCATCTTCATTAGTTGCACATTATTAAACCTGTATGTTTGACTTTTGCAAGGTGTTATCTTTTATGCATTCCTACACACAAGACATATTCCAAAGGTATTTTTCCAGACTTGAATACCTATAACAAGTGGAAGGATATGAGGATTCCTAAAAGCCTTGGGGTAGCTCTTTGCTGTATGCCAGCCTTTTCCTTTTTACTTTAACATGTTAAATCCTGTAGGTAGAGAAGAAAGAAGTAGCCTCATGTTGGTGGAGCAGAGCCCAATTGCTGCAGTTCCTTCCTCCACTCACTGGTTTCCACAGGACCATTCACAGTTTGTCTCCTCGGTATCATTTTTCAATATTGCTAAAAAAGGAAGATTGGGGTGTAAACCCTGATTTTTTTTTTTTTTTTCCTCTCCCAAGTAAAATCTTAAATGACCACTTTAGATAGTATTTGGTTCCTACTGTAAAATTTAGAAAATAATGAATATTTGTCCATTTTTATAATCAAGATTTTAGGGAAAACAGAAGTAAATCTATCTTTAATGAAACATTAGCCAGGTTTTGTGTATCAATATTTTATGATTTTTAGAGGATATTTTATTTTTTAGTAATTTTTGTCAAATTATAATTTTAAAAGGTATAGCAGGAGAATATACCATGTTTTTATGTAGGTTCACACCTGTACTTAGGAGGGACCCTGTCCATCTATATACTTTTTGTATAAAATTTTAAAATGTTGAAGATCCACAAGGTCATAATAAAATGATTTTATAGCTAGAAAAACATTTACCCTTCCCAGTGCTTTGCACTAAAATAATACTGTGAAAGGAAAGTAGAAAGATTGTAACTGTTGCTGGAAATGTTCTATATTGAATGTACATGCTCTTGTTGGAAAAATGTACTATATGTGATGAAATAAACCAGACTCGAAGTTATTTCAGCTAAATGTGCTTCAAAGAAGGTGCATTGGTTGAAACTTAAATGTTTTATTATCAAATTTAAATTTATTCAGTGACTGAGCAGCTACACTTGAAATTTATCCTGATAGTTTTATTTTTAAGACCTAGAGTGATAATTTCTCTTTAATTTAAAAATAGATTTACTTTTTCCACATATGGAAAACTTGTACTTATAGGTCTAACTTTAATGATTAATAGCATAATATATTTAGGGCACTAAATGTGTAGGTGTTATTTCATTTATAAACCATCTTCATTAGTTGCACATTATTAAACCTGTATGTTTGACTTTTGCAAGGTGTTATCTTTTATGCATTCCTACACACAAGACATATTCCAAAGGTATTTTTCCAGACTTGAATACCTATAACAAGTGGAAGGATATGAGGATTCCTAAAAGCCTTGGGGTAGCTCTTTGCTGTATGCCAGCCTTTTCCTTTTTACTTTAACATGTTAAATCCTCTAGGTAGAGAAGAAAGAAGTAGCCTCATGTTGGTGGAGCAGAGCCCAATTGCTGCAGTTCCCTTCCTCCACTCACTGGTTTCCACAGGACCATTCACAGTTTGTCTCCTCGGTCATAACATTAGGATCTCAGAGTAGGAATTCACGAGGGGGCATCAAGGGTTCCAAGGACTATACAAAGATTTCAGTTGGGTCATAGAGGAAAAAAAAAACACCAATATGTAAGGACTTGTCTAAGTTAGAAGGGCCTAGAGCGATTAAGAATATTTTGTCATAATAGCAAATTAATGGGTCATGGGAGACACAGGAGTTAGAGACTCAACTGAGACCAGTTAAGTGGAATGAACATGTAAGAAGTATTTAGAATATCTTTGTTCTTCCTGTTCCCTTCTGGTCTTCATCCTCACTTTTTGGTTTTATTTGACTCTTGAGCTTTGTCATCTCAGATGATCAGGCTTGAGGCTCTTGAGAGGAGGCCTAAGAAATTCGTGCCAGAAGCTTTTCTGCTTGCAGGTGTATAAGCATGTATTTATAGCACTTTTTGTTGTTGAGGCGTGGGGTGGTTAAGCAGATAAAGAACTATCAGGAACTCCTTACTTTATATTAAGATCTATTTCTGGCTACAAATTACATCTACCTTTGCTACTGTTTGATCAACAGAGTTTTTTGATAGAATTATCGAAGATAGCTTTTACTCCTAAATTATAGTGGTGGAAGAGGAGAAACAATAAAAGCTGTGGCTTGCACTTCAACTTTGTTAGTGTGTATAGTGCAAGTGAGAACTAGATGAGGTATGGCTGACACTAAGCAGGTGGTTTTTTGTTTCGTGGTTTTATTTGGCCATGCTGTGCAGTTTGTGGGATTTTAGTTCTCTGACCAGGTCTTGAACATTGACCCTTAGCAGTAAGAATGTGGAGTCCTAAGCAGTGGACCATCATGTAGTGCTCCAAGCAGGTGATGATTGTAACATTGCAGATACACTTTGAATGCACAGTAACCATTTTGGGGGTTAATGTCTCTTACTCTCTTACTCTCTTATTCCCTGCTTGAAGAACAAACCATTTTTAAAGAATGTATACATCCTTCAGTTCAGTCCAGTCACTCAGCTCAGTCGGCTCCAACTCTTTGTGATCCCATAGACTGCATGAAAGGCTTCCCTGTCCTTCACCATCTCCCATAGTTTGCTCAAACTCATATCCATTGACTCAGTGACACCATCCAATCATCTCATCCTCTGCCGGCCCTTTCTCTTCTTTTTTTCCCAACATCGTGAAGAATAATAAATTACCCATCCTTGATTTTAGCCTAGCTTATATATATGTATACACATACATAAAAAGATAAGATTTTGCTTGTATGTGTGTATATATATATATATATATATATCACATAAAAAATCTGACTCATATTTGGCTCGTGTACATGTTATGTGTCTGTGTGTGTGTATGTATTGAGCAAAATTTTCAGTTGATGCAGATTGCTTATATTGTTGAAAACTACCTTCACATACCTTTAGGAATGTGTATTTGTTACACTGCTTTATGGTCAGTAGGCTGTTCTTTTCAGTTAGGAATTTCCCAGTAGGTGTTATGGCAAGTAGATATGGAAATACAGGCACAAGTGAGTATCATTTCCTGATGTGAAGTTGCAAAAGATGTCTTCAGATGGCATGACCACAGGAAATGAGATTTGAAATGCTTTTGAGACTTTAGAAATTAGGTCTCCAGGCTTTCTGCAGTGGCCTACGGAAATATTCTAGATCCTCATGAGTTTCAGAATTTATTTTTCTAATGGAATCTTTAGATTACCAGAATTCAGACAGGCTCTCATAGTTGCCCTCTGGCTGAGCGCTGAGATATGGGCAGCATGATGTTGGCTGTGCTGTTAGGCAAACTCCTTCTCTACTGTATGTATTCTTTCTCTGTTCTCTGACTAAAAGCTAATGGAAACCTCAGGACTGAAAAGGAGTAAGGATCAGGAATCATAAGAATGGCTATTAGTTATTTGGTTTCAAAAGCATTAAGGCCATGATAGAATCTAAAATAAAATGTATTTCATTTAAAGTGGCTTCCCTTGTGGCTCAGCAGTAAAGAATCCACCTGCCAGTGCCAGAGATGCTGGTTTATGGTCAGGATGGTCCCCTGGAGAAGGAATAGCAACCCACTCTAGTATTCTTACCTGGGAAATCCGTCGGGGCCTGGCAGGGCTAAACGTCCATTTTTCTCTTCAGTTCTCAGTTTTCGGCTCCAACTCTTTGTGATCCCATAGACTGCATGAAAGGCTTCCCTGTCCTTCACCATAAGTTTGCTCAAACTCATATCCATTGACTCAGTGACACCATCCAATCATCTCATCCTCTGCCGGCCCTTTCTCTTCTTTTTTTCCCAACATCGTGAAGAATAATAAATTACCCATCCTTGATTTTAGCCTAGCTTATATATATGTATACACATACATAAAAAGATAAGATTTTGCTTGTATGTGTGTATATATATATATATATATATCACATAAAAAATCTGACTCATATTTGGCTCGTGTACATGTTATGTGTCTGTGTGTGTGTATGTATTGAGCAAAATTTTCAGTTGATGCAGATTGCTTATATTGTTGAAAACTACCTTCACATACCTTTAGGAATGTGTATTTGTTACACTGCTTTATGGTCAGTAGGCTGTTCTTTTCAGTTAGGAATTTCCCAGTAGGTGTTATGGCAAGTAGATATGGAAATACAGGCACAAGTGAGTATCATTTCCTGATGTGAAGTTGCAAAAGATGTCTTCAGATGGCATGACCACAGGAAATGAGATTTGAAATGCTTTTGAGACTTTAGAAATTAGGTCTCCAGGCTTTCTGCAGTGGCCTACGGAAATATTCTAGATCCTCATGAGTTTCAGAATTTATTTTTCTAATGGAATCTTTAGATTACCAGAATTCAGACAGGCTCTCATAGTTGCCCTCTGGCTGAGCGCTGAGATATGGGCAGCATGATGTTGGCTGTGCTGTTAGGCAAACTCCTTCTCTACTGTATGTATTCTTTCTCTGTTCTCTGACTAAAAGCTAATGGAAACCTCAGGACTGAAAAGGAGTAAGGATCAGGAATCATAAGAATGGCTATTAGTTATTTGGTTTCAAAAGCATTAAGGCCATGATAGAATCTAAAATAAAATGTATTTCATTTAAAGTGGCTTCCCTTGTGGCTCAGCAGTAAAGAATCCACCTGCCAGTGCCAGAGATGCTGGTTTGATCCCTGGGTCAGGATGGTCCCCTGGAGAAGGAATAGCAACCCACTCTAGTATTCTTACCTGGGAAATCCCGTGGACAGAGGGACCTGGCAGGCTACCGTCCGGGGGTCACAAAGAGTCAAACACAATGACTAAACAGCAATTATTTTGGCTTTTCCAGATCCTTTCCTCTTCTCCCTTATAATTTGTTTCTGCACTCTTTTTCTTTGACCTCTGTTCTGAGCTTCTAGCTCATATCTTTCTTTTTTTCTCTTCTGGTTAACTAACAGATCATTAGTACCAAGATGGCTAAAACTAACTTTTTTGAGAAGGTAAGAGGGTGGAAAGACAGCTCATTTCTTCCTGAATCTTTAATATTCTACACCTAATTTGTCAGATTTATTATTTTCAAGCTGCTTTCTCTACATATATTCACCACTGCGAAACCACAAACGGAGGGGAGTTTATTGAACACCATAGGTGCATCTGGTTCAGAGTTGGAGGTTTTGCCGTTTGTGCACAGTCAGGGGAATTAATTTGCCTGATTGTGTATTTTTGAAGTCAGGGATTGTGTGTTGATAATTTTGTTTAGTGACTGGCACATTTTCATGTAAACCCAGGCACTTTAATACATGTTTTATTATTTTTAATACATGCTTGATGTTAAAGTAAATAGTAGCCTTTTCCGTCTAAATTGTGCTGTCATACAGGGTAGAAAATCGAAGCTTAGAGAAGTTCAGTGGTTTATTCCAGCTAATATAACTAGTAAACAGAATTGAGACTTGACTCTAAGTCTGACTACAAAGGGTTTTCCCTTAGTCAGTGCACCTTATATTGGCAGATTTTATCATTGGCAAAGCACAGTAACTTATTGGCAGCTTGGTGTGATGATCTGGAGGTAGATTTACTGGTGAAATATTTGGATCCACAAATTATTTCATATGTGACCCTGTGCAAGTTAAGTTACTTTAACCTACATCCTAGTTAACTTCTTTATGAGTGAGTGAGTGAAAGTTGCTTGGTTGTGTCCAACTCTTTGTGACCCCCATGGACTGTCGCCTGCCAAGCTGTTCTGTCCATGGAATTCTCCAGGCAAGAATACTAGAGTGGGTTGCCACTCTCTTCTCCAGCAGATCTTCCCAACCCAGGGTCACACCTGAGTCTCCTGCATTGCAGGCGGATTCTTTAAAAATTTCATTTAAAGTGGCTTCCCTTGTGGCTCAGCAGTAAAGAATCCACCTGCCAGTGCCAGAGATGCTGGTTTGATCCCTGGGTCAGGATGGTCCCCTGGAGAAGGAATAGCAACCCACTCTAGTATTCTTACCTGGGAAATCCCGTGGACAGAGGGACCTGGCAGGCTACCGTCCGGGGGTCACAAAGAGTCAAACACAATGACTAAACAGCAATTATTTTGGCTTTTCCAGATCCTTTCCTCTTCTCCCTTATAATTTGTTTCTGCACTCTTTTTCTTTGACCTCTGTTCTGAGCTTCTAGCTCATATCTTTCTTTTTTTCTCTTCTGGTTAACTAACAGATCATTAGTACCAAGATGGCTAAAACTAACTTTTTTGAGAAGGTAAGAGGGTGGAAAGACAGCTCATTTCTTCCTGAATCTTTAATATTCTACACCTAATTTGTCAGATTTATTATTTTCAAGCTGCTTTCTCTACATATATTCACCACTGCGAAACCACAAACGGAGGGGAGTTTATTGAACACCATAGGTGCATCTGGTTCAGAGTTGGAGGTTTTGCCGTTTGTGCACAGTCAGGGGAATTAATTTGCCTGATTGTGTATTTTTGAAGTCAGGGATTGTGTGTTGATAATTTTGTTTAGTGACTGGCACATTTTCATGTAAACCCAGGCACTTTAATACATGTTTTATTATTTTTAATACATGCTTGATGTTAAAGTAAATAGTAGCCTTTTCCGTCTAAATTGTGCTGTCATACAGGGTAGAAAATCGAAGCTTAGAGAAGTTCAGTGGTTTATTCCAGCTAATATAACTAGTAAACAGAATTGAGACTTGACTCTAAGTCTGACTACAAAGGGTTTTCCCTTAGTCAGTGCACCTTATATTGGCAGATTTTATCATTGGCAAAGCACAGTAACTTATTGGCAGCTTGGTGTGATGATCTGGAGGTAGATTTACTGGTGAAATATTTGGATCCACAAATTATTTCATATGTGACCCTGTGCAAGTTAAGTTACTTTAACCTACATCCTAGTTAACTTCTTTATGAGTGAGTGAGTGAAAGTTGCTTGGTTGTGTCCAACTCTTTGTGACCCCCATGGACTGTCGCCTGCCAAGCTGTTCTGTCCATGGAATTCTCCAGGCAAGAATACTAGAGTGGGTTGCCACTCTCTTCTCCAGCAGATCTTCCCAACCCAGGGTCACACCTGAGTCTCCTGCATTGCAGGCGGATTCTTTACAGCCTGAGCCATCAGAGAAGCCGTGACTACATTTATAAAATGAGAATAATATTTCTTACCTGAAAGGGTTGTTCTGAGAAGAAAAAAAAAATACATGTAACACACTTAGGTTGATTCTTGTCATGTTGCAGTAGATCTTAGATATGATTACTATAAGTCATTTTTGCAGTATAAATTGGAATTTTTTTTTTACCTCTTAAAGTTGAAATGAAAATGTGTGCATTAGGAGAGTTCATTGCTATATAGTAGATTTTAACTGCTGCTTTTGTGTTTAGTTGGGAAATGAAGACAATCAATTATATTATTATTTTCTACCAGTTTTCTTCTAATCTGATGTTACTGGTTTATCATTCCTCCTCATAAGTTTTTCATGTATCTTGAAAAAGGTATTAGGTACTTTTAAACACATTCATTGTACGTTAGGCTTTTTAAAATCATTACCACTTAGGACACCTCCATCTGTTTTTAACTTCCCATTAGTGTCTGTTCTGTCACATAGTATTTTGGCTTTGGTCATAGTAAAATATGGAGCAAATACTGAGTAACAGAGTTGAAACATTTCTGTGAAACTAAAGTAGATATGCAGTGCTATTTGAAAGCAATATTCATTTGTGGAAAGAGTGGCTTGTTCAGGAGAGCATGATTTGGGCTAAGTCAGGAACTTCTTTGATGAGTGTGTCATGAAGAGATAAGTAATGATACTTTTCACAGATCTTGCCAGTGGTAGTCATTAGTAGCAGTACTCTACATTTCAGCTGAGGCCCGAACACTTTTAAATTTATCTGCTGAGAGATTTACCTGCATACCAGCCTGTTGTTGATCTTGTTATAAATGTAGGATGATGATTTTAGAAATCTTTGTGTCTAGGAATAATTTACAACACCGGAGAACCTTTGTTCCTCACTTTGGAACTCTCCTGTCTTGAACTGCAGATCAAATGCTAGGGTTTCAGCACTTAGGTTGTGTGGCTTCTTCGTGATTCCAGTAATCAAATACTTAGGCCAGGTATCTGAGCATATTCCTAACACACAAAACATTGTAATGTTTAAGCAGTAGAGTGATGTGGTTGAGTAGCCAAACCCAAACAAAAAACCCTACTTTCCTTTAAATGGTTAGGCATTGAGGACATAAGATGGGCTAATGGGGTTGTTATAGGGATAGGCAAGAATACACTTACTAAAATTTGTGAGGCATCTTTGATGTTTACATCCCCAAGGTAAACTTTCTCAGTGTTTTCATGATTTTCCAGTTTGTCCTTTTCTTTGCCTGGCTGTCTTGTCTAGCTATCTGTTGATTCTAAGAAACAACAGGTGGCTAGTCAAGACAGCCAGGGACTAGGGACTGGGTGTTACCTTCCTAGCAGTGGAGTGTTACTTCTCTGCTGCTATTAGCCCTTCTCAGGCTCTGCTTTTACCTTGAAAAACAAAACACACTTTTATCATTTGATATCTTCTCAGTGTGGTATGTACCTGACTCATTACTTCTGCTGCTTGCCTTTGTGTCTTTCAGCTGCTTTCCCTCTCTGTATAGCTTGAGTTTAGACTTTTATAAGAGACAGTCTAATTGGTTCAGCTAGGTGCATTCTTGTTGGCCAGTCTCCCATGCCAGGCCTCTTTGTAGGTTGCTGGCCTTGGGTTGGCTGTTTCAGGGGACGTTGGTCCTATTGTTGGTGATCATTGTAGCAGTCAGTGCCATAAAACATGGCCCTAGACCCAGTACAAGGTATCTTCTGATGCCTCTTAAAAGAGGGACTTGGGGGCTTCCCCTGGTGGTCCAGTGGGTAAGGACACCGCCTTGCAGTGCAAGGGGCGCTGGTTCGATCCCTGGCCTGGGAAGATCCCACGTGCTGCGGAGCGGCTGGACTGATGTGTCCAACTACCAAGCCGGAGCTCTGGGGTGCATGCGCCCAGAGCTGGCGCTCTGCAGCAACAGATGCCACCGCGATGGGAGGCCCACAGGAGCCAAGGAGCAAAGACGGATGAAAAATGGAGAAATGAAAGACCAATAGAACTGGCCAGCCCATTCCCCTCCCTCCCCAACCCCACCCTGCCCCAAAATAAATAAATAAATATATCTTAGAAAAAAGAGGGACTTGCATAGTTCTAGAATGCCATAAGCTTTCTAGTACACGATTTTCTTCCACTTTAAGGGTGCTAGAATTAAAAGTAACCTTGAGCATTTTGAACTTGACCATTTGTCAGTGCAGCATCAACAGCCCTTTCCATGCTGAGAAAAATGTGACGAGGGGATCAGCACCTGCAGTTTCTTTTCTGAACTGCCTGGTGCTGTTTCCATCTTTGGATTTGTAGGTTCGGAGACAGCCTAAAATTTCCACTCAAAAAGAACCATTCCATTTCCTGTAACAGTGTATTAGGCCCTTCTGTCAGTTTCTGCGATTTTCCAGACACCCACAATTATATGCCATACAATTTGGGTTGGTGATTTAGTGAATCCTTAAAGTACTGCTTCTGCTCGTCTCGTGTTTTCCACATTTGGGCATACCCTGCAGTAGCTGCTTTTATCCTCTCATTCCTTCCAACGACAGTCACTACCAAGTGTTGTCATGTATCTGGTACCATTCCCTTCTGGGAAAACAGAATTACACACTGGTTTGTTAAGGCATGGATTCTCAAGAATCAGGCATATCGGAGTTTGAGTCTTGTCTCCTTTGCTTCAGGTTTCCCCGTTCACCCTTTGGTTCAGCTAGGTGCATTCTTGTTGGCCAGTCTCCCATGCCAGGCCTCTTTGTAGGTTGCTGGCCTTGGGTTGGCTGTTTCAGGGGACGTTGGTCCTATTGTTGGTGATCATTGTAGCAGTCAGTGCCATAAAACATGGCCCTAGACCCAGTACAAGGTATCTTCTGATGCCTCTTAAAAGAGGGACTTGGGGGCTTCCCCTGGTGGTCCAGTGGGTAAGGACACCGCCTTGCAGTGCAAGGGGCGCTGGTTCGATCCCTGGCCTGGGAAGATCCCACGTGCTGCGGAGCGGCTGGACTGATGTGTCCAACTACCAAGCCGGAGCTCTGGGGTGCATGCGCCCAGAGCTGGCGCTCTGCAGCAACAGATGCCACCGCGATGGGAGGCCCACAGGAGCCAAGGAGCAAAGACGGATGAAAAATGGAGAAATGAAAGACCAATAGAACTGGCCAGCCCATTCCCCTCCCTCCCCAACCCCACCCCCGCCCCAAAATAAATAAATAAATATATCTTAGAAAAAAAAAGAGGGACTTGCATAGTTCTAGAATGCCATAAGCTTTCTAGTACACGATTTTCTTCCACTTTAAGGGTGCTAGAATTAAAAGTAACCTTGAGCATTTTGAACTTGACCATTTGTCAGTGCAGCATCAACAGCCCTTTCCATGCTGAGAAAAATGTGACGAGGGGATCAGCACCTGCAGTTTCTTTTCTGAACTGCCTGGTGCTGTTTCCATCTTTGGATTTGTAGGTTCGGAGACAGCCTAAAATTTCCACTCAAAAAGAACCATTCCATTTCCTGTAACAGTGTATTAGGCCCTTCTGTCAGTTTCTGCGATTTTCCAGACACCCACAATTATATGCCATACAATTTGGGTTGGTGATTTAGTGAATCCTTAAAGTACTGCTTCTGCTCGTCTCGTGTTTTCCACATTTGGGCATACCCTGCAGTAGCTGCTTTTATCCTCTCATTCCTTCCAACGACAGTCACTACCAAGTGTTGTCATGTATCTGGTACCATTCCCTTCTGGGAAAACAGAATTACACACTGGTTTGTTAAGGCATGGATTCTCAAGAATCAGGCATATCGGAGTTTGAGTCTTGTCTCCTTTGCTTCAGTTCAGTTCACTTGCTCATTCGTGTCTGATTCTTTGCAACCCCATGGACTATATAGCACGCCAGGCTTCCTTGTCCTTCACCATCTTCCAGAGTGTGCTCAAACTCATGTCCATTGAGTCAGTGATGCCATCCAACAATCTTGTCCTCTTTTGTGCCTTTCTCCTGTCTTCTGTTTTTCCCAGTGTCAGGGTCTTTTCCAGTGAGTTGTCTCTCTTGAGTTACTGATTTAATGAATCCTTGAAGTACTGCTTTTGCTCGTCTCGTATTTTCCACATTTGAGCATACTCTGCAATAGCTGCTTTCTATCCTCTCATTCCTTCCTTTCAACGACAGGCACTACTGAGTGTCCTCATCTGTCTGGCAGCATTGCCTTCTGGGAAAACAGAATTACACACTGGTTTGTTAAGGCATGGATTCTCAAGAATCAGGCATATCGGAGTTTGAGTCTTGTCTCCTTTGCTTCAGTTCAGTTCACTTGCTCATTCGTGTCTGATTCTTTGCAACCCCATGGACTATATAGCACGCCAGGCTTCCTTGTCCTTCACCATCTTCCAGAGTGTGCTCAAACTCATGTCCATTGAGTCAGTGATGCCATCCAACAATCTTGTCCTCTTTTGTGCCTTTCTCCTGTCTTCTGTTTTTCCCAGTGTCAGGGTCTTTTCCAGTGAGTTGTCTCTCTTGAGTTACTGATTTAATGAATCCTTGAAGTACTGCTTTTGCTCGTCTCGTATTTTCCACATTTGAGCATACTCTGCAATAGCTGCTTTCTATCCTCTCATTCCTTCCTTTCAACGACAGGCACTACTGAGTGTCCTCATCTGTCTGGCAGCATTGCCTTCTGGGAAAACAGAATCACACACTGGTTAATTAAAGCATGTATTTTCAAGAATCAGGCAGACCGGAGTTCAAGTCTTGTCTCCTTAGCTTATAAGTGTGTAGTTTGAGCAAGTTACTTGGTCTTTCTAAGCTTCAGTTTTCTCATCTGTAAAATGACAGTATTAGAAATTATGGTATCGGTAGGTTTGTTGTGTGAATTTATAAAAATTTAATGATGTATGTAATATACTTACCACAATGCCTGGCTCAAGAATATTAACATAAACACATGTTAATACTGTTACAGTGATCACTAAAATTGTTATCAGTTTGCTGCCAAAATATTTTCTGGCACTCGGCAAATAGCTTCTGTTATCTTGCTTTGCCATTTGATATTCGTTGACTTTTTGTTGGTAATAATTCAGCCGTTTAAGGAAAAGTCAGATGCAACATCTGTGATAAAACCAAGATGGACAGCAGTTTATTAAGTTAGAACATATTATTTTATGGGTGGCTTAATTTTGGCAGCACCTTTGCTAATTGTTCAAGAATTTGTTAAACCTTTTGATATAATTTTGCTTCTTTGTGGTTAGTATCTTACAGAACAGTGGATAGTCTGGAGTAGCAAAACTCAGAAGAGTTTTCAGTTTTTTTATTTTCTGTAAACATTAGGCTATGGGTACAGGAACATATTCTGAGCTTATAAGTAAAAATTATGTCTTCTGGCACCTGTGCAGAAGTGCACCTCGCATGTCATTGGTGCTAAGAGAATGTTGAAGGAAGGAAAGCGGGAACATTATATCCGTTGTCTTAAGGCTTGCGTTAGTCCATTGTATGCTTTTGCTTTTAAGTTTCTTTTCCCATTACCTCATCTCCTAATCTATATAGCTTCTCTACCTGTGAATTCCTCTTTGTTTGTTACTGATAGCTTCTGTTTCCTGACTTTTTGATTTGACCCTCCTAGCTTCTACCATTGCTGTTGAATAGTGGTACCAGGTTCAGATTCATGGGAGTGCTCTACTGACTGTATACCCTAATAAATAACCCATAATTGGTTTCACCCTGTATGGATGTACACTTAGTGCTTTTTTGATAATTTTTTTGAAGATCTGTCTTTGTTTATGGAATTCGGTGGCATGCAGCCCAGATTTCAGTTTCCCTCCCAGAATCACACACTGGTTAATTAAAGCATGTATTTTCAAGAATCAGGCAGACCGGAGTTCAAGTCTTGTCTCCTTAGCTTATAAGTGTGTAGTTTGAGCAAGTTACTTGGTCTTTCTAAGCTTCAGTTTTCTCATCTGTAAAATGACAGTATTAGAAATTATGGTATCGGTAGGTTTGTTGTGTGAATTTATAAAAATTTAATGATGTATGTAATATACTTACCACAATGCCTGGCTCAAGAATATTAACATAAACACATGTTAATACTGTTACAGTGATCACTAAAATTGTTATCAGTTTGCTGCCAAAATATTTTCTGGCACTCGGCAAATAGCTTCTGTTATCTTGCTTTGCCATTTGATATTCGTTGACTTTTTGTTGGTAATAATTCAGCCGTTTAAGGAAAAGTCAGATGCAACATCTGTGATAAAACCAAGATGGACAGCAGTTTATTAAGTTAGAACATATTATTTTATGGGTGGCTTAATTTTGGCAGCACCTTTGCTAATTGTTCAAGAATTTGTTAAACCTTTTGATATAATTTTGCTTCTTTGTGGTTAGTATCTTACAGAACAGTGGATAGTCTGGAGTAGCAAAACTCAGAAGAGTTTTCAGTTTTTTTATTTTCTGTAAACATTAGGCTATGGGTACAGGAACATATTCTGAGCTTATAAGTAAAAATTATGTCTTCTGGCACCTGTGCAGAAGTGCACCTCGCATGTCATTGGTGCTAAGAGAATGTTGAAGGAAGGAAAGCGGGAACATTATATCCGTTGTCTTAAGGCTTGCGTTAGTCCATTGTATGCTTTTGCTTTTAAGTTTCTTTTCCCATTACCTCATCTCCTAATCTATATAGCTTCTCTACCTGTGAATTCCTCTTTGTTTGTTACTGATAGCTTCTGTTTCCTGACTTTTTGATTTGACCCTCCTAGCTTCTACCATTGCTGTTGAATAGTGGTACCAGGTTCAGATTCATGGGAGTGCTCTACTGACTGTATACCCTAATAAATAACCCATAATTGGTTTCACCCTGTATGGATGTACACTTAGTGCTTTTTTGATAATTTTTTTGAAGATCTGTCTTTGTTTATGGAATTCGGTGGCATGCAGCCCAGATTTCAGTTTCCACTCCCAGATCTAAACCAAGTATGCATACAATCGCTAATGGCCTCTGCTGTCATTTGTGTTGTTTTAGGATTGGAATTCATTATTTCAGTTATCCAGTTCTCACATTGCTACTTCAGAACTTCTACCCTCCTTTTAAGGCCTCCAGCCCTATTTTGCTTCCTTAATTAGAGGCAGCCTTGCCTATATCCTGCCAAAGGGCAGGGAACATTTCTTCATGCTCCCCTTTTGCATCACAGTTTTTTTTTTTTTTTTTTTTTTTGTCTTCTGTCTTTGGTTCTTTGAAGGAGGAAGTGTTCTTCTTTTCCAAGCCCAGCACTTCTGTCCATGGCAGTCTGCTTCCTCAGAGCTTCCGCCTTTTTCCTCCTTCCCATTTCTGTCTTCCTTTCCGCAAACTTCTCCTCAGCCTACAAACATGCTCAAATCCCTTTCAACCAGTCAGTGAACTTCCCTTCCAGACTGTCTTCAGTCTGTCTACTGCTCTCTGTCCCACCTTCCTTTCACCGTCACACTTCCATTATGCTCTCATAGCACTCTGCTCTAGCACTGATTTCACTACACCACAGTTGCTGATTTTGTTGTCTGGTTTTGTTAGGCTGGTCTCACATCCAGAAGAAACAGACTTCTAAATCTTTGGAAAACGCACCTTTTATGATTTTACAGAAATCTAAGAAGATAGAAAGGTACAATTAGGTTAAGCTCAGCAAACTTCCTACAAGTTTTCTTTACCATCTCTTCCCAAATCCTCATACAGCTTGACAGCTTCCCTCAATCTCCTTTCTGTGACATTTCTCCCCAGATCTTCTGTAGACTTACCAAAAGCTCCTTTTGAAAAATATAGGTATATCTCTTTTTAAAAATCATTTATTTATTTTTGACTACACTGGGTCTTCATTGTTGTGGTCGGGTTTCTAGTTGCCAGATTCCTCTGTTTCCATTTTTGAATAGTGGTACCAGGTTCAGATTCATGGGAGTGCTCTACTGACTGTATACCCTAATAAATAACCCATAATTGGTTTCACCCTGTATGGATGTACACTTAGTGCTTTTTTGATAATTTTTTTGAAGATCTGTCTTTGTTTATGGAATTCGGTGGCATGCAGCCCAGATTTCAGTTTCCACTCCCAGATCTAAACCAAGTATGCATACAATCGCTAATGGCCTCTGCTGTCATTTGTGTTGTTTTAGGATTGGAATTCATTATTTCAGTTATCCAGTTCTCACATTGCTACTTCAGAACTTCTACCCTCCTTTTAAGGCCTCCAGCCCTATTTTGCTTCCTTAATTAGAGGCAGCCTTGCCTATATCCTGCCAAAGGGCAGGGAACATTTCTTCATGCTCCCCTTTTGCATCACAGTTTTTTTTTTTTTTTTTTTTTTTTTGTCTTCTGTCTTTGGTTCTTTGAAGGAGGAAGTGTTCTTCTTTTCCAAGCCCAGCACTTCTGTCCATGGCAGTCTGCTTCCTCAGAGCTTCCGCCTTTTTCCTCCTTCCCATTTCTGTCTTCCTTTCCGCAAACTTCTCCTCAGCCTACAAACATGCTCAAATCCCTTTCAACCAGTCAGTGAACTTCCCTTCCAGACTGTCTTCAGTCTGTCTACTGCTCTCTGTCCCACCTTCCTTTCACCGTCACACTTCCATTATGCTCTCATAGCACTCTGCTCTAGCACTGATTTCACTACACCACAGTTGCTGATTTTGTTGTCTGGTTTTGTTAGGCTGGTCTCACATCCAGAAGAAACAGACTTCTAAATCTTTGGAAAACGCACCTTTTATGATTTTACAGAAATCTAAGAAGATAGAAAGGTACAATTAGGTTAAGCTCAGCAAACTTCCTACAAGTTTTCTTTACCATCTCTTCCCAAATCCTCATACAGCTTGACAGCTTCCCTCAATCTCCTTTCTGTGACATTTCTCCCCAGATCTTCTGTAGACTTACCAAAAGCTCCTTTTGAAAAATATAGGTATATCTCTTTTTAAAAATCATTTATTTATTTTTGACTACACTGGGTCTTCATTGTTGTGGTCGGGGTTTCTCTAGTTGCCAGATTCCTCTGTCCATGAAATTCTCTAGGCAAGAACCCTGGAATGGATAACCGTTCCCTTTTCCAGGGTATCTTCCCAACCCAGGGGTTGAACCCTGGTCTCCTACGTTGCAGGCAGATTTGTTACTGTCTGAGCCACCAGGGAAGCCCTGGAATATGGTGGATGTTGGTAAATATTTATTGAGCTAATAAATGCTGCTGTGAACTCAGATCCTTTCTGTCTTGTGACTGACTTTTGTTTGTAGGCCTTTAAACATGATCAGACTTTCCTTACTCCTTTTTCTTTTTTTTAATACTCTCTTGCTGATTCCTCTACTAAAGCATCACTTACTACTTCTGTGAAGATGACCCCAGACCTGTTTTCTAGTCTATTGATTGATTATTAGACCATTTGTTTTCAAAGTTACACGTTAGACATCTCCACCTGGATATTTCTCCATATCTTAAAAGCAACAGAAACTCAGTAAACCAAACTCAGCTTCTTTTTAAGCTTGCTCCTCTGTGTGTTCCCTGTTTCAGTTAATCACACTCCTATCTTCTTGGTTACCTGGGCTAATTAGAATCCTAGGAAATACCTTGATTTCTTTCTCTCTCTTACATGCTTTACCTAATCATTGATCAGTGCCGGGTCCCTCACATGTGGCTTTCTTTGCCATCTCTACCTTTGGTATTAATAGTTAGTTAGGACTCTTATCTCTTACGTACACTGCTGCGGTAATCTCCTAACTGACCTCTAATCTGTCTTCCATGCTGCTGTCAGAACTATCTTCCTAAAACAGATCTGTTGTTACTGTGTGTTCATGCTCAGCTAACTTACTCATTGTCAGGTCTTAAACTGGTCTTACACAAACTGTTAAAAAATGGAAGTTTGGTTGATGGTAAATAAGCCATTTCTAAAAAAAAGTCTCCCTTACAGTTCTGTTTCATGTTCCTTTCCATATTGTCTGCTAATACAGTTTTTAGTTATGTTTATATTTGTGCATTAATTTGTTTAGTGAATGTCTTCCCACTGGAGAGATTTATGTAAAAGATTGGGGAGAATTGTGTAGGCGCTGTGCCTGGCTCAATGCTTGGGACATTAAAAAATATTTGTTGAATAGTTGGATGGATAATAGATAGTTTTTAGTCAGTGTAAGAAAATAGGAGATATAGCAAAGGCAGAAACATTCTAGAATCTTCCTACATTTTCCTGGACTTTGGTCTGTAGTTCTGGCCTTTCTGAAGTAATAATGGGCTTCTCCCTTCTGCCATTTGCATTTGTTTCCCAGAGGATGTGAGTCACCCACACTCATGCTATGGCTGATGAGACTGTAGTTGATTTGGGGACTGTAGAACTGTGGCAGCTCAATAAATGCTGCTGTGAACTCAGATCCTTTCTGTCTTGTGACTGACTTTTGTTTGTAGGCCTTTAAACATGATCAGACTTTCCTTACTCCTTTTCTTTTTTAATACTCTCTTGCTGATTCCTCTACTAAAGCATCACTTACTACTTCTGTGAAGATGACCCCAGACCTGTTTTCTAGTCTATTGATTGATTATTAGACCATTTGTTTTCAAAGTTACACGTTAGACATCTCCACCTGGATATTTCTCCATATCTTAAAAGCAACAGAAACTCAGTAAACCAAACTCAGCTTCTTTTTAAGCTTGCTCCTCTGTGTGTTCCCTGTTTCAGTTAATCACACTCCTATCTTCTTGGTTACCTGGGCTAATTAGAATCCTAGGAAATACCTTGATTTCTTTCTCTCTCTTACATGCTTTACCTAATCATTGATCAGTGCCGGGTCCCTCACATGTGGCTTTCTTTGCCATCTCTACCTTTGGTATTAATAGTTAGTTAGGACTCTTATCTCTTACGTACACTGCTGCGGTAATCTCCTAACTGACCTCTAATCTGTCTTCCATGCTGCTGTCAGAACTATCTTCCTAAAACAGATCTGTTGTTACTGTGTGTTCATGCTCAGCTAACTTACTCATTGTCAGGTCTTAAACTGGTCTTACACAAACTGTTAAAAAATGGAAGTTTGGTTGATGGTAAATAAGCCATTTCTAAAAAAAAGTCTCCCTTACAGTTCTGTTTCATGTTCCTTTCCATATTGTCTGCTAATACAGTTTTTAGTTATGTTTATATTTGTGCATTAATTTGTTTAGTGAATGTCTTCCCACTGGAGAGATTTATGTAAAAGATTGGGGAGAATTGTGTAGGCGCTGTGCCTGGCTCAATGCTTGGGACATTAAAAAATATTTGTTGAATAGTTGGATGGATAATAGATAGTTTTTAGTCAGTGTAAGAAAATAGGAGATATAGCAAAGGCAGAAACATTCTAGAATCTTCCTACATTTTCCTGGACTTTGGTCTGTAGTTCTGGCCTTTCTGAAGTAATAATGGGCTTCTCCCTTCTGCCATTTGCATTTGTTTCCCAGAGGATGTGAGTCACCCACACTCATGCTATGGCTGATGAGACTGTAGTTGATTTGGGGACTGTAGAACTGTGGCAGCTAGATTTGTTTACCTGCTATTAATGCATAGGTGGAGCCCTAGTCATGCAGACAAACAGGTGTTACTAAGTTGAGTTAACACAGATTCCTTTTTAGCCTCTTGAGTGACTCAGGCCTTTGGACTACATGTTAATTAAAAGTGTTTATTACTCAAAGGACTAGTTGTGTTTTACATGAGGCATTTATTTTCCTTTTATTAAAGATTAACGATTTTAATTTAGCAAACTTCTACTGAATGGAAAATGAAAAATATTATTTTAAAATATCTAGAAACAATGAATAGTCATAAGCAAATTAAACTCTCCCTCTCCATGAGCCTGTTCAGGTTTCAGAGGTCAAAGAATTTCCTGAGTATTGTTTAGATTTTGCTGCCTCAGGTTGACCTCACTTCATCCATTCAATAGACATTGTGAGCTTCTGCTCTGTGCGAGTAACTGAGTTAGGTGCTAGTGTTACAGAGATAAGAAATGCAGCTGCTTTTCTCTAGTACAGTGAAAGAAGAACACATTATATAGAAGGATACACAGAAGTGGGATTTTAAGGCTCGCTTAAAATTGGCGATTGGGTGAAGGCTTTAAAGCATTAGCTAGGCAGACAAACTTTTCAGGTAGGTACAGAGGACTTAAGAGCACGTACAGACCAAGGGAAGGAATTATGGCCAAATCAAGAAAGGTCTTACACACCAAGTGAGTAGTTTGAATCCTGCTTTCAAAATTAGGGGTAGCTATTGAAGGATTTTAAACCAGGAGTGCCTGATAGCGTTGAGGAGACTAAATTGGAGATTGGATAATATTTTGGAGGGTGGGGGGGATCAAGTAGAAGTCACACACACACTGTTTATTGGTAAGATAATACCTTGAATTTATATATCTTGCCAAATGTTATTATTCTGTATTCTGCTAGCTTCACAAAGTTACAGCTCTCTTGAGAGGATAGTTTTTTGTTTTGCTTCGACATTTTTTTATGTAGTCTTTCAATCACCCAGACCTAATTCACAATTTTAATCAAAGGAAAAGTAGAACAGGCACCTCTGGACTTCCTCATTCAGTGCATTTTGGGTGGAGCTGACTCTTGAGTGTGAAGGTTGTAATAGGAAATAATACCAGTTACTTGCAAGAAAATATTGGAAGAGGGTGGCCAGATGTCCTGGGTAGGCATGATTTTCTCATATTTTTAGAATCCTACCCTGTTAAAAATGGTATCCAGGTGCATGTTAATGTTATAGTTGAGCCTGTTTGTCCCTTTTCATGTATCTTTAGCATGCTGTCCTTCCTGTGAAGTATTCTATCAAGAGAATGTAGGAACATAATTTCTAACTTTTGTTTTTGCTGTTACTGTTTAGAATCAAACTATGACTAGAACTAAACTGACTTACTTTTGTTCATGTTTACATCATTTTGCTTATCACACAGATTTGAAGTTCTGTTGCTTCTGTGAATCTGGTAGCACCAACCCATGGCAACCTCTTCTTCTGATGAACTCACAGCACTTAGCTTTTTGTTTTCTCCCACTTCATCCTTTGTGTTATTAGCGCATTATTATTTAACTACAGTGTCCCCATGATTAGACTCTTCAGCCCTCGGAGACTCGAGACTAACAGTTTTGCTCTAGAGCATGTAAGATCATGAATGAATGAATCATTAGGCCTGTCCCCATTTTATGTTCTTCAGATGTCAGTGTCCTGTTAGTATCCTATTTTTACTGGTCTAAATCTTCTATTGCTCTACCCTTAGCTACCCTGGGTCTGCTAGTATCTTGTGTTTTGAAGACTGAATGATTTTTAGAAGGTTCTTGGGCCAGTTGTAGAGGAATACAGGGTGATTTTATGACTTTTTCATGCCTCAATCCCACATAAAACTCTACCACAAAGATTCTACCTCTTTATAATTAGTTTTAATACTCATGCATCAAAATGTTTTGAGAATCTGTACCTTAGAAACAGTTTGTGTGTGTGTGTGTGTGTGTGTATAAAAGGAGGACTAGCCAGACTATTTGTTTATTTGTTGGGTATAGTTTGTGGAATCTCAATTCCCGACCAGGTATTAAACCCAGGCCACAGCAGGGAAAATCTGGAATCCTAACCACTAGGCAATCAAGGAACTCCCAGGACTAACCAGATTTTTACTTTTGATACAGAATAAAAAAAAGACAAACATTATCAAGTTGGCAAACATGAATTTTCTTCCTAAACTCTTGCTTACAGTGCTGCTTTTGTAGCCTAATGGAAACAGAGCTGGCAGAGTGTAAATAATTCTGTCATGTAAGTCACTGTGAAATAAGGCTTGTGGTTATTTTATTTAGCCATCTGGTATATACATACTGTGTACATCTTTTTTTTTTTTTAATTTTGGCCTGTTTTACTGGTTTATTTATTTATTTTCATCCATCTTTATTCTTTGGCCTGTGTGAGCCTCCTATTGCAGTGGCATCTTTCACTGCAGAGCACCGGCTTGGCACATCTAATCAAACTATGGATTTTAGAACTAAACTGACTTACTTTTGTTCATGTTTACATCTTTTCTTATCACACAGATTTGAAGTTCTGTTGCTTCTGTGAATCTGGTAGCACCAACCCATGGCAACCTCTTCTTCTGATGAACTCACAGCACTTAGCTTTTTGTTTTCTCCCACTTCATCCTTTGTGTTATTAGCGCATTATTATTTAACTACAGTGTCCCCATGATTAGACTCTTCAGCCCTCGGAGACTCGAGACTAACAGTTTTGCTCTAGAGCATGTAAGATCATGAATGAATGAATCATTAGGCCTGTCCCCATTTTATGTTCTTCAGATGTCAGTGTCCTGTTAGTATCCTATTTTTACTGGTCTAAATCTTCTATTGCTCTACCCTTAGCTACCCTGGGTCTGCTAGTATCTTGTGTTTTGAAGACTGAATGATTTTTAGAAGGTTCTTGGGCCAGTTGTAGAGGAATACAGGGGTGATTTTATGACTTTTTCATGCCTCAATCCCACATAAAACTCTACCACAAAGATTCTACCTCTTTATAATTAGTTTTAATACTCATGCATCAAAATGTTTTGAGAATCTGTACCTTAGAAACAGTTTGTGTGTGTGTGTGTGTGTGTGTATAAAAGGAGGACTAGCCAGACTATTTGTTTATTTGTTGGGTATAGTTTGTGGAATCTCAATTCCCGACCAGGTATTAAACCCAGGCCACAGCAGGGAAAATCTGGAATCCTAACCACTAGGCAATCAAGGAACTCCCAGGACTAACCAGATTTTTACTTTTGATACAGAATAAAAAAAAGACAAACATTATCAAGTTGGCAAACATGAATTTTCTTCCTAAACTCTTGCTTACAGTGCTGCTTTTGTAGCCTAATGGAAACAGAGCTGGCAGAGTGTAAATAATTCTGTCATGTAAGTCACTGTGAAATAAGGCTTGTGGTTATTTTATTTAGCCATCTGGTATATACATACTGTGTACATCTTTTTTTTTTTTTTTTTTAATTTTGGCCTGTTTTACTGGTTTATTTATTTATTTTCATCCATCTTTATTCTTTGGCCTGTGTGAGCCTCCTATTGCAGTGGCATCTTTCACTGCAGAGCACCGGCTCTGGGCACATGTGCTCCAGAGCGCTGGCTTGTAATTGGACACACCGGTCCAGCCACTCCATGGCACATGGGATCTTCCTGGGCCAGGGATGGAACCAGTGCCCCTTGCACTGCAAGGCGGAGTCTTTACCCATTGGACCACCAAGGAAGCCCTATACCTTCTCTGAGCCAGAATTCTGTTGAATTGTAGATGGGAACTCTAGAGATGTAGTTTAACTTCATTTTAAAATGGAGAAAACGGAGGTAAGTGATTGCAGAAGGTCATTGAAGAAGTCAGGAATAAAGACCCGCTATCTCTTAAATATGATTTTAGTAGATAATGACATTTACATGCTAGTAACAAAGTTAAACAGCACAAAGAGATGTACTGTAAAAGGTAAGTTTTCTTCCTACCTACCCCATCTCGGTTTTCTCATTCTCTTCTCTTTACTTAAAAAGTTAGTTTCCAGTTTTCTGAGGCACTTGACAGGCGTTTTATGTATATTCACCTTCACCAAATGGTAGCATACTATACACACTTCTCTGTTCCTTTTTTTAAGTTAAAAATTAGTGAAATGTATATAGTAACTATTACTGCTAGTTACCAAAAATAGCTTATTGGAATATTTTCTTTTCTCTATGAGAAAGAAATGGCAGGTGAAGTTTTTAGGAAAATCATTTACTTTTGAACTTGTGTAAAAACCTGTATGATATATTCCCTGTTTAATAGCTCAGTGTCAGTGATAAGTAATGGTGTTACAAATATTAAACTACAAATGTCTATTTGCTAAATTGAAAAATCTCCAACCTCATAGGCAAGTACAGAAAGTTTTTAATTTGTTTCTTAAAGTAGTTTATAATTTTTAATCTTTATGAGATGACTCATGTCATCTGTATAAAAATATATCCTTAATTTTCATCATTCTGGTTTATTTTGACTAACTTACCTGTCAATGCAATTATTGCTTTATTTTTCAGAGTTTAATGGGGCCTATTACAGCTGCTTGAATATTAGTAATTCTGCCTTCTCCCTAAAGATGGCAGTACTTCCCCATGTATCATTTGCTGAGTAATTCTGTTTGAAAACATATTAATTATAACTCCATTATTGATTGGAAAAAAGTTAATCAGAATAAAAGTATGTTTTCATATTGATATCACAATAGTTAAAATTCAGTAGTAGAACAAGTGAAATTGTATCCTTGAGGCTCATTGCATTGGTGGAACTCATATGTGTGTTATCCTTGACCCTGGACACAGGGTCCTAAATGGTCCTTATTGCATTCTGACTTTGAAATTCTTGATGTGACATCATGAACATCTTGTCAAGAATTGTGATAAGTCTTGTTAGGACCTTGCTGTATTTTATTCTTAGATTTATCTCCTATGGAGATGTCATCAGAAAACAAAAGCAAACACACAAAACACCCCAAAACAGAAACAAACCCTCTAAGTAACTGCATATTGTATATATTTGTGGACATGAGAAATGTTTTGGTGTTTATTCTTTGGTAAAAGTTTATATGTCCAAATTATTCTTGAACATTTACTTTTTTTCCTTAGGTGACTAATTATTTTATGAAATAATTACTTATTACTTATTGGTGCCATAAAAGCAAAAACAGATCTTCACCCCTCTCTGCTGTAGAAACTTAAGTTCTAAATTCACAAGGTAGTGCTCTGGAGCATGGAGAAACATTATATTTTGTTCTTCCTCTTTCCGTTATTCCCGTTTTGAATTAAATTGTTCTTTTGTGTGTGTATTTGAAATTACATGGCATTGTAGTCTGAAGATGGTGAACCGCAAGACAGACAGGGCAGGGCAGGCTCCCTGCTAGACCACACAAGTAACTTTGACATGGTCACTACTTTCTAAAGCTGGTCCTATTGGCTCATCTAGGGCCATTATTGGTTCAGCTAGCAAGGTGACTAAGTGCTTGAGACTGTCACTCAATAACACAATGTTGTTTAGTTGCCAAGTCATGTCCGACTCTTTGTGACCCATATACTGTAGCCCACCAGGTTCCTCTGTCCATAGGATTTCCTAGGCAAGAATACTGGAGTGGATTGCCATTTCTTTCTTCAGGGGATCTTCCTGACCCAGGGATCGAACTGCATCTCCTGCTTGGCAGGTGAATTCTTTACCACTTAACCACCTTTGTTGTTGCTCAGTTGCTCAGCTATGTCCAACTCTTTGCAACCCCATGGTTTTCAGCAAACCAGGATTCTCTGTCCTTCACTATCTCCTGGAGTTTGCTCAAACTCATGTCTATTGAGTTGATGATGCTGTCCAACCATCTCATCCTCTGTCACCTCCTTTTTCTCCTGCCCTCGATTTTTCCCAGCATCAGGGTCTTTGGCTATTCGTATCAGGTGGCCAAAGTATTGGAGCTTCAACTTAGCATCATTCTTTCCAATGAATATTCATGGTTCATTTCCTTTTTGATTGACTGGTTTGGTCTCCTTGCTCTCCAAGACACTCTCAAGAGTCTTCTCTAGCACCACAGTTTGAAACCATCAGTTCTTCAGTGCTCAACCTTCTTTATTGTCCAACTCTCACATCTGTACATTGCTACTGGAAAAACCAGAGCTTTGACTATATGAAGCTTTGTTTCCTGGGAAGCCCAAAATACTAGTTTCTAAGTTTGTCATGAGATGTATCAGGGACATTGGCTTCTCCTATTTATGGTTCAATATAATTTCTCCCAGTAGGCAGATATACATGGAAAACTAGTTATAATCAGAAGGTTTCTTGATAAGCATTGAATCAGCTCTTAGTGACCATTATCTGCAAGCACTGGTAGCATGATACATTCAGTTTTCCCATAGGACTAGACTTGGCACCCAGACCAGATAATTCATCAGTTTTTCAGAGCCTCCTTTATAGTAGATAAGGATGCAGACAGATGGCCAGCTTTTGCTTTCTTGATTTCTCCTTTCTCTTTTACCACGTTTTCCCATTAGAGTTGAATAAAATTGCATGAATGTATGTAAAACACTTAGCCCAACTCCTGACATACAAACTCACAAAGTCCAAGACAATCTTTTGGGCCATTTCTTTAGATTACTAGTCAATCTCATCTTTCACATTTTGAGTTATTTTCACTGTTTAATTCGTTACTCTTTTAACTTCTTAATTGCATTTGTCATTAATGTTAAATCCATGAGCTAATTAACCTAGGTAGTATTAACTGGGTAGTATTTTGCTACTGTTTTGTTGTTGAGATTTTGATTTTTTTTTTTTAAAGTTTCTTGTTAAAAAACACCCCATTCCCCACAGTTCCTCCATGTGTAATGTGAAGCTATTGGAAGAGAATCTTCCAAGTTACTGCTCAGCTCTAGGATATGGATAATTTTATATCTTATCTGAATAGATTATGTCACTTGTAGGCCTTCTCTCTTATGAGCTTATCTTCATCTCAGATATGCTTGAATTCTGTCTTAAAGAGTTTATAAAGTTATTTTGAAAATGGTCTGAATTCTTAGAATGGTAGGATGACCATGGAGTTGGCAGGCATGGTTGGAAAGCCCAGGGGTAGAGAGACCATGGTGGTAGCAGTTGGTGATGACTTTATGAATCTGGCAAATCCACACTTGACAAGTCACACTTTGTGTGTGAAAATGAGTACAGAAAGGGTTAACTAAGGGGAGTCGATCTGTCACTGCAGCACAGATTGCTGTCAGTTCTCTCCATCCATCTGAGGATAAGTTATTCTTTTAAGAATGGCAAAAAATAGGTTTAGGAGAACACTGGAAAAATTGCCATAGCTCTTTCTGGTGTTTGTAGAAATACAGATTATGGTGTGTTTTTGAAGCTGGTGGTCTCATAGCCACACTTTGAGGACAGTCATGTTGTCAGCAACATTGTGGGAGTTCATAAAAATGGATAGATCATTTTAGGGAAGGCAAATTAGAATGACTGAGGGTCTTGAGCATTTGAATACATGAGAGGAGGGAGAGAACACTGTATGTTAGGGGAATGGAGAGTCAAAGAGTTTGATGCAAAGTTTCTTAAATATGGTCCATGAAGCAAGAATTGAGGCAGTGCTTGTCAATTGCTGCCATTTATTCCAGAGTTGGAAAAAACTGGGCCCCATGCCATTTCCATTCATCATGTTAACTGCATAAAACTTACTTTGATGTCCATTTTGTATTTGCCCCGACTTGAAGGAATCGTAGCTCTTTAGATTACTAGTCAATCTCATCTTTCACATTTTGAGTTATTTTCACTGTTTAATTCGTTACTCTTTTAACTTCTTAATTGCATTTGTCATTAATGTTAAATCCATGAGCTAATTAACCTAGGTAGTATTAACTGGGTAGTATTTTGCTACTGTTTTGTTGTTGAGATTTTGATTTTTTTTTTTTAAAGTTTCTTGTTAAAAAACACCCCATTCCCCACAGTTCCTCCATGTGTAATGTGAAGCTATTGGAAGAGAATCTTCCAAGTTACTGCTCAGCTCTAGGATATGGATAATTTTATATCTTATCTGAATAGATTATGTCACTTGTAGGCCTTCTCTCTTATGAGCTTATCTTCATCTCAGATATGCTTGAATTCTGTCTTAAAGAGTTTATAAAGTTATTTTGAAAATGGTCTGAATTCTTAGAATGGTAGGATGACCATGGAGTTGGCAGGCATGGTTGGAAAGCCCAGGGGTAGAGAGACCATGGTGGTAGCAGTTGGTGATGACTTTATGAATCTGGCAAATCCACACTTGACAAGTCACACTTTGTGTGTGAAAATGAGTACAGAAAGGGTTAACTAAGGGGAGTCGATCTGTCACTGCAGCACAGATTGCTGTCAGTTCTCTCCATCCATCTGAGGATAAGTTATTCTTTTAAGAATGGCAAAAAATAGGTTTAGGAGAACACTGGAAAAATTGCCATAGCTCTTTCTGGTGTTTGTAGAAATACAGATTATGGTGTGTTTTTGAAGCTGGTGGTCTCATAGCCACACTTTGAGGACAGTCATGTTGTCAGCAACATTGTGGGAGTTCATAAAAATGGATAGATCATTTTAGGGAAGGCAAATTAGAATGACTGAGGGTCTTGAGCATTTGAATACATGAGAGGAGGGAGAGAACACTGTATGTTAGGGGAATGGAGAGTCAAAGAGTTTGATGCAAAGTTTCTTAAATATGGTCCATGAAGCAAGAATTGAGGCAGTGCTTGTCAATTGCTGCCATTTATTCCAGAGTTGGAAAAAACTGGGCCCCATGCCATTTCCATTCATCATGTTAACTGCATAAAACTATTGATGCCTTTTGATGCATCAGGCTTCACAGTTTCATGTACTCTGTGATATCATCAACAATTTCAGGACTCTGGAAACAGGAAGTGCTGTCAACGTCTTCAAAATAAATTTCTCCCTTACGCTCTGATAATTATTCAAATGGCAGAAAAGGTTTAGTAGCACTCTGAGGTCAGATATGTACCTGTGATGTCAGGCATACATCATGGTTTCTTGCTTTGAGGAGGAAGGGATAGCCACATGTCATTGTGCCTCATTACCTTCCATGTCAGCAGCTTTTACCACCTTTCCAAGAGATATTGCCAAGAAATGGGAACAGAATAAGATGTTTCTCTACTAGACAGAAATATGCTGCCTTTCCAGAGATCTTACTTGAACTTGAAGGTAGAGGAAATAACGGGACTTGACTGACTTGTAAGTCTAAGAGGAACTGAATATTCCAGTACACACACTACCTTAACCTGGCAAAGCTTTGGAATTCTGCTTTCTGTGTACCTTTGTGAGTCAAGGATTTCAGCACACATGTCTATGGAGAACAAAGTTACAGTTGATTATCAAAGATTATATATGTGTTACTTATGTCAAAAACCATATTAGAATTTCAACTCAAGCCATATTTGACTGAGATTTACTGTTGAGCAGATAGAATTTTAAAACTTCTTTCAGGAAGTCACCATTTTGCTTTTGTGAAAAATAATGTGAAGGGGGAAGGATTCCTTTTTTATTTTTGGTAAGTATTGTTTTTTATATATTGCTTATGTTCAAGGAATCAGTTTCTCGTGCAGTGAAGTGCATGGTGTATGTATGCATTTCTGTGCATGTTTCTGGAAGACAAAGTCCATGTCTAATCAGAATATCAGACTAGTCTTTGATGCTCCTGAAAGGTTAAGAAAAGTGTTTTTGCCAGTGTTGGAGACAATGGGATGCTAAGAATGAATTTGAGCAAAGGAATGACGGGATATTAGAAAGCTCATCTGAAGAATAGGAGATGAAAAGCTTTAGGACGCACGTAATTTATTCCAGAGTTGGAAAAACTGGGCCCCATGCCATTTCCATTCATCATGTTAACTGCATAAAACTATTGATGCCTTTTGATGCATCAGGCTTCACAGTTTCATGTACTCTGTGATATCATCAACAATTTCAGGACTCTGGAAACAGGAAGTGCTGTCAACGTCTTCAAAATAAATTTCTCCCTTACGCTCTGATAATTATTCAAATGGCAGAAAAGGTTTAGTAGCACTCTGAGGTCAGATATGTACCTGTGATGTCAGGCATACATCATGGTTTCTTGCTTTGAGGGGGAAGGGATAGCCACATGTCATTGTGCCTCCTTACCTTCCATGTCAGCAGCTTTTACCACCTTTCCAAGAGATATTGCCAAGAAATGGGAACAGAATAAGATGTTTCTCTACTAGACAGAAATATGCTGCCTTTCCAGAGATCTTACTTGAACTTGAAGGTAGAGGAAATAACGGGACTTGACTGACTTGTAAGTCTAAGAGGAACTGAATATTCCAGTACACACACTACCTTAACCTGGCAAAGCTTTGGAATTCTGCTTTCTGTGTACCTTTGTGAGTCAAGGATTTCAGCACACATGTCTATGGAGAACAAAGTTACAGTTGATTATCAAAGATTATATATGTGTTACTTATGTCAAAAACCATATTAGAATTTCAACTCAAGCCATATTTGACTGAGATTTACTGTTGAGCAGATAGAATTTTAAAACTTCTTTCAGGAAGTCACCATTTTGCTTTTGTGAAAAATAATGTGAAGGGGGAAGGATTCCTTTTTTATTTTTGGTAAGTATTGTTTTTTATATATTGCTTATGTTCAAGGAATCAGTTTCTCGTGCAGTGAAGTGCATGGTGTATGTATGCATTTCTGTGCATGTTTCTGGAAGACAAAGTCCATGTCTAATCAGAATATCAGACTAGTCTTTGATGCTCCTGAAAGGTTAAGAAAAGTGTTTTTGCCAGTGTTGGAGACAATGGGATGCTAAGAATGAATTTGAGCAAAGGAATGACGGGATATTAGAAAGCTCATCTGAAGAATAGGAGATGAAAAGCTTTGGCAGGACTGCACAGTAATTTAGGGATTCAGGTTAGCCTTAGGGTTGGAGTTATCTGAATAATCTGAAGATAATTTTCTAGATAGAGCTTTTCAAAGGAAGGAATCTCATGTTATATGTATATGGGGGTGGGGTGCGGTTCTTCGTGTCTGAGCACAGTGCCTGAGATAGAATAGACACTTAAAAATGTTGAATTGAAATTGCTGTACAATACACCAAATGAAAGTTGGATGGGAGCACCAAACAAATGCTCATCTGTCTTACCTGTGGGCTTCCCTGGTAAAGGGATGGTATAGAATGTACCTGCAACGGGGGAGACGTGTGTTTGATCCCTGGGTTTGGAGGATCCCGTGGAGAAGGGAAAGGCTACCCACTCTAGTATTCTTGCTTGGAGAATCCCATGGCTCGTCCATAGATTGCAAAGAGTTGGACATGACTGAGCGGCTCTCATTTCACTTACCTGCATTTAATCCTGTTATGTTAAATCATTTGGTATACAATAAGGGTTGTGGAGAGACACTGCTTTATAAAAAGCTCATGCACTCTTTTTGTTCCAGCAGTTGGTTAACATAAACTTTTAAGTGCTAAAAACTTTAATTTGTTATGACAGGAAGACCAGGATGTAAAGTTTAGATTCTAGTTTATTGTAATACTTTTTAAGTTTTGCCTCCACTAATTTCTTTCAAGTTAAAGAGCAAACTGTTGAACACACTGTTACAAAAAGCATTGGTATTATCTAAAACATTTGTTACAAAAGTATGGTATTTTTTTTGTTTGTTTCCAGCAAATTTTGTGTTCTCTAGTCTGTAGAGATTACAAATCAAATTAGATTCATTAGAAGTTCAGAAAGTCTTCTTTTTCTCCTGAAGTAGGAATGCTTAATTGAGTAAAATAGGGGTGTAACTTCACAGAGGACAGTGGTTTTGATTCACTGCATAACGTTTAAAGCATACGCTGCTCAGAAATACTCTGATTAAGTTACTTGGATTTTTTATTATAAAGATACACTTATTGAATACAATTTGGGATATAAATAAAGATTACCTGCAGCCTCATCACCGGTCACCATTTTGGAGTGTTTCGCTCCTTTATTTTATACATGTGTGGTGTGTGTGTGTACACACAGATGTATACACCTATCCCCACACACTACAAATACGGATGAAACTTTTTTTCCCCCCATTCTATCTGGTATACCTTTCCTTGTGAATAGATAGACTACATTCGAGCTTTAGTAACAGGTATATCAACTCTAAGAGAAAGACTTAATCTTATGGTTGGGTATAGGGTCGTCCCAGTTTTTCTTTAAACTGCTTTTCCTTTTGCCTGTTGTAGGTTTTGTTTTTGTGGTGTCATAGATACTTCAGTGCATACCCCATATTAAATTTTTTGCATGTATTCATAATTACTCCTTAAAACGAGAGCGTCTGGGTCAAAGCGTATGAAGGAATGTAAGGGTTTTGATACCTTGTCCTAAATGGCTAGAATCATGTTTCATGGTGCTTCGGTTGGATGCCGTCTGCCCTGATTGGCGCAGGTGTTCACCGCCTGTGTCTAGACGGACGACCTGTTGGGCGGAAGTGGCCTCGCGCGGAGTCGGGGTTGGCGGCTCCTCGCGTTGGGCCCGTTTCTAACCGGCGTGTCTTTGTCTCTCTCCCTGGGGGTCGCTGCCGCCCGCGTGGGCCGAAGCCTCGGGAAGCCGTCGCCCCGCAGCGCCGCCGCCCTGCGCCCGGCCGCCCCGGGCAGCCGCGGCCCGCCCGCGGGCATTAAGTTCTTAAAGTTAAGACAACGTTACACTGTTACAAAAAGCATTGGTATTATCTAAAACATTTGTTACAAAAGTATGGTATTTTTTTTGTTTGTTTCCAGCAAATTTTGTGTTCTCTAGTCTGTAGAGATTACAAATCAAATTAGATTCATTAGAAGTTCAGAAAGTCTTCTTTTTCTCCTGAAGTAGGAATGCTTAATTGAGTAAAATAGGGGTGTAACTTCACAGAGGACAGTGGTTTTGATTCACTGCATAACGTTTAAAGCATACGCTGCTCAGAAATACTCTGATTAAGTTACTTGGATTTTTTATTATAAAGATACACTTATTGAATACAATTTGGGATATAAATAAAGATTACCTGCAGCCTCATCACCGGTCACCATTTTGGAGTGTTTCGCTCCTTTATTTTATACATGTGTGGTGTGTGTTTTACACACAGATGTATACACCTATCCCCACACACTACAAATACGGATGAAACTTTTTTTCCCCCCATTCTATCTGGTATACCTTTCCTTGTGAATAGATAGACTACATTCGAGCTTTAGTAACAGGTATATCAACTCTAAGAGAAAGACTTAATCTTATGGTTGGGTATAGGGTCGTCCCAGTTTTTCTTTAAACTGCTTTTCCTTTTGCCTGTTGTAGGTTTTGTTTTTGTGGTGTCATAGATACTTCAGTGCATACCCCATATTAAATTTTTTGCATGTATTCATAATTACTCCTTAAAACGAGAGCGTCTGGGTCAAAGCGTATGAAGGAATGTAAGGGTTTTGATACCTTGTCCTAAATGGCTAGAATCATGTTTCATGGTGCTTCGGTTGGATGCCGTCTGCCCTGATTGGCGCAGGTGTTCACCGCCTGTGTCTAGACGGACGACCTGTTGGGCGGAAGTGGCCTCGCGCGGAGTCGGGGTTGGCGGCTCCTCGCGTTGGGCCCGTTTCTAACCGGCGTGTCTTTGTCTCTCTCCCTGGGGGTCGCTGCCGCCCGCGTGGGCCGAAGCCTCGGGAAGCCGTCGCCCCGCAGCGCCGCCGCCCTGCGCCCGGCCGCCCCGGGCAGCCGCGGCCCGCCCGCGGGCGCCGTCACCACGCGCCAGGCCGCCGCCGCCAGCTGCCGCGCCAAGCTCCGCGGCTGCGCCGCCCGGGAGCGCCGGCTCGCCGCCCGCGGCCTCGGCCAGCCCGCGGGCCCGTGAGCGCCGCCGCCCGGCCGCCCAGCGCCTCCGGCCGCGCCGCCGCCCCGCCGGGCTCTCCAGGGCCGCATGGCGCCGGCCGTCTCTCCGGCGCCTCCGTGACCGCTGCGCCGACCTCTGCCCCACGCCGGAGGACCGCGTGCCTTCGGGCCGGCGGGTGCGAGGACGGCCTCCCTGCTGGTTGTGGCTGCTCCCGGAGCAGCACTTCCTCATCGCGTCTGCCACTCTCCTGGCCTCACTGAGAATCTTGTCTCTGGACGAGAATCTGTCACTGGACAGCAGCAGCCTCCTCCTGATTTGTCAGGTTCCTACTCAGCTTCTCTCATGATTGGTTCTTCAGTGACTAGCTCCCGCTTTCGTCGTCTTCACCTCAAATCCCATCACGACAAGCTGCCGACCCGCACTCTGTGGAGTCATGTGACGCAAAACTGTGGTTAAACTCGAATTCCAACCTCCAGTCCCCTTATCTTCATCTCCAATGATCATTTCTTGCCCTTGGAATCAGCGCTGTTGCCCAGGTTCTAGTCTGCCACCCCAGGGCATCCTCTACTGGGTTTGCACTGAGGCCAGTGTGTCTCCTGGGCTGCTTAGTCCGAGACTGAGCGCCGTCGAGGTATGAGGAAGACCTCGGACTCCTCCAGCCAGCAGCTTGGGCGTGGGGACCCCTCAGCAGCCGGGATGGAACTTTCTTCAAACCATGTTTCATGAAGTCTAAGGCTCTTCTTGCCCAACCTCCTTCTCCTTTCCTAGGTGTCAGACGTGCATTATTGTATGAAGACCCGCCCTGCTCCTGATTCCTTCTGTCTTCTTCACGGATGTTCCCTCAATAAAACTCTTCTAAGTTAAACCCTGCCTCCGTGTCTGCTTCTAGGAGTTGTTCAGTCACTCAGTCGGGTCTGACTCTTAGTCACCCCATGGTCTGTAGCACATCAGACTTGCCTGTCCTTTACCATCTTCTGGAGTTTGTTCATGTCCACGGAGTGGGTGATGGCCATCCAATCATCTCATCTTCTGTCGCCCCCTTCCGCTCCTGTCCTTTCTCTTTCCCAGATTCTAGGAGGACCTGAGCTAACACATTATCAGACATTCCAGTCTCATCATCATCTTCCTGTCAGCCTGGATTCCTTGTTCACTGACACTTCTTTTTTTTTTTTTTCACTGACACTTCTTTAACTTCATTTCCGCCACTGTTTGTCAGCCCTTGTCACTGTCTTGTCTAGCCTAGGTCCCATGTTCTGTCACTATTATCATCCTCCTTGAAATACAGTCCTCTCAGCAGTCTTGAACTTCAACTTATTCCAATTTACTTCCTGGTAAAACTCACACCGTGCCTACGAGAATCTTGTCTACTGGACGAGAACCCTTTGGGTCACTGGACAGCAGCAGCCTCCTCCTGATTTGTCAGGTTCCTACTCAGCTTCTCTCATGATTGGTTCTTCAGTGACTAGCTCCCGCTTTCGTCGTCTTCACCTCAAATCCCATCACGACAAGCTGCCGACCCGCACTCTGTGGAGTCATGTGACGCAAAACTGTGGTTAAACTCGAATTCCAACCTCCAGTCCCCTTATCTTCATCTCCAATGATCATTTCTTGCCCTTGGAATCAGCGCTGTTGCCCAGGTTCTAGTCTGCCACCCCAGGGCATCCTCTACTGGGTTTGCACTGAGGCCAGTGTGTCTCCTGGGCTGCTTAGTCCGAGACTGAGCGCCGTCGAGGTATGAGGAAGACCTCGGACTCCTCCAGCCAGCAGCTTGGGCGTGGGGACCCCTCAGCAGCCGGGATGGAACTTTCTTCAAACCATGTTTCATGAAGTCTAAGGCTCTTCTTGCCCAACCTCCTTCTCCTTTCCTAGGTGTCAGACGTGCATTATTGTATGAAGACCCCGCCCTGCTCCTGATTCCTTCTGTCTTCTTCACGGATGTTCCCTCAATAAAACTCTTCTAAGTTAAACCCTGCCTCCGTGTCTGCTTCTAGGAGTTGTTCAGTCACTCAGTCGGGTCTGACTCTTAGTCACCCCATGGTCTGTAGCACATCAGACTTGCCTGTCCTTTACCATCTTCTGGAGTTTGTTCATGTCCACGGAGTGGGTGATGGCCATCCAATCATCTCATCTTCTGTCGCCCCCTTCCGCTCCTGTCCTTTCTCTTTCCCAGATTCTAGGAGGACCTGAGCTAACACATTATCAGACATTCCAGTCTCATCATCATCTTCCTGTCAGCCTGGATTCCTTGTTCACTGACACTTCTTTTTTTTTTTTTTTCACTGACACTTCTTTAACTTCATTTCCGCCACTGTTTGTCAGCCCTTGTCACTGTCTTGTCTAGCCTAGGTCCCATGATCTGTCACTATTATCATCCTCCTTGAAATACAGTCCTCTCAGCAGTCTTGAACTTCAACTTATTCCAATTTACTTCCTGGTAAAACTCACACCTCTGAATGAATCTTAAAATTTGCCTTCCACTGGCGTGACTGGGACAATTGGACATTTTAAGAAAATCACACCACACAGTCAACCAGTGTTTGAATCCTTGATCTCAAACCTCAAATTAGTGCTATTGTTCCTACTGCAGTCTTCCATTTCTTAAACGACTGTTTAAATCTTTTCACTTCTCAAATTTGGAATCCCTTCCTGTTTAAATTTCCCTTGGAAAATAGAAGATGTTACATACAGACTTCATCTTCCCAGCACAAGACCCTCCACTCCCAACCCCGCTACCTTGGTAAGCACCAGCTTCCCTTTTGTGACTATGGAGGAAGTTTCCTCCTTTTGTGCTCTGGATCTCAACCCTTCCTGCCTTATCAAAGACTTATATCCATAAGCTTTCCTTTTTCTTCTGCATAATTAGTTTCTGTCTTGAATGGATCGCTCTCAAGAGCCTGCAAACGTGCTCCAGTGTCTTCCATCTAAGCCTTCCCGCATGCTCATAGTTGCCATCTAATAACCATTTCTCAGCTCTCTTTCATAACCAAACTCCTTTAAGAAATTATCCTTATAGACTGTCTTCATTTTTTGATCTTCCATCTGCTTTACAACTGACAGTGTGACTTCCCCACCACCACTCCTGAAAGTACCCTGTTTAAATCACCACCCACTTCCGTGTTGTTGTGGGTGTTCAGTCTCTAAGTCATGTTTGACTCTCTGCAACCCCATGGATTGAGGCACACCAGACCTCCCTGTCCCTCACTATCTCCAGGAGTTTCCAGATGACTCTATCTAAAAGGATACTTTTCTGTCTTCACCTTGACCACTCCTTGCTTTTTTAAAGGTTCTCTCTTCATATCCAAGACACTGTTCTGTCCAAGTTTTCTTTCTGCTTCACTGTTTGCTCCTAATGTTATGTGCTATCTCTTGCCTAACTTTGAAAAGTTGAGGCTTTTATTTTTTCAACTTCCGTTGGGTTCCTCTTTTCTTTCTGTGTTCTTTCCTAGGAGGGGCTTATTATATTCGCTTGCCATGGATTTAAGTACTGGTTTTATGCTAATAATTTGCAAATTTATGATTCTACTTTGACCTTTCCTCTAAGTTTTAGATTCACATATCTAATTGCTTGCCTAATTAATATCTTCCTTTGGGTGACTCAGATCTTTCAAACTTAACCTGTCCAAAATCTAACTCCTCATTCTCACCCAAACCTGTTTCCCCATCTTCCCTATTTACAGGAAAGAGAGCCACCATACAACCAGATGCTCAAGCCAGAAACCTGTGTATCATGCTTGATTCTTTTCAGCTCTTCCATGCATCAAATAGATCAGCATAACATATCCATTTTGTCTCCCAAACAGATCTTTAAAATCTGTCTGCTTCTTTCCATTTTTCCTCACCTGATTATTCTGAAAGTCAGCTTACCAATTCTCTCTGCATTCACTTTTGACCCATGATCCACTTCAGTACACTCTTCATAGAATGGTGACAAGGACCTTACTCCTGAACTGAGTAAGATGAAATCTAAACCCCTTATCATGACCCAGAGTCCTACACAGTCTGACCCCTATCCATTCCTCCAACCCTGTTTATGTCCCTCTCTCTTATTTCCCACTGTGACATGGCCGCACTGGTACCTCTAACATGCCAAGATCTTTTCTGCCCCTCCGGGGCTTAGTAAATGCTGTTATCTCTGCTTAAGCTGCTCTCCTTGGGGATCTTTTCCTCAGTCACAACCCGTAGATAACTGCTTAAATACAACATCTTTAAAAAAGGGCCCGCCCAGAGCATTGTTTGCAAATCGTCCTCACCTCTCTCCTCCCATTCGCTAACTTAATTCTTTGTTTCCTTGAAGTGCTTACCCCAATTTGAACAATTTTTATTTATTTATTTGCTTTTTGTGTCTATGTTTCCCATACTGGAATGAATGAGAGAGACTGGGTCTGGATTTCTAGATGTTGAAGAATGACATTGTGTTCCTAGCCCATAGCACAATACCTGGCACATATTAGGTGAAAAATAACCGTCTGTTAAAGGGGTAAATAAACATGTTTGCTAATTTTTCTGTTGGGAATTCATTTTTTATTGAATTGTAAAAACTTTTTGTATATTAAAATCACTAACCATGTGTTTATTCCGTATGCTGCAGATATTTTGTCTTGCATGTACTAATTTAACTCAAAGTTTTTGATATACAGAAATATTACTTTTTAAAAATTTAGATAATTTTTTTCATGATTTCTGCTTTTGGTGATTTGTTTGAAATTTGAAATAATTACTTTTGTAGAAATTCCACCAATCCCCCCATTTACAGGAAAGAGAGCCACCATACAACCAGATGCTCAAGCCAGAAACCTGTGTATCATGCTTGATTCTTTTCAGCTCTTCCATGCATCAAATAGATCAGCATAACATATCCATTTTGTCTCCCAAACAGATCTTTAAAATCTGTCTGCTTCTTTCCATTTTTCCTCACCTGATTATTCTGAAAGTCAGCTTACCAATTCTCTCTGCATTCACTTTTGACCCATGATCCACTTCAGTACACTCTTCATAGAATGGTGACAAGGACCTTACTCCTGAACTGAGTAAGATGAAATCTAAACCCCTTATCATGACCCAGAGTCCTACACAGTCTGACCCCTATCCATTCCTCCAACCCTGTTTATGTCCCTCTCTCTTATTTCCCACTGTGACATGGCCGCACTGGTACCTCTAACATGCCAAGATCTTTTCTGCCCCTCCGGGGCTTAGTAAATGCTGTTATCTCTGCTTAAGCTGCTCTCCTTGGGGATCTTTTCCTCAGTCACAACCCGTAGATAACTGCTTAAATACAACATCTTTAAAAAGGCCTGCCCAGAGCATTGTTTGCAAATCGTCCTCACCTCTCTCCTCCCATTCGCTAACTTAATTCTTTGTTTCCTTGAAGTGCTTACCCCAATTTGAACAATTTTTATTTATTTATTTGCTTTTTGTGTCTATGTTTCCCATACTGGAATGAATGAGAGAGACTGGGTCTGGATTTCTAGATGTTGAAGAATGACATTGTGTTCCTAGCCCATAGCACAATACCTGGCACATATTAGGTGAAAAATAACCGTCTGTTAAAGGGGTAAATAAACATGTTTGCTAATTTTTCTGTTGGGAATTCATTTTTTATTGAATTGTAAAAACTTTTTGTATATTAAAATCACTAACCATGTGTTTATTCCGTATGCTGCAGATATTTTGTCTTGCATGTACTAATTTAACTCAAAGTTTTTGATATACAGAAATATTACTTTTTTAAAAATTTAGATAATTTTTTTTTCATGATTTCTGCTTTTGGTGATTTGTTTGAAAAAGTCTTCCTCCTGCTCACTGTTACATGAACAATTTGTCTAGCTTCTTCAAGGTCAGAAGTTGTGAAGCTCATCCAGGAAATGACGCAGCCACACCTTGCTACCTTCATTTTCCTTTCCTTGGTTTGTCTGCAAGTAGTCCTGCAGCTGCATGGCTTTGGCCTGCAGGAGCAGCTGGCTCAGTCCCAAGACAGATCCTCCAAGGATGCTGGCCAGCAGTGACTCGGTGTGGAGGCCACTAGAATGGAAGCAGTAGTTGACTTCAGTTCTCTTCCTGGAGATGGAGAAGAGAGTCGTGGATGGTGAAATGTCCCAGCACAAAGCATCGCTCAGCATTGGCAGGGCTCCCTATGGGGGCGTACTGCTCCTGGAGATCTTCTTTATCACCGCGTAGATAAATCAGGCCAGGGCCGAGAACGATCGTTAACACCATCGGCAGCAGCAGGGAGATCCAGGGGTTTGAGCCTACTTTCCAGCCCAGCCGCCAGAAGGCCTGGGAGAGCGGCGCCTCTAGGCAGCTGGTGTGGCAGCTGGGCCGTTTGGAACAGTTGGTTTTCAGAATTCAAAGCCCACTGAGGTGGAGGCTCGGGCTGGGGCTCCGGAGGGGGGCTCTGCGTTCTGCCCCGCGGTCCATTTAAGATCGGGTTCCTGGTTTTGACCCGACTCCAAGGGCCGCTCTGGCTCTGGCTTTGCGTCCAGGACGAACTCGGCTGGGCCCAGCCAGCCGGCTGCCAGCTCTCGGGTTCAAGCCTGGGCTCCTCGGAATGGCTCTCACCCCGCCTCCTGCCCGGGCTCCGCCTCAGGCACAGCCTTCGAGGAATTAAGGCTCATTTCCAGGAAGGAAAGGCCAAGTACTCAAACAGCACAGCAGTTGGACAGAGCGTCTATCTCTACCCACCCGATGGTTTCCTGGAGAAATTCTAAGGGAATCTATTTTATCCCCGCGAGCTGCTCATGCCCAGATGCTGAACTTCGTTGGTGCGTACGTGGTAGCCTAACTAGCCCCAAATTTGTCACTAGTGCCCATTCACTCAGGATTTAGTTAAGACACACTTCTTAAAGGTGAATGAGATGAGCACTGTACGACTTCCTGAGAGAATTTGGCTTGTTCACACACACACACACACACACACCCTGCACACAAAAGGCACAGATTTTCCATGTGCTCTAAGTGGCAGCTTTGACTTTTGAGGGGCTCATCCAGAAGCATTGTTCTCAGATGGGAGCTTCACAGAGTTCCAAGACCTGCACCCCCTTGGATTGTGTCCTGAAAAACTGCAATAAGTTTGATCCAGAGCTTAAGAAAGACACGCCTGACTTTCTTTTGCAAATCTGCATGGTCACACTTTCAGCCTTTCAACAGAAATTAGGAGGACTCCTGGAGATGACTCCTGACCCAACAGCCTCTGACTCAGACAAGCTGCTGTTTGAGCCAGGCCAAGTTACCAACTGCTAGGTCAGTGGAGCCCTCGCCTCATCATCATTTGAAGATTTCTCATGGTGGATTTCTCCACTTCAAGGAAAAGACTTTGACCAACACTGTGACTACTTTCTTCTTAATCTGATGACATCTAACAAGCCTAAAATGGACTGGTGTAACACTTTACACTGTAATTACAGACATAATGTGACTTTTAACTTTGATTATATATTAACTTGGTTTAATGACTATTTTGCTTAAATCAAAATCTGGTGGCTTCGTACCTGACCTTTATCAGATATGGGGTGAGGTTATATGCCTAATATCTAAAACTCCCATATGGGGCTTCCCTGGTGGTCCAGTGGGTAAGGATACCACCTTGCAGTGCAAGGGGTGCCGGTTCAATCCCTGGCGTGGGAAGATCCCATGTGCCGCGGAGTGGCTGGACCGATGTGTCCAATTACCAAGCCTGAGCTCTGGAGCGCATGCAAGAGCCGGTGCTCTGCGATGACAGAGGCCACTGAAATGGGAGGCCCACACAGGCCAAAGAACAAAGATGGATAAAAATAGATAAATGAAAGACCAATAGAAATGGTCCATCCACCCCGCTCCCTCCCCAAACCCCACCCCCCAAATAAATAAATAAATAAACTCTAAAATAAAATAAAACTCCCATATGCTGGAAACAAAGTCACCCCCTAAAATTAGACTTGCTTTGTTATCTCACTTACCTCACTTTGGAAGGAGATAACTGATTCTTTGGTGGGAAACCATTTTAACTGTACTAATTCTAATTGTTTGTTTTTTTTTTTTTTTTTTTTTTTACTGTTTGCTGCTTGCATCTGCAATTGCATAGTGGAAATTGTTTCTAACCGTCTAAAACTTTTTAACTTACAATTGATTGTGCTCCTATGATCTCCTACAGCTATTACTTGGGACCCTGGATCAGAGACCCTAAATAAAAGGATGAGGAGAATACGTTGCCTCAACAACCCAGAGTCCCACAACGCTCCTGGTACAGCTTGAAGAAGCCAGAGTGGTCATCGCCCCTCTTCCCTGGCAACATAATTCTCCTAAAAGAAAAAGGGGGGAATGAAAGGGGTGAATAGGCAGACTTGGTAAGGAGGTCAGTGGTTTCCAAGGACAAGGAGGAGGAGGGGGGAAATAAGCATTTTTTAGCCCAAAATGTTTGCCATGATAAAGATCTACTCTAAACTAACTTTATTATCTTATGGAGGCAAACTATTTTGCACTGGAATGTCTCATCTAGTCTGATGACTGGAGACCATCCTCTGGCTAATCTTATGCTAATATTGTGGATGTGGGTCTAGGAAGACCTTTACAGCCTTAAAACATTCTTTTGATCTGTTGTTAATAACCAACTGCAAAGTACGAAATACCTTGCCTGAACTGACTTCTGGGGGTACTCTTCTTCTCCCTTTCCAGTTCCCTTAGCTGGAAGCTTTCCTATCCCTTCTTTCTTTAACAGACTTTCTACTGCATGAAAAAAAAAAGATGTCTTTTTTTTTTCTTTTAATTTTTTAGATTTAAATCTTTACTCCATATGGAATTTATTTTTGATATAGATGCGATTAGCTCTAACTAGTTGTTGCAACATCACTTACTGAATACTTCCTCTTCCACTGTTTTGAAAATTCCACATTTATCAAAAATTAAATTCTTAAATATACTTGGAGTGGTTTCTGGACTTATTATTTGTATTTTGGGGGGTATCCTTCTCTATTCCTGAACCATGTGGTTTTAATCATTGTCATTTTATACTTTTCTTTATTGTGTGATTAACTGTTTAATGGAGTAAACATTACTCTTATATTTTCAGCTGTATTTGTGCATTTATTCTTCTAGATAAACTTTAGTTATAGTTTGCTCAGTTTCCAAAAGAAACTGGCATTTTCTTTAGAATTGCTTTAACATTATAGATTAATTGGGAGAAATTCCATCTTTATAATAGTAACTTTTCCATTTAGGACTTGTTACATGTCAAGATTATTGAAGGCTTCCTATATATTTTGCAGTAATTTTATAGGTCATGGATATTTCTTGTTAATTATATTATTAAATATTTTATATTTTTGTTGGGATCATTTTCCTGTTATGTTTAATAACTGGTTGCTCCTTGTTGGTCAAGCTATTGATTTCTGTAACTGGTTACCTTTATAAACTCTTTCATTAATATTTCTAGTTGATGCTCTTCTAAGTAGACAATTATTTGAAGTACACTTAATAGTAATTTTCTCTCACTCTGCAATATGAATACCTCATCTGTTATTTAATGGTATTAATATTAATTTTGCTCTTACTCTTGACTTTTTTAGGAATACCAGTAATATTTCAACAACTTTTAATGTTAGCTGTTCGATTGAAATAGAGGTCTTTGTCAAGCTAAAAAGTGGTTTCTTAATTCAAGCATGCTAAGAGTTTTATTGGAAATTGTTGCTAAATTATATTAAATGTATTCTGGGAAACTAGAGATGACCATGTGGCCTATGTTATAATAAATGAGATTAATATATTTTTCTAAATATTGGATTATTTCTGCATGAGATGTATCCTATTTCATCATACTGGGTTTGTTTTCCTCTTTCAGTGTAATAATGTTGAATTCTGCTCCTTACCTTTTAATTAGAATTATTGCATTTGTATTCATGCATATGATTGGACTATAGTTTTACACTTTTTAATTCTATCATTGAAGCTTCAAAAAAGCCTTGTTCTGGGCTTTCCTGGTAGCTCACTGGCAAAGAATCCGCCTGCCAATGCAGGAGACACGGGTTTGACCCCTGATCCGGGAAGATCCCACATGCTGCGGGGCAGCTAGGCCCGTGAGCCACTATGGAGCCTGTGCTCTAGAACCTCAGAGCCACAGCTGTGGAGCCCGTGTGCCATAAAGCCCGAGTTCCACCACGAGAGACATCACCGCAACAAGAAGCCTGCTCACCGCCACTAGAGAGGAGCCCCTACTCCCTGCAACTAGAGAAGAGCCTGTGGCAGCCGTGGAAACCCAGAATAGCCATAAATAAATAAAGTTTAAAAAAAAAAAAAAAAAGCCTTGTTCTGTGCTCTAGATTAGTATAGAGTGTAGGAATTACCTGTTCTTTGAAGGTTTGGAGGAACTCACCCACAGCACTGTTTAGGCCCCAAGGTTTTTACAGGATAAGTGAGTGGAAGATAATTCTCTGAAAAAATTTAAATTTTCATCTATGGTTTTAGCTTAGATAGGTTAACTACAATTTCTTCAGTATCAACTTAGTAAAAAATAACAGTTTTAAAGAAACTCATGTATTTTTATAAAATTAAATAATTTACCAGTCTTCTACGTATAATCTTATTGAAAATAAAGTTCTTTTCTCATTTCTGATCTTTTTAGCTACATTTTCTTTCTTTTATTAGACTTTGTGGTCATCTGAAGGAACTAACATTTAACTATTTTTTCTGTTTTCTACATCACTAATATAACTTTAAATCTTTTAATATTACTTCTTCTTTTCTTCAGTTTATTTTGTTGTTTTCAGAATGTTTCTTTTTGATTAATAACTTAATTCATTGATTTTTATGTTTTTCTTATTTAACAATAGGACATATAAGGCTATACATTTACCTCTGAGCACAGCGTTCACTGCAGCTTAAAGGTTTTGGTATGTAGTCTCTTAATTGTTACTATTTTAAAAATAATAGATTATGATTGCTATCCTTATTTCATTTTGACTGATTTTATTTAGGATACTGTTTTGAGGTTTTTGTTAGTGTTAATTGTTTATTTCTTATTAATGAATAATAAGTTTATTAATGTTTTTGTTGCTATTTTAATAAAGAGGCAATTTTGTTTGGAAAAAGTGAAATTATCCTTGAAGTTGAGTTATCTCAAATTATATGCAAGCATTATCTAAAGTTCCATGTTATGAGATCCCACCAATGGCGCTGACCAGTGGTGACTATGCTAGTTATGACAACAAGGATTTTGTGTGCCATTAGTGTCAGTAACTCACTGGAACTGTGATTTCTATATAATATCCTATTTATTCATGTAAAAGGCAAAAGATAGCTTTAATGTTGTTTATTGCCTCAAAAATCCTCAGATAAACAAACAAAAAAGTAAAAAATAGACAAAAAAAAATCCTCAGATAATATAGAATTTAAATAAGCATTTAAAATTAGAAAAACTCATTATCAAACTTTATGAAATCAGGAAAGATTTGAAAATTGTGAACAAGAATTTGAGAATTATGGCATTGGAGCAGGTTTTCTTTTAGGTTTGGAAAAAATTGGTTTTAAAAATATTTATTTTTATACTTGTAAATGTAGTTCATGTACATTAAATAAAATAAAAATTACCTATCCCTGTGTCACTCAGTAAAATACTGTTAACATTTTGTTATATTTCTTTCTAAGATTGTTTCTATCACTCTTTCTTTCTTCCTTAGGATAGAATTGGGCTCATATTCTTTTGCATCCTGTTTTTCTCTCTCTCTTTATTTTTTACATATTATTTATCAGCATTTCCCCATGATATAAGGAAGTGGAAATGATTAGAATTAATTTGTTTCAGTATTAATCATTTTATTATATTATTTATTTTATTATTAAGGATGGGGCTCTTCTCGCTGTGGTTTCTATTGCCCAGACTGCTTGCTTTCTAACCCTGGTTCTTAAAGAATCCTATAATGATCTTTCATTTAATTCTTTTATTTCTTTCATTGGAACTCAAGAACATTGACTGATACAGTCATTTTGTTTTATTTGATTCATAGCATTTTCAGAATTCTACTGCCAAGAAATATATTATATATATGTGTGTACACATGAATGTACACACACCTAGGTACACCATATCCAAGTTTACTTGCCTGTTTTGGATTCACAGACTACATTCTTACATTGAAACTTCTGAGAAGTTCTGCATTAAAGACAAAATTTGCTTTAAAAATACATATTTAAAGCATTTCATTATAGAATACTGTACTTTTTTCTGTTAGGACTGCTAACTTTTTAAAATAAAATTTTAGGAAACACTGATTTTGTTTATTAGCTTAGCAACAGCTTTATGGCCCTTTGTGTTAGTTTTCACATGCCAGTATTAGTTGAATTAATACTGATTTAGCACATTGAATAGGTTTATTTTCTGGTGCTACTTTGTGTTTGCTGAGAAGTAAGGCCTAACAACCTGATTTCAAGATTGCCCTCAGACCCGGGTAAGAGAGGCTCTAGCTTTAGGTCCCAGGCTTTATAGGGGCCTGCTCTAGTCTTCTTTCAGTCACTCTTGAAAGGTCTGTGGCTCTAGGGAAATATGACTACCTGGTTCCTGAGCACTCTTTTTTAGATGGCATTCTGGGTGCCTGGGACCCCGGATTCTCAATTCAAACAGTTTCACCTTCTGGATCCAAGCAGTCTCACCTTCTGGAGCCTCTTCCTTTCCATCCAATTCAGGGGCTTAGTTGCTCCACAATATGTGGGATCTTCCCGGCTCAGGGATAGAACCCGTGTCTTCTGCATTGGCAGGCAAACTCCTCACCATCGAGCTACCAGGAAGCCCCAGTGCGTGATCCTTAAAACTTCTACTGTTTTCTTGTCCTGGCCCTGTAAATATTAGGGGTGAGATTGGTACTCAGATGAATAGAAGAAAAAGTTACAATCCTGGGGGCAGTGGCACTTGGAAAGTCTTGGGTCCTCAGAGGAAAGTGCCTGCAGGGTGGCCACTTGGTACTAGAACCCAGGGAGGTATGATATATATATATATAGGTAGGTAGGTAGATACAGATAAAACCCTAGAGCCTCACAGAGCCTGAAAGCTCAGCATGAAGCACCAGAGCCTTCTGTATTTGAATGAACCACAAACTCAATGACAAGTGTTTCAGCAGTGATCATGGGTCCCATTGGCTTAAAGATTAGGATCCACCTCCTAGGCTTTCCAGAGGCCTCCAGAATTTGTATCAACAGTACACCATATCCAAGTTTACTTGCCTGTTTTGGATTCACAGACTACATTCTTACATTGAAACTTCTGAGAAGTTCTGCATTAAAGACAAAATTTGCTTTAAAAATACATATTTAAAGCATTTCATTATAGAATACTGTACTTTTTTCTGTTAGGACTGCTAACTTTTTAAAATAAAATTTTAGGAAACACTGATTTTGTTTATTAGCTTAGCAACAGCTTTATGGCCCTTTGTGTTAGTTTTCACATGCCAGTATTAGTTGAATTAATACTGATTTAGCACATTGAATAGGTTTATTTTCTGGTGCTACTTTGTGTTTGCTGAGAAGTAAGGCCTAACAACCTGATTTCAAGATTGCCCTCAGACCCGGGTAAGAGAGGCTCTAGCTTTAGGTCCCAGGCTTTATAGGGGCCTGCTCTAGTCTTCTTTCAGTCACTCTTGAAAGGTCTGTGGCTCTAGGGAAATATGACTACCTGGTTCCTGAGCACTCTTTTTTAGATGGCATTCTGGGTGCCTGGGACCCCGGATTCTCAATTCAAACAGTTTCACCTTCTGGATCCAAGCAGTCTCACCTTCTGGAGCCTCTTCCTTTCCATCCAATTCAGGGGCTTAGTTGCTCCACAATATGTGGGATCTTCCGGCTCAGGGATAGAACCCGTGTCTTCTGCATTGGCAGGCAAACTCCTCACCATCGAGCTACCAGGAAGCCCCAGTGCGTGATCCTTAAAACTTCTACTGTTTTCTTGTCCTGGCCCTGTAAATATTAGGGGTGAGATTGGTACTCAGATGAATAGAAGAAAAAGTTACAATCCTGGGGGCAGTGGCACTTGGAAAGTCTTGGGTCCTCAGAGGAAAGTGCCTGCAGGGTGGCCACTTGGTACTAGAACCCAGGGAGGTATGATATATATATATATAGGTAGGTAGGTAGATACAGATAAAACCCTAGAGCCTCACAGAGCCTGAAAGCTCAGCATGAAGCACCAGAGCCTTCTGTATTTGAATGAACCACAAACTCAATGACAAGTGTTTCAGCAGTGATCATGGGTCCCATTGGCTTAAAGATTAGGATCCACCTCCTAGGCTTTCCAGAGGCCTCCAGAATTTTGTACTCGAACAGCCTTGCAAACACATGACTGACTGCTATTATATTCCCCCTGCACTGGTGAGTGGGAAGTCCAGAACCAGATCGAATTTTACTTAGAAAATTAAAGTAATAGCACATCTCTTATACCTGAATGTGCTGGTCTGAGTCACACTATTGCAGCAAGTACAGAAAGAAGAAGCACAGAATGTCTTGGAAGGGTGAATCATAGGGACCTCCCTTGGTCGGGAAGTTCAGATTAAGCTCTTGGAAGAAGTAACATTGAGCTGAGCAGTGTTTTCAGATACACCCTTCAAGTGGGGCGGAGGGCAGTGGGGAAGGGCATTGTAAACAGGAAGAAAGACTGTGTGGGGAGGTTGGAAGTGGGGGAGAATGCAATGAATTAGGATTGAATAAAGGTCTGTGTGGTGTGGGAGCTGAAAGCAAGAAAAGTATGAACAGATAAGACAGGTGAGGAATGCCAAGGCCTCTCTAAGCCGTGTCATGAACTTAGGAAAACAACAGACCATACTTTCTACCTTCAATGAACTCATGGTCTAGTGCAGAAAAAAGTCAAGCAAAACAATTATTAAACACAGAGAGTGTGAACGTGAATGTGTTAATTGCTTAGTGACGTCTGACTCTGTGGCCCCGTGGACTGTAGCCCACCAAGCGCCTCTGTCCATGGGATTCTTCAGGGAAGAACAGTGGAGTGGGTTACTATTCCCTTCTCCAGGGCATCTTCCTAACCCAGGGGTCCAACCACGGTTGCTTGCATTGTAGGAGGATTTGTTCACCGTCTGAGCCACTAGGGAAGTCTGCTTATAAAAGAGGTAAGTGCTATATTAAAGATATGCTCATTTGTTATCTGGGGTCCTGAGAAAGAAGTGTCTTAGTTATTGCTGAATGAATCACAGAAGGATTTTTCAAGGCTGTGAGTGTTTGAGTTGCAACTGAAATATGAGTGGGAGTTTTTCCAGTAAACAAAGGAATGAGAAAGAAAGGGAACAGCAGGGCAAAGACGTAGGGCTTCAAAATCACGCATATGAACAGAACTTAGGGTGATGACTTGTTAAGAGTTTGGACTTTTCCTCTGGATGATGACAAGTCTTTAAAGACTTATGAGTTAGGACTGGGCATGATTAGAAATATCAGTCCAAGGACAATGCAGAGGATGAATTTGAGGGACATGAAACAGGTGCAGGGGACATGGTAAAAATGTGTTGCCATAATCCAGGTGAGAGGTAGAGTTCCTGAAAGAGGGAATTGGTAGTGGGGCTAGGGAGAAGATCAAGTGATGTTTTGGACATGGGAGGAACCAACTGGTTTTCTCAGATCTTTGTCCCTTACTCTCACCTTAGCCGCAGACCACCAGTATATTAAAAATGGGTCAATCTGTGAAAGAAAGAAAGGAATCTGATGAGTCAATTACAGTAATGTATCAATGACTGATAACAACTAGATGTAGGAAACTGAAAGCAATGAAAAGAAAATCTGTGTGGTGTGGGAGCTGAAAGCAAGAAAAGTATGAACAGATAAGACAGGTGAGGAATGCCAAGGCCTCTCTAAGCCGTGTCATGAACTTAGGAAAACAACAGACCATACTTTCTACCTTCAATGAACTCATGGTCTAGTGCAGAAAAAAGTCAAGCAAAACAATTATTAAACACAGAGAGTGTGAACGTGAATGTGTTAATTGCTTAGTGACGTCTGACTCTGTGGCCCCGTGGACTGTAGCCCACCAAGCGCCTCTGTCCATGGGATTCTTCAGGGAAGAACAGTGGAGTGGGTTACTATTCCCTTCTCCAGGGCATCTTCCTAACCCAGGGGTCCAACCACGGTTGCTTGCATTGTAGGAGGATTTGTTCACCGTCTGAGCCACTAGGGAAGTCTGCTTATAAAAGAGGTAAGTGCTATATTAAAGATATGCTCATTTGTTATCTGGGGTCCTGAGAAAGAAGTGTCTTAGTTATTGCTGAATGAATCACAGAAGGATTTTTCAAGGCTGTGAGTGTTTGAGTTGCAACTGAAATATGAGTGGGAGTTTTTCCAGTAAACAAAGGAATGAGAAAGAAAGGGAACAGCAGGGCAAAGACGTAGGGCTTCAAAATCACGCATATGAACAGAACTTAGGGTGATGACTTGTTAAGAGTTTGGACTTTTCCTCTGGATGATGACAAGTCTTTAAAGACTTATGAGTTAGGACTGGGCATGATTAGAAATATCAGTCCAAGGACAATGCAGAGGATGAATTTGAGGGACATGAAACAGGTGCAGGGGACATGGTAAAAATGTGTTGCCATAATCCAGGTGAGAGGTAGAGTTCCTGAAAGAGGGAATTGGTAGTGGGGCTAGGGAGAAGATCAAGTGATGTTTTGGACATGGGAGGAACCAACTGGTTTTCTCAGATCTTTGTCCCTTACTCTCACCTTAGCCGCAGACCACCAGTATATTAAAAATGGGTCAATCTGTGAAAGAAAGAAAGGAATCTGATGAGTCAATTACAGTAATGTATCAATGACTGATAACAACTAGATGTCCTTTCTTAGAGGACTTTGAATTTAAAAGAACATGTCTGGAACTTCCCTGGTGGTCAAATGGTTAGGATCTGGTGCTTTTACTGCTATGGCCCAAGTCCATCTCTGGTGAGGGAAGCTGTTCAGTGCAGCAAAAAAGGAAAAAAGTCTGAAAAAGAATGAATATATGTATATGTATAACTGAATTATTTTGTTGTTCACCTGAAACTAATTGTTAATCAACTATGCTCCAATAAAATTTTTTTTAAAAAAGCAAGAATACTTTGGAATGGGCAGTGAAAGTTGGAATTTAGATGCTTTGTGTCTTGGTAAGGAGGTATTTATCTGGGTGGGAAAAGGAAAAAGAATTTTATTGCTTCTCTTCTTACTCAGTGGTTCTCAACTGGGGGCAATTTCGCCCTCGCAGCAGACATTTGGCTTCGTCTGGAGACGTTTTTGGCTGTCACAACTTGGAGTGAGAGTGCTAGGTGTAAGAGATGAGGTGAAGATCCTGCTAAAATCCTATAAGACACAGGACAGTTCCCCTTCCCACCCCAAACCAAAAAAATCGCCCGGCTCAATAGGCAGTGTTACCAGGGTTGAAAACCCTGCCTTAAACCATGGCATGAGTGGCTCTATATTAAGGCATGCCCTGTCTCTAAGAGTTACATAAATTTTTAGATCGAACAATCATAGCTTGAGGCATAAAACCATAAAATGACTTCTATTCTTGTCAACTCCTCCCTTTAAAATGGTTCCGTGGGGCTTGTTCTGGCCCTGGACTTAGTTGAAAACTTGGACCCACCTTATGAATTTTCTGGTCCCTGGTATACAATGAAAAATGTATTTTATTCATTTTAAACCACAGAGTACATTCTTAATTTAGTAATTAAAATGTTTAGTCCCTTGTACTAATCAAAATTCTAAGCTTGCTTTAGGAGGACAAGGGTATGGCAGGCGTCTATCTCCTTTCTTGGTAATGGTCCTACTCCTCCACCCCAAAGCTTGTCTGACCTTGGGGTCATAATATGGGGTGGAAAGGCAAACCAGACTGGACCAGTTCTTAGTGAACTGATAGTGTTGAGAGCTGGTGTGGGGCTCAATGGAATGCCTGGAAAGTGTTCACAGCTGATTCTAGCTCCTTGGAGATTTCCAGGGGACCTCTGCATGTGTGCTGATACACTTCAGTCATGTTTGACTCTGCGACCGCATGGACTGTAGCCTGCCAGTCTCCTCTGTCCATGGGATTCTCCAGGCAGGAATACTCGGCTCTAACCAGGGCTTTTTGAAAAATCATACTAGGATTGTGTGTGTGTGTGTGTAAGAAAAAGAGAACAGTAACAATAATTTCCAATTATTTCCCATCTGGTGTAGACCAATAGTTTTGAAAATATACAATAAAAATGAATTGCTAGTAAAATGCAAAAAAAAAAGACATACAAAATGTAAAGCTGCTTTTCATATAATCACCTTCTACAACAGAAAACTACTCTGTCAAATTGCTACAAAATTTTCCTAAAGCTCACTTTCAATTTCTGTCCTTTTTCAATGTTCTAGACTGGGAGCCAGCACCACTCCTCAGGTGGAAGAACACTGATGCAGCTCATTGCTTACTCCTTCCATTGTGGCTGAAAAATCGTGAAATTTGGTTCTTCTTCTGAGGCCGCCTCTCCTTACATTACCTGAACATTCTCTCTCTCTCTCACCCACGTTGCTCACGTCATCTGGCCAATGGAGAACACTAGGCATCGTTTGCTCGGACTTGGTCTTGGAGCATAGATTGTCTAGCAGGGCTGCCTTGGCCTGCTTGTCTCCCATCTATTAGCCTGCAGGTGGGTTCTACAGAATTAAGAGCCTTCCATCTTCCAGCCCCCTGCAAGATATCCACACCTGATCCCCAGAACGTATGACTATAATCGCCTTATGTGGCTAAAAGGACTGTGCCAAAGCATTCTCTGGGTGGGCCCAGTGTCATCAGAGGGCACCTTATAAGTAGAAGAGGAGACAGGGGCACCAAGAAGGTGTGATGACAGACAGAGGTTGGCCTGATGCACCAAAGAACGTGGGGAGGGTTTAGAAGTTGAAACAAGCAAGTAAGTTGGTTCTCCTTTAGGGTCTCCAGAAGGAACACAGCAGTAGGCTTGATTTTAGCCTGTTGATGCCATCTCCAGAATGGTAAGATAATAAATTGGTGATGTTTTATTTGTTTTTTTATTTTGTTGTTTAAAGGTATTTATTGATTTGGCTGCAGTGGGTCTTAGGTGCAGCAGGTTGAATGTTTGTTGTGTCTTTCCTGGTGGTGCCAGAATTCTCTAGTTGTGGTGCATGGGCTCAGTAGTTACGGCACGTGGGCTTAGTCGTTCCTGGGCATGTAGGATCGCAGTTCCCTGACTAGGGATCAAACTCTCATCTCCTGCATTGCAAGGTGGATTCTTAACCGCTGAACCACCAAGGAAGTCCTACTTTGTGCTGTGTCAAGTCACTAAGTTTTTGATGGTTTGTAACGCAGCTTTGCAAACTTAGTGAAGCAAGAGTCAGATCCCAGCTCACTGTAGCCTGAAACTTGAAGAGGCACATAATGACTGGGTGCTCTCTTTCAAGTCTCTCTACTTTGACTTGTCCTAAATCAGATTTCAGTTTCATTTTTAAAACAGCATGGTGTTTAACTGCTTGGCATAATTCCCTTTTAAGCAGCTTCATTGATTATTTGGGGGGGAAAGCAAAGGACTAAAGCCTTAGCTTGAATGGTGGTGGTTAATGACCAGTTCATCAATTCTGAGCTGAAAGAAAAACATTCCCCAAATTACAAACCTTAAATTTTGTAATTTTACCTCTATGCTATTCTTTAACAGAGTGATTTTGTTCTAACTAAGAGGGCTCTGCAATTAGCAATTTAATTTATTTGATTGCTTTGATAATTTTCTCTGACACTTTTCTTTCATCCAAACACTGTACAGTGCTTTGTAGAAATTAGATTTCATGCAAATAGTATCATTAATCCTCCTTTGTAGGCTTTTGCTTGTAATGTTAGTAGAAATCTGAAAATGATATGTGCAAACCCAAATTTCTTAGGATAAAACAACACGAGAGCAGTTTGCTATTGTTTTACTTATCTGCCTCTTTCACTATTCTGTGGTGTATGATTGATCATTGTGCATAGTAAATCAAACACTGTGGCCTGATGCTAATCTTCTGAAAGTACTTCAGTTATTATATGGTTCTGTTTTTTCTGTCAGTAGGAGCTCTGTGATTTAATGAAGGTAGACTGAGGTTCAGAAAGACAGGACAGTGACGGCAAGACTTAAATGTTCCTATTCATCCTTCATAAGGTAGATATTGCAGACTAATTTAAATGTAAGATAGCACATTAAATTCCCTGGAATATCAGAAATTATTTCTCTTGATTAATTGCCAAGGAAGTATCTCTTAAGACATTGGGTGATCATCTTCTTGAATGTAACTGTTCCCAGTCATTACCCACATCAGCACCACATCATATACATGATATCAAAGAAAATGAAGGAAGAATGAGAGATACGTAACTTGAGAAAATCCAAAAAGATGTCTTTCCTGAACTAGGGATCAAAGGGCTTAGTCGTTCCTGGGCATGTAGGATCGCAGTTCCCTGACTAGGGATCAAACTCTCATCTCCTGCATTGCAAGGTGGATTCTTAACCGCTGAACCACCAAGGAAGTCCTACTTTGTGCTGTGTCAAGTCACTAAGTTTTTGATGGTTTGTAACGCAGCTTTGCAAACTTAGTGAAGCAAGAGTCAGATCCCAGCTCACTGTAGCCTGAAACTTGAAGAGGCACATAATGACTGGGTGCTCTCTTTCAAGTCTCTCTACTTTGACTTGTCCTAAATCAGATTTCAGTTTCATTTTTAAAACAGCATGGTGTTTAACTGCTTGGCATAATTCCCTTTTAAGCAGCTTCATTGATTATTTGGGGGGGAAAGCAAAGGACTAAAGCCTTAGCTTGAATGGTGGTGGTTAATGACCAGTTCATCAATTCTGAGCTGAAAGAAAAACATTCCCCAAATTACAAACCTTAAATTTTGTAATTTTACCTCTATGCTATTCTTTAACAGAGTGATTTTGTTCTAACTAAGAGGGCTCTGCAATTAGCAATTTAATTTATTTGATTGCTTTGATAATTTTCTCTGACACTTTTCTTTCATCCAAACACTGTACAGTGCTTTGTAGAAATTAGATTTCATGCAAATAGTATCATTAATCCTCCTTTGTAGGCTTTTGCTTGTAATGTTAGTAGAAATCTGAAAATGATATGTGCAAACCCAAATTTCTTAGGATAAAACAACACGAGAGCAGTTTGCTATTGTTTTACTTATCTGCCTCTTTCACTATTCTGTGGTGTATGATTGATCATTGTGCATAGTAAATCAAACACTGTGGCCTGATGCTAATCTTCTGAAAGTACTTCAGTTATTATATGGTTCTGTTTTTTCTGTCAGTAGGAGCTCTGTGATTTAATGAAGGTAGACTGAGGTTCAGAAAGACAGGACAGTGACGGCAAGACTTAAATGTTCCTATTCATCCTTCATAAGGTAGATATTGCAGACTAATTTAAATGTAAGATAGCACATTAAATTCCCTGGAATATCAGAAATTATTTCTCTTGATTAATTGCCAAGGAAGTATCTCTTAAGACATTGGGTGATCATCTTCTTGAATGTAACTGTTCCCAGTCATTACCCACATCAGCACCACATCATATACATGATATCAAAGAAAATGAAGGAAGAATGAGAGATACGTAACTTGAGAAAATCCATGATAAAGGACTGATTTTATGACTGAAACAAATGGTTTAGCATAGTCAAAGCATTCTCATATAAGTTGAAAAGATGATAAAAGAACTCAAAGATGAAAAATGGTTTTCTTTTGAGCTGTCACTGTTCTGGGGACCCCAGCAAAGAAACTCAGTTCATTTGGATTGAATAAGTTAACAGAAATGAGTGGAAAGAACTGAACTGAAGCACAAATGGAAAGAGAGTGTGGCTTAATTGGATAAGCAAAAGACTGGAACATGGATTGGGTCCCTAAGAGTTTTTGGCTGCTGATACTAATTTCATCAGTTAATGCAGACTTCTTGGTTGTGGAGAAAGTGGAATCCAGGGAACTCATTTAACTCATTGTTCTCAGACAACACAAGTTAATAAAAGTGAGATACTCATAACGTAATGAGGCATAGAAAGTCCAACTGAATATATGTAATGGTGGAAGATGGAAAGAAGGCTAATGTTGACATTTGGGAAAAACAAAATAAAACCTGGAATTCATCAGTTATGGTACTGTTTATACTCCTATTTTCAAGACTAAACTTTTGTTTGTTTTAGGTAAGATTTTTTCCTTTAATTACTTGTAAATAAATTAATTAGCTATTTAGGAAAATTTAAAACAACACGAGAGCAGTTTGCTATTGTTTTACTTATCTGCCTCTTTCACTATTCTGTGGTGTATGATTGATCATTGTGCATAGTAAATCAAACACTGTGGCCTGATGCTAATCTTCTGAAAGTACTTCAGTTATTATATGGTTCTGTTTTTTCTGTCAGTAGGAGCTCTGTGATTTAATGAAGGTAGACTGAGGTTCAGAAAGACAGGACAGTGACGGCAAGACTTAAATGTTCCTATTCATCCTTCATAAGGTAGATATTGCAGACTAATTTAAATGTAAGATAGCACATTAAATTCCCTGGAATATCAGAAATTATTTCTCTTGATTAATTGCCAAGGAAGTATCTCTTAAGACATTGGGTGATCATCTTCTTGAATGTAACTGTTCCCAGTCATTACCCACATCAGCACCACATCATATACATGATATCAAAGAAAATGAAGGAAGAATGAGAGATACGTAACTTGAGAAAATCCATGATAAAGGACTGATTTTATGACTGAAACAAATGGTTTAGCATAGTCAAAGCATTCTCATATAAGTTGAAAAGATGATAAAAGAACTCAAAGATGAAAAATGGTTTTCTTTTGAGCTGTCACTGTTCTGGGGACCCCAGCAAAGAAACTCAGTTCATTTGGATTGAATAAGTTAACAGAAATGAGTGGAAAGAACTGAACTGAAGCACAAATGGAAAGAGAGTGTGGCTTAATTGGATAAGCAAAAGACTGGAACATGGATTGGGTCCCTAAGAGTTTTTGGCTGCTGATACTAATTTCATCAGTTAATGCAGACTTCTTGGTTGTGGAGAAAGTGGAATCCAGGGAACTCATTTAACTCATTGTTCTCAGACAACACAAGTTAATAAAAGTGAGATACTCATAACGTAATGAGGCATAGAAAGTCCAACTGAATATATGTAATGGTGGAAGATGGAAAGAAGGCTAATGTTGACATTTGGGAAAAACAAAATAAAACCTGGAATTCATCAGTTATGGTACTGTTTATACTCCTATTTTCAAGACTAAACTTTTGTTTGTTTTAGGTAAGATTTTTTCCTTTAATTACTTGTAAATAAATTAATTGATAACATAGCTAAATATCTATTAGTAGATTTTGTATTTCATATCTTTTTTAAATTTTGGCCTCTTTTACTGAGATTTTATTTATTTATTTTCATTCATCTTTTATTCTTTGGCTTTTGTGGGTCTCCCATTGCAGTGGCCTCTCATTACAGAGCACCGGCTCTGGGCACGTGCACTCCAGAGTGCTGGCTTGCAATTGGACACTCTGGTCTAGCCGTTCTGCAGCTTGTGGAATCTTCCCAGGCCAGGGGTTAAACCGGTTCCCCTTGTATGGCAAGGTGGGCTCTTTTTACCCACTGGACCACCACCAGGGAAGCCCTGTATTTCATATCTTTTTATTGCAGAAATGTACTTCATTAATACTTTTCTAGGCTGTCACCAGAAACTGTACTTTCAATTGTCCCTTAAATTAAAAAAAATAAAACTCTCTCATTAGAAGAATAAATATAACTCTATGAAGGCCCACTGAAATTTCCAGCAATGTACATTGATATTGGTCTTTAAGCCTCAGTCTACATTAAATTTATTCCCATTTTAGCTATATAATAGGAAAGAGAACATTGTTAATTTTTTTTAATGAATTCATCTTTTTTTTTTCTTAATTTTTTGGCCTCCTTTATTGTTTCTTTTTTTAATCCATATTTATCCATCTTTATTCTTTGGCCTGTGTGGGCCTCCCATTGCTGTGGCCTCTCATTGCAGAGCACCGGCTCTGGGCGCAAGTGCTCTAGAGGGCAGGCTTCTAATAGGACACACAGGTCCAGCCACTCCGTGGCACGTGGGATCTTCCCAGGCCAGGGATCGAACCGGAGGCCCTTGCACTGCAAGGCAGACTTCTTACACACTGGACTACCAAGGAAGCCTTAGGAAAGAGAAAATCTTAAAGTCAATTTTCACTTATGTGTAAAAATGACCCTTGAAATGACAGTTGAATCTGCTCTTTTCAGAGAGTATGTAGATTCAGAGGAGATGAACCCTGATACTTCCTGGAATCAGCATGGTTTCTTCCATAGTTCATTCCTTTCTAGAGGAGCATTCTGTTTTTCTGTTACATGTTACACCCTGGCATTGCTGGCCAGCATGGCGTAGCGTCCTTGACTTTGCAGTATGCACATGATTGCTGCTTTTTACGCACTCCCCTCAACAATCTTGTGATGTGCCTTGTTGGCACTACATATTGAGTTTAATTTAAACAGAAAAGGGTTAAAATTATCTTCAAAAACCTTGTTCTCTATAGCATTGCGAAGTTTTCTGGTCTACATCAAGCCATGAATGCTCTGGATGGTTTGGCCTCCAAGCTCCTTAGGAACTGAGGGCAGCTCTTTGGATCGTTTGTATTCCTGTCCTCAGCCGATCTCTCCTGTGTTTCCTTGAGTCTCCTGACTTCTCCCAGAGCTGCCGTGTGCAGATGATTCTGCCTCCCCTGACCACAGACATCTCCTAAGAGGGCAGGTATGGGGGAGAACCTGGTACTCCCTGGTTACTTAGTGTATGCATTGCCCCTTCTCAATGAATGTGCGTGCGTGCTTGATGCTTCTATCCATGGTGGCATCTCTCCTTTTACTCTAGGAAATGGAGTGTGAGATCAGTCTCATGAGGGGTATAGGCTGGGCTGTTATATTGGCTTTGTATATATAAAGAACACTGATCTGCAAAGGAGGTGATATGACTTCTTACCCTGTTTTCTCTCCCTTTAAGTCTGGCCATACAACTCTGAATGAATCCCTCTTGCCATCAGCCCCCTTTATCTATAATATAAAATGAGGGATTGGATTAGACACTGTGCAAAGGTTGCTTTAGTTCTAAAATCCTTAGTCCAGGCCTTTAGATCAATGGCTGGGCTCACATCCTGCCTTGCCACTTACTAGGTTAGGGGACTTTAGGCCACTTACTTGGGGCTTCCCCAGTGGTGCCGGGGTAAAGAATCTGCCTGCCAATGCAGGAGATGCTAGAGATGTGAGTTTGATCCCTGGGTGGGGAAGATTTCCTAGAGGAAGAAATGGCAACCCACTCCAGTGTTCTTGCCTGGAAAATTCTCTGGACAGAGGAGCCTAACGGGCTACAGTTTATGGGGTCTTAAAGAGTTGCACATAACTGAGAGACTGAGCATACACAGCAGAGGCAAATTACATTTTTGGGCAACGTTAGTTTTTTTTTTTAATCTGCAAAATGGGAGTAATAGTAACATTTATCTCTTAGGGTCTTCCTTAAGGATTAAATTAATGTAGAGATTCTGCACAGGTGTCGATTCATAGCAAACAGTCCAGTGTTAGCTGCTACTGTTAGTAACTACTGTGTAACTACTACTTCCTCCCCGGCCCTCCTCCTCCCTGCGTCTTTTACATCAAGCCATGAATGCTCTGGATGGCTTGGCCTCCAAGCTCCTTAGGAACTGAGGGCAGCTCTTTGGATCGTTTGTATTCCTGTCCTCAGCCGATCTCTCCTGTGTTTCCTTGAGTCTCCTGACTTCTCCCAGAGCTGCCGTGTGCAGATGATTCTGCCTCCCCTGACCACAGACATCTCCTAAGAGGGCAGGTATGGGGGAGAACCTGGTACTCCCTGGTTACTTAGTGTATGCATTGCCCCTTCTCAATGAATGTGCGTGCGTGCTTGATGCTTCTATCCATGGTGGCATCTCTCCTTTTACTCTAGGAAATGGAGTGTGAGATCAGTCTCATGAGGGGTATAGGCTGGGCTGTTATATTGGCTTTGTATATATAAAGAACACTGATCTGCAAAGGAGGTGATATGACTTCTTACCCTGTTTTCTCTCCCTTTAAGTCTGGCCATACAACTCTGAATGAATCCCTCTTGCCATCAGCCCCTTCATCTATAATATAAAATGAGGGATTGGATTAGACACTGTGCAAAGGTTGCTTTAGTTCTAAAATCCTTAGTCCAGGCCTTTAGATCAATGGCTGGGCTCACATCCTGCCTTGCCACTTACTAGGTTAGGGGACTTTAGGCCACTTACTTGGGGCTTCCCCAGTGGTGCCGGGGTAAAGAATCTGCCTGCCAATGCAGGAGATGCTAGAGATGTGAGTTTGATCCCTGGGTGGGGAAGATTTCCTAGAGGAAGAAATGGCAACCCACTCCAGTGTTCTTGCCTGGAAAATTCTCTGGACAGAGGAGCCTAACGGGCTACAGTTTATGGGGTCTTAAAGAGTTGCACATAACTGAGAGACTGAGCATACACAGCAGAGGCAAATTACATTTTTGGGCAACGTTAGTTTTTTTTTTTAATCTGCAAAATGGGAGTAATAGTAACATTTATCTCTTAGGGTCTTCCTTAAGGATTAAATTAATGTAGAGATTCTGCACAGGTGTCGATTCATAGCAAACAGTCCAGTGTTAGCTGCTACTGTTAGTAACTACTGTGTAACTACTACTTCCTCCCCGGCCCTCCTCCTCCCCACCGCCAGAGTACATTTAGCTCTAAAAGTCTTCCAAAGACTTCATGTTTCTTCTTCTCTCTTAGAATTTTATTGTTATTTCTTTTCAACCTTTAGGTTAACTAACTTTAGTTAACTTCACTATTTTCTTTCTGATTCAGATTTCCTGGGTATATTTGCTGTAACTTTAGGGGTGTGCCCTTTTATGTCTTAGTCAAATTGATTTTCAGAAAGGATATCATAGAAAAAAAATAAGGATTCATTTTAATTCTATATTCTCTTCCTGATCTTTCATCTTCTAAAGGCAAACATCTTCATATTCTTTCTTCTCGGAATCATAAGGACTAAACTGAAAAATCAATTTTTCCTAAGAAAGGAGAAAAAGATCTATTATTAAGAAGTAACGATAAACACAAGAAGTAACGGATAGTCAGAGGCTGGCATGAGCAGATCAATGGACCCATCGGAGATACTGTTAGTTTCTCACTGAAAACTAAACCATCACCTCAGGCTGTTGCTGATGAACGTTCCTCTCCACTGGAATCAATCCACAGAAACGCATGCAAGTACCCATCACCCTCAGCTCCTGAGACCCTTCTGCCTTTTACTTTTCACTCTTAAAAAAACTGACAATGTTAATCTAGTTAGATAAATGCAATTACAAAATAATTCCAGCAAAAGGCATGAACTGCTTTTAGTTATCCAATATTCTAGACTAATTAGAAACATGAAACTAGAACTTTCAGAAGCCAGAGAGTACAACTTTAAAAAAATATATTTTTTAATTGAAGGATAATTGCTTTACAGAATTTTGTTGTTTCCTGCCAAGTATCAACATGAACCAACCATAAGAATACATATGTTCCCTCCCTCTTGAACCTCCCTCCCATCTCCCTCCCCATCCCACCCCTCTAGGTGGTTACAGAGCCCCTGTCTGAGTTCCTTTGTCTTACAGCAAATTCCAATTGGCTACCTATTTTACATATAGTAATGTTACTTTCCCTGTTCAGAGAGTACAACATTTAAAAAAATATATTTATTTATTTTGGGCTATTCTGGGTTTTCACTGCTGCCATGGGCTCTTCTCTAGTTGCAGGGAGTAGGGGCTACTCTCTAGTCGAGGTGAGCAGGCTTCTTGTTGCGGTGACTTCTCTTGTTGTGAAATTTGGGCTCTAGCGTACACAGGCTTCAGTAGCTGCGACACATGGGCTCAGTAGTTGTGGTTCCAAGGCTCTAGAGCACAGGTTCCATAGTTGTGACTCACAGGCTTTGCTGCTCTGCAGCATGTAGGATCTTCCCAGCTCAGGGATTCAACCTGTGTCTCCTGCATTGGCAGGCAAACTCTTTTCTACTGAGCTACCAGGGAAGCCCTCAGAGAGTACAACTTTTAACCCAAAAGATGAATCAGATTTAGAACATAAATAATACTCATAGGGACTTAAAATAATGAGTGAAAATGAGATGGTAATATTTAATAAGGGGTTCATGATGTCTATAACCTTTGTCTTGAAGCAATCTCCCATCTCTTTAAGAAAGTTGTGGGAGATACAGGCACAGAATGCAGAAGTGAGCAAATGTACACTTGTTACAATTTGGGCACCAAACCCTAACTTAAACCCTCAGAGGGCAGGATTCCTTCTGCTATCACAAGAGGCAGCTGTGCATCTTGTACCAAGTAGGCTGAGAGACTCCTTCTCTTAAGCTCATTTCTAAGTCTCAGGTCATTTTGTGTACATAGTTAAATCAATAATCATTTATTTGCTGCTTACCCCCTGTCCATTATGTGAGGTAAGAGGGAATGTAAGATAATCCCTTTCGGAAGAATCAATATTGTGAAAATGACCATACTACCAAATGTCATCTATAGATTCAATGCAATCCCTAGCAAACTACCAATGACATTCTTCACAGAACTAGACCAGACCAAAGAATGACACAGTTCATATGGAAACACAAATGACCCCGAATAGCCAAAGCAATCCTGAGGAAGAAGAATGGAGCTGGAGGGATCAGCCTCCCCAACTTCAGACTATACTACAAAGCTACAGTCATCAAGACAGTATGGTACTGGCACAAAAACAGAACTATAGATCAATGGAACAAGATAGAGAACCCTGAGATAAACCCACACATCTATGGGTACCTTATTTTTGACAAAGGAGGTGAAAATCTAAAATGGGACAAAGACAGCCTCTTCAACAAATGGTGCTTGGACAGCTACATGCAAAAAATGAAGTTGGAACATTCCCTGACACCGTGCACAAAGATCAACTCAAAATGGATTAAAGACCTAAATGTAAGACCAGAAACCATCAAACTCTTAGAGGAGAATATAGGCAAAACCCTCAAGGACATAAATCAAAGCAAGATCTTCTCTGACCCACCTATTAGAATAGCAGAACTAAAAAGAAAAATGAACATGTGGGACCTAGTGAAACTTCAAAGCTTTTGTACAGAAAAAAAAATCACAAAAAAGCTGAACAGACAACCCACAGAATGGGAGAAAATCATAGCAAATGAAACAACAGACAAAGAATTAATCTCCAAAATCTACAAGCAACTCAGACAACTCAGCACTGGAAAAATGAACAACCCAATCAAAAAATGGGAAAAGGACCTAAACAGACACCTCTCCAATGATGACATACAGATCGCCCAAAAGCACATGAAACAATTCTCAACCTCGCTTATAATTAGAGAAATACAAATCAACTCTACAATGAGATATCACCTCACACCCGTCAGAATGGTCATCATCCACAAATTGACAGAAAATAAATGCTGGAAAGGGTGCAGAGAAAAGGGAACCCTCTTGCATTGCTGGTGGGAATGTAAATTGATGCAGTCTCTATGGAAGACAGTCTGGAGATTTCTTAAAAAACTAAAAATAGAAGCACCATACAACCCAGCAATCCCACTCTTAGGCTTATACCCTGATGAAATTGAATCTGAAAGAAGCACCTGTATCCCAATGTTCCTTGCAGCTCTCTATACAATAGTTAGACCATGGAAGCAACCTAGATGCCCATCGATGAACGAATGGATCCAAAAGCTCTGGCACATATATACAATGGAATACCACACAGCTGTAAAAAGAAATGCAGACAAATCCATCCTAATGAGGTGGCTGGATCTAGAACCTATCATAAAAAGTGAAGTCAGTCAAAAAGAGAAGGAAAAATACATATATATACATACATATATATATATGGGATCTAGTAGGATGGCAGTGATAGCACATGCAGTGAAGCGATGGAAAAACAGACATGGACCGTAGACATATGGACATTGTGGGGAAGGAACAGTGGGTGGGAGGCATAAAGGAAGTAGCATGAAAACCTGTACTATCATAAGTGAAGAAAATAGCTACAGTAATTGCTCTGTGAGAAAAGGGGCTCCTGCAGGGATGCTGTGTGACGGCGTGGAAGGGTGGGATTGGGGGGATATACATATGACTAATCTGGGAACATGTATATCTGTAAACAACAAAACTCTGTAAAAGTTAAAAGTAAAATAAAAGTTAAAAATAAAAAAGACAAACTCTTATTTCAAAGAGTTCTTTTTTTTTTAATTTTATTTATTTATCTTTTGGGGGGTGGGGTGGGGAGGGAGGGGGATGGGCGGGCCACTTCTATTGGTCTTTCATTTCTCTATTTTCATCCGTCTTTGTTCTTTGGTTCCTGTGGGCGTCCCATCACGGTGGCCTCTGTCGTTGCAGAGCACTGACTCTGGGCGCACGCACGCCAGAGCCCCGGCTCGGTAATTGGACACATCCATCCAGCTGCTCCATGGCACGTAGGATCTTCCCAGACCAGGGATCGAACTGGCGCCCCTTGCCCTGCAAGGCGATGTCCTTACCCACTGGACCACCAGGAGAAGCCCTCAAAGAGTTTTTTTTTAATTTAATTTTTATTTTACATTGGGGTATAGTTGATATAAAATGTTGTGTTAGTTTCAGTTGTACTGCAAAGTGGTTCAGTTATGCATCCACATGTGTTCATTCTTTTTTCCGTATAGGTTATTACAGAATATTGAGAAGAGTTCCCTGTGCAACGGTCAGTCCTTGTTGATTATTTTTCATATGATGATATGTATTTATGAATCCCAAACTCTTATTTATTCCCCATCACAACCTTTCCCCTTTGGTAACTGTAAATTTGTTTTCAAGGTCTGTGAGTCTGTTTCTGTTTTGTAAATAAGTTCATTTTTATCATCTTTTTAAGATTCCACGTGTGATATTATACGATATTTGTCTCTGTCCGACTTACTTCACTTAGCGTGATAATCTCTAGGTCCATCCATGATATGTACACCTTCTTTATTCATTTGTATGTCAATAGAGATTTAGGTTTTAAAGCTTATTAAAGACCAAGCTTTTGGTATTCATGCCACACTCTTGAAATTATCTCCATCAACTCTTTGCCTTTAAACATCTTCTCTCACAAATACCTAGTTCTTAAAATGAAAAGTCAGAGCTTTCAAGGTTCTAATTTGGAGTTTAAAATTGAGGATTTGACTCTTTGCTCATGCTGGACTTAATGATGGATAAAAAAAAAAAGGTGCTTGGTGCTCAAAAGATGTGTACCCATAGTTCATGGCCCAGGGGAGCTAGATAAAGCACCCATTCTTGGATAAACAGCAAAGTCCTACTGTTATAACACAGAGAATTATATCCAATATCCTATAATAAACTATAATGGAAAAGAATATGATAAGGAATATATATATATATATGTATAACTGAGTCACTTTGCTGTACAGCAAAAATTAACACAGCATTGTAAATCAAACATACTTCGATTTAAGAAAAAAAGACAGGAAGAACCCATTCTCTACACCTGAGCTAAATAAATTGGGAGAGGGACTGAGACACTGATCAATATATAAAGGCAAGTTGTCATTGGCTGGTAGGGTGGCAGGCGGGGTCTCTCATGCCATAGTTCACAAGAGTTCATTCAGAGCAAGGCATGTTTGGACCAAGAATGAAAGTCACTGCAGTGCTCCCCTCTCAGTTCAAGGTCTGTGTACAGCCATCAGGCCTGGAGACATGACCACGGGTTTCTGGGAAACAGGCCTGCATGGCAAACATCTAAGAGCCTTAGATGTAGGCTCTTTCTCAGCACAGGGATGAGCAGCGTGGCACATGGGGAGGAGCAGCTGTGAACAGAAACAGATGGAGCTTGTTACCGCCTTGGAGGTCCACTGAGGGATGCATTAAATGTGCTCACAGGATAGAGCAGGCAGCAGGCTGCTTGTGACCTTTGATCTCCTTGCCTTTCAGAAACCACATTGCCAGAAGTTATTCTTTGGATTATGTTAAGATGAGCCATAATTTCAACTGTAAATTTGTTTTCAAGGTCTGTGAGTCTGTTTCTGTTTTGTAAATAAGTTCATTTTTATCATCTTTTTAAGATTCCACGTGTGATATTATACGATATTTGTCTCTGTCCGACTTACTTCACTTAGCGTGATAATCTCTAGGTCCATCCATGATATGTACACCTTCTTTATTCATTTGTATGTCAATAGAGATTTAGGTTTTAAAGCTTATTAAAGACCAAGCTTTTGGTATTCATGCCACACTCTTGAAATTATCTCCATCAACTCTTTGCCTTTAAACATCTTCTCTCACAAATACCTAGTTCTTAAAATGAAAAGTCAGAGCTTTCAAGGTTCTAATTTGGAGTTTAAAATTGAGGATTTGACTCTTTGCTCATGCTGGACTTAATGATGGATAAAAAAAAAAAGGTGCTTGGTGCTCAAAAGATGTGTACCCATAGTTCATGGCCCAGGGGAGCTAGATAAAGCACCCATTCTTGGATAAACAGCAAAGTCCTACTGTTATAACACAGAGAATTATATCCAATATCCTATAATAAACTATAATGGAAAAGAATATGATAAGGAATATATATATATATGTATAACTGAGTCACTTTGCTGTACAGCAAAAATTAACACAGCATTGTAAATCAAACATACTTCGATTTAAGAAAAAAAGACAGGAAGAACCCATTCTCTACACCTGAGCTAAATAAATTGGGAGAGGGACTGAGACACTGATCAATATATAAAGGCAAGTTGTCATTGGCTGGTAGGGTGGCAGGCGGGTCTCTCATGCCATAGTTCACAAGAGTTCATTCAGAGCAAGGCATGTTTGGACCAAGAATGAAAGTCACTGCAGTGCTCCCCTCTCAGTTCAAGGTCTGTGTACAGCCATCAGGCCTGGAGACATGACCACGGGTTTCTGGGAAACAGGCCTGCATGGCAAACATCTAAGAGCCTTAGATGTAGGCTCTTTCTCAGCACAGGGATGAGCAGCGTGGCACATGGGGAGGAGCAGCTGTGAACAGAAACAGATGGAGCTTGTTACCGCCTTGGAGGTCCACTGAGGGATGCATTAAATGTGCTCACAGGATAGAGCAGGCAGCAGGCTGCTTGTGACCTTTGATCTCCTTGCCTTTCAGAAACCACATTGCCAGAAGTTTCATTCTTTGGATTATGTTAAGATGAGCCATAATCACCTCTCTACAAGACCTCTGTGTAAGTGCCCCAGCTCCAGCGCTGCCCAGCTTGCCACCTAGGTTTGTGAAAATCATGGTCCAACTACCTTTACCTTTGTTTTCCTTGCTTTGTTCCTAGGAACCACCAACGCGCACAGCTGAGCTGCGTTTTCTGGCCCCACCACCCCCATGCCAGCCTGGGAGGAAAGTGAAGTTTGAGAGCTTCATTATTACCAGTAACACCAGAGGACTACAAAAACCCTGCTGCGCTACCGCTAAGATTAGCTGTATGGCCATAGCAACCTTTTTAGGAAGGTAGGAGGTTTTTTTTTTTTTTTAAAAAGATCAAAATGGCAAAAAACCTATAATATTTTAACCATACATTTTTTTTTTTTTTTTGCAATTTTTACTTCTATAATCTATGAATACAAGCAATAATACGGCTTTAAAGGTATAGCTAGAAGAAGGTCAAGGCTAACCTCTCCTATCTTATTTAAGATTGGCAAGTGTGTGATGTGCTGTCCTCTGAGTTCACGTCGATGGAGTGTTTTTCTGGTGAGAGGTCCTCAGGAGGGTCTCATTTTATTATTCTGGTAACTGTAGCTATTTTCATGGGGAGGAGACAAGCGAAGAAAACTAATACGTATTGCGTGCCTAGTATGTGTGAGCGGCTCTGCTCACATTTGTTATCTCATTTAATATCCTCAAGAGTTTTCGAGGCAGTCTTATTATATCATTTTATAGGTGAGGAAAATGAGGCTCTGGAAACTTACATGACTGGCTCAAAGTAACACAGCCAGTAAATAGCATTTGAATCTAGGATTACCTGATTCCAAAGCCTGTGATCATTTCATTATTTATGTGGCCTTGAGTGGCCCGAATGAAGCAACCTTATTCCAGATTCCAGTGAATTGTGATACTTTTAGCACAACTTTGGAAAAACAATAGTTTCCCCATTTCTACTTGATTCACAGAATTCATGTTAGCTCTGTTCTGTTAGTGGTGTTGGGATTCCCAGGTGGCACCATGGTAAAAAATCTGCCTACCACTACAGGAGACGTGGGTTTGATCCCTGGGTTGGGAAGATCTCCTGTAAAAGGAAATGGCAACCCACTTCAGTATTCTTGCCCGGGAAATTCCATGAACAGAGGAGCCTGGTGGGCCACAGTCCATAGGTTCGCAAAGAGTCAAACACAACTTAGCGACTAAACAACAACATTACTGGTATTAGCCTGCACATTCTGCTAGACCTTCTCATCTTTTAAATACTAGTCTAAGCCTCCATTTACAGAATACATGGTGTCACATCAAACAGGTCCATAGGATTATTTAGAAATATCACCAAAGAAAGCTAGTAACAGTTTAGATTTGTGTGATATTTTTTTTGGATTTGTTTTTAATTAGGCCACTGATGTTTCTATATTAATGGCTAGACTTCCTTCAGTTATCTATTGCTGAATAATATCTATTATATAATAATATCTCTCACATAATACGTACTACAGAACAGTACCTCTTGAACATATTTAGTTTCTTTAGGGCAGCATTTATTATTCCTCCTCTACTGACTTCTCATTCCTGTCAATTTTTATCACCAGTAAATGGGTGGCTCTGAAACATTGCATTATAAAGAACACATGCTTAGATTGCTCAGAGAACAAATGCTATCCATATAAATGAACTCTGATAATATCTTTTAAAATAGATGGATAATTATTTGATTATCACTTGATAATAAAAAAGTTATGTGACCTGTGATCATAACTTTGATAATATTTATGTGTTATCTTTGTAGATGAAGTTGTTAGTATCTTTTAACATAGGCAGTTGTATGTGGCAGTGACTCCAGAGATAGTTGTTAAAGCAAGTGGTAAATTGTGAGTTATTTTGATGCATGATCTGTAAATTTATTTGTTCATTTATTGTGTCATTCATTTGGTTAGTTATTTTGTTTTTAAGAGGCAATTATGGTCAGGAATACTGGCCAGAAATATAGGGCAAATTTCAGCTAAATGAGCAAGCAAAATATTAGAGATTTTCTTTTTTTTTTTTTTTGGTCACACCACAAAGCTTGCAGGATTTCAGTTCCCTAACTGGGGAATCAAACCCACATACCCGCGTGAAAGTGTGGAGTGCTAACTACTTCCCTCTAGAGGGCAGGCCTAGTGATTGTGGCCCATGGGTTTACTCTTCCCATGGCATGTGAAATCTTCCCAGACCAGGGATAGAATCTGTGTCTCCTGCATTGGCAGGCAGATTCTTTACCACTGAGCTACCAGGGAAGCCCCTAGAAGCTATTTTTAAAACCAAAAATTGTATCTTTAATGTACTGAGTGATTAACGTGCTTCTTAAAGCATAAATTAGGGAGTGAAAAGTCTTCTTTCTGACAAGATGGTCAATCGCTACACAGTGTTCCATAGACTAACAGAGTATCCATAATAAACCATTTCATTAAAAAAACTCTAAATACTTACATTGCCTGTTGCTTAATTTAAATAACAACATATGGCTATAGTCCGTCTTGAACATATTGATGGAAAGTAATTTTCGCACATTACTATTCATGCTTTTCTCTTGAGACAGAAGGAAAGAGCGTCTGCTCTCAGGCTTTATAAACGTGAGGACCTAAAGCAGGGCCAAGTCCCGTCACATGCTTCTCTGCATCTTCACCACTCACACTCCATCTTCTGATGCTTGACTAGCAAAGCCCCGAAACACAAAGGGTTCCTTCTATAGCTGCCTCCACAACAGAAAATACACATTTAGAGAGAACTCATGGTTCTTGGGCTTCTTGTCCATCTGAGTGATAATAGAATAATGGAATACAAAGGCCATGAATTTGTAATGTTCAGGATAGAAATTTTTTCAGTCTTCTCATGACTCTCTGTTCACTACCCAAATAAGACTTAGAGAGTGTGGTTAAACTTTTCTGAAAGCCTCTTAGAATACAGAATTGAGATTAGAACTTGCAAGACACATTTTTTTTTTTAATGTTTAGTTTGAAATGGGATATTCACCTGTCTTCTGGTCTTTCCTTCACAGTAGCAAGTAAATTATTTGCTATCTTATGGAGAAATACTTTGGGACTCTGTACAGTCATTCCTTGGTATCTATGGGTATTGACCACTTCCAGGACTCCTGTGGATACCAAAAAGTCCCTTAGATAGAATGACGTAGTATTTGCATGTATAATCTATGCACATTCTTTCGTATACTTTAAATTGTCTCTAGATTACTTACACTGCCCGAAACAATGTAAATGCCATATAAATAGTTTTAAGTACAATGTAAATAGTTGTCAATACATTCAACGGTTGCTTTCTGGAAATTTCTGGAATATTTTTCCCAAATATTTTCTATCTATGGTTGGTTGAATCCAGAGATGTAGAACCTGCTACCAGGGAAGCCCCTAGAAGCTATTTTTAAAACCAAAATTGTATCTTTAATGTACTGAGTGATTAACGTGTTCTTAAAGCATAAATTAGGGAGTGAAAAGTCTTCTTTCTGACAAGATGGTCAATCGCTACACAGTGTTCCATAGACTAACAGAGTATCCATAATAAACCATTTCATTAAAAAAACTCTAAATACTTACATTGCCTGTTGCTTAATTTAAATAACAACATATGGCTATAGTCCGTCTTGAACATATTGATGGAAAGTAATTTTCGCACATTACTATTCATGCTTTTCTCTTGAGACAGAAGGAAAGAGCGTCTGCTCTCAGGCTTTATAAACGTGAGGACCTAAAGCAGGGCCAAGTCCCGTCACATGCTTCTCTGCATCTTCACCACTCACACTCCATCTTCTGATGCTTGACTAGCAAAGCCCCGAAACACAAAGGGTTCCTTCTATAGCTGCCTCCACAACAGAAAATACACATTTAGAGAGAACTCATGGTTCTTGGGCTTCTTGTCCATCTGAGTGATAATAGAATAATGGAATACAAAGGCCATGAATTTGTAATGTTCAGGATAGAAATTTTTTCAGTCTTCTCATGACTCTCTGTTCACTACCCAAATAAGACTTAGAGAGTGTGGTTAAACTTTTCTGAAAGCCTCTTAGAATACAGAATTGAGATTAGAACTTGCAAGACACATTTTTTTTTTTATGTTTAGTTTGAAATGGGATATTCACCTGTCTTCTGGTCTTTCCTTCACAGTAGCAAGTAAATTATTTGCTATCTTATGGAGAAATACTTTGGGACTCTGTACAGTCATTCCTTGGTATCTATGGGTATTGACCACTTCCAGGACTCCTGTGGATACCAAAAAGTCCCTTAGATAGAATGACGTAGTATTTGCATGTATAATCTATGCACATTCTTTCGTATACTTTAAATTGTCTCTAGATTACTTACACTGCCCGAAACAATGTAAATGCCATATAAATAGTTTTAAGTACAATGTAAATAGTTGTCAATACATTCAACGGTTGCTTTCTGGAAATTTCTGGAATATTTTTCCCAAATATTTTCTATCTATGGTTGGTTGAATCCAGAGATGTAGAACCTGAGGAGATGGAGAACTGTCTGTAATCATCGTATCTCTCATCAGATTTTAAAAAATTAATTATTTATTTTTGGCTGTGCTGAGTCTTGGTTGCTACTCACAGGCTTTCTCTAGCTGTGGTTGTGGGTGGGCTGGGCACAGCTACTGGTTGTTGCAATGCACTGGCTTCTCACTGCGGTGGCTTCTCTTGATCTGTAGCACAGGCTCCTAGGGTACACAGTCTCAACAGCTGTGGCTCTGGGGCTCGAAAGCATGAACTCAGTAGTTGTGGCTCATATGGCATGTGGGATCTTTCCTGACCAGGGATCAAACCTATTGGTGGATTCTTAACCACTGGACCACCAGTCCATTTCATTAGATTTTAGGCACAGACTTATCCCAGTGATTCTTGTCTGAAACAGTTATTACTGTGCCTGCGTGTGTGCTTAATCCCTTCAATCCCTTCCATCATGTTCAATTCGTTCTGACCCTATGGACTACAGCCTGCCAGGCTCCTCTCTCCAGTAGATTTCAGGCAAGAATATTGGTTCTTATTGCCAGGCCGTCCTCCAAGGAGTCTTCCCAACCCAAGGATCGAATGCCTGTCTCTTAAGTCTCCTGCATTGGCAGGCAGGTTCTTTGCCACTGAGCACCTGGGAAGCCTAATTATCACTGTGCTATCTACTAAATAGATATTCTACTTTTATTATTCCTTCATCCAACCTTTATTTGTTGAAAGTCTACTGTAATGAACAGATTTCTCTTTATTCATTCACTCAGTTTATTTATGTCACTATGAACTCCTGAATTCTTATTTTAGTCCATGGATTATAATCCATTTCTATCCTTTTTTTGTTGTTATTCTTGCTCCAGTTGTCTCAGATCTGACCACTGGGAACACTTTCAAGTTGGCTACTGTGTCCTTTTAATATATTTGAAGTTGTTCCTGTTTGAAAAAAGAGCATGCTAAAAATATTTGCTCAGATCCTAAAAAGATAACAGATCTGGAGATTTCTGAAGTCTTTTCCCTGTCCTCTTATTTGTTTATTTATTTGGCTATACTGGGTCTTAGCTGTGGCATGTGGGATCTAGTTCCCTGAGCAGAGGTGGAGCCCGGGCCCCCTGTATTGGGAACACAGAGTCTTAACCATTGGACCACCAAGGATGTCCCCCCATCTTCTTTTAATAGCTTAGAAAGAAGCTGGCTCCTTGGACCCAACAGCTCTACAGAGGAGAAGACCATCCCAGAGGTTGACTTCTGGACCCTTTCTAACAAGGCCATCTTACGCATCATAGAGTTCCCATGGTTTTTATAGGTGTCTAGACCTTTCTTGGCTCCTCTCAATGCTTCCCTATCTAGGTAAAGGGTGCAGGCACAGGATCCTTCATTTGGGGCACTTTCCATGGTATGTCTCACTCTGCATAACCCAAAACCGTCTCCTTGTAGGAGAGATAGCGAGAGTATAGAACTTCTGATCATGGCTGTTTTTTTTTGCCTGTGAAATTTCCCCCAAGGGCCTTCCCAGGGGCTCAGTGGTAGAGAATCCACCTGCCAATGCAGGAAACCCAGTCTGTCCCCGGGTTGGGAAGGTCCTCTGGAGGAGGAAATGGCAACCCAATCCAGCATTCTTGCCTGGAACATTCCATGGACAGAGGAGCCTGATGAGAGCTACAGTCTGTGCTGTCATAAAGAGTTGGACACGACTGAGCATAGCACCACCGGTTTCCTCAAAAACCTTAGTCTGCACTTCCATCATGTGGTCCATCCTCTGCTTTCACAACAGATTCCCATTGCAGTCCTATTCTTATAACAGATTTAAAGACTATGAAAAGTTGCCCTGTGATGAATTATTATAAGTACCTCACTTAAGCTGTGAAAATTTTAACAATATTATATGCAACGTTCTACACTGATTTAGAGTATTTCTACATTTTAATGGCATAGAAACAAACAACTACTCAAGCATAATATTATGAAAGGAAAAGTTAAGAGTAATACTAAAATTTTTTTTAACAATATATATGAAAGTTAGCTTGGCATGTGGGATCTAGTTCCCTGTTTGAAAAAGAGCATGCTAAAAATATTTGCTCAGATCCTAAAAAGATAACAGATCTGGAGATTTCTGAAGTCTTTTCCTGTCCTCTTATTTGTTTATTTATTTGGCTATACTGGGTCTTAGCTGTGGCATGTGGGATCTAGTTCCCTGAGCAGAGGTGGAGCCCGGGCCCCCTGTATTGGGAACACAGAGTCTTAACCATTGGACCACCAAGGATGTCCCCCCATCTTCTTTTAATAGCTTAGAAAGAAGCTGGCTCCTTGGACCCAACAGCTCTACAGAGGAGAAGACCATCCCAGAGGTTGACTTCTGGACCCTTTCTAACAAGGCCATCTTACGCATCATAGAGTTCCCATGGTTTTTATAGGTGTCTAGACCTTTCTTGGCTCCTCTCAATGCTTCCCTATCTAGGTAAAGGGTGCAGGCACAGGATCCTTCATTTGGGGCACTTTCCATGGTATGTCTCACTCTGCATAACCCAAAACCGTCTCCTTGTAGGAGAGATAGCGAGAGTATAGAACTTCTGATCATGGCTGTTTTTTTTTGCCTGTGAAATTTCCCCCAAGGGCCTTCCCAGGGGCTCAGTGGTAGAGAATCCACCTGCCAATGCAGGAAACCCAGTCTGTCCCCGGGTTGGGAAGGTCCTCTGGAGGAGGAAATGGCAACCCAATCCAGCATTCTTGCCTGGAACATTCCATGGACAGAGGAGCCTGATGAGAGCTACAGTCTGTGCTGTCATAAAGAGTTGGACACGACTGAGCATAGCACCACCGGTTTCCTCAAAAACCTTAGTCTGCACTTCCATCATGTGGTCCATCCTCTGCTTTCACAACAGATTCCCATTGCAGTCCTATTCTTATAACAGATTTAAAGACTATGAAAAGTTGCCCTGTGATGAATTATTATAAGTACCTCACTTAAGCTGTGAAAATTTTAACAATATTATATGCAACGTTCTACACTGATTTAGAGTATTTCTACATTTTAATGGCATAGAAACAAACAACTACTCAAGCATAATATTATGAAAGAGTGAAAAATGGATGAAAGTGACAGAGTCAACAATTAATCTAGAGTATAATGTACAGTGAAAAATCACCCAGTCCAAATTAAGTTTTGGGGAACTTTAGATTAGATTATTTCAAGCATGGCCTATTAAGAAGCAAATATCAATACAAATTTATAAGCTTTTATGACAAAATGTTTTGCTCAATTTAATTGCTTTTAATTTTTCATTATTTGTTTACTAGATTTTTTTTAAGAATTGAGAAGGATCACAGTAACAAATTCTTTCTCTATAAGCATATTTATATCTTGTGAAGACTTGCCTCAGCTCTTCAAGCACCTTGTATACCCTAATACATGCTTAGTCACTTCAATTGTGTCCAACTTGCTCTGCAACCCCATGGACTATAACTGGCTAGGCTTCTTTGTCCATGGGATTTCCCAGGCAAGAATACTGGAGTGGGTTGCTATTTCCTTCTCCAAGATCCTAATGAATATGTTGTATTATTGTAGAGACACTGTGTGAGGGAAGAGCTTGAGACTCTTGACATTTAAAGGGGCCAGAGGTTTTATAAGGTGAAAAGGGACAAAGAAATTCACTAAGATGGAAAGAAGAAAAAGAAGGAAAAATATTTCAAGGAAGTAAGTTTACCATCTATTCAGGGTCAAAGTCATTTTCATTCTGTCAAGGCTGAAAGCAGAGAAAGCAGAGAATATAATCATTTTGATTATATTATATAATCTCCAACTTTTTGGGCACCAGGGGCCAATTTCATGGAAGACAATTTTTCCATGGAGTGGGGGTGGGTGAGATGGTTTCCAAATGAATCAGGTACATTACACTTATTATACATTGTATTTTTGATCTGCTGACACTTCTGATCCAAGAGGAGGCACTTTCGGTGGCCTGGAGGTTGGGGATCCTTAGTTGGTGGTGTGGCCTGGCAGAAATGAGTTGAGGCTTGAACATTAAGCGGACTTGAGTTGATTCGCAGCTGTGGGACCTCAGACAAACTTCTGAACCTTCATCATGTTTATGTAAAATAGCAATGTTTGTAGCACCAATCTGTATAGTACTCAAAAATAGCTAGTGCTAAAGAAACTGCCTGCCAAGGCAGGAGACACAAGAGACTCCAATTTGATCCCTCAGTTGGGAAGATCCTCTGGAGGAGGAAATGGCAACCCACTCCAGTATTCTTGCCTGGAGAGTCCCATGGACAGAGAAGCCTGGTGGGCTACAGTCCATGAGGTTGCAAAGAATCAGACACAACTAAAGCGACTTAGCATGCACAAATAGCTTAGCACAGTGAATAGGCCATAATGAACCCTCAGTAAGTGTGAGCTGTTACCATGATTTGAGAGCAGACAATTGGGCAGTCATTTAATTATACAGTTAATATCAGCCTGAGACAATTAGAATGGAAGTGATGCCAATAAAAGTGATCAATAGTGTTGTGGTTTTACAGATACATGAAACAGGCTCTATTTACATACACAAATGAATCTAAGGTTTCAAAAACTTCCTGTCTGGGGCATTTGCAATGATTCTGCCCCCCATGTATCTTAATGAACTCAGTTGTCACCACTGTGCTGGGTCTGCGGATTCATTAGTAGCTAAGAAGCTGACACATAAAACACTTGCCCGAAGATGCTCAGTGGATGGAAGGGTGTCGTACTGAGGTAGAGTAGAACAGTTGAGAAACTGGTGTTACCTTTTCTCACAGAAAGTTGGACCACTTAGAGTTCAAATAGATTTGGGTTGATTTAAAATGCTTAGTGGTGTCATTTAGCTGTTTCTTAAGAAGGCTTTTGAGGACTTTAAGATCCAACATTAGAGCTTATGGAGCCAAACTGATGCTTTCGGGGACTCAGTGCCGGTCATGCCTTCTTGGAGCTAGGGCCATAACTCATCAGCTATTGCTCTAGTGCCCTGGAAGAGGCCATATATCTCTGATTATGCACAGGGGATGTACTTTAATGCCAGAGGATCTGGCTCAGTAACCAAAAACATATTTAAAGCTTAAAATAAAAACCCCAATGGGAGATTCATGATTTAAAAAGACATTTCCAGAGTGTCCTCCTCAAGTTGGCTGTCAGCTCCCAAGGTGTTGATGCCATTTGTGTTCAGAACAAAACTCCCATGGGAACAGAAGTATTACTAATTTTAACTTCTCGGTAAAGGCATTAACACCTTTGTTTGAATAGTAGCAGTAGCAGTCAAGTCCTTGGTGGTATGAGTGGGTTTTGCATTGTTGCCAATGACTATGGCACACCTTGTTTAAAGTGTATTTGATCTATGACCTACCTCAAGTAAGTAGTTTAGCGGGCTATTGCTAAAGCATCTGAAGCATGAGATAGACATGGCCAGCCTAGCCACCTTGTTATTCTTCTCCTCACAAATTGCTCAGACTAACAGGTCATCAATTAGCTTTTCAACTCACACTTTTTCCATTACATATACTGATCACAAGGCTCAGAATTCTTACCTTAGGAAAGAAACAAGTGCTGAAGACAAATTCTTGACTCTGAATTTCCAATAGTTCAATAATGCTTAATGTTGATGGCAGAGTCATTGATTTAAATAAATTGCATAAATGTTGGGATTTGAATCTAAGGTTTCAAAAACTTCCTGTCTGGGGCATTTGCAATGATTCTGCCCCCCATGTATCTTAATGAACTCAGTTGTCACCACTGTGCTGGGTCTGCGGATTCATTAGTAGCTAAGAAGCTGACACATAAAACACTTGCCCGAAGATGCTCAGTGGATGGAAGGGTGTCGTACTGAGGTAGAGTAGAACAGTTGAGAAACTGGTGTTACCTTTTCTCACAGAAAGTTGGACCACTTAGAGTTCAAATAGATTTGGGTTGATTTAAAATGCTTAGTGGTGTCATTTAGCTGTTTCTTAAGAAGGCTTTTGAGGACTTTAAGATCCAACATTAGAGCTTATGGAGCCAAACTGATGCTTTCGGGGACTCAGTGCCGGTCATGCCTTCTTGGAGCTAGGGCCATAACTCATCAGCTATTGCTCTAGTGCCCTGGAAGAGGCCATATATCTCTGATTATGCACAGGATGTACTTTAATGCCAGAGGATCTGGCTCAGTAACCAAAAACATATTTAAAGCTTAAAATAAAAACCCCAATGGGAGATTCATGATTTAAAAAGACATTTCCAGAGTGTCCTCCTCAAGTTGGCTGTCAGCTCCCAAGGTGTTGATGCCATTTGTGTTCAGAACAAAACTCCCATGGGAACAGAAGTATTACTAATTTTAACTTCTCGGTAAAGGCATTAACACCTTTGTTTGAATAGTAGCAGTAGCAGTCAAGTCCTTGGTGGTATGAGTGGGTTTTGCATTGTTGCCAATGACTATGGCACACCTTGTTTAAAGTGTATTTGATCTATGACCTACCTCAAGTAAGTAGTTTAGCGGGCTATTGCTAAAGCATCTGAAGCATGAGATAGACATGGCCAGCCTAGCCACCTTGTTATTCTTCTCCTCACAAATTGCTCAGACTAACAGGTCATCAATTAGCTTTTCAACTCACACTTTTTCCATTACATATACTGATCACAAGGCTCAGAATTCTTACCTTAGGAAAGAAACAAGTGCTGAAGACAAATTCTTGACTCTGAATTTCCAATAGTTCAATAATGCTTAATGTTGATGGCAGAGTCATTGATTTAAATAAATTGCATAAGTCCATGTTTTTGAAAGAGAAAAGTTATTTTGAGCTCCAGAAGGCTAAGACACTGAAGGATTCAGAGTACAAAGTTCATACGTTAGACAATAGACTTGGAAAGGGGGCAAGAGCTAGTTCTTCTCCTAAAAGGCTGAGTGGAAAATGCTAACATGAGTCTAGGGGAAGAGATTGTCCATTCCAGCCTCCATCATGGACTTGTAGCAAGAATACTACCCAACACAGGTCGTACTTCCTGTGTGCCAAGCATTATTCTAAGCACATTACATACTTTGGTTCATTGACCTCTTTCAACAGCCTTGTCAGATCCCATTTTGCTGATGAGAAAACAGGCACAGAGAGGCAAGTGATGAGCTCAAAGTCACACAGCTAGTAATTGGAACAGCCAATGTTTGCACACAAGTAGTGTTGATCTAGGGGCTTCCCTGGTGGCTCAGTGATAAAGAATCTTCCTGCAATGCCAGAGCCACAGGAGACACAGGTTTGATACCTAGGTCAGGAAGATCCCCTGGAGGAGGGCATGGCAACTCCAGTATTCTTACCTGGAGAATTCCTTGGATAGAGGAGCCTGGTGGGCTACAGTCCATGGGGTTGCAAAGAATCGGACACAACTGAAGTGACAGCACACAACAGTGTGGATCTAGAGTCCTTGTTTAGCAATGACCAAGCCCTGGATGAGGGTGATAGAAAGCTCAGCTTGGTTTGGAAGATCCCAAGAGCAGCGAAGACCTTTGCCTTGCTTCCTGAGTGAAACCTGTGTGTGCAGAGAGCCTCTTGGACACGCTGGAACAGCAACAAAGCTGAGGTGGTGACTGGGCCAGCCGAAACAAGAAGGGATTGGACAGTTTTGTGTCTCCTGAAGCCCAGAGGAGAGCCCATAGGAGTTTTTAGTGTCCCTGACAGGACTGTGGACATAGCTGAGAGAAGCTGTGGTGAGAGTTCACTGTCCATACGAGCAGCACTGGAAAGCCAGAGGTCCTAGTGGATCTGTGCACAAGGCAGGGAAGGCTGTGGAGACAGAGGCCAGCAGGTGGAGGTGCCCTTGCTGGGAACCAGTGGAGAAGCTGCCTCACTGTCCAGTGCCATGACCCCTGCAAACCTGCAGACCTTCCCTGGCATCTCAAGAGATTTAAAGGGAAAGCATTGGAAGGGAAAACCCCAAATTGTCAGTTTTATCTATGAAATGATTGAAGAATCACCAATTTGAATTAACTTAGGGAGATGAACATTTTGCTACAGGGGAAAACTGAGCTTGAGACTGAAGTTAAATTCAATGACTGGAAACGTAAAGGTTGTGGTTTTTTGCATCTCTGCTTATTGGCTTGTAACACTCTCCTCAGTACATCATTCTACTGAAATCATGTACATTCAATGCAGGAAGCCACCTAATGGACTTTTTGGTCACGTTTTCAAATAGCAAGTGGTTGGTTGGGGGCCTGGGTTGATGAGATGGACTCAGTCTCTCGCTTCACATTTCTAGTGCAGACACAGCTCCTTGAAAAGCAATTTCTGCTCAATTGCCTTTACTTTTCCATGGGTTGGAAGCAGTTAAGGGAAATGAAGGACGTTTTGGTGCCAGTGTTATACTGGATACCGATCCTGAATTATTCCTGGATTAGAAACACTATGGTTCATATTGTGGCGATAAAAGTGCTTCAAACTCCATCTACGGATGAGGCTAATGTGTCAGTTGATAGACTTGGATCCCCTTGAGGGCCTTGTAAATCTGTGAGTTGTTCCCGAGTGCTCTATTTTACATTTAGATTCCCAAGAAAGCTGGAAAATCAAATGAATATACGTGTACACATGTACAGAAGTACCTGGTTAATTGTGCATCACAGAAAACAGACATACTCCGTATTTTTCCTGTTTCCTTCATAAGTTTTTTTTTTTGCTTGAATTTTTGTCTGAGAATCAAAAAGGGCTATATTATCTGAATAGAGGTGAGCAAACTACCTCTATTAAGAACTGATTGGCCTTGAAAAGAGGTTTAAATGACCAAATGGGTCTGAGATGGACTGGAAAGGACTGTGGACATAGCTGAGAGAAGCTGTGGTGAGAGTTCACTGTCCATACGAGCAGCACTGGAAAGCCAGAGGTCCTAGTGGATCTGTGCACAAGGCAGGGAAGGCTGTGGAGACAGAGGCCAGCAGGTGGAGGTGCCCTTGCTGGGAACCAGTGGAGAAGCTGCCTCACTGTCCAGTGCCATGACCCCTGCAAACCTGCAGACCTTCCCTGGCATCTCAAGAGATTTAAAGGGAAAGCATTGGAAGGGAAAACCCCAAATTGTCAGTTTTATCTATGAAATGATTGAAGAATCACCAATTTGAATTAACTTAGGGAGATGAACATTTTTGCTACAGGGAAGACTGAGCTTGAGACTGAAGTTAAATTCAATGACTGGAAACGTAAAGGTTGTGGTTTTTTGCATCTCTGCTTATTGGCTTGTAACACTCTCCTCAGTACATCATTCTACTGAAATCATGTACATTCAATGCAGGAAGCCACCTAATGGACTTTTTGGTCACGTTTTCAAATAGCAAGTGGTTGGTTGGGGGCCTGGGTTGATGAGATGGACTCAGTCCCCGCTTCACATTTCTAGTGCAGACACAGCTCCTTGAAAAGCAATTTCTGCTCAATTGCCTTTACTTTTCCATGGGTTGGAAGCAGTTAAGGGAAATGAAGGACGTTTTGGTGCCAGTGTTATACTGGATACCGATCCTGAATTATTCCTGGATTAGAAACACTATGGTTCATATTGTGGCGATAAAAGTGCTTCAAACTCCATCTACGGATGAGGCTAATGTGTCAGTTGATAGACTTGGATCCCCTTGAGGGCCTTGTAAATCTGTGAGTTGTTCCCGAGTGCTCTATTTTACATTTAGATTCCCAAGAAAGCTGGAAAATCAAATGAATATACGTGTACACATGTACAGAAGTACCTGGTTAATTGTGCATCACAGAAAACAGACATACTCCGTATTTTTCCTGTTTCCTTCATAAGTTTTTTTTTTTGCTTGAATTTTTGTCTGAGAATCAAAAAGGGCTATATTATCTGAATAGAGGTGAGCAAACTACCTCTATTAAGAACTGATTGGCCTTGAAAAGAGGTTTAAATGACCAAATGGGTCTGAGATGGACTCTTAAGCAGAGAACAACCAGATTCTTATCACTGCTACGGTCCTGTGATATTTATTGGGGTCATCAATGCAAGTAAGTTGGTTTTGGATGTAACATGTGCTTATGTTTTAGTTTTGTTGCTGGTAAGGAAATGCGTTTGAAGTCTTTCCTGTCGAAATGCTCTTCATCGAACTTATCAGTACATGCCTGGCCTTTGGCTAATCAACTTGCTCGCTGGAGCAAGGGAAGGCCACTAGTTCTTATGATTCTATGTTTCAGTTTTCTCCTCATTGCTAAAATGGGGATAATCTCCACCACAGACACATATCAGAGAGATGTTAGGGTCATTTTTAAGTTATTATCTGAAAAGTGCTTCAAGTGTCTTAAGAGGAAAAAATCATAAAACGTAAGCCAGCATTACTTTCACACTTTCAACCAGGAGGGATTTTTCCACCTAACAGGCCTCCCTGGGAACATCCACTTAGAACAGGAAGTGCTAATTCACAGGTCTCTGAACAAAACTCCTATTTTTCACCTTTTCCTCGTCCCAACGCCTGAAGCTGCAGGGTTCAGAAGGTGCCGGCCCTCAGCCTGTAACAGATCGCAGTGTTTTAGTTCTCTTTACTGTCAATTTAGCAAAGGTAATTCACCCGATTGCCATATGGAGTGAGTAACCAGGGTGATCGCCAAGCCCCATGCCAATGAAAAGTGAAGCCCTTGGCAAATAAAAGGCACAAAACTAATACTCAAGCACCTGCATTTTGAATGTAGAGATACGGGTATTGGTTGGTTCAACCCTGTATTTGCAGGAAATGAACTAAAATCTCAACCCACTGGATGAGCTAATGTGTCAGTTGATAGACTTGGATCCCCTTGAGGGCCTTGTAAATCTGTGAGTTGTTCCGAGTGCTCTATTTTACATTTAGATTCCCAAGAAAGCTGGAAAATCAAATGAATATACGTGTACACATGTACAGAAGTACCTGGTTAATTGTGCATCACAGAAAACAGACATACTCCGTATTTTTCCTGTTTCCTTCATAAGTTTTTTTTTTTGCTTGAATTTTTGTCTGAGAATCAAAAAGGGCTATATTATCTGAATAGAGGTGAGCAAACTACCTCTATTAAGAACTGATTGGCCTTGAAAAGAGGTTTAAATGACCAAATGGGTCTGAGATGGACTCTTAAGCAGAGAACAACCAGATTCTTATCACTGCTACGGTCCTGTGATATTTATTGGGGTCATCAATGCAAGTAAGTTGGTTTTGGATGTAACATGTGCTTATGTTTTAGTTTTGTTGCTGGTAAGGAAATGCGTTTGAAGTCTTTCCTGTCGAAATGCTCTTCATCGAACTTATCAGTACATGCCTGGCCTTTGGCTAATCAACTTGCTCGCTGGAGCAAGGGAAGGCCACTAGTTCTTATGATTCTATGTTTCAGTTTTCTCCTCATTGCTAAAATGGGGATAATCTCCACCACAGACACATATCAGAGAGATGTTAGGGTCATTTTTAAGTTATTATCTGAAAAGTGCTTCAAGTGTCTTAAGAGGAAAAAATCATAAAACGTAAGCCAGCATTACTTTCACACTTTCAACCAGGAGGGATTTTTCCACCTAACAGGCCTCCCTGGGAACATCCACTTAGAACAGGAAGTGCTAATTCACAGGTCTCTGAACAAAACTCCTATTTTTCACCTTTTCCTCGTCCCAACGCCTGAAGCTGCAGGGTTCAGAAGGTGCCGGCCCTCAGCCTGTAACAGATCGCAGTGTTTTAGTTCTCTTTACTGTCAATTTAGCAAAGGTAATTCACCCGATTGCCATATGGAGTGAGTAACCAGGGTGATCGCCAAGCCCCATGCCAATGAAAAGTGAAGCCCTTGGCAAATAAAAGGCACATTTAAGTGAAGACTAATACTCAAGCACCTGCATTTTGAATGTAGAGATACGGGTATTGGTTGGTTCAACCCTGTATTTGCAGGAAATGAATATGTTGGCTGAAGGAAAGCCATCTACAGCTCTTAAGACGACAGCTGTGAGATGCTTAAAACATATGCTGCTCCGCATTTTGTCTGCTTGACATTGGCAGATTGAAGATTTAAAATGAGTTCCAGAGAATTTCCATGGTACTATATAGTTTGAAGTCTTTTTAATAAAGGACACAATTACTAACAGTCTGTTTTGCCCAGCCACCTCCATGACACGCCTACTAAGGAAGATCCTACCAATAGAAGGGTGTTCAGTGGGTGAGCAGAGGTTCCACAGACAGGTAAGGATGCCTTCAGTCGATAGCAGTGACCCCTTTGGTCCCAGACCAGCAACAAGCCCCTAAGGGCAGCATTGCTGAACATTGTGAGTTTACTAGACTACAGCTCATTCTCAGTCCCTTTTTTGGGTTTTAAATGCAGTAATATTTTCTCAATTGATTCCTTAAGAGTTGGAGGAACACAATGTCTGCATCCTGGGGAGCTAATCAATACCTAAATGTTATGTTACCTAATAAATCCCGAAACGCACACCACCATGGATAAAGAGTAGGCACAAACAGGTGTTTCCTTTCTTTGGCACTTCCAACCTCTCCTCCAATAAAGCCTGACATCATCAATGAAGTTATTTTTGTTCCCTAAGTAGGAGTGTGTCTAACACATCTTTGGAATATGTCTGGCACTTCCAAAAAGAGGTGCTCTTGAGTTACTGTTAGGTAGAGATTCCCTGACAGCAGACTCTGGGAGGCCAAAGTCCTTCCTTGAGGCTCCAGTCCATTTCAGCCTGTGTTGTCCTTGTTGGAGAACTGCAGCCCTGAACCTAGGGGGCAAGTTACTCATCAGTCGGCCATGGTGATATCAGCCAGCAAGGGGTGAAGGAAAGGCAATGGTGAGCGAGGATGCAGAGCAGCAGGTAAACTGGAGTGACGCTGACCTGAAGATGTGACCAAATGCGAGAATGGGCAGTGCTGAGAGTCCTGGGAAGCCTGGGTATGGATTAGGAGGGGTCCAAGGAAAGAAGAAGACCTCACATGCAATAGAAACACAGCCAGTGGAGGGAGTGGAAGATGGAAACAGGGATAGGGGACAGGAACTCAGTTCAGAAGTTAAATAAAAGAGAGACCTTTCCTGATGCCAAAGAAAACAGTGTACTATCAACTATGGGGTATGAGTAACTCAGTCCACCGCTCTACAATTCAACAAAGAAGAGATAGAAAAACAACCTCAGGGATGTGAGTTTCTAGCTCTCATGTCCTTTATGTATGTGGCTGGGTGTGTTCCTATAAATGGGGTTTTAGCATTTTAGATTTCATGAGTACATGCAAGAAGGAAGAAGGCTCTCTCAGACTGGTTCTTAGATGTCTTTTCTAAGATAAAATAGCTTAAAATAGTCACCTTCTTTGTTACACAAAATAACCTACACTTAATACCTACTAAAACATCACGACACAGCTATTAGTTATAACTCCAGAACTGAATCAAATGGACCAAGCGTAGGGTTTAGATTAAATGAAAAATCTGAGTAACATTTCTATTAATTTTTTAGGTTTTAAATATCACCCTTTTGAAGCTGCCTCAGACTGAGGAATAAAGGTGAAAGTATTAATCAAAATTTATAAAACCAGAAAGAGCAACTCTGCCCGGGGGATTCAAGTGGCAGCCAGGGGTCCATGACATAATGTCTTAGATTAATATGAGTGAGCGTATTAATCAGAGTTGGGCCAGAACATTGGATTCTGTCCCACCACTTCATTTGAGGGCCTGAATCCTTTCCCTTAATCTTTAGTATCTGCTGAGATTCTTGGAGGACAGCTTTATTCATCTTCTCCCCCTTGTCTCCCTTTCACTTCTTTCTGTTATCACTTAAAACAGTTACTCTTAGAATAGTTTGGGTCCTGGACAGAGGTGGGTAGGAATCAGAGTAAGATAGGAGCTCTTTTTTTTTGGCCTAAGTTGAATTTTTTTTTTTTTTCCATTTCTTCCCATTAGAAAAAAATAAATAAATAAATAAAAGGAAAGAGTGAATATCATTCAAGTGGCATGTGGACAATATTACCTTCTTTTACTTGAGTGATGGTCTTTCCATTTTCAGTTTTTGTTCTGTCAAAAGTTGACATTTTGTTACCAAGCACTATTTCCTCCCACTCTCTGCCATACAACTGGAAAAAAGGAATCGTTTTGCAAGTAATTTGATAGCCAAGATTTTGTGAGAGGATATTTTATTACTATGTAGCAGTCACACACTTTAGGTATTTATCTGTGCTTTTCTAAATCTATGAGAAGCTTAAAGCAGTAATGTTTACATTTTCATATCATAAGAAAACAAAACATTTAAATATGTAGACAGTGATTCATAACCATTTCAGCTCGGGAAAGAAGAAATTAGATGTTTCAAGCTTGAGAAGATCTCCAGGGCAGCTACTTAGGTTCATTGGTGAGTCTGTGCCCTTGCCTGGCTCTCCCAAGGGGTGGTATATAGTGGGTTCAGAGTCTTCATTACAAAGCGCACATTGGGTGCCAGAGCTGGATGCGGTGAGTTCTTTTCTGTGCCAGTTTCTACCCTCTGTCTCACTGGAAAGATAGAGATCTTTATTAACTCATTCCCTTATTCTGAATTTCTGAGGAAGAGCCAGGAACCTCATTGCCTTGAGTTGTGTATCGCATACAGGAAGGGGTTTCGTGAAGCCACAAGTGACCCTCAGACTGAGGAATAAAGGTGAAAGTATTAATCAAAATTTATAAAACCAGAAAGAGCAACTCTGCCCGGGGGATTCAAGTGGCAGCCAGGGGTCCATGACATAATGTCTTAGATTAATATGAGTGAGCGTATTAATCAGAGTTGGGCCAGAACATTGGATTCTGTCCCACCACTTCATTTGAGGGCCTGAATCCTTTCCCTTAATCTTTAGTATCTGCTGAGATTCTTGGAGGACAGCTTTATTCATCTTCTCCCCCTTGTCTCCCTTTCACTTCTTTCTGTTATCACTTAAAACAGTTACTCTTAGAATAGTTTGGGTCCTGGACAGAGGTGGGTAGGAATCAGAGTAAGATAGGAGCTCTTTTTTTTTGGCCTAAGTTGAATTTTTTTTTTTTTCCATTTCTTCCCATTAGAAAAAAATAAATAAATAAATAAAAGGAAAGAGTGAATATCATTCAAGTGGCATGTGGACAATATTACCTTCTTTTACTTGAGTGATGGTCTTTCCATTTTCAGTTTTTGTTCTGTCAAAAGTTGACATTTTGTTACCAAGCACTATTTCCTCCCACTCTCTGCCATACAACTGGAAAAAAGGAATCGTTTTGCAAGTAATTTGATAGCCAAGATTTTGTGAGAGGATATTTTATTACTATGTAGCAGTCACACACTTTAGGTATTTATCTGTGCTTTTCTAAATCTATGAGAAGCTTAAAGCAGTAATGTTTACATTTTCATATCATAAGAAAACAAAACATTTAAATATGTAGACAGTGATTCATAACCATTTCAGCTCGGGAAAGAAGAAATTAGATGTTTCAAGCTTGAGAAGATCTCCAGGGCAGCTACTTAGGTTCATTGGTGAGTCTGTGCCCTTGCCTGGCTCTCCCAAGGGGTGGTATATAGTGGGTTCAGAGTCTTCATTACAAAGCGCACATTGGGTGCCAGAGCTGGATGCGGTGAGTTCTTTTCTGTGCCAGTTTCTACCCTCTGTCTCACTGGAAAGATAGAGATCTTTATTAACTCATTCCCTTATTCTGAATTTCTGAGGAAGAGCCAGGAACCTCATTGCCTTGAGTTGTGTATCGCATACAGGAAGGGGTTTCGTGAAGCCACAAGTGACCCTCCAATGGGAGCAGAAGGCTTCTTCCCTCAGGTCCATGAGAGGATGGGAGTGGAGATGTGGTCAGGACTGCAGGATACAGATATTTATTCTCAAAAGAAGTGATGTGATGAATGTCACCAGGATGTCTCAGGCTGCATTTGTCATTAAGGTATAAGCTATGGTAGCTGGAGCCCCCAACTGCTTAACACTGGTGGTCTCTTGAGTGATTTCTCGGGTTTTAGGGATGTCTTCAGACTAGCTGGGCAGTGGTGGTGTCTGCACCTTCCATTTGGGTCATCTCTGTTCCATCTCCCATTTGTTTCCACTGCTTCTGGGCTTCTCATGTTCCTGCCTTCATATATATATATAATTTTATTTCATTTACTTATTTACTTTGGCTGTGTTGGGTCTTGTTGTGATGTGTAGGCTTATTAATTTTGTTGTGCATGCTTTGATATGACATGTAAGCTCTTAGTTCTCTGACCAAGGAATCAAACCTGGGCCCCCTTGCATTGGGAGTGTGGTGTTCCTGCCCTCATACAGTGGCTGGGAGAATGGCTCCCATGGCTCTGTACCTTGCCCCCTGAACCATGCAGCTGCTTTGGAGCAGCACCAGCTCTCTCTTGAACTCTTCCAACCCTTCCACTAACTCTTCCACTAGTTTCTGTTTTTTTTTTTTTTTTCCCTCCTTGCACTGGAAGGAAAAACAGGAGGCAGAGACAAAACAGATACCTTACCCTTTGCTCCTACTCTTCTTTTCTCTTCTTAATCCGCCTCTCCTCTCAGCATCCTCAGTCTCTACCAGGTAGAAAATGTAAATGCTAAATCTAATGCATATGAATGGCAGAAACAGTATTGGGGTGGGGAGACAGTTTAACTCAGAGAAGGGAGAGTTGAGGTTTGACTGTACTCAGTGTTAGAGGCTCCAATTGACCAAGTGAGAATATGGTCAAAATTAATAGGCATATAGACAGAGAACCACTGGATTTCATCCTCCTTCTCTCTCTCTGCTTCTCCTTATTTTATCTCCTGTTACCTCTGAGTTAGAACAGGCCTGTAGGTGCCCCTTGCTTCAGTCCCCTTAAAAAATTTTTAAAACTATTTATCTATGTATTTGGCCCCATTGATCCTATTGGGATCCCAAGTTGTAGCACATGGGATCTTTGTTGTATCATGCAGAATCTTTCATTGCAGTACATGGCCTCTCTAGTTATGGTGAGCAGGCTCTGTATTTGTGGCTTGTAGGCCTAGTTGCCCCATGGCATGTGGGGTCTTTCCTGATCAGGGATCAAATTAATGTCCTCTGCATTGCAAGGTGGAATTTTTTTTTTTTTTTTGCAAGGTGGGATTCTTAACCACTAGACCACCAGGGAAGTCCTCCAATCCCCTTAATATTTTAAAGAACTGAGGGAAACCAGGGAAAGGCTCTGGCTGGCAGCATGCGCCATCTCCTCACTAGACCTATAGGCTCACACTCAGACTCAGGCTCAGACTTTGAGTGATGGGTCTTGCATAGCATCTCCAAGTCTCACACAATCCAGGGCCACCCACAGGCAACTCCTGAACTCGGGCCTTTGAGAAAAACAGAGCAGACAATTGTCTTTAGGCCTTTGGCAGTAGCTTCCTCAAGTCTAGTGGCTACCACGCTGTCCAAAACACCTTGACGAGATCTGGCAGGTGCAAACAGTATCTCAGAGAGTATGCTGAAACTTCTTAAATAGATAAACTACTCTGGTATCAAGGAAATACTCACTGATGGAAGGCCAACAGGCTCATTACTCTTGGATACTTTAGAAAGATTCCCAGGGGAAGATATCTACTTGATAGCATTTTGTTGAATCGCTCCATTTATGAAATGGTAAGAAAACAAAATTTCTTCTAAAAGAATCTTAGAGTTTTTATTGCCCTTCCCTTAGTAAGAGAAAAACACTATTGCTGGACTTAATGGCTGTATTGGAGCATCCACAGAAAAGTATAGTTTGCAAAGCACTTTCCAGTACACCGTCTTCCTTAATCTGTACAAGAGCCCTGCCTGACGGTGAGCAGGGCTGCCAAGGGCTTTGCCCAGGGTCGCACAGCCAGCAGGGAATGTAGCAGTCTCATGAGCTTTCAAATCTTACCTCAGTTCTTTGGTGGATCTTAAACTTAGGCTGAACTTGATCAAAGTGAATGTGATGTCCTTGGCTCTTGTAGGCTCCTTAATTTGGCATATCAGTTATGGTGGTTTTAGCCCCTTCTTTAGGCCTTTCTTTTTCTTTAAGAAATGTCTCAATATCTTTCTCATTTTTTCCTGTTATTTTTTTTTGTGAGAATTTTAAGAGTTATTTTATAATTTTGTTTTTCAGTTATTTGGCTATGAGTAACTCATTTAATTTAAAAGTTGGCAGTGGTGTCTTCACAAGCACAGTGAATATACTCAGGGATTCCTGCAAGTGAGAAAAATCTATCCTACAAGTTGTTTTCAGATATAATAAAGATTTAATGTATTGGGTTGCCTAAAATTTGCTTCAGGTTTTCCATAAAATGCTTTGGAAAAGCCTGAATGACCTTTTGGCCAACCCAATATATTAGATTCAATAATTAATAGAGCCTATTTAAAGCCATATATGTTAGAGATTTAATTAAGCATTTGTTTTTATTTTGGTGGGTTTTGTTCATATCTTTTTAGGGGTTATGTATTTTTATGTGAAGTGAGGTGAAAGTTGTTCAGTCATGTCTGACACTGCAACCCTATAAACAGTAGCCTGCCGGACTCCTCTTTCATGGAATTCTCCAGGCAAGAATATTGGAGTGGGTAGCCATTCCCTTCTCCAAGGGATCTTCTCGGCCCAGGGATTGAACCCAGGTCTCCCTCATTGCAGGCAGATTCTTTACCATCTGAGCCACAGTCCATGTATTTTTATAGGTCTTCAAAAAAGCACATTTTCAGTTTTATTATGCATGAATTAGATAATAATAATAGTTACTGCCTCATAGGGTTGTTATGAACATTAACTCAATTTCAACCAGTACACTTAAAAGTCTCAGAACAATATTCAGAATGTCATTAATAATGATTAGTTTGTATTATTTTCCTATTAGATGAAAGAGGTTTCATTATACACCTCCCAATGGAACAAATTCATAGGGATCCAGTAATTGGCAAAGCACTTGAAACCCCTTTTGAATCAGGTGAGCAGGGCTGCCAAGGGCTTTGCCCAGGGTCGCACAGCCAGCAGGGAATGTAGCAGTCTCATGAGCTTTCAAATCTTACCTCAGTTCTTTGGTGGATCTTAAACTTAGGCTGAACTTGATCAAAGTGAATGTGATGTCCTTGGCTCTTGTAGGCTCCTTAATTTGGCATATCAGTTATGGTGGTTTTAGCCCCTTCTTTAGGCCTTTCTTTTTCTTTAAGAAATGTCTCAATATCTTTCTCATTTTTTCCTGTTATTTTTTTTTGTGAGAATTTTAAGAGTTATTTTATAATTTTGTTTTTCAGTTATTTGGCTATGAGTAACTCATTTAATTTAAAAGTTGGCAGTGGTGTCTTCACAAGCACAGTGAATATACTCAGGGATTCCTGCAAGTGAGAAAAATCTATCCTACAAGTTGTTTTCAGATATAATAAAGATTTAATGTATTGGGTTGCCTAAAATTTGCTTCAGGTTTTCCATAAAATGCTTTGGAAAAGCCTGAATGACCTTTTGGCCAACCCAATATATTAGATTCAATAATTAATAGAGCCTATTTAAAGCCATATATGTTAGAGATTTAATTAAGCATTTGTTTTTATTTTGGTGGGTTTTGTTCATATCTTTTTAGGGGTTATGTATTTTTATGTGAAGTGAGGTGAAAGTTGTTCAGTCATGTCTGACACTGCAACCCTATAAACAGTAGCCTGCCGGACTCCTCTTTCATGGAATTCTCCAGGCAAGAATATTGGAGTGGGTAGCCATTCCCTTCTCCAAGGGATCTTCTCGGCCCAGGGATTGAACCCAGGTCTCCCTCATTGCAGGCAGATTCTTTACCATCTGAGCCACAGTCCATGTATTTTTATAGGTCTTCAAAAAAGCACATTTTCAGTTTTATTATGCATGAATTAGATAATAATAATAGTTACTGCCTCATAGGGTTGTTATGAACATTAACTCAATTTCAACCAGTACACTTAAAAGTCTCAGAACAATATTCAGAATGTCATTAATAATGATTAGTTTGTATTATTTTCCTATTAGATGAAAGAGGTTTCATTATACACCTCCCAATGGAACAAATTCATAGGGATCCAGTAATTTGACAATATAAATCCTAATATAACCCATGACTATAAGTTTATGCTGAATACCCAAATAATTTTGGAATATAGCTCCTAAGAAATGATACAGTTTAAGAAAAGAGACTGTATGAGGTAATTCCAGTCAAATATAGCAACAATATTGATGGGAATTTTTAAAAATATAATTTGTATATTTTTTATCTGGCTGTGCTCAGTCTTCTTGATGCATGGTCTTTTCTCTAGTTGCGGTGAGTGAGGTCTTCTCATTGTGGTGACTTCTCTTGTTGTGGATCCTGGGCTTTTGGGTGAGAGGGCTTCAGTAGTTTTAGCACATGGGCTCAGTAGGTCTGGTTCCTGGACTCTAGAGCACAGGCTCAGTAGCTGTGGTGCATGGACTTAGTTGCTCTGAGACATGTGGGATCTTCCTGGATCAGGGATGGAACTTGTGTCTCCTGCATTGGTAGGTGGATTCTTTACCATTGAGCCATCAGGGAAGCCCAATGGGAATGTTTTAAAGAGAGGCAAAAAAATCAACCTGTCCTAAAAGAGTAGAACAGAGTAAGTTGTTTGGGTGCATGGATGTCTTTATTTATTTATTTTATTCTACTTTTACAGAGTTTTGTTGTTTACTACCATACGTAAACCAGAATTACACATGTCCCCTCCCTCTTGAACTTTCCTCCCATCTCCCTCACCATCCCACCCCTCTAGCTGTTACGTAGCCCCTGTAAAAGTTCCCTTAGTCTTACAGCAGATTCACATTGGTTGTCTATTTTATATATGGCAGTGTAAGTTTCCATGTTACTCTTTCCATACATCTCGGCCATTCTTCCCTCCCTACCAAACGTCCATAAGTCTGCTCTCTAGGCCTGTTTCAAGAGCATGGATTTTTTTTTTCAAATCTTGGCTTTGAGTTTCGTCCCTGCGTGATCTTGGCTATTTGAGTCCTGGAAGCTTCCCTTCCTTTATCTGTAAAATGAGGTGTGAAAGTATGTATATTGAGGGTTGGGAGGATTCAATGAGATGGTTCCCAAATACTTAGCCCAGGGCCCAGCACAGAGCAATGGTCAAAATTTGGCTCTTACAATCATGAGTTCAGGATACGAGCCCAGAGACCGGTCCCTTTTTTAGCCTAAACAGGCCTGATGCTCCCTTACCCTTGGTGTATCCCTGTTATACCAATGCAGCTCTTTAAAATTCTTTCCTACAGTTGGTTAAAAACATTTACATCTTCCTCTCCTTCTTTCTGAAGTTTGACTACCACCTTAGGGCTGAACCTCTATTTGAGAATCACTGTTTATTCTGCATATTTTTTCCAGACAAGGAAGTGTTGTCAAGTATTGGTTTGTTTTATATCATTTCTATTATAAAAAGTATACACATATATATATTTAATTTGAATGATATATGCATAGTGTCTATAACATAAAAATATAAATATGAATAAAAGATTGAAAAACTCTATAGTTACACTTTCTGATTCATCTATCTAGTTTGTCTGAAACTTGGGTTCCCTGTGGTAAGAGACAAACTACAAAGGGTATTGTTCAGTTCCATTGGCCACAGGTTGGGAAATAATCCAAGTTTTCCAAGGCAATTTACTAATTGAGCAAAAAACCCCACTCATATTTTAATGCATAACTAATATCATCCTAAGTCACTTGATTGAACCCTTTTGTCAAAAGTAATTTATTTTCCTTTCAAGAGAAATACATCTGCCCTTGATAATTAAATTTCTACTAAGCACTTTTCTTTATTCCTCGTGGAATGGTTTTCTATTTCAACCCCAACTTCTTTTATTTAAATGTGAAATTTGTGAGTCAAATATGACAAATGGCATAAAATGCAAAATTATCTTTTAATTCATTATTCTACAGTTTTATTCATTTCTGTAATAGGCTTCATGGTGGGAAAGTATTGACTCCAAGTCAATTAATTTAGAAATGATTCCTAAGACACAGCACTATTCTGTGGTTCATCACTTTTAAGCATGGATGGGCCCCAAAGAAATATTGTAAGGACCAAAACCCTGAAACTAGGAATTAAGAAACAGGGCAGAGATTGGTATTCCACTGGAAAGAGAATCGGACAAGTGAAAGAGAGTGTTCTGGGAAGGAGGAGAGGGAGAAGTTAAGGCTTCCAGTTCTGCAGTTGGTAGAAAATAAAGACTGTTGGCATTAAAACAGCATACTTAGGTCTGAATTCCTAGGTCTAATACTACTAAACTATTTTAATAATTAGATTTCTTATGACACTGAGATTTTCAACCCATGTCAATAGTTCCAGAAAACAATCCAAGTTTAAAAGTGGTTAATGCTTACAAGAAGCCCTTTATGCTTAACATTCACTTTTGCATTGATGTTAAATATGAAAATAACCTTTAGCTCCTCATTAGTGTGTTTCTGAGCTTTTCTTTAAATATACTAGACCAGAGAAAGGTTATATGCTCGTAAACTTATCTGCACAGTTTATATTTGTTTGCTTTATGCAACAAAGACTTTTCTGAAAAATGAGTTGCTAAATAAATTTTTAGAAACAGAAACATTTTTTAAAAAGAAACACTAAGAGGAGCTTTCAATTTAAAAGAACTCAGTCACTCTTTGATTTGGAAATTCTATAAGTTCAAGTAGGTTCAACTTGTTTAAAACTAGGTTTTTTAAAAAAGGCAAAATACAAAGCAAAGTTAAAAGACCCCTGAGAAAGCAAGGCTAGATAACAGAAGATTGTTTAAAATGGTCACAAATGAGGGACTCCTCTGATGGTCCAGTGGTTCAGACTCTGTGCTTCCAACATAGGGGGCATGGGTTCAGTCCCTGGTTGGGGAACTAAGATCTCCCATGCTATGCAGTTGGGCCAAATATGAATAAATAAATAAATAAACAAAAAGAGAGTCCATAGGCAGGAGTCAGTCAATGAGGCAGGGAGAACAGAATATATATAGAACATATTGGGCAGCAAATGAAAATATCTCTGCAGGATATATAGGAAACCAATAACATCAGTTGCTTCTGAGAGGAGAATAGGATGAATGGGGGTTAAGGATATACAATTTTTCACTGTAAATCCTTTTGTATTATTTGAATTTTGAACCAGGTAGGCATGTTATCCACCTCCTTCTTAAAAAAGATGATCAAGACTGTCTTTTTGGTTTGTGAAGAAACAGATCATTCTTTCATCTCTGTGTAACTATGCTTTAGGTGCTCATCATGTGCCAGCCACTATTCCGGGCATTAGTTTGATCACAGAAGATCTTTCTAAGGAGGGAACCTGTGAGCTGGACCAGACTGTGCTAGGCAAAGGGAGCATGTGTGGTTCCTCCAAGGGGTAAAGGGTAGAAGGACTGACCATTTGGGGTGAGAGGCCACTGAGTGTGCATTTACAGGCATGTGTGTGCACAGGTGCACACCACTCTGACTTCTGTCCACTTCGTCACTTACCCTCATACCTGGGGATGGCAGGATCAGCATTTTACCAGGGTGCCAGAGAGCTGAGGATCTGGAAAACCACTTCTAGGTTCTACTTTTTTTTTAAGTTTATTTTTAATCAGAGGATAATTGCTTTATAGCATTGTGTTAGTTTCTTTAAATATACTAGACCAGAGAAAGGTTATATGCTCGTAAACTTATCTGCACAGTTTATATTTGTTTGCTTTATGCAACAAAGACTTTTCTGAAAAATGAGTTGCTAAATAAATTTTTAGAAACAGAAACATTTTTTAAAAAGAAACACTAAGAGGAGCTTTCAATTTAAAAGAACTCAGTCACTCTTTGATTTGGAAATTCTATAAGTTCAAGTAGGTTCAACTTGTTTAAAACTAGGTTTTTAAAATAGGCAAAATACAAAGCAAAGTTAAAAGACCCCTGAGAAAGCAAGGCTAGATAACAGAAGATTGTTTAAAATGGTCACAAATGAGGGACTCCTCTGATGGTCCAGTGGTTCAGACTCTGTGCTTCCAACATAGGGGGCATGGGTTCAGTCCCTGGTTGGGGAACTAAGATCTCCCATGCTATGCAGTTGGGCCAAATATGAATAAATAAATAAATAAACAAAAAGAGAGTCCATAGGCAGGAGTCAGTCAATGAGGCAGGGAGAACAGAATATATATAGAACATATTGGGCAGCAAATGAAAATATCTCTGCAGGATATATAGGAAACCAATAACATCAGTTGCTTCTGAGAGGAGAATAGGATGAATGGGGGTTAAGGATATACAATTTTTCACTGTAAATCCTTTTGTATTATTTGAATTTTGAACCAGGTAGGCATGTTATCCACCTCCTTCTTAAAAAAGATGATCAAGACTGTCTTTTTGGTTTGTGAAGAAACAGATCATTCTTTCATCTCTGTGTAACTATGCTTTAGGTGCTCATCATGTGCCAGCCACTATTCCGGGCATTAGTTTGATCACAGAAGATCTTTCTAAGGAGGGAACCTGTGAGCTGGACCAGACTGTGCTAGGCAAAGGGAGCATGTGTGGTTCCTCCAAGGGGTAAAGGGTAGAAGGACTGACCATTTGGGGTGAGAGGCCACTGAGTGTGCATTTACAGGCATGTGTGTGCACAGGTGCACACCACTCTGACTTCTGTCCACTTCGTCACTTACCCTCATACCTGGGGATGGCAGGATCAGCATTTTACCAGGGTGCCAGAGAGCTGAGGATCTGGAAAACCACTTCTAGGTTCTACTTTTTTTTTAAGTTTATTTTTAATCAGAGGATAATTGCTTTATAGCATTGTGTTAGTTTCTACCACACAACAATGTGAATCAGCCTTAAGTATACATATATCCCCTCCATCTTGAGTCTGGATTCTATTTTTTCATGCCCCCAGGGTTGCTGTCCCCTACAGTCCCCATTGTTGCTGCTGTTTAGTACTCATTTGTGTCTGACTCTTTTGAAACCCCATGGACTGTATAGCCCACCAGGCTCCCCTGTCTCTGGGGTTTCCCAGGCAAGAATACTAGAGCAGGTTGCCATTTTCTTCTCCAGGGGATCTTCCTGACTCAGGAATCAAACAAACATTTCCTGCACTGCAGGCACATTCTGTATTACTGAGCCACCTGGGAAGCCCTGTAACCCCCATATATTTCACAGATAATACTCAGAAGGAGAGGCAAGTCTGATTATTATTCCCCCACAATCAGAGAGAATGTCAAAAAGGAAGAGAAGAGATGAGAGTTTTGGCCTATATGAGACTACACCTAGAATTCCCTGTGTAGAGGCTACCTTTGCAGGGGAGAGGGTGTGGTCCCCCAAAGAGGAATATTTTGGAGAGATTCAGTGAGACCAGGTGAACTAAAATAATTAGCTGGTAAAATAATGCTTGTTGTTGTTCAGTTGTTCAGTCACGTCCAACTCTTTGCAATCCCATGGACTGCAGCATACCATGCTTCACTGTCCTTCACCATCTCCTGGAGGTTGCTCAAACTTATGCCCACTGAGTTGGTGATGCCATCCAACCATCTCATCCTCTGCCATCCCCTTCATCTCCCGCCCTCAATCTTTCCCAGCATTGGAGTCTTTTCCAATGAGTCAGCTCTTCGCACCAGGTGGCCAAAGTATTGGAGCTTCAGCATCAGTCCTTTCAATGAATATTCAGGGTTGATTTCCTTTAATATTGACTGGTTTGTTCTCCTTGCTGTCCAAGGGACTCTCAAGAGACTCCTCCAATATCAAAGTTCAAAGGCATCAATTCTTTGGCTTAGTCTTCATTGTGCTCCAACTCTCACATCTGTACCTCACTACGGAAAAACCATAGCTTTGACTATATGGACCTTTGTTGGCAAAGTCAATATGCCATCTAGGTTTGTCATAGCTTTCTTTCCAAGAAGCAAGCATTTTTCAATTTCATGGCTGAAGTCACCATCTGCAATGGCTTTGGAGCCCAAGAAAATAAAATCTGTAACTTCTTGCACTTTTCTCCCTTCTATTTGCCATGAAGTGATGGAACCGGATGTGATGATCTTAGTTTTTTGAGTGTTGAGTTTTAGGCCATTTTTTTCACTTTCCTCCTTCACCCTCATCAAGAGTGCTTCAGTTCCTTTTTGCTTTCTGCCATTAGAGTGATCTCATTTGCATATCTGAGGTTGTTGATATTTCTCCTGGCAATCTTGATTCCAATTTGTGATTCATCTGGCCTGGCATTTCCCGCGGTGTACTCTGCATTTAAGTTAAATAATCAGGGTGACAATATACAGCCTTGTATATTGTCATACAAGGACATGCTCCTTTCCCAGTTTTTTAAATTTTTTCTTTTTTCTTTTTTCCCTTTCCCAGTTTTAGACCAGTTTATTGTTCCATGTCTGGTTCTCACTGTTGCTTCTTGACCTGCATACAGATTTCTCAGGAGGCAGGTTAGGTGGTCTTGTGTTACTATCCTTTTAAGAAAATAATGCTTTAGATAGTGATTTTCTTGTCCTCCCACCATTCTTTTCTTTTTATTTTTTTATAGAGTAGGTCATAAAGAGAGTCATTTGGTCTTTAATATTTTTCTGTTTATTTAGCAATTTATCATAACATGTCAAGCACTGTTCTAATTGCTTTCATTTATTAATTCATTTTATTCTCTTAACAGCCGTGTTACTAGTCCCACTTCACTGACAATGAAACTGAGTCATAGAGGTTAGATAATTTGCTCTAGATCACATAGCTAGTGGGAACAGAACTGGGTTTCAAATCCAGGTGCATTGGCTCCTAAGGCCTGCCTTTACTGGGTATATTGGCAAAGGAATACATTTAAACTTCCTTATTTTTCTATCTCAAAGGATTTCCATTCAATTTAAATATTGATGCAAATATTCTTAGAAAATAATTTGGCAATAGTAAGTGTCAGGGCTTAGATTACATTACAATTAGAAGGTAGATAGAGAAGGAAGTTCACTTGCATGCTCAATCAGAATTAAGCCAGATTTGACCTGGCTTAATTCAATTTTCCAGATGAGTCAAAAACAGAAAATTAACACAGGATAATAATTGGTTGAAGTCACATCTTATTAGATAAACATGTTAATACAATACAATGTTGTCTGTTTTGGGTATGAAGTTTTAATAGTAAAAGCATCTATGAAGTTTATCATACAGTTGTCATGGAACAGCGTTAAAAAAGGTGGCAATCTCAAGGTCCCCATTCAACAGCCTGGCCTTTATTAGGTTCCATGGGACACATTTTATCTTATTGGGCCATTAAACTTTATTCAGGCACTATTAGCAAGTATAATGGCCTGTAAAGAAAAATTAACTTTCAATAAAGATATCAGGAATGAAGTAAAATATGGTCAATTCATACTCTTGCGGCTAAGATCCCTAAAATGTACCACAGAATTCTTATAGTGAAATTTCTTTGAACTAGATGATGCTCCATGACAGAGCTTTCAGGGAAAAATAAAATGGGGACATATGCCTTTTTGTCCTTGCTGGTTGTTGTCACAGTGGTGAAGACCATACCATTCCTCCAAAATGCTTGTCCACTTCCTTCAAGCACAGATCTAACATTGGACAGTCTCTCATTTAGCTATGAAGAGTTGAGCAAGTACATCACTTATAAAATCACTAAGGTGTCAGTGCACCTGAGTTGTGTGTATCTGGAGTTGAATTTTGGTCCCTTGCACCAGCGTAATGTCTCACGACTAGCTATCACTTCTTTCCCAGACATTGCTCCACATCCAGGAACATCAAAACAAGAGTAGGATGGGCTTCCTAAGGGGCACGAGTGGTAAAGAATCTGCCTCCCAGTGCAGGAGACAGTAGAGACACGGATTCAGTTTCTAAGTAGGGAAGATTCCTTGGAGGAGGGCATAGCAACCCACTCCAGTATTCTCGCCTGGAGAATCCCATGGACAGAGGAGCCTGTTGGGCTACTGTCCATGGGGCCACAAAGAGATACCACTGAAGTGACTTAGCACACACTCACCAGAATAGGTTAGGATTTGGCTTGAGATCCAGGTAGAGTTGGCAACCTCATTTAGGGAGTGAACATGCACCCATCCACACACTTGTACACATACATAACTCTCAAAGACATACACAGACACACACAGACACGCACACACACACACACACCGCTCCTCAGAGATATCGTGTCTAAAGATGATTAAGCAAATGTAGCAGAGGAATTTGATAAATTTAATGCTACTTGATAGTTCTGTTGCAAAGAAGAATTACTGTAAGGCCCACTAGAATCTATTCCTCTTTTTTGTTTCTTTATTTGCTTGGCTGTGTTGGGTCTTAGCTGCAGCATTTGGGATCTTCTTTGCAACGCATGGACTCTCTAGTTGTGATGTATGGGCTTGGTAGTTGCTCTGTGGGCTCCAGAGCATGTGGGCTTCAGTAGTTGCAGTGCAGGAAAACCTGGGGTCAAATCTGCTTCCCCTGCATTGCAAAGCAGATGCTTAATCATTGGAACCGGGGTAACTCCCAGAATCTATTCCTCTTGAAAAGGACTCATCTGTTAATATGTTTGGATGGAAGGGACTATCTAAGGATGCATGATTGAACCACATCGTTTGTATGGCAGGTAAGAAATCATGATGCTCACGTCTCCTCTCTGTCCAGAATCCTGTAGCTGCCCTGCGTTTCATCCAGAGGCAACACCAGAGTCCTCACAAAGGCTTTCAAGTTATCTCCCCAGCCCCATCTTCTCAGCCCCCCTGCTCCAGCTGTTCCCTGGCTGGGATATGCTTCTCCTGGCTCCCTTCCTCCCTCACCTCCAGCAAAGTTCATTTTATCAAAGAAGCCTGCCATGACCTGTGTCCCCCCTTCTGCTATCCTGATTCCACTTAAACTGCCCTTACTCTTCCTTTTTTTCTGTTATATTTAGTACTTCTGCTCTGTTTTATTTATTGTTTATCATTTAGTTCCTCTCTATAAAATTGCAAGCTCCATGAGGAAAGGGATCTTTGTCTCTGATAGATCCCAAGGGCCTAGACAGAGTGTTCAGCACACAGTTGGTGCTCAATAAATGTTGAATGCAGGACTGAGCTCGCTGAACAACTACATCCCAGAAATTATCTTTAGTCCTCTTTACAATCTCAAGCACTATGATTCTCATTTTCTAGATGAAGCAACTGGAGTTCAGACAGATGAAGTATCTTGTCCAGCTAGGCTTGTGACAGCACACATGCCAGGTCTGCCTGCCACCAAAGCCATGCGCTTTCCTCAGCGCCAGCATCACATCTTCTGAAATGGAATTATAGTTGATAAAGACAGACCGAATTATGGTTGGTCAGGACATGGTGGAGGCAAGTGGGCCACAGACAGATCAAACCAGTCCATCCTAAAGGAAATCAACCCTGAATATTCACTGGAAGGACTGATGCTGAAGCAGAAGCTCTGATACTTTGGCCACCTGATGTGAAGAGCCAACTCTTTGGAAAAGACCTTGAGGCTGGGAAAGATTGAGGGCAGGAGGAGAAGGGGGTGACAGAAAATGAGATGGTTGGATGGCATTATGTATACAATGGACACGAGTTTGAGCAGACTCCAGGAGATAGTGAAGGACAGGGAGGCCTGGTGTGCTGCAGTTCATGGGGTCACAAAGAGTTGAACAGGGACTGAGTGACTGAATAACAATGGAGGTAACACCACAAAACCCGAGAAGCTTGTGGTTTTTTGTGACCTTAGGTTTGGACATAATCTTTTATGTAGCTTTAAGGTCTTGAGGGTCAGTTGAAGTTGAGAATCAGAGAGAGAGGATGATCCCAGAAAGCTGAATGACAACATCCTTGACTTTACGTGTGATACAAACTAACTTAGAGAGAAAGGGAGAGAGGATAAGTAGACGCAGGTAAGAAAGGCTCTGTGGTGAGCAGTATATGTGCCATTTGGGTTTTATTGTGAGGTTCGTATTCACTCACATCCCTTAAGATACTGTCTTTCTAACTTGAGTGTGCTGAGAAATTTCCTGGATAGTATATAAAAGTACTGAAACTCCAGTACTTTGGCCACCTAATGTGAAGAGCCAACTTATTAGAAAAGACCCTGATGCTGAGGAAGATCGAAGGCAAAGGGACAAAGGGGTGGCAGAGGATGAGATGGTTAGATAGATCACCAACTCAATGCACATGAGTTTTAGCAGACTCTAGGAAACTGTGGAGGATAGAGGAGGCTGGTGGGCTGTCGTTCATGGGGTCACAGAGGCAGACATGACTTAGCAAGTGAACAGCGACAAATATAAAGATGCAGATTCCTTGGCTATAACCAAGAAATGCTGATTTTGTAAACCTGTGGATCCAAATCTGCATTCTTTTTTTTTTTTAAATTTATTTATTTATTTTATTTTGGGCGGGGGTCGGGTTGGGGGGGGAGGGGAGTGGGCGGGCCACTTCTGTTGATCTTTTCATTTCTCTATTTTCATCCATCTTTGTTCTTTGGCTCCTGTGGGCCTCCCATCGCGGTGGCGTCTGTCGAGAAGCGCTGGCTCTGGGCGCACACGCCCAGAGCTCTGGCTCAGTAATTGGACACATTGGTCCAGCCGCTCCGTGGCACGTGGGATCTTCCCAGGCCAGGGATCGAACTGGCGCCCTTGCACAGAAAATGAGATGGTTGGATGGCATTATGTATACAATGGACACGAGTTTGAGCAGACTCCAGGAGATAGTGAAGGACAGGGAGGCCTGGTGTGCTGCAGTTCATGGGGTCACAAAGAGTTGAACAGGGACTGAGTGACTGAATAACAATGGAGGTAACACCACAAAACCCGAGAAGCTTGTGGTTTTTTGTGACCTTAGGTTTGGACATAATCTTTTATGTAGCTTTAAGGTCTTGAGGGTCAGTTGAAGTTGAGAATCAGAGAGAGAGGATGATCCCAGAAAGCTGAATGACAACATCCTTGACTTTACGTGTGATACAAACTAACTTAGAGAGAAAGGGAGAGAGGATAAGTAGACGCAGGTAAGAAAGGCTCTGTGGTGAGCAGTATATGTGCCATTTGGGTTTTATTGTGAGGTTCGTATTCACTCACATCCCTTAAGATACTGTCTTTCTAACTTGAGTGTGCTGAGAAATTTCCTGGATAGTATATAAAAGTACTGAAACTCCAGTACTTTGGCCACCTAATGTGAAGAGCCAACTTATTAGAAAAGACCCTGATGCTGAGGAAGATCGAAGGCAAAGGGACAAAGGGGTGGCAGAGGATGAGATGGTTAGATAGATCACCAACTCAATGCACATGAGTTTTAGCAGACTCTAGGAAACTGTGGAGGATAGAGGAGGCTGGTGGGCTGTCGTTCATGGGGTCACAGAGGCAGACATGACTTAGCAAGTGAACAGCGACAAATATAAAGATGCAGATTCCTTGGCTATAACCAAGAAATGCTGATTTTGTAAACCTGTGGATCCAAATCTGCATTCTTTTTTTTTTTTAAATTTATTTATTTATTTTATTTTGGGCGGGGGTCGGGTTGGGGAGGGAGGGGAGTGGGCGGGCCACTTCTGTTGATCTTTTCATTTCTCTATTTTCATCCATCTTTGTTCTTTGGCTCCTGTGGGCCTCCCATCGCGGTGGTGTCTGTCGTAGACGAGCGCTGGCTCTGGGCGCACACGCTCCAGAGCTCTGGCTCAGTAATTGGACACATTGGTCCAGCCGCTCCGTGGCACGTGGGATCTTCCCAGGCCAGGGATCGAACTGGCGCCCCTTGCACTGCAAGGCAGTGTCCTTACCCACTGGACCACCAGGGGAAGCCCCAAATCTGCATTCTTAACAAGCTTTTCTGTGGTTGCAAAGTAGGTAATCTAGAGATCCCAGTCTGAAATCTGTCCCTAAGGTTTATAAGTGAAAAAAAAAAGTGACTTTGTAGACTTGTCAAGTTCCTAAAATATTCAGCATCTCAGTTTTAGTCTCTTTAATCTAAAAAATGGAGGAGTCTGTCATACTAAGACATTCAAGTGGGCTTAACAGTTGAAGGAGCTTTTGTCATTTGGCTGGTTAGTGATTGGAACTTACTGACAGGGGTAGCGATTGAAATGCATAGTTCTTGGGTACAACATGCATTCCGAAAAAACTCGTTGACATGAAATGCAAGTGCTCTATCGCCTCTCTGGAAGAGCTCTCTATAATGAAATGTAGCAATTATTCTCACTCCTCTAGTTAAGTTTCAGTGTTAATGTCTTAAGCATCTATGTCCTCGGGCTGCACTCCTAAAGTCCCACAATTTATGATGATTCTGCAAGAGACTGGGGCATTGATTCAATGCCTTTTACAGTAAAGAAAAATCCTCTTTCTCTTGAAATCTGTTTGTTGTTACCTTGTAGTTGGGAGCTGTGCCACAACAAAGATATGATTAAAATGAAGCTTCATCGATGAGTTTACTAATAGTATTTCCATGTTTACAGCTAACCTCTGCTTCAAATCCCACACATACACTCTCGTTGCAGGTGAAGATATGGCTACCTATCTGTTTCAGGTGGAGTCTCATTGGTTGCAGCTTTAGAGTTACATTCCTTTAGTTCAGGGTGAGATCTTCATGTTTAAAAAGTCATGACATAGAATCTGTCACTTCAGGAAGCTTAACTTGTCTTGGGATTGATCAAAGCTAGCTGAATTCATAAGACATTTCGTTTTTAAATATTTTTTCTGTCTATCTCTCCATCCATTTATCTATCTATCTATCTATCTTCCTATGGCCAACTAGAGATGTGGGACAGTTTTTCGCTGTACAATTGAGTGCAACTAACTAGCTCACCTAGGCTTCCCAGGTGGCACTAGTGGTAAAGAGCCTGCCTGCCTGCTTCCCTGGAGAAGATCCCTGAGGAGGGAATGGCAACCCACTCCAGTGTTCTTGCCTGGAGAATTCCCATGGACAGAAGAGTCTGGCAGGCCACAGTCCACAGGGTCATAAAGAGTAGGATGACTAAAGTTATTTAGCACAACTAGCTCCCTAAGGTTTATAAGTGAAAAAAAAAAGTGACTTTGTAGACTTGTCAAGTTCCTAAAATATTCAGCATCTCAGTTTTAGTCTCTTTAATCTAAAAAATGGAGGAGTCTGTCATACTAAGACATTCAAGTGGGCTTAACAGTTGAAGGAGCTTTTGTCATTTGGCTGGTTAGTGATTGGAACTTACTGACAGGGGTAGCGATTGAAATGCATAGTTCTTGGGTACAACATGCATTCCGAAAAAACTCGTTGACATGAAATGCAAGTGCTCTATCGCCTCTCTGGAAGAGCTCTCTATAATGAAATGTAGCAATTATTCTCACTCCTCTAGTTAAGTTTCAGTGTTAATGTCTTAAGCATCTATGTCCTCGGGCTGCACTCCTAAAGTCCCACAATTTATGATGATTCTGCAAGAGACTGGGGCATTGATTCAATGCCTTTTACAGTAAAGAAAAATCCTCTTTCTCTTGAAATCTGTTTGTTGTTACCTTGTAGTTGGGAGCTGTGCCACAACAAAGATATGATTAAAATGAAGCTTCATCGATGAGTTTACTAATAGTATTTCCATGTTTACAGCTAACCTCTGCTTCAAATCCCACACATACACTCTCGTTGCAGGTGAAGATATGGCTACCTATCTGTTTCAGGTGGAGTCTCATTGGTTGCAGCTTTAGAGTTACATTCCTTTAGTTCAGGGTGAGATCTTCATGTTTAAAAAGTCATGACATAGAATCTGTCACTTCAGGAAGCTTAACTTGTCTTGGGATTGATCAAAGCTAGCTGAATTCATAAGACATTTCGTTTTTAAATATTTTTTCTGTCTATCTCTCCATCCATTTATCTATCTATCTATCTATCTTCCTATGGCCAACTAGAGATGTGGGACAGTTTTTCGCTGTACAATTGAGTGCAACTAACTAGCTCACCTAGGCTTCCCAGGTGGCACTAGTGGTAAAGAGCCTGCCTGCCTGCTTCCCTGGAGAAGATCCCCTGGAGGAGGGAATGGCAACCCACTCCAGTGTTCTTGCCTGGAGAATTCCCATGGACAGAAGAGTCTGGCAGGCCACAGTCCACAGGGTCATAAAGAGTAGGATGACTAAAGTTATTTAGCACAACTAGCTCACCTAGGAAGAGAACATACCATCATGTTCTCTTTAACACAGCGATCTAATCAAACTGACTAGTTCGGTTATCCCAGTTCATTGTAACTATTAAAGGGACAAGGGAGAATACTCGCTTTGTATAGATGTTAATCTAATTACTACAGCTACATAAGTTTGCCTAAGATTTATCAAAATTTTCATTGCCTCATCTTCTTGACAATTTCCAACACTAGTAATTAGCTTGGGTTTTGAAATGATTTCTCTCTTTGGTCTTAGTAGAGCATTTGCCCCCTTGAAACTGTATTTCTAGTGTGGGTATAGGATTCTCTTCAAACAGAAAGAGAACCATTAAATTTCATTTTTTTTAAATTGGTCAAAAGCTGTAAAAATGGCTTTTCATGGCCCTAGTATTTGAAATAATACAATTTTTCTAACAAGACATTCCCCATATTTCCTAGTACAGACACTCTATAAGGTACATTATTGCAGAATGAATTAATAAATATTTACTTTGGTCATCAAAAATATATGAAGGTATATTAATATTATCACTCCTTTGATAGCACTGGATGAAAATAACAAGACTCTTGCAGATACAAAACCAGACATCAAAGGATCAGCCAAATAGTTGGTTGTATTGTGGAGCCTGAGAAGCAGGCAAGATATTCTAACTCCATAATCACCTAATCTTTCCCTAAGGATATGTTAGGAAGACCTTTGATCATTTTTGTAAAAGGAAAATCATGATGCTCATACAGATATAAAATGAACATTTATCAAGGATTTTATTTAAATCATTGATTAATGAAGGAGCCAATATGATGTTAAAACTGGTTCAAAGAACATTTGAGTAGTGATGCCTTTATAGGCAATACTAAGATAAGAGTGAGAGGATAGTCACAAAACTGGTTAATATTCCAACTGAGCCATAAACCCTAACCTCTCTGGTTATCTCTCCCATCAAACAGACATCTACAAGTTAACCTCTGTTCTGGCCCAAACAATAAGAAGCCAAGCCTAACTCTGCACTGAAAGTGTTCCCAGTAATCTCTCTTTGCCTATTTCCAAGTTTTAGATAATTTTCTGACACCCTGGTGTTTTAAGGTTTTCTTTTTGTTTGTTTGGGATATTTTTTGAAAATTTATTCTTTTTTTTTTTTGGCTTCTCTGGTGGTCCATTGGGTGGACAGTCTGCTTTGTAGTGCACAGGGCACTGGTTTGATCCCTGGCCCTGGAAGATCCCATGTACCATGGAGCAGCTGGACCGGTGTGTCCAATTACGAGCCAGCACTCTGGAGCGCATGTGCCCAGAGCCAGTGCTCTGCAACGAGAGAGGCCATTGTGATGCGAGGCCCACAAGTGCCAAAGAATAAAGATGGATGAAAAATAAACGATGACTTAGAGGCAAGAAAAACCACAACAACCCACTTTTGATTCTTTACCTCCTTTTCTTCTCCCTTTACTGTCTCTAATATATACTCCTAATTGAAACTCTAGTGAAGTTTTGCCTTGAGTGAAAGTGAATCATGGCATTTAACCTGTGATTTCCCTTCTAGTGCATCAAGATTCTCTTTTTTCTTTCATTCACCTAATCATCCATCCATTCAGTTATCCTTTTTTCTATCCCGTGTTTTATTCATTTGTCCCCACATTCCCTCAGCAAGCACTTCTGAGCTCTGATTACAGGTGAGGAATAGGTTAGGATCTGTGGAAACTAAGATATCATATCTATGTCTTCTTTGAATTCTAGTTTATTAACTAGTTGGTGAGACAAGCTATCCATGAAAATTACATTACAAGAGGTATTTGGTTTTCCTAGACTATAATAATAATATATCAATTAAAGACTTTTCCACATGAAACCTGGTCATCCAAGATGCCAGCACTCTTCTATATGAGCCACCATATGGTTATAACCATAACTTATCAGTAGAAACAGTTATCACTCTGAAAGGAGTGCTTTAATGAAAACAATTTGATTTGGAAATCTTTTTGCCCATTGAGTTGTCCATTCAGTTAAACATGAAGTTAGAGTCTGTTAGGTCCTGGGAACTGGATAGACACCGGGCATATACTTCACAGAACTTTGCTAAAAGAAATCCTTTCCAGGGAGATGGATCTTTTTTAAACTCCTGGGAGGCATTTCAGTGTTAGTGCAGTGTACTCTTTTTTTTCCCCTCTTATTTAGTAATCAATTTTAAGAGTTTTATTTATTTATTTATTTTTGGCTGTTCTAGATTTTCACTGCCGCCACAGGCTCTTCTCTAGTTGCAGGGAGTATGGGCTGCTCTCTAATTGAGGTGAGCAGGCTTCTTGTTGTGGTGACTCTTCTTGCAGTGGAACCTGGGCTCTAGGGCTCATGGGCTTCCGTAGCTGTGGCACATGGACTCAATAGTTGTGGCTCGGAGGCTCTAGAGCACAGGCTCCATAGTTGTGGCTCACGGCTTAGTTGCTCTGCCGCATATGAGAGCTTCTTGGATCAGGGATTGAGCTCGTGGCTTGTGCTTTGGCAGGTGAACTCTTTACCACTGAGCTACCAGGGAAGCCCAGTGCAGTGTACTCTTTTCTTGAGAGTCGATCTGAGTAGCCAAGAAATAGAGACCTTCCCCGGAAACAAGAGAATGAAGAAAACGGACGATGGCATTTCAGTCATTTCTTAAGAATGGGGGAGTGGGTTTTTTTTTCTTTTTAAATTTATTTATGATCTTATTTTGGCTGCACTGAGTCTTTGTTCCTGCACATGGACTTTCTCTAATTTTGGTGTACAATCTTCTCGTTGTGGTGGCTTCTATTGTTGCAGGGCAGTCTCTAGGGCAAGTGGGCTCAGTACTAGCAGCTCTTGGGCGCTAGAGGGCGGGCTCAGTAGTTGTGGAGCACAGGACTCAGTTGTCCCAATGCTTGTGGGATCTTCCTAGAGCAGGGATGGAATACATGTCCCCTGAATTGGCAGGTGGATTCTTAACCACTGGACCACCAGAGAAGTCCTGGGGGCTTGTTTTGAGAGAGATAATTATAGACTGTTTTTTGGAGAGAAAATTAATAATTTGTTGATTGGCTGGTGGTTGTTTGGTTAAAAAGAGAGAAAGTAATAGAAGGGAGGGAGGAACATTACAGAAATTCCCCCATGCTTTGCCATAGCTACACGGACCATGAATGGGGAAAGGAACCCAGTTCTAGAAAGGCAGAGGTTCTCATTGTCTTATCATAGATGTTGTTGTTCACTAGCTAAGTCATATCTGACTCTTTGCGACCCCATGGACTGCAGCACACCAGGATTTCCTGTCCTTCTCCATCTCCCAGAGCTTGTTCAAACTCATGTCTATTGAGTCAGTGACACCATCCAACCATCTCATCCTCTGCCACCTGCTTCTCTTCCTGCCTTCAGTCTTTCCCAGTATCAGGATCTTTTCCAGTGAGCCCTCTCTTAACATCAGGTAGCCAAAGTATTGGAGCTTCAGCTTCAGTATCAGTCCTTCCAATGAATATTCAGGGTTAATTTCCTTTAGGATTGACTGGTTTGATCACCTTGCTGTTCAAGGAACTCTCAATGGACACTAGCTTAAACATGCCACAGAAGTTGCAAAATAAGTCATATAGGAGTCATTCTAGAGAAGGCAGATAGCTTAACCTTAGCTGAGAGCAAAATTCAAGAAATCATATTTCCTTGTATAGCTGCTTTCAGCAGTGACTTATTTGGTTTAGGGATCTGAATAGTGTTCATTAATAAAGAAACAACCTGTGTATGCTAAACATTGTTCACTATTGTGCCTTTGTTAAGATGTTTATAATTTTGCTCCTGAAGGAGAAGGGGTGGTAGGCTGGAAGGAAGAAGATGGGTGAGGATTCAGGTCAGGCTTGCTTGGAGAGATGAGTGTCAGCCATCTTTGTCACCGTGTTGGTATTGCCCAGAACTGATCCTATTCTCAGGGAGGCATCTAAACTCTTCTAGATGCCATACTTTTTATCCATATGTCTTGAAAATGAAATTGAATATAGAAAGCTGTAGCCAGGATAATGCTGTGCTCAAGAGTAGGTAATCCTTAAATCATGCTTTTTGGAAATGTAAATAAATTATACTATTCACATTCTTTGTCTCCTTCTATTGAATGTACTTCATTTTGAATGAGGGTAAGACATTTGGTTGTGTAAATTTAAATACCCAGTAAACATTAGAACATAATTTAGTAGAAAACATATTGTTAAGTTAATTTGAAAATACATTGCATAGAATAATCAAGCACAAAGAAATCTGTAATGCTGCCAACATATATACCATATACACATATCTACAAGTGTAAAACTAAACACTCCTCATCCAAGGTCAGGGCGGTATGTCGAGGACTGGACGGGCCAGCAGGGCAGTGTCTACTCCCAGCTCTTCCTCTGACTCGTCGGGGAATTCCGGGCATCAGTTTCTTCACCAAGATTCGAATGGTCTGGACAAGATTATCTCAGCAGTTTTTCCCAGCTCAGTGATTCTAAGTTTGGCCAAAATTTGAGTTCCTGAGAAAACAAGGCTCCTGGTTTTGGGGTGACTTTAATTCTGTTCCCTCATGCTGAAGCAACCTTTTGGCTTCCCTTTCTGCTTTATCACCCTTTTCTCTTTCCTCTTTGCTTTCTGTTTCTTACTCCTTTGTCTCCTCTCAAAGCCCAGATTAGAGTGGCAGTCATCGCGGATAGAGAGGAGAGGCTCCAGTTCCTCCTGCTACACCTGTGCAATTTTACAGAGGAAAACCTTGGGCCCTGCACGCTTGATTCGAGCTTCCCAGATGAATGAGTGAGAATGTATTTCTCTGAAAACAGTTCCTTGGAAGGAGCCACCTGGCAAGAGGGCGGGTCTTGTCAGATGGTGAGCTGGCCACCACTACACGCTTCTGTTTGGACGTGAAGGCTGGATATTATGGTCTGTCTGTTTTGTAGACAGTTTACAAAATCCTCACCCGGTTAATCTGGACTTGAGCCCAGTGAACTATCCAGATGTCTTCCTGGTAGGGCACGGGTGTGCCTGGATGTCTGCTGACTGGGGGGGATGTTTTGGCCTTGCCTGGTGTGGGGACGGGTGAGACCCCTCTTCGCTCTGGCAGCCATAATACAATCCAGTGACAGCCAAGGACCTCTGAGAGGTCTCTTAGTCAAGGTGCAGCTGTGACCCAGTCCTCTTTAAACTGTGACAGTGACAGGACCGCACCTAGGCGTGGAGCAGCTGGAGGCTCTACACAGGCATCTAAAATTGGATCAGAATTAGGTGAAAGGTTAATTTTAGGCTTTGAGAGCTAGGTTATTCATTTTTTTCAAAGTCTGTTGTTGCTTATCATCTTTTCCCCTCTCTCCACCACTGCTGCCAATAAAACTCCTTTATTGTGCTTTCTCAGGATGTAGCAATATATTTGCAGTATAGATTACTGAAACCAGTCTTACACGTCCTCTTTGTACTGCCTTTATATTGTGCATGCATGCCAAGTTGCTCCAGTCATGTCCGACGCTTCGCGACCCTATGGACTGGAGCCCACCGGGCTCCTCTCTCTGTGAGATTCTCTAGGCGAGAATAGAGAGTGGGTTGCCATTTCCTGCCCCAGGGCATCTTCCAGACCCAAGGATCAAATCTCAGTCTCTTATGTCTCCTGCACTGGCAGTGGCAAGGGGTTCTTTACCCCTAATGCCATCTGAAACCAGTTTAATGTGTCCTCTTTGTACTGACTTCAAATTGTAAGAAATCCTTATCTCTAGGTCATGTGCAGAAATTTTTAATTTAGCTCAGATTGGACAGGTCATGAGAATTTCCACTTGGAACCCTTGGACCCTCTCATCAAGGGAGAATTTACCAGTAAGTATGCTGTTTTATAGCCAGAGACTGAATTTACCCATCATAGTTCACAATAGAGACATGAAAACTTTTTCTTATCAAGGCTTCAGAGAAAGGGAAAGATAAATCTATTGAGGGTCACAGAAATTAAAAACAGTGATGTTAAAACACAGTTTTGGTTTCATCTGAAAACAGTGAACCTAATCCAGATGTCTTCCTGGTAGGGCACGCCCCGTTAATCTGGACTTGAGCCCAGTGAACTATCCAGATGTCTTCCTGGTAGGGCACGGGTGTGCCTGGATGTCTGCTGACTGGGGGGGATGTTTTGGCCTTGCCTGGTGTGGGGACGGGTGAGACCCCTCTTCGCTCTGGCAGCCATAATACAATCCAGTGACAGCCAAGGACCTCTGAGAGGTCTCTTAGTCAAGGTGCAGCTGTGACCCAGTCCTCTTTAAACTGTGACAGTGACAGGACCGCACCTAGGCGTGGAGCAGCTGGAGGCTCTACACAGGCATCTAAAATTGGATCAGAATTAGGTGAAAGGTTAATTTTAGGCTTTGAGAGCTAGGTTATTCATTTTTTTCAAAGTCTGTTGTTGCTTATCATCTTTTCCCCTCTCTCCACCACTGCTGCCAATAAAACTCCTTTATTGTGCTTTCTCAGGATGTAGCAATATATTTGCAGTATAGATTACTGAAACCAGTCTTACACGTCCTCTTTGTACTGCCTTTATATTGTGCATGCATGCCAAGTTGCTCCAGTCATGTCCGACGCTTCGCGACCCTATGGACTGGAGCCCACCGGGCTCCTCTCTCTGTGAGATTCTCTAGGCGAGAATAGAGAGTGGGTTGCCATTTCCTGCCCCAGGGCATCTTCCAGACCCAAGGATCAAATCTCAGTCTCTTATGTCTCCTGCACTGGCAGTGGCAAGGGGTTCTTTACCCCTAATGCCATCTGAAACCAGTTTAATGTGTCCTCTTTGTACTGACTTCAAATTGTAAGAAATCCTTATCTCTAGGTCATGTGCAGAAATTTTTAATTTAGCTCAGATTGGACAGGTCATGAGAATTTCCACTTGGAACCCTTGGACCCTCTCATCAAGGGAGAATTTACCAGTAAGTATGCTGTTTTATAGCCAGAGACTGAATTTACCCATCATAGTTCACAATAGAGACATGAAAACTTTTTTCTTATCAAGGCTTCAGAGAAAGGGAAAGATAAATCTATTGAGGGTCACAGAAATTAAAAACAGTGATGTTAAAACACAGTTTTGGTTTCATTTTAAAACAAATAACCGTCTAAATATTTCGAACTGAGAACAAACAACAGGAAATCCTACTCTGAAAGTATAATATATAAAAATATCCTTCTGTTCAGTAATAAGGTCACCTAAGAAGTAAGGACTGAAAGAAAGGGAAAAAGGATGGGAAGGAAGGAAGGTGGACAGCAAGAGGGTAGATTTAGGAGCCAGAGGTAGAGAAGGCAGGGAAGGAAAGGAGAGAGAAGAGAACAGGTCCAGCAGTTAGAGATGGGGACTTTTCATGGACCTTTTAAACACCCACCCAGTTCTGAGCAACCATTAACTTGTCCTTGGGGAAAGATTACTTTCCACCTCTTGTTTAAGTTCTTACTTTTCGCATCCTCTTATCTGGCCCCGGCCTCTCCCAGCAGCTACTGTTCTGGGCAGCTTCCCTCCTCTGCGAGGCCTCACCACTCCCCATAGCCGTAAGGCCACCTTCCCACCTGCAGTCTGCAGTCAGGTGTTCCCACCAGCCTCCACACCTGCCCCTACCACCACTTACTTTTTTGCTCATAAAACTGCACCCACAGCTAGCCCCCTGGACATCCTCTTGGATTCTGCTTCTCAGAAAAGTAAGCTGGGACTTCCTCCCGCATTTCTAATTTAAAGCAATAAAAGCCCAGAGGGCCAGAGCCTTTCCTGGAATCTTCATTTCCCTTCCCCTCTCCTCTCCTTCCTTCTTTGGTTCCTTTTCTGCTTCACTGTCTCCCTTTTCTCAACTTGAAATGGGAAAAAAATTTAAGAACCATGATAATGCTTCCAAACAATGATCATCTTTTTCACTCTTCCTCCTAATAAAGTCACTACTAAGTATCTGAATATAGAAGAAGGAAAAGGGAAAAAGGAGAAAAAAGCAGGCGATTAGACTGCTTTCAGGTACAGGTAGGAGAAATCCTTTAGAGTGCTATCTGAGCATCCAGAAGTAAAGGAATAAAATGAAAGCGGTTAACCACTAGTCTGCTTCTTTTTCTGTTATATTTCACCAGTTTATTGTATTTTTTAGACTCTACAGATAAGTGATACCTTATAGGATCTGTCTTTGCCCTACTGACTTAGCATAATACCCTCCCAGGTGGCACTAGTAATAAAGAATCTGCTTGCTAGTGCAGGAGATGCAGGCTTGATCCCTGAGTTGGGAAGATTCCCAGGAGAAGGAAATGGCAACCAGCTGTAGTATTCCTGCCTGGGCAATCCCATGGACAGAGGAGCCTGGTGAGCTCCAGTCTGTGAGGTTGCAGAGTCAGACATGACATATAAAGACACCAAAGACATATATATATATATTATATATATATATATATATATATATATATATATAAACACACACACACACACACACACACATATATATATACATATACACACATATATAATCTTCTTTATTCATCTGTTCATGGACACAGGTTGTTTCCATATCTTGGCTATTATGCAAATAATGTTGCTGTGAACATTGAGGGTACGTGTATCATTTCAGATTAGTGTTTTCATGTTTTTTCAGATTTATACCCAGGAGTGGAATTGCTGGGTCACATGGTAGTGGCAAATAAGAAGAGACCCACAGACAGTGGTTACCAGTGGGAAGAGAGAAGCAGGAAGGGCAATATGGGATAGGGAATTAAGAGGTACAAACTATTGTGTATAAAATAAGCTATAAGGATATATTGTACAACACGGGGCATATAGCCAATATTTTATAGTAAGTGGAATACAATCTTTAAAAACTGTGACGCACTATATTATACACCTGTAATTTATAATGCACATCAATTATACTTAAATACACACACAAAAAGCTATTAAAAAGCATTGAAGGACTTCCCTGGTGGTCCAGTGGGTAAAGAATCTACCTTGCAGTGCAGGGTGCACTGGTTCAACCCCTGGCCCAGGAAGATCCTATGTGCCATGGAGCAGCTGGACCTGTGTGTTTAATTACGAGCCAGTGCTCTGCAGCACGTGTGCTTAGAGCGAGTGCTCTGCAACAAGAGAGGCCACTGCAATGGGAGGCCCACACAGGCCAAAGAATAAAGATGGATGAAAATAAATAAAAAACCAATAAAAGAGGCCAAAAATTAAAAAAAAAAAGCATTGAAATCCCTGTCTACTGTTGATGCTCTACCTCACACCCTTATTATTTTCCTTTTTAAATACAACAATATATTAACACTGTGTCACTTGAAGAGTGTTTTACAAGTAGAAAATGCTTTTTCTTGCATAGCAACTGCTCTGAGCACCTAACAAGCGATAGATGCACAAGATTAAATCTCTGAAAACTCCCCTGTCCTAGGATCTTCAAAGCAACAACCTCAGACCCACCTGTAGGAGGCAGACTTTGAAGATGGTTCCCAAAGATCCTTGCTTCCTGGAATTCATGCCTTTGTGTAATCTCCCCCTCTCCTTTGAGTGAGTTCAACCTAGTGACTCAGTTTTGATGAATGTGACAAACGTGATGGGATGTCACTTCCAATAGGAGGTTATTATAGAAGATTGTGACCTCTGTCTGGCTGCATTCTCCCACATTCTCTCTCACACATTCTGAGGAAGCCAGGTGCCATGTTGTTAGCTGTCTTATAGAGAAGCCCACAGGCCAAGAACTGGGGTTGGCCTGTGGCCAACAGCCATCAGGAAACTGAATCTCTCATCCGACATCCCCCAAAGAACTAACTTCCACCAGCAACCACTGAGTAAGCTTGGAAGCAGATCCTTGCCCTGTCAAGTCTTGAGGTGTCTGAGACCCCAGCCAACATTTTTCTTTTTTAAAAAAATTTATTTATTTATTTATTTTTTAAAAGATTTGTTTATTTATTTATTTATTTTGGGCGGGGGTCGGGTTGGGGAGGGAGGGGAGCAGGCGGGTCACTTCTATTGGTCTTTCATTTCTCCATTTTCATCCGTCTTTGTTCTTTGGCTCCTGTGGGCCTCCCATCGCGGTGGCATCTGTTGCTGCAGAGCTCCGGCTCAGCGATTGGACACATCAGTCCAGCCGCTCCGCGGCACGTGGGATCTTCCCAGGCCAGAGATCAAACCGGCGCCCCTTGCGCTTCAAGACGGTGTCCTTACCCACTGGACCACCAGGGGAAGCCCGGGGAAGCCCCCCCAACCAACATTTTGATAGCAGCCTGTGAAAGAACCCGAGCTGGAGACTTAGGTGAGTCAAGCTTGGATTTCTTACCAACAGAAATTGCAAAATAACCTATGTGTGCTACTTAAAGCTGCTAAGTCTGGGCGTAATTTGCCACATGGCACAACACTTAGTATGCTGCCTTTTAAGTTAACTCTTCTTTTAACGGGGTCCTTTGAGTATCTCACCTAGATGGGGGCTCATGATTTACTTCCTGTAAGCCATATTTTGCACCAAGAAAATAATATTTCAGTATTTGAACTACTTGGGAAGGGAAATCTGTCCTTCCTACAAGCCCTAGAACATACTTATTATTCCTTCTTTTCCCACCCTTCCTACACCAGCTTGGTCCTATCTCCTCAAAACATTTCCAGAGTCCTAGAGCACCTTATCCTGGCCTTTATAATTTAGTTGTTGGCTATTTTCCTACATTTCCCCCACATTATTACACATCCATTAGGCTGGACTGCAGTGTTTTATGATGTAGTGACTGTGATTTCCTTTAGTTCCCTAGACCAGGTAGGCAACCATTAAGTTATTTGATCATTAACCTTGGAAAGAGTCAAAGAGTTTATCTGGATTCCTTATTGAGTTCATGCTTATCTGTATAGTTTTGTCTGCTTATTACTACCTGGCCAGCTGATAGCAAGTGGCAAACCAAGCCAAATCATCCTCTCACTGGAAGTCTCATGAAACTAATGCTCACTGCTCACGTCAAGATTATCACAGGAAGTTTTTGTTATGAATTTAAGCCCATACTGAATGTAATACAAATTGTTTTCTGGATGACAGCTAGTAGTAGCTAACATTTATAGTCTTCCTATTGGCCAAACATTATCTTAAGTGTTTTTCTTATAAGAACAGGTTTTCTGAGATTCAGATTAAAAATCTAGTGAATAATTGAAGAGTGAGTTCAAATAAATAATTTTTAAACCTAAGGAGCTGAAATACATACATCAAATCCTATTAGGGGTTGGCTACACTCAGCAATTTTTACAACATGATTTTAAAAATATGATATTACTTTAAACTGTCTCTAATGTCACATTTTAGTCTTGGAGAGAGCTAAATTGCCTGTGTGAGGGTTGGTGACAGTGGTGATGATGGTGGTATAGAAATTTCATTCTTTCCAAGGTTAACAGTCAAGTAACGCCTGATTACCTACTATTTTTCCAGGAACCCAAAGAAATCTGCTTCTCCACCATGGGATAATACAATCAGCCTGACAGATGTGCAATAAAAGAGAATGTATAGGAATATAAACAACCCGAATGGCATGGGTGATGTTGGGCTGCTCCAGAACTTTGAGAAGGGTTTTGAAGAAAGATAGGACTGAGAAGGATGGTCTGGGAAGGATGGCTGGAGAAGAAATAATGAGTGTGTCTGGTGTTGGGGACACGGTTTCCCTTTCCCAGGTAATTCTGAAAAACATATATTTTTCTGATGCTTGAAAGAGGTTATATAAGAAGTGAAAAGCAATTTCTTTCTCATGAGTATAGTCCCTTGGGCTGAAGATGTCCCAGCGAGTGGCTATTCTGGGAGGAGGCAGACACCAGTAATATAGAGGAGCTGCTCTGGTCAGTTTCCTTCTCTCAAGCCTGGCTGTGTGCGGGGTAGGGAGGACAGGGCTTGAGAAAGAAGCAGATGTGGCCCCATGCCTCTGGGTGCATCGGCGTTGCTGAGGAAGGGCATGTGACCTGCACTAGAGTGGGTTCTCATACCCTTCTCCAGGATCTCTTCCTGACCCAGAGGCAGAACCCAGGTCTCCTGCATTGCAGGCAGATTCTTTCCTGCCTGAGTCACCAGGGAGGCCCCCCTCTTAAATAAACCACCTGCCCTTAAATCCTTGTCTCAGGTTGTGCTCCTGGGGGAGCCCAACTGAAGCCAGCAGGGATGCAGGTGCACAGTGCCAGCCACCCCTCTCAGGAAACCCTTCCCATGGTTCCTGAAGGGAGGGGTGAGCTGATGGTGGGAGAGGAGCACACTTGAACTGCATTGGCCCTGTCTGTCAGTCCCACATGTCTGATCTTGTTTCCAGAAGCCAGGTTTCACAAACTGAGCAAAATCTACATGGGTACACTCACCACCACTTGCAGATAGTCTAGTTAAAAAATACATATATATATTGTCTGAGTTTCCAGAAGAAACAAATTTTATTCCTGCTTTGCCCTGTCAGCTTTGCCTCACGTGGGAGCCCCATGCCTTCAATATTCTTCCTGGGTGAGAAGCCTGCAAGGTTTGAGGCTCCGTGATTACCCTAAAACAGGAATTGTGGTGATGATGGTGGTATAGAAATTTCATTCTTTCCAAGGTTAACCCAAAGAAAATCTGCTTCTCCACCATGGGATAATACAATCAGCCTGACAGATGTGCAATAAAAGAGAATGTATAGGAATATAAACAACCCGAATGGCATGGGTGATGTTGGGCTGCTCCAGAACTTTGAGAAGGGTTTTGAAGAAAGATAGGACTGAGAAGGATGGTCTGGGAAGGATGGCTGGAGAAGAAATAATGAGTGTGTCTGGTGTTGGGGACACGGTTTCCCTTTCCCAGGTAATTCTGAAAAACATATATTTTTCTGATGCTTGAAAGAGGTTATATAAGAAGTGAAAAGCAATTTCTTTCTCATGAGTATAGTCCCTTGGGCTGAAGATGTCCCAGCGAGTGGCTATTCTGGGAGGAGGCAGACACCAGTAATATAGAGGAGCTGCTCTGGTCAGTTTCCTTCTCTCAAGCCTGGCTGTGTGCGGGGTAGGGAGGACAGGGCTTGAGAAAGAAGCAGATGTGGCCCCATGCCTCTGGGTGCATCGGCGTTGCTGAGGAAGGGCATGTGACCTGCACTAGAGTGGGTTCTCATACCCTTCTCCAGGATCTCTTCCTGACCCAGAGGCAGAACCCAGGTCTCCTGCATTGCAGGCAGATTCTTTCCTGCCTGAGTCACCAGGGAGGCCCCCCTCTTAAATAAACCACCTGCCCTTAAATCCTTGTCTCAGGTTGTGCTCCTGGGGGAGCCCAACTGAAGCCAGCAGGGATGCAGGTGCACAGTGCCAGCCACCCTCTCAGGAAACCCTTCCCATGGTTCCTGAAGGAGGTGAGCTGATGGTGGGAGAGGAGCACACTTGAACTGCATTGGCCCTGTCTGTCAGTCCCACATGTCTGATCTTGTTTCCAGAAGCCAGGTTTCACAAACTGAGCAAAATCTACATGGGTACACTCACCACCACTTGCAGATAGTCTAGTTAAAAAATACATATATATATTGTCTGAGTTTCCAGAAGAAACAAATTTTATTCCTGCTTTGCCCTGTCAGCTTTGCCTCACGTGGGAGCCCCATGCCTTCAATATTCTTCCTGGGTGAGAAGCCTGCAAGGTTTGAGGCTCCGTGATTACCCTAAAACAGGAATTGTGGCATAAATCTCCATGTGTGAAATACATATCACAGCTTGAGTTAAATGGACCCCAAACATATGGCATTGTTGTTTGCATTTTCTAACACATGGGCAGTTTTTCATGTTTTAAATCAATGGAAAAGGAGGAGATTATAGGCAAATCTTCTTGGAGGATTAACCATCAGGAAAAAAATAGATTTGGCTGGCCTAAAGATTTGGGGGTGGGATGGATGACGAGGTCAGACACTTTCCAAAGACACAGATTCATACTGTGGTGTGGGAGCCCAAGGCGAGGCCAGGCTGGTGGTTCTGGAATCGGCTGCTGAGACAAGGGTGAGTGGAGTCGTGGGATTGGAGCCCAAAGAGTCTGGGCGGGACTGCCTAGTGCCTTTTTCACGTGAGTGTCACTGACAGTGACCAATAACTCCTGGCAACAGTCTCTTCCTGTGCCCTGATGTGGCTGTCAGTCTGGCTGGATTCTAACCTGTGTGTTAGCTTGTCACTTGCCAGGGGCCTCCAGATAAAGTCACTGGAAACACTCCGGAAGAGGCAGGATGAATCTATTCCTGATTGACCATATTTCAGGTAGGATTGGGAATAATGGCCCCCATCTGACTTTTGAGAGTTAGAGAGGGTGCAGACCTGAACAGAAGAATTGGACTGTGCCTAGGAGGTCAATTCTGCTCATTTCTCCGAGGGCTGCACCAGAAAAGGCCAAGATATGCGTATGTGCAGGACACCAGCTCTCTGCAGGCAGTGATCAATAGGTGAAGGAGAAAAGCAGGCTTGTTAGGCATTTCTCCCTGAGCAGCCCACTCCTCCTGGTCAGCGCTCTAAAGCCATAACCAACCGGTTGTGCTGTCCTTGTTTCTGAGATGGGCCCACCAGAGTGCCAGGTGCTGCCCTCTGTGCTCACCCCGGGGACAACCTTGTGGGACCCACGGCTGGCCTCTAGCAGACGCTGAGGGCCCCCGTGCAGTCAGCTCTGTGGACACAGGCACCTTTGGGCTGGCTCTGCCTGTCTTCCCCTTCATGTCTCTCTCTTTTTTTCCCCCAAAGTGTTAATGCTCACATAGTAAAGCTGAGACAGACATCACCAGGCTGCAGTGTCGGGTGGGGTGAGCTGTCGACTATGGAATCAGGCTGCTGAGTTTATCTTCCCACTTCTCGGGAGGAGGGAGCCCTTCCGGGTAAGAAAGTCCCCCAAACTTCATGTGCAGACATGTGACCCATGACCCTTCCAAGCCCCATCTCTATCAATGAAGACTTCTTCTCCCTTTGCAGATGCCCTCGGCTGCATTGCCTACTGCTCACCCCTTCACAGCTGCGCTGTGCATACACTGTGAATTGAGGATCCCCGTGTAGAACCTTGAGGACAGGGGATCCAGCCTATTCTATCGCTCCATCCTCTCTCCAGGTGGTGGCCTGATTCTATGACTACATAGCTCCTCATCTGGTGATGGGAGAGGGAAGCAAAAGGAACGGAAAGAGACGGAAATGAAAGAAGAGGTCTTCTGAGCTAGAAACCTGCAGATTGTTCCAAGTGACAAAGGGCGAGGGAGGCTTTATGAAACGGGACACTAATGCCAGCCTTGGGGAAAACATCAGCCCCAGAGACGTGCGAACGGGGCTGGGAAGCCAGGCAGCTCTGATTTCTGGCTCCAGTGCTTTCCAGTTGTGACTCTAAGCCTCGGTTTCCTTCTTCCCCTGTAGAGTGGACTTAATAATTTTGATCATCGCACAGAGTTGATGTGTAGTGAAAGAAGCCCACACAGGACAAGCAATATACAGGGTAACACAAGGTACCTGTCATCACGGTTATGGAGTTCGTGATGTTTTGGAAGTTGTGACTCACTGCAGAGATGCCGACTGGGGAGAGAGGGCCTGCCTTGCACCGGACCTGTGCTCCTCTCCTCCATCCTCCCCACCTTCGGCGGGCGGTCCCCTTCTTCTCCAGCGTTCCCACCGGGTCTGGGCGGTGGGGAGAGGAGGTGCTGCTGGCTCGGCTCACTGGTCTGGTCGGCCAGGGCAGGAGGTCGGGCCTGGGGCGCGGGCTGCAGTTGCGCGCGGCCGCCTCTAGATGGAACTTTCTCACCAAGACAAGGCTGGGCGGGCTGCAGCTCCCCGGGCGCAGGGCGGCGAGGGGGCTCCCTCTCTCCTTTGACCGAACAGGTGCGGGGTGCCCGGGCGGCAACTCGTGGGGAGGGCCGCTGGGCCGTGGTCGTGGAGCCCGGTGGGCTTGCATCGGTTGGAGACGAAGGGACTCCCGATTTCCGCTCGGGAATCCAGAAGCGGCGCGGTGTGGTTCTCCAGGATTTTCCCGCCCCGCATCTGCGGCTGCTAGAACCAGCTCAATAAGATGCGGGTCACCGTGCCGGTCCGCGCCCCCTTCAGCCCAGGACCGGCAGCAGGCAGTCTCGCGTCCCGGCCCCGGCTTCTGGGGCTGGATAGACGGCACCCTGGGAGCGGAAGGCGGGGAGATGATCGCCGGAGCCGCGGGGAGGACAAATGGCTGAGCTGCAGCGCGGCGCGAGCAAACTTTGCAGCGGAAGCGCGCGACTGAAGGCTTTACTTTGAGCATCCCCGACTGGAAAGCGTGGGGCGGGACACGTGCCGTCTTACTGTGTATTCTTCACCCGGACCCTCCTCGGGGCGGCGTTTACGAAGGCGAGCCCCTGGCTTGCGGTCCCGACGACGGGCTCCGGTGGCCTCGATGCGGCGCTTTCCGCGCGGGTCCCGGGCTTGTCTGGCAGTCCGAGCCGCTCAGCTCCTTCACAGCCATATTCCTCCTTACAGCCGCCCGCACTTCTTTCTTCCCTCCTCGCCACTCTCCCCCCACTCCGCGTCTTTGGGTCCTCCCTTTTTTGTTGTTGGGGGCGGGACGGGTGGGGTGATTGTAAGCATCAGAACTATTGACATTTCTGGTCCCCGCCACGCTGAGCGGCGAGGTGATGTAGCGCGGAGGGGAATCCGCCGGCCGAGCGTCCTCTCCCAGCCCGCCCCCGGGCAGCTCCGAGGCACCGACATCCAGGGGCTCCCGCCCCTCGGGATTCCTCCTCCGGCTTCTCGCGGGGACTAGTTGGCGCGAAGCGATGGGCGATCCCAGGCGCGGTCCCGGCCGCGGCTCCCCGCGCCGCGCCGGGTGAATGGCCGCGGGCGGAGGCTCTGGAGGCGCCGGGCGCAGACCAATAGCGGCCGCCGGTGGGAGTATTTGTTATTCACATGGAAGAGACTTGGCGCCGGCAGGGCCAGCTCAGCCCCCTCAACCCCGAGACCAGCCACAAGTGCGGCCGCGGTGCTCGCCACGCGCGGCGGCGGCGACGGCGGCGCTGACATGGAGCTGCGGGCCCCCCGCGGGCTTCCTCACCGCGCCCTCTGCAGGGAGCAGGGTAAGACTCGCGGAGCAGCGGAAGGAGGAAAAGAGGAGAGCAAGTGCCCAACCACAGGCGAAAAAAAAAAAAAAAGCCCCTACCTCCGAACTCTCCCCAAAGGCTGCGCTTGCGAAGAAAAAAAAAAAAAAAGCAAGAAAGGAGAATTCCCCCGTTTTTATTCCCCTTTCCGTTTTCTAACCTAAAACCATCCAGTGGACAGGCAGGTGCACCGTTTCTTTCAGATCACTTTGGTGATTTGCTTTTCCGGCGTACAAGTAGATGGCCTTGCACACCCGGAGTCGGCGAGAGAATTAGTGGGCGGAGGTGACGGGAATGGGGTGCGAGGGAGAGTGGGCACCAGGGGGCGAGGGGCTGGCCGGGCATTGGAGCTTGATTGGGTGTCTGTTGATTTTACGTTGCAAAGAAGAAGGCAGCCACCCCTCTTATCTTCCCATGATTACATTCCAGTGAAGAGGTTCAGAAAAGAGGGAGGCTTAGCATGGAACTCCCGACGCTTGGAGATGTGGTCCCCCAAAAGTTGAGTCGGCGACGGGGAGACTGAAGGGTGACGGGAAGGGGCAGGCGCGCCTCGGGTGCTTGGATGGGGCGTGCGGCGGCAGAACTGTAAAGCGCTCTTCATCGAATTGCCTGCCCGGGTGACCTCCTGGACCTAGCCCTGGCGAAATCCGGACTTGCCCCGCCGAGATGACGAGGTACCTCCGTTCTGCTAATCTAACGCGAGGGATTTCCGAAGTTAGAGCCTTCCCGGATGAGTTGGGGTAAACCCCACCTTCTTGATCGTGGGGCTGGATGAATCTATCTAGATCTAGGGAAGGCGGGGGTCGCGAGAGAAGCCGGGTACTTTATGGAAATTTATCGGGACCCCACACCCCCGCACAGCATACGTCTGCCTTGAGTTTGCGTTCACGGAGTTAGCCCGGTGAGGCTGGGATTTCCGCGCTCCCCCCTTTTGCGGCTTTCGGGAAGACACTGGAGTTCCTTGTCCTGTTGGGGGTGGGGTTTGGGAGTGGGGCGAGGGGGAATGGTCTCAGGGATCTTGAATTTAAAAAGCAAAGGCAATGCACTCGACGCTCCTCCGAAGCACCTGCGGCCAGCGCGGCCCCAGTTTGGCACGGGCTGGCGCGGGGCGTGGATACTCGGAGTGGCCAGGTGCGGCGGGGGCGGAGGCGCTCCCCGCCCGGCCGCGCGGAGCCTGGATCCCCGGGCGCGCCGGGGGACTGGGGCGGCGCCGCAGGAGCCGGGTGGAACCAGATACTTCTCCTAAGGCCCCGGCTCTACCCGGGGCCTGGGTTCCACAGCCAAAGCAACTGAGAAGAAAAAGGAAGATGCGGCAGGGAAGAGGGGAGCGGGGGACGGGGTGAGTGGCTGCAGGCTGAAATCTAGGCAGAGGTAGAGAGCCCTCTGAGCCGCGCCGAGCGCTAGCCCAGCTACTCTGCCAAACAGCTCGGTGATCCCATGAGGTTCCTACAGTTGGTGAAGATATAACAGACCACCTCCCCCTCCCCACACGTCTGTCTGACTCGCTCCCTTGGTGCGAATGAAGTGCAGAGGGGTGTGCGAGTCACCCAACTGCGCAAGACGGGGCGGGGAGCCCCCACGCTGCCCTGAAGAATTGCTTCCCTGGTGGCCCAAATTGCAGAGCCCGGAATACGAGCATGTGTGCGCGCCCAGGAGGACGGGGTTGGAAGTAGACCCACCAGCCAGCTGCAAAAGCGCCAAACCCTCCGACCCTGAAGCGAGTCCCGCCCGAGGAGGAGGAAATGCCCTATTTGGCTTTTGAGGGAGATTCTTTCCCACCGACCTGACGGCGTGGGAGTCTCTCAAATATCCAAGAATATTCTACCATCTCGGCCACCGCCACGGTTGGATACAAATCCTGCCAACATACGGAACTGGAAAACCGGTTTGGTGATGGAGACACTTATAAGGCAAATCATAAACAGGAGAAATGCATTCCGATGATAACTGCTGTTTCGCTTGAAAGAAAAAAAATAAAAAAGAGAAAAAGAGCCACCACCAGGTAGATCTTGGATAAACAGCTTATTGCACTTGACTGTAATTTCCATTTTCCGTTATGAAATTGTTTGTCAATAATTGCAAATGGCTACAGAAACCACTTTAGTTTACCTCGGTCACTTGCTTGTGAATAATGCCCTGAAAGATCTCTTTCGTCGAAGAAAAAATCGGCTGTGTGAAATTCATTGCCTGGTTCTTGGAAATATGTGGTTTGATCATTTTGAAGAGAAAAGCCTTATCCATCAGGGAAAATGAAGTAAGATGTTTAAATCTGCCCCTTTCAGACTAACCTACAGGTTGTTTCATACTTGGGAGAAAGACAAAGAATTCTTGCTGTGAAGTCATGGATTTAGGGGGAGGAATAGATAAGGGGAGGCTTCCCAGCACAGGATTTATCCAAAATAAAGAAAAAGGTGCTGAGGACACAGCTCTGTACTGTTATTTAGGCTCCATTTGTCCTGCTGGGTTGGTGCTAGCTAGTTCTTCCCCCTCGCTTCTTTTACAAATGATTACTACTTGAATAATTCTGAAAACATCCAACCCCAAAAGGAAGAAATCAAAAGAAGAGTTGAGCTCCAGTGAGTGCTAGAGAAAGTTATAGGTCTGGAGAGATGTGCTCTTTTCAGAGTTGGCTGGGCAGGTTGCAGTTGCTGTGGGGCTTGTTTAATTGGCATTTATGCAGCAAACAACCCACTGACATTCACTTTGGCAACATCTAGTGCCAGTCATTATGGAAGAACGGGTCCCCTGTCTTCAGGGCAGGAGGCACAGAACTCTGTACACATGTGCACGTGGTAGCAATGATTATTTTTCCTCCAAGTTCCTTTCCTGTGTCTTCCTCCTGTAGTTAGAATGCTCAACAGAAAGAGGACTTTGCTTTAGTCCAGGGAGTGGGGTTACCCTGTCCCAGGGTCTTCAAAACAAATGGTTGCATGGACATATCTCTTAACTGGACCCACAGCAAAGGTCTGGCCACCTCTCCATGTGTGTTGAATAGGCTGGTGTTTGAAGGTTCAGGGAACTGGTGGTGTGTTCTTGATAGACCCTGACTGGCCATCACCAGATTCGCTCATGTCCTTTGCTCTGGCAGGGGTGGGGACGTGGTCAGCCCAGGGAGAAAAGGATGTGAATGGAGAGCCAGCTGGATTATAATGTTCCCATCCCAAGGAGAGGGGGAGCGAGTGTTCCTGTCTGCTAAATTTAGATTTGGGTTTAGATTTAGAACTTTAGATTTGAACTATCTTTCTCTGTTCCCTCTGTCCTCCCTGTCTCCCTCCCTCCCTTCCTTTGTTTCTCTTCTTTCCCCTCTCTCCCTTCCTTTCCCCATTCCGCCCCGCCCCCCCACTTCTTCCTTCTTTTCTTTCTTTCTTCCTTCTCTCCCCTTCTTCCTTTCTTGCTTTCTTAGCTCAGCGAGTTCTTTGTTTTGGCTTTAATTTCTATGTAGTACTTGAAGTTGTGACAAACTTATTCATTGACTGAGGACCTTGAACATGTTTTCTTCTCCCAGGACCTACCCTTTGAGTGGTGGGACTTGCTATGGGAGGGATTTGAGAGGCTCTAGACTCCTGACGCCTCCCACCTTTGGCTTGTTACAGTGCCTGCAGTGTACAGGGCCTATGTCACTATTAGAAGCATTCCTTTGGTAAAGAAATTATGGGTCTCCTGAAAACAGTCTTATAGAATGCAGATATTGCACTTGGGGCATGATAGTAAGGCATCTTCAGGTTTTGATACCTGTTGATGAATTTACTTACTCCCCCGGAGGGCCAAGGTAACTGGAAAGCCCTGAGGGAGGGGGAGATCTCGGTCTGGGGAAGGACAAGCAGGTGTGCAGAAGTGGGAAGATGTAGGACAGACTGAAGAGGAGTATGTGCAAATTGCTCAGCACGTACTGCTCCAGGCAAGGGTGTATCTGCAAACAGAAATCTTCTGGCTGTTGCTTGGTCACCTTTTCCAGTGGGAATGAGCCTCAGTGGTAGAAGCTTTGCATGGTATCCTGAATACAACTTAAGAAAGGGTTCCACTTGTCCTCTTCACGCTGCAGAAGAACATCTTGTCACGGCTTTCTCCAGAATAACCCTTTTGGATGCTCCAAGTATCCATGAACTTTAGCTCTCCAGTCAGGTGTGGATTTCCACTGACCTTTTCTCTTGTGTTCTGCTTTCTATTTTCCTTTTGATTTCTTGGACGCATGATTTGTTACGGTCTGACCAGCCCTGTGTATGATGGAAAAGTGTTTTTTTCAGGTCTTCGAAGTCTTTGACACACAATACACTAGTAAAATATTTGAACTGTAGGACTGATTATTAACGAATGGTATCCCTGCGCATTCCTATAGCATTTGGCAGTTTACAAAGTACTTTGACATACATTTTATCATTTGATTTCACAACTCTGGGAGGTGGCCAGAAATCATTCCTCAGTTTAGAAACAAAGAAACTGGTCCCAGGTTGAGTGACTCACTTGGTGCCATGGAGTGAGTACTTGGGGGGACACTTCTCAGACCCTAGGATGCCACACTGAGCCCACACCCTCAAAGCAGGGTCAGCTGGCCATCCATCATGGTCTCCTGCATCCAAGGGTGTGGGGCAAGGGAAAGAAGGTAGCATCAGGCCAGCATGTGCATTCAGACCCGAGATTTTAGACACATTCACATCATCTTTCTGTTTTTAGGTTCCTTATATCCCCAGTGGTGGCCATGGTGTGTATCTTGCAATAGTAACGAGATGACATGTGTAAGCCTCCAGGCTTGTTATTGTTGTTGGGTTAGTACCTCAGTCCTGACTCTTTGCGACCCCATGAACTACAGCCCCCAGGCTCCTCTGTCCATGGGATTTCCCAAGCAAGAATACTGGAGTGGGTTGCGAGCCACATTGCAGCACTCAAAAAATGTTGATTTCACCCTTTCCCCTCTTATATGATACTATTATAAAAGTGGCTTCTCATTACTTTAAATGTGGTCTTTTTATACATTGGCTGTGTTATTGAAAAAAAAGAATGGCACGAGTTGAATTCTACTAAATCTGATTGCATTTTAAATGCACAGGGATATTTAGCTATTTAAAGGAAATGTGTGGTGAATTATTTTGTCATGCAAATAATCACCTTCTAATTTATCTGTTTAGGAAGTTGAGTGTCTCTGGTATCAGATTTCCTTAACGTGGGGCCTGTAGAGAAGAGCTTGCACAACTCTCTTACTGATGGGAGAAAGCCACTAAGCTTGCAAACAAAATCAGTTATTGTGTTCAGCCGGCAAAGCCTTGTTCTGGTGTTTTGAGCATAATATCATAATCCTTTATTATTAAATGATAGAACCTCAGAACGAGAAGCTGGAAGACACCTTAGAGATTTGATGGTCCATCTCACAGATGAGGAAATGAAGTGACACGCTGAGTATAGCCAGCGACTGTCAGACAAGTATCCAGTTCCAGGTCTCCGGTACCAGGGAAGGCTCTGTTGAGCCCATCCTCACGCTGTCCCAATCAGGATTTTCATACCTGTAGCAGCATAGGAGATGATAAATCTGATGCATTTTCTACAACAACCAAAAAAGGGCTGCAAGTGTGGGGAGAAACTGCCAGATTTGCTATTTTGTGAATTGATGACAATATTTGGCTTAACCATTTTTGTTAAAGAGCTGAACTGAATCCAGCAAAGGGAGGTTGTTTGGCCTTTTTATGAGAAAATGATTACAATCCTTGGCTATTGCTGTTCCTGTAACGATTTTACCCTATCCTGCCTTAAAAGCACTTGCCAAGTACTGGAGGAAGACCTGGTGACCAACCCCCTCCCGCCCCCTCCCACCCCTTCCCCATGGCTTGGTGGGTTTGTTCTCACCGGCATCAGGCTGCCTGGGAAACTTGATGTGAAGCTGAGGGTTTGGACAAACTGCATTTGATATTCTCAGTTCCTTGAAAGAAACAGAAATCTCCTTTCCGAAATGCCCCCGTGTCCTCCTCCTAAAGAGTTCTTTGTTTTTCTTAACAAGCTCATCATCAAAGGTGTGCATATTTCTGAAAGACTTCCATGGAGCAGCAGGGCCTTCCCTTTGGCTTGTGTTGTCTCAGTCCATCTCTGCCACTGGGGGACTTTCACAAAGGGCAGGACCCTGCTGGAGGACCTGAGGACTTTGACCTTGGGCCATTTACTAACTCAGGGCTTTGGCCTATAATCAACCTCTTTGAGCCTGTTTTCTCGCATTTACACAAGAGTTTGGTGTATGAAAATCCAATGAGGTACTCTGTTAGGTCAGACTTTGGAACAGAGGAGGTGTGCATGCGTGCTCAGTTGCTTCAGTTGTGCCTGACTCTTTGTGATCTTATGAACAGTAGCCAGGCTCCTCTGTCCATGGAATTCTCCAGGCAAGAATACTGGAGTGGGTTGCCGTGCCCGCCTCTAGGGGATCTTCCAGACCCTGGGATTGAACCTGTGTCTCTTACATCTCTTGTATTGGCAGGTGGGTTCTTTACCACCTGTGCCACCTGGGAAGCCCACAGAGAAGGTACCTAGGAAATAAGAAGCAGAATTCAGGGCACTGGCCCTTGAGCGGCTGTCCATACTCCTGGACTTCCAGGAAATAGCTGGAGCTACAGGCTTACATACTTTTATCCTAGCTCGGGGCAGGTTGAGGGCGCTGCTCCACAGCAGATCTGGGCCAATGTGGTGGTTAATGGAAGTGCTAATGATCTGCAGGGTACCTGTGTTCTGTGCACTTAAGACTGACTGGGAGGTAATGAACAGGGAGGGCTGCATGGGCATTTAATGGTTAAGCCGCCCTGGAAAGTTCTTCCCAGAAAGCCCCTCCTGAGGGCTCAGAAATAGTGGAAGGTGTTTGCTCCCCTCAGAGGACACTTTGAGGAGTGTGGACCTCATACCTCTTTGAAGAAGTCTATCAGCTCAGACAGGCTTGTATCAAGCCTCCGAGGAAGGTCAGTTTCAGAGAAAAAACTGACTTTAAATCAAGCACAGAACCTGAAGTAGAGATACTTGGCTCAGTAGCCCAAAAAAGGTCATTATTTTGTTAAAATTCATTGACTCTGACCAGGATGAGTTTAGATGAAAGCGCACAAGAACTGCCCAAGAGCAAGATTAGGCAGTGCAAGATTATACAATGCTGCCAGATTGATGTTGTTTCCCGTAAACGTTCATATATGTATTTTCTTTAGAATTTAAAAGGGAAACTAAGCCTTCTAGCCATCAGGAGTCTGATTCCTATAACAATTCTTATTTTGAAATAACTCCTGTATTTCAATATTTTATGAGTAACTCTGATTTTACTTTTAAAGTGACACAAATTTTCAGTAACAACCTCACCAACTGGGCAAATGTGGAAAGAGTTGTTCTGCTTTGGTGGACAGTGAACTGAAAGTGTTCAACCTCAATTTGAGACTTAAAGTCAGGGCCCAGGCTTAATCAAACCTGTTTGGGACTTGAACCCATGTGGCCGGGACTCAAACCCAGCCAAAACCCTGCTTTGAACTTGAACCCACGCGGCCGGGACTCGAACCCAGCCAAAACCCTGTTTGGAACTTGAACCCACACGGCCGGAACTCGAACCCAGCCTAAACCCTATTAATTAAAATCACTCACCCAATGTCTTGTTCCACTGAGGTTCAGGTTCTTCATGCCTCTTTGCAGAGAAGAATTCAGCGAGAAACAAAGTGATAGGTAAGAAATGGATTTATTCAGATTCAGAGAAAGCACACTCCACAGACACAGTGTGGACCACGGTAGAGCAAATGCAGTGGCCCTGAAAACATGGCTTTCTTGGCTTTTATAGGCTGGGTAATTCCATATGCTAATGAGTGGGAGGATTATTCCAGCTCCCTTAGGGAAGGGGTGGAACTGTCAGTCACCTCTGGGTGTGTCATTTAGCTTGCTGACTGAGGATCAAGGTCTGGTCTGCCATCTTGGACCAATTTGATTCTAATGGGTTTATGCTGTGTCCTTGGGCTGTTATTCTTTTCAAAAATAGTTCCCTGCCCCTTTCCCTCCTATTCGTTACAGAACCACAGACTAGATTAGCAATGATAGGTCCTGTTGCGCACTTACCCTGTACTGACCCAGAAGTCTATCAGCTCAGACAGGCTTGTATCAAGCCTCCGAGGAAGGTCAGTTTCAGAGAAAAAACTGACTTTAAATCAAGCACAGAACCTGAAGTAGAGATACTTGGCTCAGTAGCCCAAAAAAGGTCATTATTTTGTTAAAATTCATTGACTCTGACCAGGATGAGTTTAGATGAAAGCGCACAAGAACTGCCCAAGAGCAAGATTAGGCAGTGCAAGATTATACAATGCTGCCAGATTGATGTTGTTTCCCGTAAACGTTCATATATGTATTTTCTTTAGAATTTAAAAGGGAAACTAAGCCTTCTAGCCATCAGGAGTCTGATTCCTATAACAATTCTTATTTTGAAATAACTCCTGTATTTCAATATTTTATGAGTAACTCTGATTTTACTTTTAAAGTGACACAAATTTTCAGTAACAACCTCACCAACTGGGCAAATGTGGAAAGAGTTGTTCTGCTTTGGTGGACAGTGAACTGAAAGTGTTCAACCTCAATTTGAGACTTAAAGTCAGGGCCCAGGCTTAATCAAACCTGTTTGGGACTTGAACCCATGTGGCCGGGACTCAAACCCAGCCAAAACCCTGCTTTGAACTTGAACCCACGCGCCGGGACTCGAACCCAGCCAAAACCCTGTTTGGAACTTGAACCCACACGGCCGGAACTCGAACCCAGCCTAAACCCTATTAATTAAAATCACTCACCCAATGTCTTGTTCCACTGAGGTTCAGGTTCTTCATGCCTCTTTGCAGAGAAGAATTCAGCGAGAAACAAAGTGATAGGTAAGAAATGGATTTATTCAGATTCAGAGAAAGCACACTCCACAGACACAGTGTGGACCACGGTAGAGCAAATGCAGTGGCCCTGAAAACATGGCTTTCTTGGCTTTTATAGGCTGGGTAATTCCATATGCTAATGAGTGGGAGGATTATTCCAGCTCCCTTAGGGAAGGGGTGGAACTGTCAGTCACCTCTGGGTGTGTCATTTAGCTTGCTGACTGAGGATCAAGGTCTGGTCTGCCATCTTGGACCAATTTGATTCTAATGGGTTTATGCTGTGTCCTTGGGCTGTTATTCTTTTCAAAAATAGTTCCCTGCCCCTTTCCCTCCTATTCGTTACAGAACCACAGACTAGATTAGCAATGATAGGTCCTGTTGACTGAGCACTTACCCTGTATAAGCTTCCGTGCTTTCTGTGGGCTGTGTGGCAGGTTCTGAAATCTCTTTCCAGGTAAGAAATTGAGCTTCAGAGAGATTATGTGCCACTAATTCTATGTTGCAAAGGAGGAAACTTAAGAAGAAATCCAAGTAAATTGTCCAATAACTAACAACCAAAATGGAACCTCTTGTCTTCCATTTAAGAGCATTCATCTGCTTAACAAGGGCTTCCCTGATGGCTCAGATGGTAAAGAATCTGCCTGCAATGTGGCAGACCTGTGCTCGATCCCTGGGTGGGGAAGATGCCCTGGAAAAGGAAAAGGGTACCCACTGCACTATTTTTGCCTGAAGAATTCCATGGATGGAGGGTCCTGGTGGACTCTAGTCCATGGAATCGCAAAGAGTTGGACATGACTGAGGGACTAATATCAACATCTACTAAACAACACTAATTTCTGTCTCTGTTACTTACTCCCCAACTTTTCCTTAACTTGAAGCTTTAAATAGACCTGTACTGTGCTGTGCTTAGTCACTTAGTTATGTCTGAGTCTTTGTGATCCCATGAACTATAGCTTGCCAGGCTCCTCTGTCCATAGACTTATGACATGCTAAAGAGGCTAAAAATCATTGCAAATGTGCATACCTTTAAAAGAAACTCCGTTTTACTCTTTCCAGGGCTAAACAGCAAGGAGTACTAGGTTAATGCCATGTGAGTAGCATAGGTAAGGACGATTTGTAATTAACGGATGGACTGTGTTTTGGTCATCTATCATTGAAAACCATTTATTCTCTGAAGTGTTTTAAGTACTTGGGAGGTGGCTTGGGGTAATGAAGAAGGGCTGCTCTTTGGAGAACAGCATGTCCCCTTCCTTTCACCTCCTTCAAGTATCCATTCATTCTGTGCTCTGCCAGAAGGGATACTTGCAGGGTCAGCCCATCCCGGTGGACTTGGTTTCAAGCCCCAAATTAGTGGTCAGAGTTAATAGGGTTTTACTGTCTTCTAAGCGGTCTTTCTTGCGAAACTTTAAAACACAATACTCCTTTTCTTAATGGGTGGTGAGTGTAATTCATGGTCCATCACTTCAATGGTTTCATCCAGAAAGTCAAGTTGACTTTCTAAGTGTTTCCTTTTGTGGAATGCCTGAGGCCAGGCTGTTGCCAAATCAGATTTTCTGTCGGAAAAGCAGCTGCTAGGAGAATTGCATGTGATGGAACATCAGTCAAGTGGTGAGAAAAATCAGAAAGGGACCAAGTATTCTGGGGCAGCATAGGGGAAATGCAGGGCTTAGCAAATGCCAAGAGGCAGGAAATGCTTGTTCTGGCAGACCAGAACCATCTCAGCAGTCTGGCTCTTTGTCTGTATTTGTGAGCATATTCCAGGTGTGTACTCGGAAATCCCAGGCAGTGGGCTCTGATGAGCCCCCTTTCCTCATCTCAAACTGAAAAAAAAAATGCAGCTTTCTCTGAAGGCTTTTGGACATATGTTCAGTTGTTCTCTAGGGAAGCACCATCCCTTCCTTTGGGATAGGGAGGATGGAATGAAAATTTTATGAACTGGAAACTGAACAAGTGAATGGAAAACACAACCAGATGTTGGTTGGCTGGGGTAGAGGAGAATTGTCCAAATTTCAGGCTTCAAATCCGTATGTATAAATAGGTTAGAAATGAACATTAGATTAGCCATTTTATCAAAATACATTGGTGTGTTTACTCTCTTAATTTTGCATACATTTCACACATCAGATTCCTTTACATGCAGTCAGTTCTCATTTTCAGTTAAACCTCCACAGAAGTCCTTTGAAAGAATCTCATGGAATTCTTTAAGAGTGGAAGTCTTAGAATAAACTCCTACAGACTTGAAAACCATTTATTCTCTGAAGTGTTTTAGTAGGGAGGTGGCTTGGGGTAATGAAGAAGGGCTGCTCTTTGGAGAACAGCATGTCCCCTTCCTTTCACCTCCTTCAAGTATCCATTCATTCTGTGCTCTGCCAGAAGGGATACTTGCAGGGTCAGCCCATCCCGGTGGACTTGGTTTCAAGCCCCAAATTAGTGGTCAGAGTTAATAGGGTTTTACTGTCTTCTAAGCGGTCTTTCTTGCGAAACTTTAAAACACAATACTCCTTTTCTTAATGGGTGGTGAGTGTAATTCATGGTCCATCACTTCAATGGTTTCATCCAGAAAGTCAAGTTGACTTTCTAAGTGTTTCCTTTTGTGGAATGCCTGAGGCCAGGCTGTTGCCAAATCAGATTTTCTGTCGGAAAAGCAGCTGCTAGGAGAATTGCATGTGATGGAACATCAGTCAAGTGGTGAGAAAAATCAGAAAGGGACCAAGTATTCTGGGGCAGCATAGGGGAAATGCAGGGCTTAGCAAATGCCAAGAGGCAGGAAATGCTTGTTCTGGCAGACCAGAACCATCTCAGCAGTCTGGCTCTTTGTCTGTATTTGTGAGCATATTCCAGGTGTGTACTCGGAAATCCCAGGCAGTGGGCTCTGATGAGCCCCCTTTCCTCATCTCAAACTGAAAAAAAAAATGCAGCTTTCTCTGAAGGCTTTTGGACATATGTTCAGTTGTTCTCTAGGGAAGCACCATCCTTTCCTTTGGGATAGGGAGGATGGAATGAAAATTTTATGAACTGGAAACTGAACAAGTGAATGGAAAACACAACCAGATGTTGGTTGGCTGGGGTAGAGGAGAATTGTCCAAATTTCAGGCTTCAAATCCGTATGTATAAATAGGTTAGAAATGAACATTAGATTAGCCATTTTATCAAAATACATTGGTGTGTTTACTCTCTTAATTTTGCATACATTTCACACATCAGATTCCTTTACATGCAGTCAGTTCTCATTTTCAGTTAAACCTCCACAGAAGTCCTTTGAAAGAATCTCATGGAATTCTTTAAGAGTGGAAGTCTTAGAATAAACTCCTACAGACTTGCTTATAGATGTTTTCTCTCGGTTATTTCTTGTCTTGATGAAATAACTGTTTCCCCCCCTGAGTCGGATAAAATTAAGAAGCTCTTCAGTTGATCTCCAGTTCTGGCTTAGTCCTAGTAACTCTAGGATCCAGGAGTGTTTACCTCAGAATTGTACGCATACCCATTGCTTCTACTCCGACAAATTAATAGGAAGCTCAGACAAAGGTAACAGGAATGTTTTTCACACATAACCCACTCTAGGTGTTTAATTTTCATTTCATTAAAAAAAATTTATTTGGCTATAATGGAGTCTTAGTTGTGGCATGCAGGATCTTTAGTTGTGGGATCTAGTTCCCTCACTAGGGATTGAACTCTGGCCCCCTGCATTGGGAGCACAGAGCCTTAGCCACTGGACCACCAGGGAAGTCCCTTCATTTCGTTTTTGTTACCAGAGAACAATAAAGTAACTTACATGAAATCACTGACATTCTATGATCTTTTCACAAGCTCAAAAACGTATACATTTTGGGCTCCTTGGGTGGATTTTTCTCATTCTCTCTCTTTCTCCTTTTTTGTGGTTGAATAATCACTTTTTCCCTTGGGAAATCTGAGGCACCAAAAAATGTCATTAACAGATGACTGGCTTGTTGAATACATCACAGAAAACAGCCTTTCATTCTGATTTTGTGGACAAAATTTAAATGCTAAATTCAGACAGCTGTAAAAAGTAAAAACAGATTTGAAAAGAAGTAATTCCATCCATCACAGGATTTTTACCTTCATGGAATTTGGATTTATTGAAATAAAACGGTAAATAAAAGTACTTTCTGATTTGGGAGAATCAACCTGGTTTCTGAAACTTCCCTGTTTCTCTTGCTCTCACCGTGTCAGCCTTCTCTCTGTTTAGACGCAGTGCAGCCAGGTGTTCAGAATCATAAAGGGACGAAAAAGAATTAGTTTCTTACTACATACTGAAAATTAAACAACAAAAACAGAGGTTGGTGCAAACAGGGCTTAAGATACAAAAGTTGTAGAGCCATTGAACCAAACCCTTTCTTTTCTTCCTTCTGCCCCCAGGAATAATTCTGCTACAGGGCTGACTTCAAGGATGTGAATTGGTGACCTCATCCCAACATCAGAACCTCAGCTGTTCCTCTGATTTTTGCATCATTCCAGGCAAGTTGACTTTCTGTGGAAATAACATCGAACCTTGGGGTCCAATGGAAATTCACTGTGACATGCAAATCAAGAACACTTGCTGAAACCCACAGAGCCTTTTCCCCAATGGGCCCTGATGGTCGCCTCCAGAAGGTGCAGCCTCAGGTGGTCCCCCTTCTTCTGTGGCAAGCATAATCTTCGGGTATTAGATTGCAATACCACCCGTGGAGACAATGGTATGCGAGGGAAAGCGATCAGCCTCTTGCCCTTGTTTCTTCTTCCTGACGGCCAAGTTCTACTGGATCCTCACGATGATGCAAAGAACTCACAGCCAAGAGTATGCCCATTCCATCCGAGTGGATGGGGACATCATTTTGGGAGGTCTCTTTCCTGTCCATGCCAAGGGAGAGAGAGGGGTGCCTTGTGGGGAGCTGAAGAAGGAAAAGGGGATCCACAGATTGGAGGCCATGCTTTATGCCATTGACCAGATTAATAAGGACCCTGACCTCCTCTCCAACATCACTCTGGGGGTCCGGATCCTTGACACCTGCTCCAGGGACACCTATGCTTTGGAGCAGTCGCTAACGTTCGTGCAGGCTCTGATAGAGAAGGACGCTTCCGATGTGAAGTGTGCTAATGGAGATCCACCCATTTTCACCAAGCCTGACAAGATTTCTGGCGTCATAGGTGCTGCCGCGAGCTCCGTGTCCATCATGGTGGCTAACATTTTAAGACTTTTTAAGGTAGGTAAAGGCACTAGACAATTCTGGCCCTTATGGAAAGACAGGAAGTTGTCCTGACTCCAGCTGCAGGTTTCAGAAGAACGTGAACCCAGGAAAGATGCTCCTAGAGTCTTTCAGGGCCACAGTTTTTTTTTTTTCCTCAAAGAGAGGCTTTTGTGTCTAGGTTTCTACAAGTGTTTAGTTCCATGTTTTTGGAACAATTCATTGCATTTATTGTGTCTTTTTCTGAACCAAACCCTTTCTTTTCTTCCTTCTGCCCCCAGGAATAATTCTGCTACAGGGCTGACTTCAAGGATGTGAATTGGTGACCTCATCCCAACATCAGAACCTCAGCTGTTCCTCTGATTTTTGCATCATTCCAGGCAAGTTGACTTTCTGTGGAAATAACATCGAACCTTGGGGTCCAATGGAAATTCACTGTGACATGCAAATCAAGAACACTTGCTGAAACCCACAGAGCCTTTTCCCCAATGGGCCCTGATGGTCGCCTCCAGAAGGTGCAGCCTCAGGTGGTCCCCCTTCTTCTGTGGCAAGCATAATCTTCGGGTATTAGATTGCAATACCACCCGTGGAGACAATGGTATGCGAGGGAAAGCGATCAGCCTCTTGCCCTTGTTTCTTCTTCCTGACGGCCAAGTTCTACTGGATCCTCACGATGATGCAAAGAACTCACAGCCAAGAGTATGCCCATTCCATCCGAGTGGATGGGGACATCATTTTGGGAGGTCTCTTTCCTGTCCATGCCAAGGGAGAGAGAGGGGTGCCTTGTGGGGAGCTGAAGAAGGAAAAGGGGATCCACAGATTGGAGGCCATGCTTTATGCCATTGACCAGATTAATAAGGACCCTGACCTCCTCTCCAACATCACTCTGGGGGTCCGGATCCTTGACACCTGCTCCAGGGACACCTATGCTTTGGAGCAGTCGCTAACGTTCGTGCAGGCTCTGATAGAGAAGGACGCTTCCGATGTGAAGTGTGCTAATGGAGATCCACCCATTTTCACCAAGCCTGACAAGATTTCTGGCGTCATAGGTGCTGCCGCGAGCTCCGTGTCCATCATGGTGGCTAACATTTTAAGACTTTTTAAGGTAGGTAAAGGCACTAGACAATTCTGGCCCTTATGGAAAGACAGGAAGTTGTCCTGACTCCAGCTGCAGGTTTAAGAAGAACGTGAACCCAGGAAAGATGCTCCTAGAGTCTTTCAGGGCCACAGTTTTTTTTTTTTCCTCAAAGAGAGGCTTTTGTGTCTAGGTTTCTACAAGTGTTTAGTTCCATGTTTTTGGAACAATTCATTGCATTAATTGTGACTTTTTTTTTCTGAACAAACAGGTGATAACTCCTATGAAATGTTGAGCCCTTGGCATCTTGGGATATGCTCTTGATTGAGACTGATTTTAAAACAAAGCAAGTGTTTTCTGAGAGTCTAATGACTTCTTAGCTCATTTATCAGATCAAACATTTCTATGGTATTTGAGATGTAAGATAATTTACTTGGTGAAGCTTCTTTCACATGGGAGACTCTGTTATAACAAAAGTTCCTGTGTGAAGGAATTGTATTCATTACTAATGTGTAGATAGGAGTGGCACTCTGGACTAGAAGATGGCCATATGGTTGTCAGGTTTATTATAACTACAATAGAGCAGCGTCTCATTAATTCACACTGCTCTGATGCTGACTTAGAATAATTATATGTAATTCTTATTGAGTTAAAAGCTCAGAGTTAGCAGGGTAGGGTGAGACTTTTTGTTATAGGTTGGATGATTACCTACAAATTGCACTTACATATTGAATAAAACTGGCAAAAGAATATACCGTTTAGAACAATATTTTGAAAACATGAAGTCCCATAAAGTTATGGTAACTTGTCTTTCATTAGCATTCTCATTTTATTTATTAATATTTATTATGGAGTCTTTGGTAATAGGCATCATTTTAAAAATTGCAAATGCTTTTCACTCCGATTTTTTACTCAGCGGGACATGACTTTTCCAACTTGTTCTGAATTAATGAGTCTTTGTTTAATATTGTGAGAAACTGTTTCTGTGCCTATTAGATTTAAAAATATTAAAAGAATATGGCGAAGTTGGACTGATGACAGATGTAGCGGCAGAAATGAACAAAGTGATGGAAAACTTCAAAAAAAAAAAAAAAGGATTCGAATCAAAGGCTTTCTGATTTGGAAGCAGTCTTGGGGGACCATCTAGACTGGTTCACATCTGTAATATCTCTCTAGCTTCTGTATAAATTACCGTAGTTTAGAGGAGAGAGTGGTAAGAGGCAGTTTAATGACTCTTTTCAGACTGATGAAATTTTCTCGAATGAGGATGGCACGGAACAGAAGTGCTCTGTGTCTAAGAAGTCCTGAAGGGTCACGCACAGGCATCAGGAAATGCCTGCGATCTCTGAGCCAGGCCTTAGGAAGAGCCTCTTGACAAGCAGGATGCCAGATTGAAGTTTACGAATCAGACGGCAAAATGCACTTGAGCCCTTGGCATCTTGGGATATGCTCTTGATTGAGACTGATTTTAAAACAAAGCAAGTGTTTTCTGAGAGTCTAATGACTTCTTAGCTCATTTATCAGATCAAACATTTCTATGGTATTTGAGATGTAAGATAATTTACTTGGTGAAGCTTCTTTCACATGGGAGACTCTGTTATAACAAAAGTTCCTGTGTGAAGGAATTGTATTCATTACTAATGTGTAGATAGGAGTGGCACTCTGGACTAGAAGATGGCCATATGGTTGTCAGGTTTATTATAACTACAATAGAGCAGCGTCTCATTAATTCACACTGCTCTGATGCTGACTTAGAATAATTATATGTAATTCTTATTGAGTTAAAAGCTCAGAGTTAGCAGGGTAGGGTGAGACTTTTTGTTATAGGTTGGATGATTACCTACAAATTGCACTTACATATTGAATAAAACTGGCAAAAGAATATACCGTTTAGAACAATATTTTGAAAACATGAAGTCCCATAAAGTTATGGTAACTTGTCTTTCATTAGCATTCTCATTTTATTTATTAATATTTATTATGGAGTCTTTGGTAATAGGCATCATTTTAAAAATTGCAAATGCTTTTCACTCCGATTTTTTACTCAGCGGGACATGACTTTTCCAACTTGTTCTGAATTAATGAGTCTTTGTTTAATATTGTGAGAAACTGTTTCTGTGCCTATTAGATTTAAAAATATTAAAAGAATATGGCGAAGTTGGACTGATGACAGATGTAGCGGCAGAAATGAACAAAGTGATGGAAAACTTCAAAAAAAAAAAAAAAGGATTCGAATCAAAGGCTTTCTGATTTGGAAGCAGTCTTGGGGGACCATCTAGACTGGTTCACATCTGTAATATCTCTCTAGCTTCTGTATAAATTACCGTAGTTTAGAGGAGAGAGTGGTAAGAGGCAGTTTAATGACTCTTTTCAGACTGATGAAATTTTCTCGAATGAGGATGGCACGGAACAGAAGTGCTCTGTGTCTAAGAAGTCCTGAAGGGTCACGCACAGGCATCAGGAAATGCCTGCGATCTCTGAGCCAGGCCTTAGGAAGAGCCTCTTGACAAGCAGGATGCCAGATTGAAGTAGACAGCCAAACATGCTCTAATTCTCCATCTCTGGAAACTTTCAGGGGAAACTGGAAAGTTGCTAGTAATTTGTCTTGGGCCAGCTGACCCTTTACCTGGAGGCCACAGGCAGAACCCAGATTCTCCAGGTTTATCCCCACTTATCTAGGGATCCAGGATTTATCCCAGCATCTTGATTCTGAGCCACATGGCATTTTCAGCTCTGGGGTGATGTCCAACCAGTTACCCAGTTCTCTTCCCCACCCTGACATGATCTCCCTCCCCTGATGCTCTAAGGCATCTCTTTTCTGTTCTTAACTCCTCAACCCCCACTTTCAGGGAAGAGGAAATTGTTATGAGGATCTTCTCCCTTCTGTTGTTACTCTTCCCTTCTTGTAATTCCCACGAATCCTGTCTCCTCCCTGGAGTCCGCTGTCAAAAGTGGGCAAGGATTGGAGGAGTGAGGTGGAGGCGATTGTTACTTAGTTGGATGTTTCAAAGCATGTTTCCCTTGATTTTGCTACAGAATCAGTTTCTCTGTAAAAAGGGGGTTTTAATGTTGTGTTTGTCTGTTGGATTATTTAATGAGAAAATACAAGTGAAGGATTCTACCAGGACCTGCCTGTCCTTGGGCTGCCAATGGGAACTTCGGGCCACCTGAAGGGTAGGTTTTGTTTTTATGCATTCTTGACCTGGCTTCTTTCTGCTTGGTTCTTCTCTCACTGACTGGCCAATCCTCTGCTTACTCTATTGGGTGACCCTGGAAGGACCTTATTTGACCAGGTGGGAAAACCACCGTTGAACCTAGGTAGAGTCCAGGGCTCTTCGTCAATTCTTGAAACCTTTGGTCAACACCCAGAGGGGCTGCCACCCTTGCCTTTTAGCCAGAACAAGATCTTGGTTATGGTAGGCGTCATAACTGAGACCAGTATGCTGGTCTGCAGTGAGCGTTTAGTACCTGGAAGCAGATGTATATATATATTTTATTTATTTATTTATTTTGGCAGGGGTGGGGAGGGAAGGGGATGGGCGGGCCACTTCTATTGGTCTTTCATTTGTCCATTTTCATCCACCTTTGTTCTTTGGCCCGTGTGGGCCTCCCATCGCGGTGGCCTCTGTTGTCGCGGAGCACCGGCTCTGGGCACATGCGCTCTAGAGCTCCGGCTCGGTAATTAGACACATCAGTCCCGCCGCTCCGTGGCACGTGGGATCCTCCCAGGCCAGGGATCGAACTGGCAACCCTTGCACTGTAAGGCGGTGTCCTTACCCACTGGACCACCAGGGAAGCCCCTGGAAGCAGATATATTTATTAACCAAATAACAGGGGCTGGAAAGATTTGTCTTTTACGAGTAAGTGAGAAGCTGTAAGTGATCAGCCTGTCTTCCAGTTTAACCTGGAACCACGTGACTGTGAATTGATAATTACAACTTCATTGTTGTGCTGTTTTCATTTATTTTGATGGCTTGTTTTGATGATTTATATGAGCATTGAGACTCCACATTACTCCAGCCAGCACTCCACATTGATACTAATTATGAAATGATGATGGTCACTCTTGGAATAGCAAATGTTTCACTTTATGTATAGAAATCTATTCTGTTAAACACATATGTTAGGACTGACGTGAAATATTAGAATAGTTACCAAAGGAATGATTGGCAATTAATGTGTTGGTGATTGGCTTACAGTTCCTTTTGAAAGATAATACTTTGATTAACCAAATGCTGTAACTTGACTAAAATTAAACATTTAGGACAATTTTATGGAGCTTGGGGACCCTCCAGGATAGCATACGACCTGTAGTATCTAAAAAGATGCCTGGATATCAATATAGTGCCACTTATTCCTGGATTAATAGAGTTACAGAAGGTCGAGCATCTTGGTTTGGAAACCCACAAACAAGTAACCTTAACCATGAGGGGTATAAACAAGGTCTTGATTAATGAATTTATTCACTGTCCTGCTGAACATTAAGCAGTAGTTAGGATTTTAGAACCTGCATACAACACGTCTGTTGAAGTCACAGGATTCTGTTTTCCGTGGGATCACTAATTGTGGTCTGATGAAATGGTTTATCTTTGTAAAGGGGATTCAGGCATGGGGGAGCTTTATTTAGCTTCCCAGAGACTGCATACACTTTATGGGGTGGAAAGCAGTGGGCTGGAGACTTCAAGAGACGTGGGTTTCGTCCCTGGGTGGGGAAAATATCCTAGAGAAGGAAATGGCTATGTACTCTAGCATTCTTGCCTGGGAAATCCCATGGACAGGGGAGCCTGGCGGGCTGCAGTCTACTGGATCCCAGAAGAGCTGACAGAGCACACAAGCACCACATCTCCTCTGCCCTGGAATACAGCTGGCCCAGCCCCTCTCTAGAGGGAAGTGATGTTGTTTTTTTGTTTCTCTTCCAGTCAAAGCTCAGGGGCAAATGGAAAAATCAGTCCTTTAATTTTAAGAGGCAACTGAAAGGGAGTGGAACCAGCCTCCACTGGAGGCCGAGAGGGGCAGAAGCTGCCCTGTGCCCCCGCTCTCTGGGCACTGGATACCACACTAACTCGGTGATTGTCTACCGAGTGAGGGGCGCCTATGCTCTCTTCTCCTGCCCTGGGGAGGAGGTATAGGTTGTCAGAGTTACCTGAGAGGCTTTTCCTGTGACAGGACCCAGTGGGCGAGAGCCTTCTAACCCTGGCCAAGAATTATTTTTACTGATTGAACTGTCTCCTGTTTCTCTGGATTTTTAAGAAACACTACACACAACCTTAACACACACACACACACACACACACACACACACACACACATCATACATGGGTTAATGGGGCAGCAGAGTGGTCACCAGGTGACTTCAATCCTTAACCGAGTTAGTATTTGTAGATAATAGGAGAGTCAATTAGGATAATATAACCCTTAACTGCAGAGTGGCAAACCCAGAAAACTGCTCCTGCGTGAAGGTGAATCTGCCATTTCAGTGGCTCCAGTGTTGTAGAGACCAAAGGAAAGAGGGGTCCAGGCTTCAATAGAGACTGTGTAGATTGTGAAAAAAATTAGAAAGGAATGAGAGGGCCTTTTGGGCACGGAGATCTGTCATTTAAATTTGTCTTATAAAGCAGTTTCAAGGAATTTGCATGTGTTTTATAAAGAGCTGGGATGTTTTTCCCCTTTTCTAAAACATTTCCACCCCTCTCCTTTAAATTAGAACAAGCCTATTCCTCAAAACACCAATCATGTGTCTTACTTTGGGCAAAGATTGAGCATTCTAAGTTAAAAATAGCACATTGTCGCTTGGAAGTAATGCATGCTAATGTCCACATAGATGCCTCGGGGTTAGGAAAGGACAGTGTCAGACGTAATTCTCTTTCTCATGTTTTTCTGGTGAATTTTTAGAGTTAATTTTTGATTATTGAAGGATGGGAGGTTAGTCTGTAGTGTGTACTTTCCAAAGCAATCAGTTGGGACTTGTGAATAGAAACCCACTTGTGGGTCGTATAATTTCTTCCCATGTGGAAGTCTCATGACAATAAATGGCTAAAACTGACCTTCTTGTTAAGTCAGTGAAGCACAGTGAAGCAACCCATCACCCTGAATGTGCTCACCAACACTTCCATGTTTACAAAGATATGTTTTCTTCCGAGAGCCTCCACTGATTGCAGCAACCACTTCCATAAAGCCAAGCATTTTGCGAGCTATTTATGGCATGCAATGGACTTTTTTAACTCTAAACTCTGAACAGGTAAATCTGCATATACAGGCTCATCTAGTTCGATGGACAGAAAAATGAGCCCCAGTCGATAAACTCAGCAGGAGGTAACATTTCATGTTAAATCTTATTTGATGGCAAACAGATAATAGAAAATTGAAAGCTAGACTCGTCAGTCAATCCTTTGCTCCTGTGGCAAGCTTTAATTCATTTTGTAAAGAGCCTGTTCACTTCTGATGAAAGATGATGGGTGTTCTCTTAGTGGCTCTAAGTGGGGTGGCGGGGAAAGGGACCCTGTCCATGGTCACTGACACAGCTCGCAGTCATAGAGACAAATAGCAGATGTATATTTCTAAATCAAGGGCCCAAAACTGCTCCTGCGTGAGTGTTGTAGAGACCAAAGGAAAGAGGGGTCCAGGCTTCAATAGAGACTGTGTAGATTGTGAAAAAAATTAGAAAGGAATGAGAGGGCCTTTTGGGCACGGAGATCTGTCATTTAAATTTGTCTTATAAAGCAGTTTCAAGGAATTTGCATGTGTTTTATAAAGAGCTGGGATGTTTTTCCCCTTTTCTAAAACATTTCCACCCCTCTCCTTTAAATTAGAACAAGCCTATTCCTCAAAACACCAATCATGTGTCTTACTTTGGGCAAAGATTGAGCATTCTAAGTTAAAAATAGCACATTGTCGCTTGGAAGTAATGCATGCTAATGTCCACATAGATGCCTCGGGGTTAGGAAAGGACAGTGTCAGACGTAATTCTCTTTCTCATGTTTTTCTGGTGAATTTTTAGAGTTAATTTTTGATTATTGAAGGATGGGAGGTTAGTCTGTAGTGTGTACTTTCCAAAGCAATCAGTTGGGACTTGTGAATAGAAACCCACTTGTGGGTCGTATAATTTCTTCCCATGTGGAAGTCTCATGACAATAAATGGCTAAAACTGACCTTCTTGTTAAGTCAGTGAAGCACAGTGAAGCAACCCATCACCCTGAATGTGCTCACCAACACTTCCATGTTTACAAAGATATGTTTTCTTCCGAGAGCCTCCACTGATTGCAGCAACCACTTCCATAAAGCCAAGCATTTTGCGAGCTATTTATGGCATGCAATGGACTTTTTTAACTCTAAACTCTGAACAGGTAAATCTGCATATACAGGCTCATCTAGTTCGATGGACAGAAAAATGAGCCCCAGTCGATAAACTCAGCAGGAGGTAACATTTCATGTTAAATCTTATTTGATGGCAAACAGATAATAGAAAATTGAAAGCTAGACTCGTCAGTCAATCCTTTGCTCCTGTGGCAAGCTTTAATTCATTTTGTAAAGAGCCTGTTCACTTCTGATGAAAGATGATGGGTGTTCTCTCTTAGTGGCTCTAAGTGGGGGTGGCGGGGGAAAGGGACCCTGTCCATGGTCACTGACACAGCTCGCAGTCATAGAGATACATAACTATGCAGATGTATATTTCTTAAAGCTCTAATGACTGCATTATTTCTGCGGTGAAGGTCTACCTCCACTTGGGGAAGTCTTTTCTCACTTCCCTCTATATTAAGTTTCTTTGTTACATGTAACAAAGCTCCATGAGGGCAGGATGACACCCATGATAAGCATAGGGCTATCTATCTTGCTTGTGGCTATATTTCCAGTACCTGGGCATGGACATACCTGGGAACCCAATAAATGTTTGCTGAATGAATGAATGAACCATATTTCTCTACCCTCTTCCACCTCCCTCACCCCAGTCCCAGATATTGGAAATAGTAGGTGTTGGGTAGATGGAACAGAAATGGGATTTTTGTGTGTTTTACTTTTTACTGTTTGAGAAAAAGGAACAGAAGGTGGGAGAAGGGGAGAAGGGGAATTCATATATATATATATATATATATATATATATATATATATATGTATGTATTTTTTTTTAATGTTCGCCTCTTTTTGTATTGGTTCTTTCTTTATTTATTTTCATCCATCTTTATTCTTTGGCCTGTATGGGCCTCCCATCGCAGTGGCCTCTCTTGTAGAACACCGGCTCTGGGCGCATGTGCTCCAGAGCACTGGCTTATAACTGGACACACCAGTCCAGCTGCTCCATGGCACGTGGGATCTTCCCAGGCCAGGGATCGAACCGTGCCTTGCACTGCAAGGCAGACTCTTACCCACTGGACCACCAGGAAGCCCACATCCCTATATTTTTATGTGCTGCCTCATTTTCTTACCAGATGTTTTCTCCAAAAGTCATATACAGGCTCATCTAGTTGATGGACAGAAAATGAGCCCCAGTCGATAAACTCAGCAGGAGGTAACATTTCATGTTAAATCTTATTTGATGGCAAACAGATAATAGAAAATTGAAAGCTAGACTCGTCAGTCAATCCTTTGCTCCTGTGGCAAGCTTTAATTCATTTTGTAAAGAGCCTGTTCACTTCTGATGAAAGATGATGGGTGTTCTCTCTTAGTGGCTCTAAGTGGGGGTGGCGGGGGAAAGGGACCCTGTCCATGGTCACTGACACAGCTCGCAGTCATAGAGATACATAACTATGCAGATGTATATTTCTTAAAGCTCTAATGACTGCATTATTTCTGCGGTGAAGGTCTACCTCCACTTGGGGAAGTCTTTTCTCACTTCCCTCTATATTAAGTTTCTTTGTTACATGTAACAAAGCTCCATGAGGGCAGGATGACACCCATGATAAGCATAGGGCTATCTATCTTGCTTGTGGCTATATTTCCAGTACCTGGGCATGGACATACCTGGGAACCCAATAAATGTTTGCTGAATGAATGAATGAACCATATTTCTCTACCCTCTTCCACCTCCCTCACCCCAGTCCCAGATATTGGAAATAGTAGGTGTTGGGTAGATGGAACAGAAATGAGATTTTTGTGTGTTTTACTTTTTACTGTTTGAGAAAAAGGAACAGAAGGTGGGAGAAGGGGAGAAGGGGAATTCATATATATATATATATATATATATATATATATATATATATATGTATTTTTTTTTAATGTTCGCCTCTTTTTGTATTGGTTCTTTCTTTATTTATTTTCATCCATCTTTATTCTTTGGCCTGTATGGGCCTCCCATCGCAGTGGCCTCTCTTGTAGAACACCGGCTCTGGGCGCATGTGCTCCAGAGCACTGGCTTATAACTGGACACACCAGTCCAGCTGCTCCATGGCACGTGGGATCTTCCCAGGCCAGGGATCGAACCGGTGCCCCTTGCACTGCAAGGCAGACTCTTTACCCACTGGACCACCAGGGAAGCCCACATCCCTATATTTTTATGTGCTGCCTCATTTTCTTACCAATGCATGTTTTCTCTAAATAGATTTGTAAAATTAAAAAAGAAGTAAAAGGCATGAGCACATTTTCGTTTGGAAGTCCCAGCAGTGAATAAGGAGGTAGTGTAAAATGGAAAGGGGTTACATCCAAACAAACATATCTATTTGTAAAGTTATATACATATAGAGAATTGTGGGCTTCCCTGGTGGCTCAGAGGTAAAGAATCTGCCTGCAGTGCAGAATTTTATTAAATTGCAGATATGTCTTATGACTTTTTTTTCCATATAACAATATGACTGAGAGAGATTTCCATGTTGGTAGTACAGATTCACCTTGTGTTACCATCACCTTTGTTACAGGTAACAAAGAAACTTAACACTAGTGGAGAGAAGTGAGAAAAGACTTCCCCCAGTGGAGGTAGACCTTCACTGCAGAAATAATGGCAGCCATTAGAGCTTCAGGAAGAGGGGTCCTATGACCCTGTCTGTACATTTATGCATCTGTGTGGCTACAGTTGTGTCAGGGACCATGGCAGGGTCCATGTCCCCCTCCACCCCCACTTAGATAGCTTTATGTGGATAGATTTTTAAAAAGCCCAAATCCTACTTAAGACCAACAAAACTGGTGTGGAGCCCCGGCATTGGTCTGTTACAAATAATCACCAGGTGATTCTGTTATTTGTCCAGGACTGAGGGCTATAAAACTTTAGCCATAGAAGTTTTCACTTTATATGAATAGAACATAATTTATTGAATAAATCCTTTACGGATAAGATTCTTTTCTTTTGTAAAAAATTTATTTATTTATTTATTTTTGGCTATTCTGGGTTTTCATGGCTGCCACAGGCTCTTCTCTAGTTGCAGGCAGTGGGGGCTACTCTCTAGTTGAGCTGAGCAGGCTTCTTGTTGCGGTGACTTTTCTTATTGTGGAACTTGGGCTCTAGGGCACATGGGCTTCCGTAGTTGCAGCACATGGGCTCCATAGTTATGGCTCCAAGGCTCTAGAGCACAGGCTCCATAGTTGTGGCTCACGGTTTTAGTTGCTCCACAGTATGTGGGATCCTCCTGGATCAGGGATCAAACCTGTGGCTCCTGCATTGGCAGATGGACTCCTCATCATTGAGCTACCAGGGAAGCCCCTGATAAGATTCTTGACTTGGATTTCCTAAGGTCACTTAATCATTTGAAATAAAAATAAAAACAATGCCAGAGGCTCACTTGAGCACTATTATCTCTCGAGTGAATTTTGCCATCATAGAGGCCCTTCTTGGACCAGCAAAGGGGCTGAATAGATGAATTCTCCTAAATGCCTTTCTCTAAGGTAGACAGACTCATATGACATAGGCCTGCATGACAGGCAGTGGCTCTTCATGACATCAAGTAACTGAGAACCAGTGTGGTGGTATGGTTCATGCACACTGGTCGTTGAAGCAGCATCGTGACTTGTTGGGTGGAGCAGAGAATTTAAGTACTTCTTACATCTCCTTTTTCTAACCTCGAAAGGTCTGGCATCCTACAGTTAAGACCTGACTTAATGATTAATGCCTATCTTTTCAGTGTTTAAATAATAAGGCAGGGACTTACCTGGCAGTTCAGTGGTTAAGACTCTGAGTTTCCACTGCAAGAGGTGGGGGTTTGATCCCTGGTCAGGGAACCAAGATCCCACATGCCAACCGTGGTGGAGCCAAAAAAAAAAAAAAATAATAAAAATAAGGTTTTTAACTAGTGGCCATGAGTAAGGAGGGGCTTCCCAGGTGGCACTAGTGGTAAAGAACATGTCTGTCAGGTTCGATCCCTGGGTTGGGTAGATCCTCTGGAAGAGGGCATGGTAATCCCCTCTAGTATTCTTTCCTGGAGAAACCGTTGGACAGAGGAGCCTGGCTGGTTACAGTCCATAGGGTAGCAGAGAGTTGGACATGACTGAAGTGACTTAGCATGCATTCATGAGTGAGGAGAGGGAAGTGGGGCAGGACAATAAATGGGTAGGGGGAAAAGGGGTTATTATGGGATGATATGAAATCATGTGTGTGAAACTTTGAAAACTGGAAAGACTACAGAATTTAAAGAATCATTCATTCAGTTTAATTAAATAAGGGCTTTCTTGGTGGCTCAGTGGTAAAGAATCCGCCTTCCAATGCAGGACACCCAGGTTTGAACCCTGGTCGGGGAAGATCCCACATACCAACTAAGCACCAACTAAGTCCAGGTGCCACAGCTGTTGAGTCCGAGCTCTGGAGCCCTGGAGCCACAACTACAGCCCACATGCCCTAGAGCCTGTCTTCTGCAACAAGAGAAGTCACCGCAGTGAGCAGCCTGCACAATCCAGCTAGAGAAAAAGGCTGTGTGGCAATGAAGATCTACCACAGCCAAGATTAAAAAAAAGAAAATTAAATAAATAATAGCAAGGAAAGTAGTGAGGAGTCTTTCCAAGAGAATTGTGACAGTGCTACACATTTTTTGCTTAAGAAGTTGTCTGGGGACTTCCCTAGTGATTCAGCAGCTAAAACTCTGAGCTCCCAGTGCAGGGACCCGGGTTCAACCCCTGGTCAGGGATCTAGATCTCACGTGTTGCAACTAGAGATCTCGCATGCTGCAAGTAAGACAGCACAGCCAAATATATAATTAAAAATAAATGTTGAAAAGAAGTTGTCTGAAAAGCCTTTCTAGAACAAGGCAGGGTATATGTAGATAAATAAATTCCTACAAAGAAAGTCCTATGCTCTTCTTTCAACTCATTCACCCCAAAGACTATAGTGGTTAGTTTTTTAAAAGAAATTTAGAGACTTGAGTTTTTTAAAGAGAAGATTTAGTTTGCAGCCAAATTGACGGTGGCAGTTGTTTTATTTGGTTTCAGGAAAGGTTTCTTCCCAGACTCTTCAGAAGATAGCTATAAAGCTCTAAAATAACCAAAGGTTGTACCTCCTGAGGAAACCTTTGCCTCACAGGGCTGCCTCTGGCTCTGGCCCAGTAGCTCTGAAACTCTAGCCTGCATCTGAAGCAGGAAGACTTGGGAAGGCAGCATGACTGAGCCCCCGGCAGAGCTTCTGAATCAGTAGGTCTGGGTTGGGGGTCTGAGACCTAGTGTTGCCAATGGTTCCCAGGTGATGCTGAAGCTGTTGTTGCACTGACCATGCTTTGAGAACCTCTGCTCCGTGCAAATCGCTGGCTGGCTGACTTAGCAAGTCAAAGTACATAAGACAAAAATGAGGTTGAACAATGTTCTGTCTGGTAGCGGCCCTTTTTTCTTTTGACTCATGCCTGGTTGAATTTCTGTTCCTATTGGTCATAATCACAGCAGCTGCTGTATGGATCTATTTTTAATTGTGTGCCCTTTTGGAAGTTGTGTTCCTTATTAAATAATGCATGGCTCAGGAGTTCTGATCAGCGGAATGGCTACTGGAACACAGTTCCTAAAGCAGGGTCACTTAGGTGACCACATTTCCTTTATTTTTGCTACCTGTGACAGGAGCAGACCGATTTAAGAAGCCTGGACTGTAAGATACACCTTAACAGGGAACTGAGAACAGTAAGAGACGAAAGAGGCTACGATTTGACTCAGCTACCAGCAATTTGTCTTCAGAAACCATGACAGCTACCTTCTGCTTTCTATTATGTAGAGATTGCAAATAACATTCTACAGCAGTCTTAATCAATAGAGGGTCACAAGAGGCCCTCCTTTCCCCACGGTGGGGAAAAGGGGCCTATTTACCCCTTTAATTGAAAGGACACATTCTCTGGCAAAAGACAGAGACATCTCTTTCAACTATATTAAGGGATACTCCTTATCTCTGAGCCCTCTTAATAACATGAAAATATACGAGCAGTCTCTATGTATTTTTTTTTAAAACATTTATTTATCTTTTGAGGGGTGGGGTGGGGTGGGCCACTTCTTTCTTTCATTTGTCTATTTTTCATCCATCTTTGTTCTTTGGCCCGCGTGGGACTCCCATCGCGGTGGCCTCTGTTGTCGCAGAGTGCCGGCTCTGGGTGCATGCGCTCCAGAGCTCCGGCTCGGTAATTGGACACATCGTTCCAGTCGCTCCGTGGCACGTGAGATCCTCCCAGGCCAGGGATGGAACCGGCACCCCTTGCATTGCAAGGCGGTGTCCTTACCCACTGGACCACCAGGGAAGCCCAGTCTCTATGTATTTTAAACACATAATGGGCACCAGGCTGGTGGGGTGGGAAGTGGTCTGGGTATAACATCAACGGAAGCCACCTTTGTTTCCAGAATGAGGCCAGTCTCTGCTGCTTTATTCCCTTTGGTCCAGCAAACTGATAGGCATGTGTTTTCAGTGTTGGGCATTTGTCTCCTTCCAAGCTTCTTCCAGGCTTTTTGTGCCTGGAGGGGACTGGGTTCCTTGATATAATATAGCCGAGGTCTATTGGTGAGACTCAGCTTTGAAGTTCTGTATCTGTTCTGTGTCCCCACCTGCCACCCTGAGCTCCCTTGGGACCACATTTCCTTTATGCGGAATGGCTACTGGAACACAGTTCCTAAAGCAGGGTCACTTAGGTGACCACATTTCCTTTATTTTGCTACCTGTGACAGGAGCAGACCGATTTAAGAAGCCTGGACTGTAAGATACACCTTAACAGGGAACTGAGAACAGTAAGAGACGAAAGAGGCTACGATTTGACTCAGCTACCAGCAATTTGTCTTCAGAAACCATGACAGCTACCTTCTGCTTTCTATTATGTAGAGATTGCAAATAACATTCTACAGCAGTCTTAATCAATAGAGGGTCACAAGAGGCCCTCCTTTCCCCACGGTGGGGAAAAGGGGCCTATTTACCCCTTTAATTGAAAGGACACATTCTCTGGCAAAAGACAGAGACATCTCTTTCAACTATATTAAGGGATACTCCTTATCTCTGAGCCCTCTTAATAACATGAAAATATACGAGCAGTCTCTATGTATTTTTTTTTAAAACATTTATTTATCTTTTGAGGGGTGGGGTGGGGTGGGCCACTTCTTTCTTTCATTTGTCTATTTTTCATCCATCTTTGTTCTTTGGCCCGCGTGGGACTCCCATCGCGGTGGCCTCTGTTGTCGCAGAGTGCCGGCTCTGGGTGCATGCGCTCCAGAGCTCCGGCTCGGTAATTGGACACATCGTTCCAGTCGCTCCGTGGCACGTGAGATCCTCCCAGGCCAGGGATGGAACCGGCACCCCTTGCATTGCAAGGCGGTGTCCTTACCCACTGGACCACCAGGGAAGCCCAGTCTCTATGTATTTTAAACACATAATGGGCACCAGGCTGGTGGGGTGGGAAGTGGTCTGGGTATAACATCAACGGAAGCCACCTTTGTTTCCAGAATGAGGCCAGTCTCTGCTGCTTTATTCCCTTTGGTCCAGCAAACTGATAGGCATGTGTTTTCAGTGTTGGGCATTTGTCTCCTTCCAAGCTTCTTCCAGGCTTTTTTTGTGCCTGGAGGGGGGACTGGGTTCCTTGATATAATATAGCCCGAGGTCTATTGGTGAGACTCAGCTTTGAAGTTCTGTATCTGTTCTGTGTCCCCCACCTGCCACCCTGAGCTCCCTTGGGAAGTAAGGTTCGTGATGTATTGCTCCAACTTACCCTTGCTTCTTTTTCAGATGGACCGATAAGTGAATTCTAACATTTATTAGTGTTTGCACTGTTTTTTACATTGTAAATGTAAATATTTAACATTGTGACAATTCTATGTATTAGAGGTCTCAAAGTGACTTATCATTTCAGCTCTGAGAGGGTTTGCATTTATATTGCATAGAGAATGATGGGCATATCATTCTTATGCAGATTTGTTGTGGAGATATTTGTGGCCTATATATTTATTCTCAGAAACTGTCTTTTTAAAATTATAGATTATAGTAAAATACTTACCTAGTGATGCTTGATCCTCTTTTGAGTAAAACATATTCATGGAATTATATGAAGTAGGTCAGGCTTTGTAGTCAGACTTCTTGGGTTCAAATCCTGATGTAATGTTTATTAGCTGTATTACCTTAAGCATGCTGACTCATTGGAAATAATTCTGATGCTGGGAAGGATTGGAGGAAAAAGGAGAAGGGGATGGCAGAGGATGAGATGGTTAGATAGCATCACATACTCAATGGACATAAATTTGAGCAAACTCTGGGAGATAGTGAAGGACAAAGGAGCCTGGCGTGCTACAGTCTCTGGGATCACAAAGAGTTGGATACAACTTAGCTGCTGAACAACAACAACAAATCTTAAGCATGGTAGATAAGCTCTAAGTCTTAGCTTTCTTTATGTGTGTGTTTTATTTTTGGAAAAAAAATTCATTGGAGTATAGTTGGTTTGCAATGTTGTGTTAGTTTCAGGTGTACAACAAAGCAATCTAAATGTTAGCTTTCTTTGATCTAAAAAGTAGGTGATAATAGTACTTCGTTCCTAAGGTTTTAGGTGAAGATAAATTAGGTGAAGTGCATGCAGTCCTAAGCAGGATCCCTGACATATATTTATGATGATGATAGTGAAGGAGATACTGATGTCCATAGTTAGGAAATTCCTCTAGAGTTGACCCTCTCCTCCAGCGCTCAAGCATCCAGCTTGATTTACTTTGTTTTGTGAACAGTGGCAGGTTCCCATGAAAGATCTTTTCATTGACCAAGAAACAATGCAATCAATAGTTCTAATAGGCTCTGGCTCGGAGCTAAGCTGTCTTACTTGCCTGAGGGCCAAACTTGAGACGGGGACCTCAGCAGCCCCTCCCTCCAGCCAGCAGAGCTAAGAAAGCACTAGAGGGCTATTCTTTACAAATCCTTGTCTTAGGTGGCTAGAGTCACTTGTCTTTAATGAACAAACAACTCAGGGAAAGATTGGATGATCCAGAGATAAGCTGTGCTGAATTTTAAGGTTAGACCCGTACCTAAACAAAAGTGTCACTACAGTTCAGTTTTGAAAAAACTAACAAATTTTGGCTCCTTTGAACTCTTTCCTGGTCCCCCAGGTTTGATGGTGTAAGAGGTAAAGCTGTGGGTGAGCATGAGCAGCTGCCACAAGGCCAGAGGCAGTCTTGTTGGAATTCCCATTCTTTGCCGTGCGTGGTACAATGGTCTAATATAGACAGAACCACAGGCCCACTCTGGACCAAAAGCAGTCTCCCTTTACTGAGGGAATACTGTTACAGACTATATAACACTTGTACGTGTCACCTTCTGATACAAATGTCAGAAATGTAAGCACTGTAAAGATTCAGCAGTACTTTCTCTGGAAGTCGTGTTCATTTTTTGGACAATCAGAAGAAGAGTGGAATGAAATACATAAAACTTTGACTCCCACTGTGGCCTCTCTTGTTCCACCTGTTTAAACTGTGAATCATTCATGTTAATTGCGGCCTGGTAAATTTTCCTGTTAATCAAACATGGGTAGTTTACTCAAATTGTAAAAGGACTTCACAGGGAAAGAGAAGTAATATGTTTGCAGTGTAGAATTCTGCTGTCTTTGAAGGAAGGACAGGATCCTGCCTGAGTGTTACTTGCCAAATAGTTCTTGGTGGTGGTCTAGCAAATGTGAAAGCTCTCATTTCTCACCAAGAGAAGCAGAACAGAGTGAAGAAATGCCAGCATATCACTCACTCATTTGCGTTCTTTAACAGGTGAAATAGGTAATACCCAGTCAGTCCCCAGCAGGTGTTTGGGATTATTCAGCATTTTAGAAGCATATGCATTGTGTTTGACACTCCTGGGGATAATTAGGAAAGAAATAGATGATTCTAACTTTTTACGTTGCTTAAAACCTAGTTGGGGAGAAAGTACTAACGTGTATACAATAACAGATATTGGTGACTCGGTGGTAAAGAATCCACCTGCCAATGCAGGACACCTGGGTTTGATCCCAGAGTCAGTAAAATCCCCTGGAGAAGGAAATGGCAACCCACTCCAATATTCTTACCTTAAAAATTCCATGGAAAGAGGAGCCTGGTGGGCTATAATAGTCCATGAAGTCGCAAAAGACTTGGACACAATGACTGAACAACAGTACAATAACAACCAATGGTATAAACGATGTGATAAGGCAGTGAGTGGTGCTAGGGTTTAGAAGAGAGGCCGACTTCACCTGAGGAAGCTGCAGCTATCAGTTGGCTACACGTGGTCATGTGGCCTGGGGCTGGGTCAAGGGGGAAGGGTAGGAGGGCATACACCTGGGGCCAGGCGAGGGCTCTTAACAGGTGTAGGGAATCCCAGGGCCCAACCTTTGACCTGACACTTTCAGCTACGTAAAGATGGAAGTTCGTGGAGAGCCGGTTTGTTTTGCTTCTCTTCGGCTTCTGTCTGGTCTCTGCGGCAACAAAGCTTCTAAAGGACCCGTTTAAGCGTTTCCTTGGAGGACTGAGGTATGCAGGAGATGCAGGTTTGATCTCTGGGTCAGGAAGATCCCCAGAGAAGGAAAGGACAACCCATTCCAGTACGCTTGCCTGGAGAACTCCGTGGACAGAGGAGCCTGGTGGGCTACAATTCATGGCGTCACAGAGTTAGACTCCACTGAGTGACTAAACCAGCACCACGGGAGGACGGAGGCGGGTTCGAGGGCTCCACTACCAGCTCGCACTGAACATAGAAGTCGGGACTTGGTTAAAATCCAAGCGAGTGAGTACCAGGCATCCACGGGCAGCACTCTAAGCCTTCTAGATCAGGGTATGAGTAGATGCGGAGGTGGATTTTGGCTACAAAGTGAAAGCCCAAAAGGGTCAGTATCACTCACTCATTTGCGTTCTTTAACAGGTGAAATAGGTAATACCCAGGTGATTTGGGATTATTCAGCATTTTAGAAGCATATGCATTGTGTTTGACACTCCTGGGGATAATTAGGAAAGAAATAGATGATTCTAACTTTTTACGTTGCTTAAAACCTAGTTGGGGAGAAAGTACTAACGTGTATACAATAACAGATATTGGTGACTCGGTGGTAAAGAATCCACCTGCCAATGCAGGACACCTGGGTTTGATCCCAGAGTCAGTAAAATCCCCTGGAGAAGGAAATGGCAACCCACTCCAATATTCTTACCTTAAAAATTCCATGGAAAGAGGAGCCTGGTGGGCTATAATAGTCCATGAAGTCGCAAAAGACTTGGACACAATGACTGAACAACAGTACAATAACAACCAATGGTATAAACGATGTGATAAGGCAGTGAGTGGTGCTAGGGTTTAGAAGAGAGGCCGACTTCACCTGAGGAAGCTGCAGCTATCAGTTGGCTACACGTGGTCATGTGGCCTGGGGCTGGGTCAAGGGGGAAGGGTAGGCGGGCATACACCTGGGGCCAGGCGAGGGCTCTTAACAGGTGTAGGGAATCCCAGGGCCCAACCTTTGACCTGACACTTTCAGCTACGTAAAGATGGAAGTTCGTGGAGAGCCGGTTTGTTTTGCTTCTCTTCGGCTTCTGTCTGGTCTCTGCGGCAACAAAGCTTCTAAAGGACCCGTTTAAGCGTTTCCTTGGAGGACTGAGGTATGCAGGAGATGCAGGTTTGATCTCTGGGTCAGGAAGATCCCCAGAGAAGGAAAGGACAACCCATTCCAGTACGCTTGCCTGGAGAACTCCGTGGACAGAGGAGCCTGGTGGGCTACAATTCATGGCGTCACAGAGTTAGACTCCACTGAGTGACTAAACCAGCACCACGGGAGGACGGAGGCGGGTTCGAGGGCTCCACTACCAGCTCGCACTGAACATAGAAGTCGGGACTTCGGTTAAAATCCAAGCGAGTGAGTACCAGGCATCCTACGGGCAGCACTCTAAGCCTTCTAGATCAGGGTATGAGTAGATGCGGGAGGTGGATTGCTGTGCGTTTCAAGCAGGGACCCAGTGGAACCGAGAGAAGCTTTATCCTTCCCACCACCTCCATTTTTGCCCTTTGGAAATCCACGTAGCTTAAGAGCAAAAAAATGCTTTTTCCTTTGAATCATGCATATCGTGACTGTTTGTAGTGTTCTTATTAAGCATAGATATGAATTAATTGCTGAGAGAGAAATTAAATGCGTTATCAGTGAAATGATTTTATCTGCCTCAGCCCACTTGGGAAAGGTGCCATCCTTGAGGCACCAGCTTCTCCTTGTTGTATTTTTGACCCTTGAGTAAACTGAAAGTAATTATAGCTGTACTTTCTCTGTTTCACGAAGTGGTCGTAGATCTCAGTAAGATTAAAAAAAAAAAAAAAAAAGGAGAATTTACAATATTCTAAGTATAAAGTATTTTGAGTGACTTGGAAATAGGTTCTGTACTGAAAATGGCATACATGGTTATTTTTCTTCTTAATGCTGTGGTGCTTTAATTTGTAATTTCTACTCTGGTTACCTCACTGATTTAAATGGGAGTTCCATGGGAGATGTTTTGTTGTCTTTGAAACCACTGGGATGGAATTTTAAATCCTTGAAATTTTTTTTTTTTTCCTACTGTCTGCCTGAGGAGAAAAGATACTGAAAGTTCATTTTTTAGTTTGGATTACTTTGTTTCATGTATATTCAGACAGCTAAAGTACCTAGTGAGTTTTGTGTGTGTGAAAATTAATATTTACAGGTAACACCTTGCTGAAAGTAAAATAGATTAAGTGGAGAATATTTTTCCCACTGCTTCCTTCTCTAACAAAAATGAAGTAACCCAGCACTACTCCTCAACTGAATGCCCCATCTGCTGCCTCTATACTGTTCTGAGCCAATGTAGGCCCAAGAGAGCGGTATGAAGCCAAGGGTGGGCATGCAGAGCAGGGTGGGCTTAAGTCCATGCTGGGAGAACCACAAATTTAAGTTTCAAACTTATATTTACCCTTAAGCGTTTCTTACTTCTCTTTGGCTTCTGTTTTGTCTTTTCTTTCTCTTTAGCTTCTGTTTAATTCCTTATGAGGAATTAAAATGAAAACCTGTCTTTTTTGGACTGCCGTTACCATTTAATTTCAGCCTATACTGACTGGTGTTAGGCACAGCATGTGATAAGATGAAATTTAGATGTTAAATCACTGATCTAAAATACAGTAGTGGCTCCAGGTTGGTGAATAAATATTATTTTAACATCTCATTTTAAAAATTTCATTGGGTTTATTAGTATTTCATTCTAGTAAAGCAATACAAGTTTAGGATGTGAAGTGAAGGAAATGCAGAATCTGTAAATATTGCTGATCACATTCTACATGATGAGAATTAGCCTTAAAAACCTATTCCCAGTTAGAGAATGGATCTCGTGAGGGAAAAGTACACAGTTCTGCATTGTACTCTTGTTCTATATGGGGTTCCCTGGTCAATGGTAAAGAATCTGCCTGCCAAGCAGGAGACGCCGTTTGATTCCTGGGTCAGGAAAATCCCTTGGAGAAGGAAATGGCAGCCCACTCCAGTATTTTTTCCTGGGAAATCCCATGGACAGAGGAGCCTGATGGACCACAGTCCATGGTGTCTCAAAGAATGGAACACGACTTAGTGGGTAAACAACAGCTATTTTATATAACTTAATTAAATTCAGTAAGAGACTTCAACTGGTTTCGAGTATCATATCCAGTAATGGGCATTTGTAAAAATTTTATTTAATTGGAGGATAATTGCTTTACATTGTTGGGTGAGTTTCTCCTGTACAACAGCATGAATCAACCACGTGCATACGTATGTCCCCTTCCTCTTGAGTCTCCCTCCCACCTCTGTAGGTCATCACAGAGCTCTGAGCTCGGCTCCCTGTGCTATATAGCAGCTTCCCACTAGCTAGCTATTTTACACATGGTAGTGTATATATGTCTGTGCTACTAATAAATACTAATAAACTCTTCCCTTGCTGTGTCCCCAGGTCTTTTCTCTCTCTGTGTCTTTATTCCTGGTCTGCATAGACCTTAAAAATATTTTTGGGAACTTCCCTGGTAGTCCAGTAACTGAGCATCAAGCTTTCAGTGTAGGGGCCTGGGTTTGATCCCTGGTCAGGGAACTGGATTCCACCTGCTGCAAATTAGAGTTAACATGCTGCAGTGAGGACCAGGTGTAGTCAAATAAAGAAATATTAAAAAAATGTTTTACGAAGCTTGGCACAAAAATCATTCTTTTTAAAGTTGTTTTCCCTTGTTTCCCTAATACTTGGCCTTATGGAACCTTACGGATGAAAAACATTTTTGAGATCTTCTATTAAAGCCTTTCATCCAAAGCAGAATCTCATCTATTAAGATCTTTAATACCTTGTGAGTTAATGCTGCCTTTTGTTCCTTTTTCTTGTGTTAAATATACATCTCCACTCAACCCTCCTCTAGAGCACAGTGCTCTTGAGGGCAGGAAACATATCTTACTCATTTTTATGTCCCTGGAAGGATCTGATGTGGTCCTTGCACAAGGAGGTCCCCAAAGAATGCATCCTGATACGTTTTTGCACTGTCAGGTGTGGAATGCTAATAATCTCACAAACTGACTCACTCCATTTTGTAATGGCATTCTTTTTTTTTTTTTTTCTCTCCCTCTTTATCCTGACCTGAAATCATTTTCCCCCTAGAGCAGTGTTAGGAATGGCTTTAATTCCAGAAGGAATGGGAAGCCTACCCAGCTGTTTGGATGATGAAGCAATCCTGGTGTCAAAACAGGAAGACAGGCCACAGTCAATCACTTCCACCTGCGGGCCTTGCTTCTGTCTTCTGATGCATCTGTTTTTTTTTTTTTTTTTTTTAATGGAACAGTTTTTCAAATATCTGAGGGTTCTGGTTGTCCCAAGTCTTGAATTTTGCAGGCTAAACAAGTGTCTACTGTTTCACCTGCTCCTGATAGTTAAAAGCACAAGAGCTAACTTTTATTAAGCGCCTCCTATATGCCAGGTGCTGTGCAGAACACTCAGCATGCCTGATCTTGTTTGATCACAGTTATAATTCCATCAGATAAGTATGGTTTTCAGATGAGGAAAAGAGGCTTACTTAAGATTCTTTAGGTAACTTTGAAAGTATGTGACCTAGTCATAGTCAAACCTTGGTCTAACAGATATAAAAGCTTTCAACCACTGCTTTGCACAGTCTTTCATACAGTATGATTGCAAATCCTTTATGTTATGGTTTCCTTCTCCTGAACATATGCTTGCTGTTAGCTTAACCCTCTTCTAAGTGAAACTCATTTTTCCTTGCCTTCTAAGAGGTGGCCTTTAAAGCGGGGAAGTTAACATACAGGACTCAACTCTCTTAGCTGCGTACTCTCAGAGTGAAAGTGACCAGAATGGCGGGTGGTCTAGCCGGCACATTCTCAGTGGGTAGTGGCCTAAATACAAGGATGGAATCTGACTGCCGTGACCCCGTGTGTCTGCTTGCTCCTGGGAAACATTAGGAAACGTGTCCTCCGAGCACTGTGGATGGGAGCTTCCTACTGTGCCAGATGTTTTTCTAGGAGGAGGCTGGATGGGAAGAATTTTTATTATTACAGGTGGCCAGAGCATTTTATGAATCAGGAAGTCTTCCTTGGAAAGACTAAATATCCAGAATTATTCTTTTAATTTAATGGCAGGATGTGGCGAAACTACTTGGACTTCAGGAAAACAGAGACGCTCAAACAAATATGTGTGGTTTGTACCTACTCCTTTCCCAGACTAGCACATGACCCTTGGCAGCATTTCCTGGACACGTGGGATCAAGTTCTAGATCAAATGGAGAGATGATACAAATAAGAGCATAGTTGTGTTAAGGTTCCTGTGTATCCTCTTTATTTCCGTTGAATCTAGAATGGTGGGATGGCGCTGTTGGGACCAAAGTGTGTGTGATATTATCCAAGTCAAAAGAACAGAGGATTCATTTTTACATATGGGTTGGGGGGAGACCATCGTTTTAACCCTATTTCCTGTATTTGGGCAGAGGAAGAGAGTTGGAAGTTTTCAGCCACCTTCAGAGGTACACTCAGTCAGCCACCGAGTGTCCACCAATTGTCCAGCTGCCGCGGCTCCCGGGGCTCTGCCCTCAGTCCTCCTCTGTTCACTTGCCTTGTTATTTCATCCCAAGGCTTCTTTAACCCAAGCTAGAATGGACTTGGCCTTACATACCTTTGCTTTGAAAACACGTGGTCTTTTTATAGTTCCTATAGGTTTTCCTATTAGATAGAACAGCTTTCTGTACCTTTTGTTTCCATGGTAATGGATTCTAAGACTCCTTTAGAAAGCCACTAGAGCTTTACATGCCAGTGGAAAGTTGGAGTGTAATGGTCTAACACAGTAAACACTAGCCCACCTGGATGAGGAGCCCAAGCTGTGTAGAACCACAGTCATGAGATTGATGGGAGTGTGTGTGTTTTCCTTGCCATCGGCGGAATTTGGAAATTGACTCCTGCATTGCAGGCAAGTGGCATGGGAGCATTAGCATGAAATTTAGTGTTCACTCATCAGCTCAAGGCAGAAAGAGCCAAATTGAGGCAGTAATTTAAAATTTAACAGTATTTAGAAGCCACAAAACCCTGTTTCTGAATTTTCAGCAACCTTCTCGAATGTTCCAAGTGCCAGGCCTGCTCTGGGGAAGTCAAAGGAGGATGTTGGGGCTGGAGGGCCTACCTTGAACTGTTTTTTTGGGAAAAGGAAGATTGTGTCCCTAAACTCAAAAGAATCTACCTGGGACTGCTTGCGGATACACCTTTTAGGAAACTGGGATACAGACCAGAATTCAGTGGAAAAATCTATTAGAGTTGACTAAAGATGGTGAACGTGAAGAACAGATTTTTTTCTGGGGAATATCCAACTGCTACTTTTATAAAAAGCCTTGGGTTTCTGAGTTTGTGGAAGGAGAAGGAATAATTAGAGTTTTTGGGTCAATCCTGACTCTACCCCTAGCCCCCTGCTCTTTGTTACATGCCTCCTAAGGGAGAACAGCAAGAGGAAAGAGAAAAGGCGGAAGGAAGGAGGAGGAGAGGGAAGGGAAGATCAGAGGTGTGTGCCAAGCTGTGCTTATTGGGAAGGAGAGAATGAATCAGACCCCCTCTTTTCCTAATGGGGATTTTAATATTTAAAATGACCAGTACCATCATTGAAGATATTAAGATGCTTTTATGTTGAACTGATTAAAGTTACATTTGGAAGAATGTATGACATGAAATATATGAATATCACCCCCAGGATATTTGTGCGTTTTTTTTTTTTTCCTTTTTTTTTTTTTTAAAGCTTAAAAATTACAAACAACTGTCACAGGAAATTTTCATAAGCCTTCTAAGAGACACAGAGTTGTTGGCAGGGAGATAGTAGAAATACAGGATTAGCAGGTCCTATGAAATGGTTTACTTTAACACTGGGGGGCTTCCCAGCTGCCTGGAAGGATTGAGGATTCCTACCTCTAATATGAAGGGAGGTTGAACTACAAATTGGGAAAAGTCTCTATAGCTAGAATGTAGAACCACAGTCATGAGATTGATGGGAGTGTGTGTTTTCCTTGCCATCGGCGGAATTTGGAAATTGACTCCTGCATTGCAGGCAAGTGGCATGGGAGCATTAGCATGAAATTTAGTGTTCACTCATCAGCTCAAGGCAGAAAGAGCCAAATTGAGGCAGTAATTTAAAATTTAACAGTATTTAGAAGCCACAAAACCCTGTTTCTGAATTTTCAGCAACCTTCTCGAATGTTCCAAGTGCCAGGCCTGCTCTGGGAAGTCAAAGGAGGATGTTGGGGCTGGAGGGCCTACCTTGAACTGTTTTTTTGGGAAAAGGAAGATTGTGTCCCTAAACTCAAAAGAATCTACCTGGGACTGCTTGCGGATACACCTTTTAGGAAACTGGGATACAGACCAGAATTCAGTGGAAAAATCTATTAGAGTTGACTAAAGATGGTGAACGTGAAGAACAGATTTTTTTCTGGGGAATATCCAACTGCTACTTTTATAAAAAGCCTTGGGTTTCTGAGTTTGTGGAAGGAGAAGGAATAATTAGAGTTTTTGGGTCAACCCTGACTCTACCCCTAGCCCCCTGCTCTTTGTTACATGCCTCCTAAGGGAGAACAGCAAGAGGAAAGAGAAAAGGCGGAAGGAAGGAGGAGGAGAGGGAAGGGAAGATCAGAGGTGTGTGCCAAGCTGTGCTTATTGGGAAGGAGAGAATGAATCAGACCCCCTCTTTTCCTAATGGGGATTTTAATATTTAAAATGACCAGTACCATCATTGAAGATATTAAGATGCTTTTATGTTGAACTGATTAAAGTTACATTTGGAAGAATGTATGACATGAAATATATGAATATCACCCCCAGGATATTTGTGCGTTTTTTTTTTTTTCCTTTTTTTTTTTTTTAAAGCTTAAAAATTACAAACAACTGTCACAGGAAATTTTCATAAGCCTTCTAAGAGACACAGAGTTGTTGGCAGGGAGATAGTAGAAATACAGGATTAGCAGGTCCTATGAAATGGTTTACTTTAACACTGGGGGGCTTCCCAGCTGCCTGGAAGGATTGAGGATTCCTACCTCTAATATGAAGGGAGGTTGAACTACATTGGAGTTCAGAATTCATTTTCTTCTTAGTGTTTCTAAGATTGAAGAAGCCTGTTAAATAGGTCTCTATAGCTGGTAGGAGTTACTTAGGGCTGGCCGATTGTGAACTGAGCTCATTTCTTAAAGCATTTGGGGTGTGGGGCCAGAAGATCACACTTGTTTCTTTCCTTTGCCCAAACTGCATACAATATTCATCAAAGCGGCCTTAATTCATTTTTTTTTTTTTTCCTTCAGCACTGTAGATTGCAGAGAAGGGCTTTTGGCTTTTGTAATTGGTATGTAACTGTACCATTCTCCCCCTGGAGCAACCCTCCACTGAGCCGAAGGTTAGAGGTGACCCAAGCCTTGGCAACCAGCCCCTTTGGGGGTGCTGGCAGGTCAGCCTGCAGGCTTTGACAGGGGCCTTCCAGAATTGTCAGCAGGAGCATCACCAACCCACTGTAATTCCTGAGGTAAATCTCTGTGGAATTGCCTGGAGGGTTCCTCCCAGAGGTGCCCCCTAAGCAGAGAGGCTTTTCTCGCCCTGAAAAGGGTCTCCTTAGTTCGAGTGTGACCTTGACATAGGAGGTGGAGACGCCTCCACCCACCCCACTCCCTCCTCTTAAGTCTCTCCTCTGCCCTTTTCCTGCTTCCCTATGGGCTGCCTGAACATTTTATAGAATTCTGTTTTGATTTATCGGTTGTGTTTTAAGAGTGTATCTCTTTATGGAGCTTTCTTAGTGGTTGCTCTAGATTACATTTATATACAGGTGATTAATCATATTCACCTGGTGGTGACATTTTACCAGTCCCACTGAAGTGGAGAAGCTTACTTCCTTTTCCCCTCCTTGTTTGATGATTGTTTTAAACATTTCCTCTGCATATCTTGCAAACCACAATAGACAGTGCTATGATTTTTGATTTAATCATAAACTAAATTTAGAAAGCTAAAGAGAAGTCAAGCTTATTGTATTTTACCGATGTTTTTCCTTTTTTTTCCCCTTCCTTCCAAAATTCCTTCTTTGAACCTTTATTTTTTGTTTAGAGAGTGTCTTTCAGCCATGTTTTGAGGGTAGATCTGCTGGCCACCGATTCTTAGTTTTCTTCTGAGAGCGTCATCCCTGAAGACTATTTTCTCTGGATATAGAGCCAAGGGTTGACGGTTTCTTCTTTCAGCATTTGAAAAATGTTGGGCTACTTCCTCCTTGATTTCTTATGAGAAGTCCTCTGTTATTCAAACTGGATTTCTTTGGCTAGTTTTTGGGCGCCTTGGTTTTAATTTTCAGAAACATGACTATAATGTGATATGATAGACACATATATTTCATTTACCCTATTTGGTGTTTACTGAAGCTCTTGTCTTTTGCTGAGTTTAGAAAGTTTTCAGCCATTATTTTTTCATATCCTTTTTTTGGTCCTACCTTCTTTCCCCTCTCCTGGGAGCCAGATGGCCTATATTAATCTGTTAGTGTAATCCCACAGGTCTCCGAAACTCTGCTCATTTTTTCCCCCATCTATTTTCTACTTTTTAGATTAGGTAATTTCTATTTTTCTGTCCTCAAATATATAGATTCTTTTTTCTATCTGCTCCATTTTGCTGTTGAGCTCATCCATAGAGTTATTTTTGTTTTGTTGTTTAAATTTTTTATGGTATGTTTTAGTTCCCAAATTTCTATGTGGTTCATTTTTTGTTGAGAACTTTTATTTCTTTGTCAAAAAATTGTCAAATCAATTTTTTGTTCATTTGAAGAAAGTCGGTCGTCGAAGCTACACCAGCCTGGCAGTGGAAGGAGAGGTACTGGACATTGCTTGCCGCCTGTGCTCCGCCCATACTCCTGGGAGTGGTTATGGCTGAGGGAGGGTGGCAAACTCTGGAATCTCCACTAGGTTCCCCTGACAGGTCTCAGCTGAAAATACACCTGGAGGAGGTGAAAGGCCAGTCTCCCGACTCAAGTCTCTGAAGTCATCCTGGTGGAGGTGTAGGGACATCTCAGAGTTGAGGCTCTTCTCTGGGCCTTTGATGATGGGGTGGAGGCAGGACCACAGTTTTCTCCTGCAGTGTTTAGCTTAAATAGAGTGATTATTATTAACATCTGAAAGTTTTCTATCTCAAGGGGCTAGGATGTCTCTTTCTTCACTTTTGGGTTAGAGAGAGGAGTTGTTGATTTTTGTCTATGCCTGCTAGCATTTCCAGGTTTCTGTCTCCAGTATCCAGTCTGGAATAAGAAGGGTTGGGGGTTAGGGGGGAAGCCAACTAGGAATTCACCGCCATGTCATTCCTTGGGTCCTGAGGTCCTTTACTTTCTTGACTTCTCTCTACCTTTCAAAGTCTTGTTATGTTTGTCTTAAATATATTTCCCTGTTTTTAGCTGTAGCTGTGGGAGCACGAGGTGGGAGTGTGTTTATCCAGCTTCCTGTCTGAGCCCACCTTGCTCCTCATTATCCACACTAGACACCCCTTATATATTGCTTCACTTTCTCAAGATCAGAGAACATGGGGCGGTTTCAAGGACATGCAATAATTGTGGAAGAAGCTTAGCTCAGAACGGACATCAAAGCAGGGCAGAACTAGCCTCAAGTATTGGACAGTTTGGTGAGTGACCCAGTCACGTGTCTTTCTTTATTTTTTTTTTCAGTCAGGTGTTTTATGGTTAGATGAACTTGGGTTCAAATCCTGTTTCTAGGGGCTTCCCTGGTGGTCCAGTGGGTAAGGACACCGCCTTGCAGTGCAAGGGGCGCCGGTTCGATCCCTGGCCTGGGAAGGTCCCGTGTGCCGTGGAGTGGCTGGACCGATGTGTCCAATTACCGAGCCAGAGCTCTGGAGCACATGCACCCAGAGCCGGTGCTCTGCAACAACAGAGGCCACTGCGATGGGAGGCCCACACAGGCCAAAGAACAAAAGATGGATGAAAATAGATAAATGAAAAACCAATAGAAGTGGCCCGCCTGCTCCCCTCCCTCCCCACCCCACCCCCCACCAATAATAAAAATAAAAATAAATAAATCTTTAAAAAAAAAGAAAAAATCCTGTTTCTAATCATGTAGTTGCTACATGACAGTGATACATTATTTAACCACCCTGAGCCTCCTTTTCCCTACCTATTAGGAGGATTAGAAGTGGCCTATTTCTATCATATGATATTGCTTCTGTGTGGAATCTAGGAAAAAGGCTACAGATGAACTTCCAAAACAGAAGTAGAGTCGCAGATGTAGAAAACAAACTTATGGTTATCAGGGAATAAGAGGGAGAGGGACACTTGGCAGACTGGGCCTGACATATACGCACTACTATATATAAAATAGATAACTAATAAGGACCTACTGTATAGCACAGGGAGCTCTGCTCAGTACTCTGCTGTGGCCTATATGGGAAGATAACCTGAAAGAGTCGATATTTGTATATGTATAGCTGATTCACTTTGCTATACACCTGATGCTAACACAACATTATAAATCAACAGTGAAAGTGAACGTTGCTTAGTTGTGTCCAACACTTGGCGATACTATGGACTGTTACCCACCAGGCTCCTCTGTCCATGGGATCCTCCAGGCAAAAGTACTAAAGTGGGTACTCCCACCCAAAATAAAAGAGAAGGGGCATATTTCTGGTGCCTGGCACATACTAAGTGCTATAAACGAATGGCTCTTCCTGTTACGAAGAAGGTTATAAATTCTCCAGATATTTTGTCAATAATCTGACCTTTTCCAGGAAAGAAATAGTTTGAAATTCAGTGAGGATGCTGTTTTTCTGTAAACAAGTCAGAATTAAGTAAGAAGCCCCAGAAATGACATCTTCTCATCCCAAATACTGCATCCAGATGAGAGCATCAATTAGAACATGGCGCAAGCACCATGATTCCTCTAAGGCAGTGGAGTGGAGTCATTTCAGGAGCAATAGGTAGCTTGTTAATAAATAAATGTGACTCTTACTCTCTACTTAAAAGATTTCACACCGCAGGAAGCAAGTTAAGGGACCCTGGGGGAGGCTTCTCTGTTCCCTAAGGGGAACCAGAAGTGTGAGTCATTGATTGTATTTTAGGCAATGTTCTGCTGCTGATAACTTCAGCTGGATCATTTACTGACTACAGACTATGTTTTTCAGCTTCTGTTTCAGGTCAGGTGAGACCTGAATTGAAAGGATAGAGGGACTCAGTGCTTTTCCCAGGGAAAGGGTGGACGTCTAAGCTCAAAGGGACAGGGGGCTCTTCCTGGATTTCATCTTGATGGGCTCTGGATACAGACAGTCTACAGAGGTCTTTGGGCCATTTGGGGGTCTGAGCCAGGGGACTGACTTGGACCACTTGTGAAGAAGCACTGAATGGGTCCAGTTCCTTAGACGGGGATTCTTAGGCAAACGGTTTTTATGGAAGAGCATTCTCAGGAGAAAGAATGCAGTTTCAGGTGAAGCCTAGCACCAGCCTGATCCTGTGGCTGCTCTGTAGCCTCTATTGCGTTGGAGTCTGTTCTGTCTTGGGGCGAGGAAGTGGGGCTTTTGTATCCTGCACCAATTAACTAGGGACAGCCTAGCCCTATGTTAGGGGTAGTTCCAGGCCCCTTTGGGCAGGTGGCACTTCCATGGAGAAGGTCATAGGCGTGGGGTTAGTAGTAGAACTGACAGCAGCTGGACTAAGAGTCCCAGGGAACAAGAGCATGGCTCAGCAGGGTCTAAAGTCCCAGTTTCATCTGTGGCTCTGCCTGAAAACCATTGGCTTGGGTAACAGAAGGCCTGGCTAATTATATGAGCTTGAACAAGTCATTCAATATCTTTGCATTCCATGTTAAAAAAAAAAAAAAAGCACAAAGGGTTGGCACAGATGAACTTTGAAGATTCAGTTGATTTAGGTGAGTTTGTTGAGAACACTGGTTCTAGTAAGACCCAGACTTCCTGGCCTGTGACCCCTGGAGACCCTCAGCAAAAGTAAAGAAGGCACCTGTGAAGTTGTCAGATGACCTGAAACTCAGGGGCCTGGAAGGGCAGAGGCTTCTTTCCCTTGGGGGCTGAGGGTTAGAATTAGACCCAGTAGGTCTATGCCTGGGGCAGAAGGTCTGTGTGGCTTGGTGACGAAGGGGACGGCAAGGGGGTCCATGTCAGGGACTTCGTCTAGAAAGCATTCTGGGAGAAACCCTCAGTCTTTGCTCTCTGAGTGGTCGCAGAGAAAATCGGCTCCAGTTAGCAGCTCAGGTGTGTTTAGCATGTGGACTTCAGTTCTTTCAATTTCTGTAAATTTTTTTTTTTTAATTTTAATTCCATGCAACTCATAAGAGCCCTTTTTGTAATATGATCACGTTATTCAGAATATTTTGCAGTAATTCTTTGACTCGTTATTGTAGTTTGTGCCTTGTTAAGGGAAGAGGCAGATATGTTTGTATTTCCACATGTTACATGTGCAGAAACTGGGCGATTCCAGGGAGCAGTGGGAGCCGGTGTGGTTGGACAGAGGGAAACCTCAGTCATGTGGATCCATGGGCTCTTGGGATAGCAAAGGTCCTCCTTCGGATTTTAATTTTAAAAAAATTGAAAAATTATTTTGAATGGTTCTTTATTCATAAACTTGATGCAGATTTACAAAATATATTGCCCATCGCCAAACAAATCTGCAGTGAAAAATAAAGTACAAAAATAAACAACAAAACTAAAAAAGCATGTGTAGCTGTCAGTCTGCTAGTCATCAGGATATTAAAGAATTCAATCATGTATTCAAATTTTAGCCTTAGGTTTAAGGAACTTGAATGTATTAGAGAATTCTGCCTTGTCACTTGTTATCTGGGGAACTGGCAATCAGAACTTGATACAAATGTACCCAAAGTGAACAAGAAGGCTAGAACATCTTTTTCTATGGCCCTCTTAACCAAAATAGGGAACAAAAGTTAGACAGTAATGCATGAGTGCCAGGTCTCTTGGATGTAGTTTACAAAATTCAAAACTGAGTCTTCAAGTATAAGAAACACTTTTGAACTTGGTAGCTGGTTGGTACAGAAAAAAGCTTCTGATTCAATTTCCTTCCCCAGGATGGAGGGTTCTAATGAGAACATCTTGTTGTAATATGATGTGGGTCATGTTTTGCTCGGCTGCTCTTGTTGAAATAGTGGCATAGATTCAGTGCTGGTCCTGGAAACTTGGTGTTTTAGTAAATTATAGGTCACTATGTATCAAAATAAACTTCTGAGGAGGTTCCTTCTTCTATGCAGGTTTTTTTTTTTTTTTTTTTTTTTTAACCATTCAAACTGTGGCTTATACTGGACACCCTCCCAGCTAGAAGCACCATCCCTATATAGTTGGATTTCAGGTCAAATCGACTGGCTTCATAGCAGGTTGTGAAAGAAAGCTCGATCTGACATCTTCTTTGGGTGTAGTTACTGCTGACTTAAAAAAAGCACAACGTGAGAGTTGTGAGTTGAGGTTTATTTGGGGCAAAATGAGGAAGAGATAGCACCTCAGGTAGCTATGAGAACATGTTCCGACGAGGTGGGGGGAAGGTCAATATATATGTGATTTTGGGGAAGAGAGAGTGCATGCAGTTAAGTACTTATTTTTTGCAGAAGGTTTCTGCCAGTCATCGTGAAGGAATTTACTGCTTTTCTAGCTTTGAGGAGATACAAGAATTGGGCTCCTAAAATTGGCTCTTGGAAATACCTAACTATTTGAAGACCTATTCTGCCAGTTTTTCCCAGAGCAGAGTGCCTCATTACTGCTCTCCACCCTGACCTCCTTTCACGGGGAGTTGAAAGTCCATAGCAGCAGCAGCACACGACTTAATCCTTGTACAGGTAGATGGCATGTGCCAATATTTTAGTTGATCTTACCTGTGTTGGCTTTTACCAAAAGTCAAGCATCTTTTTTAGAAATTGAACTTTTATTTTTTTAACACCAAAGACATTTTGGGGTACAGCCGATTAACAATGTTGCGATAACTTCAGGTGTACAGCAAAGAAACTTAGCCATATGCATTTATCCATTCTCCCCAAGTCCCCCTCCCATCTAGACTCGCACATAACATTGAGCAGAGTTCCATGTGCTATACAATGGGTCTTTGTTGGTTATCCATCTTAAATACAGCAGTGTGTACATGGCCTTCCCAAAGTCTCTAACTATCCTTCTCTCTAACCCCCTCCCTGCAACCATGAGTTCATTTTCTAAGTCTGTGAGTCTCATTCTGTTTTGTAAGTTCATTGGTATAATTTCTTTTTAGATTCCAGATATAAGGGATGTAATATGATATTTCTCCTTCTCTCACTGACTTTACTTAATATGACATTCTCTAGGTCCATCCATGTTGCTTAAAATAACCTTATTTCATTCTTTTTAATGGCTGAGTAATATTTCCTTGGCAAAAGCCAAGTACTTACTGTCTGGAGTTGGGTGTTTCTAAGAAGTTTTCAAGCTTGACTAATTTATTGATATTGATACTGGTCTAATGAGGCCAGTATTTTACCCCATTTGTTTAAGGGATTCTGCATCTGAGAAAGCTTCAGTCCCTTTCCGAGGGAAGGTGGTCTCGGCTTGAAACAGCAAAAGGCATCCTGTTTAGGAGAGAGCTGCCCATTTTTGTGGGTCCTCCTATGTTTGAGTATTGCTTAGTGAATTGGCTTTTCCAAAGGAGGAGTCATTTTGCTGCGTGGTCTACAGGGGCTTATGCCTTGTGCACCTCACATGCTGTAGCTCCTCTGGGCAGAGCTTTTGGGATGGGTGTGAAAGCTCATGGGCACATCGCTGGATTTGCATGAAGATAGTATGGCAAGGCTGCATTTTTCTGCTAACTCTCCTTTCTCTGAGCTCTTGAAATATCTGTGGTCATAAATAGTGGCTTGTTTAGAATTTATGCATGCCTATAAAAATAGTTTCATTTAGAAAGAAAAATGAATAATTTTAAGTACCTCCTTAGGAGATTTAGTAAAAACATGACTTATGGAATCATTTTTGCCATGGAAGAAGAAAAGTGTTCCGTGTGTTTCTCTATTTTAGTCTTGCAGTTGCTGACAGTCTAAGGATGGGGCTTGCTTCCTTGACTGAGATGTCACCCGGACAGGTAGCACCGATTGCTACTAATGATGATGGATGGTAGTCACACAAGTTCTTCCGTGTCAAGAGGGCACTTAGAAGGCAGGTGATAGAGAGCAGTTCTCGCTGCCTGAAAGCATTTGTTATCACTCACGCTTTGATGCGGCAACACATTGCTGTTCTTGGCATAATGAGAGCCGGGCTGCCGGAGTTACTGCTGCCACCAACTCTTACCTGCCAAACTATAAAGACAAACTATTTTGAGGATTAAAGGATGGAATCCCTTTGTGCTTTGCTGAAGCAGAACTGAAAGGTTCATAATGACAGACAAAACCATTAGGAAGCATGAAAGAGAAAGCAGCAGCAGGGCTAAAAGTGTTCCGTGTAGAAAGGAGTTGACACTCTTTGAACATTTAAGTTCAAATAATGTGCTGTCCTTTATCTCCAAAGACCACATTACTGACCCATTGTTGGTGGAGCATGTGCTATGGGTTGGTTTCCCAGCAGAGAGGATAGATTCTCGTCACATCTGTCTTCTCCTGCTTGCCAGAGAGCTCCTTAAGGACCAGTGACAGTCACCAGGGAGCCGAAGGCAGGAGAAAGGGGAGGCTGGATTGTAATGGCAGTGCTTACTGAGGGCTTGCCTGCGATGGGCTGAGTTCCTTTCTAAACGCTACATAGATCACCCCAATTATTCTTAACCACCAACCACCCAGGAGGCAGGAGTGCATATTAGTCCCACCTTACAAATGGGGATGGGCTTCCCAAGTGGTGCTAGAGGTAAAGAACCCACCTGCTAATGTGGGAGGTGCAAGAGAGGTGGGTTTGATCCCTGAGTTTGGAAGATCCCCTGGAGGAGGGCCTGGCAACTCACTCTGGTATTCTTGCCTGGAGAATCCCATGGACAGAGGCATCCTGCAGGCTAAAGTCCGTGAGATCACAAAGAGTAGGACATGATCGAAGTGACTTATTATACAACACAGAATGGGGAATCTTCCCGTGGGCACACAGCTAGTAAATGGTACAGCTGGCATTTGAACTCATGGAGGCCAATGCCAGGCAGCTATTAAGCACTGAGTCCTGCTGCAGTCTTGAGAGCAACTGAGAACATAAACTCTGGACTCAGGGAAACATGGACTCAAATTCTGACTCTCCCACCTGACTGTGATATGAACATGAGCAAGTTATTAAACATTGTTCAGTCAAGAAAAGAAGTCAGCCAGAGCAGCCTGTTACATATCATGGCCCAGAATACTCAGGAGTAAATGCTCGCTGCCGTTGTGATTAGCATTTTGTTTTTGCCACGGTGAGGCAAGCCTTTAAAGTGTCACTGCTGCCACCAACTCTTACCTGCCAAACTATAAAGACAAACTATTTTGAGGATTAAAGGATGGAATCCCTTTGTGCTTTGCTGAAGCAGAACTGAAAGGTTCATAATGACAGACAAAACCATTAGGAAGCATGAAAGAGAAAGCAGCAGCAGGGCTAAAAGTGTTCCGTGTAGAAAGGAGTTGACACTCTTTGAACATTTAAGTTCAAATAATGTGCTGTCCTTTATCTCCAAAGACCACATTACTGACCCATTGTTGGTGGAGCATGTGCTATGGGTTGGTTTCCCAGCAGAGAGGATAGATTCTCGTCACATCTGTCTTCTCCTGCTTGCCAGAGAGCTCCTTAAGGACCAGTGACAGTCACCAGGGAGCCGAAGGCAGGAGAAAGGGGAGGCTGGATTGTAATGGCAGTGCTTACTGAGGGCTTGCCTGCGATGGGCTGAGTTCCTTTCTAAACGCTACATAGATCACCCCAATTATTCTTAACCACCAACCACCCAGGAGGCAGGAGTGCATATTAGTCCCACCTTACAAATGGGGATGGGCTTCCCAAGTGGTGCTAGAGGTAAAGAACCCACCTGCTAATGTGGGAGGTGCAAGAGAGGTGGGTTTGATCCCTGAGTTTGGAAGATCCCCTGGAGGAGGGCCTGGCAACTCACTCTGGTATTCTTGCCTGGAGAATCCCATGGACAGAGGCATCCTGCAGGCTAAAGTCCGTGAGATCACAAAGAGTAGGACATGATCGAAGTGACTTATTATACAACACAGAATGGGGGAATCTTCCCGTGGGCACACAGCTAGTAAATGGTACAGCTGGCATTTGAACTCATGGAGGCCAATGCCAGGCAGCTATTAAGCACTGAGTCCTGCTGCAGTCTTGAGAGCAACTGAGAACATAAACTCTGGACTCAGGGAAACATGGACTCAAATTCTGACTCTCCCACCTGACTGTGATATGAACATGAGCAAGTTATTAAACATTGTTCAGTCAAGAAAAGAAGTCAGCCAGAGCAGCCTGTTACATATCATGGCCCAGAATACTCAGGAGTAAATGCTCGCTGCCGTTGTGATTAGCATTTTGTTTTTTGCCACGGAATTGAGGGAAGCTAAGAGGTGGGGACTCTCTACTTGAGGGTATAACAAAGAATTACCTTGAGGTTCTTAATAACAGTGCAGATTTCTGGGACCCACTCATTAGAGGTTATAATTGACTAGGAGCTAAGGCAGTGGTAGATAATCGGATCCAGAAACCTGAATTTTTAACAAGGGGTTCCCTGGTAGCTCAGCTGGTAAAGAATCCATATGCAGTACCCTGGTTCAATTCCTGGGTTGGGAAGATCTCCTGGAGAAGGGGTAAACTACTCACTCCAGTATTCTTGGGCTTCCCCGGTGGCTCAGATGGTAATGAATCTGCCTGTAATGCAGGAGACCTGGGTTGGATCTCTGGGTTGGAAAGATCCCCTAGAGAAGGGAAAGGCTACCAACTCCAGTATTCTTGCCTGGAGAATTCCATGGCTTGTCCGTGGGTCCCAAAGAGTCAGACATGACTGAGAGACTTTCACTTTAGGTGATACGAAGTGGGTAGTATGCAGAGCCTATGTTGAGAAGCTCAAGTGGTGTGGGAATCACAGAACTGCTCTGCCCTTTTCCTGGCTGGGATGACTGGCCACAGATGGTGTGCACAAGGCTTTAGAATTTACCCTAATCCAGAGCTGCCTTCTGTAATTGCTTTCTGCATTGAGCCACAGTCCAACCATAGCATGGCATAAAGAAATTATGTAGACCGTCTCTTAATCATTAAAACTAAGAAAAATAAACCAGCAAAACACAGCCATTGAAATTTAAAAGTTTCAGTTAATCATTTAAGAAAAACTAAGAGAAGCAACACAGATGGGGAATCTTCCGTGGGCACACAGCTAGTAAATGGTACAGCTGGCATTTGAACTCATGGAGGCCAATGCCAGGCAGCTATTAAGCACTGAGTCCTGCTGCAGTCTTGAGAGCAACTGAGAACATAAACTCTGGACTCAGGGAAACATGGACTCAAATTCTGACTCTCCCACCTGACTGTGATATGAACATGAGCAAGTTATTAAACATTGTTCAGTCAAGAAAAGAAGTCAGCCAGAGCAGCCTGTTACATATCATGGCCCAGAATACTCAGGAGTAAATGCTCGCTGCCGTTGTGATTAGCATTTTGTTTTTTGCCACGGAATTGAGGGAAGCTAAGAGGTGGGGACTCTCTACTTGAGGGTATAACAAAGAATTACCTTGAGGTTCTTAATAACAGTGCAGATTTCTGGGACCCACTCATTAGAGGTTATAATTGACTAGGAGCTAAGGCAGTGGTAGATAATCGGATCCAGAAACCTGAATTTTTAACAAGGGGTTCCCTGGTAGCTCAGCTGGTAAAGAATCCATATGCAGTACCCTGGTTCAATTCCTGGGTTGGGAAGATCTCCTGGAGAAGGGGTAAACTACTCACTCCAGTATTCTTGGGCTTCCCCGGTGGCTCAGATGGTAATGAATCTGCCTGTAATGCAGGAGACCTGGGTTGGATCTCTGGGTTGGAAAGATCCCCTAGAGAAGGGAAAGGCTACCAACTCCAGTATTCTTGCCTGGAGAATTCCATGGCTTGTCCGTGGGTCCCAAAGAGTCAGACATGACTGAGAGACTTTCACTTTAGGTGATACGAAGTGGGTAGTATGCAGAGCCTATGTTGAGAAGCTCAAGTGGTGTGGGAATCACAGAACTGCTCTGCCCTTTTCCTGGCTGGGATGACTGGCCACAGATGGTGTGCACAAGGCTTTAGAATTTACCCTAATCCAGAGCTGCCTTCTGTAATTGCTTTCTGCATTGAGCCACAGTCCAACCATAGCATGGCATAAAGAAATTATGTAGACCGTCTCTTAATCATTAAAAAACTAAGAAAAATAAACCAGCAAAACACAGCCATTGAAATTTAAAAGTTTCAGTTTCAGTATTGGACATTTTAGAATGTGTACTGGAGCAAACCAGTAGGAGAAAATCACAGATTTTAGAGCTGGTTCTAGAGATGCTAAAACTGAGGACCAGGGGGAAACAACTTGTTTAAAAACATACAGTTAATTGGCAGCAAAGTCTGCAGCATGACCTGGATGTTTAGATGGCCCTGGCCACCTCTGGACTTGCACTCTTGGGGAGGACCTGCCTTCCCTGAGTTTAGGGTGACAACCTAAATAGGGAAGCAGAAGTTTCTCATCTGCTCGCTCCTATTTGCTCTTTTGCTGTCTGGATGATTTTCTCTGCCATGTGCAGCTGATAACTTCTCCCTTACTCTTGAGGGTCTCTTGTAAACCACCTTTTCTGGGATAGGCTCTGTGTCCCACCAGAGTTTGTTATCTCCTCCCTCTCCCCCCAACTTTGGCCATTAGTGAACCTTATGGCATGTATTGCACTTTTTTTTTCTTTCCTTTCTTTTTTTTTTTTTTAAACTGTGGCCTCTTTTATTGGTTTTTCATTGATTTATTTTCATCCATCCATATTCTTTGGCCCGTGTGGGCCTCCCATCGCAGTGGCCTCTCTCATTGCAGAGCTCTGGCTCCAGAGCGCTGGCTAGTAATTGGACACACCGGTCCAGCTGCTCCATGGCACGTGGGATCTTCCTGGACCAGGAATTGAACTGGTACCCCTTGCATAGCAAGGTGGACTCTCTACCCACTGGACCACCAGGGAAGCCTTGTATTGCACTTTGATTGGAATTTTTTTTGCTACTTGTCTTATTTCCTGGGATGCAATTCGGTGGCACAGTAAAAGTCATGCCTTATTTTCCATACTTGCAGACATTGTTAACCACTTACTCATTCTTTTAAGTGAATGGAGCAGCCACTGTCAATCTTTAGAGAATATAGAGAAAGCAAAGTATGGACTTAACGAGAAAAAGGATTAAAAAAACCCACCACTAGACAAGATAGCTACTGATACATAGTGTGAAGAAAATAGAAGAGGGTGATGGGATAGAGGTGGGGCTTCTCTGGCTGGGAGCTCAGGGAAGGATCTTCTCAGAGGATCTCCTGTGAGATGAGACCCCACATGGTGAGACGTGGGGTCCATATAAAGATCTGAGAAAAGAGTTTTCTGGATGAAAGGAAGGGAATTTGCACGTGAGCTTAAAATGAGAGTGAGCTGGCATCTTTGGAGAACAGAAGGAAGCTGTGTGGGGAGACAAGAGGGAGGAAGAAGAGGTGTGAGATGAAGACAGGCAGGGCGGCATCGTGCACGGTGTCAGTGACCTTGGAGGTGCCTATCTGGCTCCCAGTCTAGGGATGGTGGTGAGAAGTTAGTGGTGCTGAAGCAGGGGCGTGGCATGGTAACATTCATATGGTTCACAGAGCACTTTTATCTCCTGAACTTTGACTTGTCCTCAGATTCTTAACACGATGGCAGTGATCTCAGACCTTTTTGGCATCAGGGACCAGTTTTGTAGAAGACAGTGTTTCCATGGATGAGAGGTAGGAGATGGTTTAGGGCTGATTGTCATGAGAAGCCTAGGTCCCTTGTATGTGGAGTTCACAGTAGGGCTCATGTTCCTGTGAGACATCTAATGCTGCAGCAGATCTGACGGGAGCTGGAGCTCAGGTGGTAACATGAGTAAGTATGGGTGAAGCTTTGCTCACTCACTGCTCACATCCTGCTGTGCAACCTGGTTCCTAGCAGGCTACGGACTGGTACTGGTCCATGGCCCATGGGTTGTGGACCCCTGCTCTAGACAGTCTCTACTTAATCAGTTTTCACTTAAGGAAAAAAAAAAAAGCTCCTAGGTATTGCTAAACTCTTTGAGGATCAAGTTCATGTTTCAGTCACTTTTGGATGTCTAGAAGTTTGTACTATGCTTGGTAAAGACTAGGTTCTTGGTGAATGTTGCATAAATGAACTGTTTCTGAATTATTTTGGCCTTTAAAATAAAGAAGTAGCAAAGTTCTCTGTTGGGTGCACTTTTAGCAAGTCCACCACGTGGCAGATTGGAAATGGATTGGTCGACTTGCCAGCTTACTTCAGTTCATTACATTTATTTAGTTCTATAAAATTCAGATATAGTTAAGCCAGGAGGCAGCAGAGTAGAGGCTTTGGAGAGTCAAAGTGACAGCTGGGTTGTCGCCCTGGCCTTTAAGCATCAGATGAGGAAGACCTGGTGGGCTTCTGCCTCTGGTATCATCACAGACTGAATGTTTTGAGAAACTGTTCTAATTATACACCCTGAGAAATGTTGGATATCATATGAATATGTGTAGCCAAGCTCATACAAATTTAAAGCTAATCTAGGGGGGCTGAAAATTGGAGAGCTGACTTCACAGGCAGGGCGGCATCGTGCACGGTGTCAGTGACCTTGGAGGTCTATCTGGCTCCCAGTCTAGGGATGGTGGTGAGAAGTTAGTGGTGCTGAAGCAGGGGCGTGGCATGGTAACATTCATATGGTTCACAGAGCACTTTTATCTCCTGAACTTTGACTTGTCCTCAGATTCTTAACACGATGGCAGTGATCTCAGACCTTTTTGGCATCAGGGACCAGTTTTGTAGAAGACAGTGTTTCCATGGATGAGAGGTAGGAGATGGTTTAGGGCTGATTGTCATGAGAAGCCTAGGTCCCTTGTATGTGGAGTTCACAGTAGGGCTCATGTTCCTGTGAGACATCTAATGCTGCAGCAGATCTGACGGGAGCTGGAGCTCAGGTGGTAACATGAGTAAGTATGGGTGAAGCTTTGCTCACTCACTGCTCACATCCTGCTGTGCAACCTGGTTCCTAGCAGGCTACGGACTGGTACTGGTCCATGGCCCATGGGTTGTGGACCCCTGCTCTAGACAGTCTCTACTTAATCAGTTTTCACTTAAGGAAAAAAAAAAAAGCTCCTAGGTATTGCTAAACTCTTTGAGGATCAAGTTCATGTTTCAGTCACTTTTGGATGTCTAGAAGTTTGTACTATGCTTGGTAAAGACTAGGTTCTTGGTGAATGTTGCATAAATGAACTGTTTCTGAATTATTTTGGCCTTTAAAATAAAGAAGTAGCAAAGTTCTCTGTTGGGTGCACTTTTAGCAAGTCCACCACGTGGCAGATTGGAAATGGATTGGTCGACTTGCCAGCTTACTTCAGTTCATTACATTTATTTAGTTCTATAAAATTCAGATATAGTTAAGCCAGGAGGCAGCAGAGTAGAGGCTTTGGAGAGTCAAAGTGACAGCTGGGTTGTCGCCCTGGCCTTTAAGCATCAGATGAGGAAGACCTGGTGGGCTTCTGCCTCTGGTATCATCACAGACTGAATGTTTTGAGAAACTGTTCTAATTATACACCCTGAGAAATGTTGGATATCATATGAATATGTGTAGCCAAGCTCATACAAATTTAAAGCTAATCTAGGGGGGCTGAAAATTGGAGAGAGCTGACTTCATGGTGTTGAATGAGCACTCTGGGCTTTGGGCTGCCTGTGGGTACCTGGAGCTTGTAGAAACCCAGAGCCTTGGTTCTCACATGCTGTACAGCAAGGGATGAGTGAGTGTCAGCTGCTGTGGGGTGGGAGACAAGGTCTTGGACACTATAAGGTGGGGAGTGAGGATTTATTAAAAGCCTGAAAAAGCCAGGAGTCTTAAAGATCTGTGCCCCTCAATGAAAAGATGGACCAGAACAACCCATCTGGTAAAGAAATTTGCTATGAAAGTTTATTCCAGTCTTGGCAGGGAATAGAGGAACAAGAAGTCTCCTGAGAATTTAGACCTCGTGAGGGTTTGGGGTTTAAATTTACTTTGTCTATAGTAAATTTGCCATCCAGGAAACCTCAAATGAGTTAAGATGATGCCAGTGTGGAAGAGACTCAGAATGCCTGGCAGAGCCAGATGAGGACCCTCTTTGGAGGAATGCACTCCGAGCTGTGACTCTTTAGAAGCCTCATGGACTGTGAATAGCCCTGAGTTCATAATAAAAAGTTACCCACTACATAGAGTACACAAGTCATTAAGTAGAAACAGAAAGCAGTAGAAACAGAAAGCAGTAGAAACAGAAAGCAGTAGAATCAGATGTCCTGAGGACCTCAGCATAAGGATGATCAGAGTCAGAAAATAAACTGAGTATCCTTAGAGTGTTTATAGAAACGAAAGAAATTTCTGTTGGTGCACTTTTAGCAAGTCCACCACGTGGCAGATTGGAAATGGATTGGTCGACTTGCCAGCTTACTTCAGTTCATTACATTTATTTAGTTCTATAAAATTCAGATATAGTTAAGCCAGGAGGCAGCAGAGTAGAGGCTTTGGAGAGTCAAAGTGACAGCTGGGTTGTCGCCCTGGCCTTTAAGCATCAGATGAGGAAGACCTGGTGGGCTTCTGCCTCTGGTATCATCACAGACTGAATGTTTTGAGAAACTGTTCTAATTATACACCCTGAGAAATGTTGGATATCATATGAATATGTGTAGCCAAGCTCATACAAATTTAAAGCTAATCTAGGGGGGCTGAAAATTGGAGAGAGCTGACTTCATGGTGTTGAATGAGCACTCTGGGCTTTGGGCTGCCTGTGGGTACCTGGAGCTTGTAGAAACCCAGAGCCTTGGTTCTCACATGCTGTACAGCAAGGGATGAGTGAGTGTCAGCTGCTGTGGGGTGGGAGACAAGGTCTTGGACACTATAAGGTGGGGAGTGAGGATTTATTAAAAGCCTGAAAAAGCCAGGAGTCTTAAAGATCTGTGCCCCTCAATGAAAAGATGGACCAGAACAACCCATCTGGTAAAGAAATTTGCTATGAAAGTTTATTCCAGTCTTGGCAGGGAATAGAGGAACAAGAAGTCTCCTGAGAATTTAGACCTCGTGAGGGTTTGGGGTTTAAATTTACTTTGTCTATAGTAAATTTGCCATCCAGGAAACCTCAAATGAGTTAAGATGATGCCAGTGTGGAAGAGACTCAGAATGCCTGGCAGAGCCAGATGAGGACCCTCTTTGGAGGAATGCACTCCGAGCTGTGACTCTTTAGAAGCCTCATGGACTGTGAATAGCCCTGAGTTCATAATAAAAAGTTACCCACTACATAGAGTACACAAGTCATTAAGTAGAAACAGAAAGCAGTAGAAACAGAAAGCAGTAGAAACAGAAAGCAGTAGAATCAGATGTCCTGAGGACCTCAGCATAAGGATGATCAGAGTCAGAAAATAAACTGAGTATCCTTAGAGTGTTTATAGAAACGAAAGAAACTTTTAAAGCACGGAGAAGGGACAGGAAGCTGTTGAAAATGACTAGGCAGAATTTGAGAAAGAAACAAGGTGAAATTCTGGAAATAAGGATTATTATTTGAAATTGAAAACTCCAAGAGAAAGGATTGAAACTATCAAATGTTTTGTTTTGATAATTTGATAAATGGTTTGAGCTTATAACTTACTTAAAGCAACATATAGAGGAAAGTATACAACTTAAAAGTGTATAACTTTGTGAATGTTCACAAATTGAATGTACCACATCACCAGTATTCAGCTTAAGAAACAGAACATTACCAGCATCTTAGAAGTCCCTTCATGTGCTCCTCTAGATAGTCTCCCCACGGCAAAGACTATTCTGAATTCTAATACTGCATTTAGTGTTGCCTGTTTTTTTTTTAAAAAAATGTATAAAATGGATTTATATAGTACTGCATAGAACCTTTGACTCTCAAAATATGAAAATAATAAAAATATGCGATTCATTTATATTTTTCTATTATCGTTTGCCTCTTGTTATTTAATATAGAATTCCAGTATAGACATATATCACACTTTATCTGTTTTTTGCTGATGGGTGTTTGAGTAATTTCTAGGGTTTGGCTGTTATTTATTCATTTGTTAGCTTGTATCTGGAAGTGGAATGGCTATGCCCTGGAGTGTGCATGTGGGCAGCATTAGTAGAACTGCCTAACAGTTCCCAACCTTTTTTAACCCAGGTGAAATACTGGGCAAGAAATACAACAAATAAAACCATATTCAAAATGTCAAAACAAAACAAAACCAGTGAAATGGATGGATTAGCAGATTAGATCCAGTGAAGAGAGAAACTGTAATTGGAAAGATAATTATGAGAACTTATCCAAGATACAGTATAGAAAGACAGAAGGACTGAAAGAGAGAAATTGAGACAAAGTATAAAATTAGAAGAGGCTATTTGTGTCTAATTGGAGGATCAGTAGAATTGATTTAGAGCCTAAAATGATCTAATTCAACATTATCCAATAGAAATGTAATGTGAGCCACACATGTAGAAAATTTTAAATTTCTAGGATATGTTTTATTTAACCCAATATAGAAAAGATATTTCTATTTACCTATTTCAGCAGGTAATATGAAAATTTTTAATGAACGATTTCACATTTTTTATACTAAGTGCTCAAAATCTGGTGTGTAATTAAAGTTACATTTTGGTCTTCCCTGGTGGCTCAGTGATTAAGAATCCACCTCCCAATGCAGGAGACGAGGGTTCAATCCCGGATCAGGAAGATCCCATGGAGAAGGAAATCGCAACCCACTCCAATATTCTTGCCTGAGAAATCCTGGGAACAGGGGAGCCTGGCAGGCTACAGTTCATGGGGTTTCAAGAAACATGACCGGGTGACTAAAAGAACATTTTTACATTTATAGAGTATCTTAATAGAGACTAGTCACATTTCAGGTGTTCAGCAGTCATGTGTGGCTAATGACTGCCTTATTAGCACAGCTGTGATCACCGAAGGTGTTTTGTGGCCAACTCTTGGCGACCCCCTTGACTGTAGCCTGCCAGGCTCCTCTGGCCAAGGAATTTTCCAGCCGAGAATACTGGAGTGGGTTGCCATTTCCTTCCTCAGGGATGAAGGTGTTGAGGAAAGAGAAATTGACAAGAAGGTCACGATGTATGTGGAGAAATGAGCTGGTTGTAGCAGAGGGCGATGTTTTTGCTGATGGGTGTTTGAGTAATTTCTAGGGTTTGGCTGTTATTTATTCATTTGTTAGCTTGTATCTGGAAGTGGAATGGCTATGCCCTGGAGTGTGCATGTGGGCAGCATTAGTAGAACTGCCTAACAGTTCCCAACCTTTTTTAACCCAGGTGAAATACTGGGCAAGAAATACAACAAATAAAACCATATTCAAAATGTCAAAACAAAACAAAACCAGTGAAATGGATGGATTAGCAGATTAGATCCAGTGAAGAGAGAAACTGTAATTGGAAAGATAATTATGAGAACTTATCCAAGATACAGTATAGAAAGACAGAAGGACTGAAAGAGAGAAATTGAGACAAAGTATAAAATTAGAAGAGGCTATTTGTGTCTAATTGGAGGATCAGTAGAATTGATTTAGAGCCTAAAATGATCTAATTCAACATTATCCAATAGAAATGTAATGTGAGCCACACATGTAGAAAATTTTAAATTTCTAGGATATGTTTTATTTAACCCAATATAGAAAAGATATTTCTATTTACCTATTTCAGCAGGTAATATGAAAATTTTTAATGAACGATTTCACATTTTTTATACTAAGTGCTCAAAATCTGGTGTGTAATTAAAGTTACATTTTGGTCTTCCCTGGTGGCTCAGTGATTAAGAATCCACCTCCCAATGCAGGAGACGAGGGTTCAATCCCTGATCAGGAAGATCCCATGGAGAAGGAAATCGCAACCCACTCCAATATTCTTGCCTGAGAAATCCTGGGAACAGGGGAGCCTGGCAGGCTACAGTTCATGGGGTTTCAAGAAACATGACCGGGTGACTAAAAGAACATTTTTACATTTATAGAGTATCTTAATAGAGACTAGTCACATTTCAGGTGTTCAGCAGTCATGTGTGGCTAATGACTGCCTTATTAGCACAGCTGTGATCACCGAAGGTGTTTTGTGGCCAACTCTTGGCGACCCCCTTGACTGTAGCCTGCCAGGCTCCTCTGGCCAAGGAATTTTCCAGCCGAGAATACTGGAGTGGGTTGCCATTTCCTTCCTCAGGGATGAAGGTGTTGAGGAAAGAGAAATTGACAAGAAGGTCACGATGTATGTGGAGAAATGAGCTGGTTGTAGCAGAGGGCGATGTTGAGAGGAATGTGGGTTAGTGTAACAGGGAAGTGGCGGCATCAGACTTTGAGTTTACATGCCTTCATGTCCCTTGCTACACTTACTATACCCTTCAACATCCAGGGAGTTGCAAAATTACAGCTGTTGAGTCGTTCAGAGCAATAGTCAATGATGGCTTAGTACTGGAAGAGAAATATATCGTGTCTTTTGAATTTACAGAGGGGATTTGGAAACTCAGAATTTAATTATCCACATGCAAATATGACCAGCAGCCTAAAGTGAACATGTCTGACATTTACAGCAAAGTTCACTCAGTTTATTAATAGAAGCAGGCAGGTTGGAAGTGGTTTCCATTTCTTTGGCTGTAATGATATGAAAACTTGGCAATGAATATAAGTAGGCTGTTACCTTGGTTTTTATGTCTCAGTTAAAAGAGAACACCAGATCCTAGTGTGCTCATATAACCCCAAAACTGTATTATCTGCCTCTGAATCAAATACCTTATGAACTTGACCCTAATCACCTCAGACTTCCTGGGAAAGTCTATGTTTGGGTAAGGCACATGACTGCAGTCGGTTGGGTCACTGTTAGAATAGCTTCAAAAGCAGTGAAGCAAGGCCTTTAAAACCTCTGTCTAGCGTGTGCTATTTGAAAAGTTGTAATAATACTGCTATATTTAAAATAACCAACAAGGACCTACTGTATAGCACAGAGAACTCTGCTCAATACTCTGTAATAGTTAAGTGGGAAAAGAATTTGAAAAAGGTTGGATACAAGTATACGTGTAATTGATCACTTTGCTGTACACCTGAAACTAACCCAACATTGTTAATCTACTCTTGTTCAGTTGCTGACTCTGCAACTCAATGAACTGCAGCATACCAGGCTTCCCTGTCCTTCATCATCTCCCTGGATTTTCTCAAACTCATGTCTGTTGAGTGGATGTTGCCATCCAACCATCTCATCCTCTGCCTCTGTCTTCTCTTCTTGCCTTCAATCGTTCCCAGCATCAGGGTTTTCTCCAAAGAGTCAGCTTCTTTGCATCAGGTGGCCGAAATATTGGAGCATTAGCATTAGTCCTTCCAATGAATCTACTCTACTCTAATATAAAATAAAAATTAAAAAAAGGGAAAATAGCAATAAAGTTGAAAATGTTTTTTGTCCTTAAAGACACCTCTGAAGTGCTGTGTTTATCTGTGTAATCATTACACTTTTTATGCTGGCTCTGCCATTCCAATAATAAGGGTGTGACGACCATGCAAAGGAAACCATTATGCAAGGTTGGGATCTTTCCGATGGAAAAAAATTAGCCTTTTTCACTTGGTTTAAGTATGAGACCTGCTCCGTCAAATAAGTGCTGCCATTATGTTTGATTGTGAGACCAGCAGTGAAATGATTAGTTTAATCCAGTTGTCCCAAATACTGAAACATAGAGGTCTAGAGCATTGGAAGTGGTTTCCATTTCTTTGGCTGTAATGATATGAAAACTTGGCAATGAATATAAGTAGGCTGTTACCTTGGTTTTTATGTCTCAGTTAAAAGAGAACACCAGATCCTAGTGTGCTCATATAACCCCAAAACTGTATTATCTGCCTCTGAATCAAATACCTTATGAACTTGACCCTAATCACCTCAGACTTCCTGGGAAAGTCTATGTTTGGGTAAGGCACATGACTGCAGTCGGTTGGGTCACTGTTAGAATAGCTTCAAAAGCAGTGAAGCAAGGCCTTTAAAACCTCTGTCTAGCGTGTGCTATTTGAAAAGTTGTAATAATACTGCTATATTTAAAATAACCAACAAGGACCTACTGTATAGCACAGAGAACTCTGCTCAATACTCTGTAATAGTTAAGTGGGAAAAGAATTTGAAAAAGGTTGGATACAAGTATACGTGTAATTGATCACTTTGCTGTACACCTGAAACTAACCCAACATTGTTAATCTACTCTTGTTCAGTTGCTGACTCTGCAACTCAATGAACTGCAGCATACCAGGCTTCCCTGTCCTTCATCATCTCCCTGGATTTTCTCAAACTCATGTCTGTTGAGTGGATGTTGCCATCCAACCATCTCATCCTCTGCCTCTGTCTTCTCTTCTTGCCTTCAATCGTTCCCAGCATCAGGGTTTTCTCCAAAGAGTCAGCTTCTTTGCATCAGGTGGCCGAAATATTGGAGCATTAGCATTAGTCCTTCCAATGAATCTACTCTACTCTAATATAAAATAAAAATTAAAAAAAGGGAAAATAGCAATAAAGTTGAAAATGTTTTTTGTCCTTAAAGACACCTCTGAAGTGCTGTGTTTATCTGTGTAATCATTACACTTTTTATGCTGGCTCTGCCATTCCAATAATAAGGGTGTGACGACCATGCAAAGGAAACCATTATGCAAGGTTGGGATCTTTCCGATGGAAAAAAATTAGCCTTTTTCACTTGGTTTAAGTATGAGACCTGCTCCGTCAAATAAGTGCTGCCATTATGTTTGATTGTGAGACCAGCAGTGAAATGATTAGTTTAATCCAGTTGTCCCAAATACTGAAACATAGAGGTCTAGAGCATTCTACTCTGCTAACTTTGAGATTTTTTTTTATGTTGGTTTTCAGAAGTTTATGAAATAGTCTAATGTAGAACTTACATTAAGTTGATTGCTCACCAAGTTATGGGAAAGCGTATCCATCAGATGTTAAACCTTTTATTTGTGCCTATTACCTATGACACCAAAGGGAACTTCTCAGAGCCGTATGCCAGTGTGCTCCTGGTGTCATGAGATCAGACTTACTGGTGATGCAGAAAATCAGCCAGTGGAAGGGACAGTCAGCCCTCTGTGTGTTCCCCAGGTTGCAAATATTGATAAAAAAGTTTCAGAAAGTTCCAAAAAGCCAAATTTGCAGGAAACTTAATGTTTACATTGTATTAGGCATATTAATTAATCTAGAGATGATTTAAAGTGCGCAGGAGGATGTGCTCAGTGTCCATGCAAATACTGCCCATTTTGTAGAAGGGCCTTGAGCATCAAGAATGTTGGTATCTACAGGCTCTGGGAACCATTCTCTGGTGGATACCAGGGATGGTTGTATGCTAGGAGTTGGAGTGTTGATTGTGCGACTAAGGAAAAGTCACTCATCATTTTACTTTTGGATGACTTTGTGATAAAAATTATTCCTCATGTACATAGGATTGGAAAGAATCTTGTTTTGTCACTATGTCCAACTGTTTGAGACCCCGTGGACTGCTGCACACCAGGCTCCCCTGTCCTTCACTGTCTCCCAGAGTGTGCTCAAAGTAAGGTCCATTGAGTCTTCCACGCCATCCAACCAACTCATCCTCAGACGCCCTCCCCCTTAGAATCTTAGGGTTCATTTATTCAGACTTCACATCCAAGTTACTAGAGCTCTGAAAAGCATCTGGGACAGATGATCATCCAGCTTTGGCTTGAATGTTGAATCAGAGGTTACTCCTTTACAATACCATTCTGTCCATGGCTTGATATTTTATAGGGTTCGAACAGTCTCCTTTTATTGAGCTGACGTCTTTTTTAGACAATTCCCTTCTCATAGGGGTTTGGGAGGTAAAATATTATAATTGTGGATTTTTTTTTTTTTTAAAAAAGTAAAAAGACAGTATATAGGGCTTCTCTGGTAGTGCAGTGGGTAAAGAGTCCACCTTGCAGTGCAAGGGATGCTGGTTTGGTCCCTGGCCTGGGAAGATCCCATGTGCCACAGAGTGGCTGGACTGGTATGTCCAACTAGGAGCCAGTGCTCTGGAGAGCATGCAGCCAGAGCCGGTGCGCTACAATGAGAGAGACCACTGCGATGGGAGGCCCACACAGGCCAGCGAATACAGATGGATGAAAATAAATAAATAAAAAACCAATAAAAAAGGGCAAAAATAAAAAGACAGTATATACATCTATATCTGTATGTTTACAGTTGTGGATCTTTATAGATGGATCTAGTCTAATCATAATACCTAAATTCTTGCTTTTCTTTCTGCAACCCTTCAAACTGAAAGGATCAGCATTTTTGTGGTTGTGGCTTCGTAATTCGGGCATGCTATAGTGGGCTTGTCTCAAAAGCAGAGGAGATAGTTCTGTCTCTCTTGTTGACCAGGACCCCTCATATATATATTTTTTGAGAGCTGGTTTTATTTTTATCCTGAATCTAACATTAACAGGATTATGAATTCTCCCATTTCTACTTGAGAACTTGCTTACCAGGACTCAAGAACCTTTTAGCCTTTTCCAGGGTGGAATTGGTGGGTTAATTCCATGTGTGGGGATGTGGGTGGTCCATGGGAATCCTTACAATCACAGTGTGCCTCTGATCTGTTGCCTTGTTTATATAAAATAGTCTGTCATTACTCATTTATTCAGGTAGATTTGTTGAAAGTCCATGGTTGGTGTTTACATTCTTTTTTTTTTCTTTAAATTTTGGCCTCTTTTATTGGTCCTTCTTTAATAAATGAATAAATTCATCCATCTTAATTCTGTGGCCTGTGTGGGCTTCCCATCATGGTGGCCTCTCTCATTGCAGAGCACTGGCTCTGGGTGCATGTGGTCCAGAGTACTGGCTTGTAACTGGATGCACTGATCCAGCTGCTCTGTGGCACATGGGATCTTCCTAGGCCTGGGATCGAACTGGCGCCCCTTGCACTGCAAGGCAGACTCTCTACCCATTGGACCACCAGGGAAGCCTGGGGCTTGCATTCTTTATTAGGAGGCCCAAAATATTGTCTTCAGTCTGACATGCCCTGGGAGGAGGCCCCTCAGTGGCAATGGAGTTATTCCAGGCTAGTAGTGGAGGTTCAGAGGTCTTCATCTGGACCTCAGTGGGATTTCCCCCTGGATTAGAATCCCCAAAGACTTTACTCCCCATCTCCCCCATTGCCATGCTGGTCTTAGTCCCTGCAAGAGCCTTGTGGAGGATGCTAGAATCCCCTTGGTTCACCATATCCATACCATTCAGGAGGCAATGACTGAAGCTTGGAAGGTCTGGAATTCAGACTCGGGGAGGAGAGCAGCAGATAGAGCAGCAGAGCCAGGCCGGGATTGCTGAATTCCTAGGGTTTCTGGGGGGGCGGTGGATGTCCTTCTGCCACCTCAGTGATCCTCTTTCACTGAACACTCAGCACTGAGTTCTTGGCTGGCCTTCATACAGGACAGCACACCCTGGACTTCCGGGAAGGTGGTTGGATTTTAAGGAGCTTCCTTTTTGATTTAGCATCTGACCCTGGTTCTAAGGTCATATCTTCCAAACAGCTGCTCTGTATCTCTGCTCCTCTTCACATGGAGTTTGCAGGTGAATTACCTTCCTCAGCACTCTTGGGGTACAAACTGAAGGTGCAGCGTTTTGTTCTGAGGCTAAATCTTGTTGGAGTAGAGAGAGGAGAGGAGCCTGAGTTATATTTAAGTGAATACGGAAAGTCCCTCAGGTCGGCTGGCCCTTGGTTTCTCACTGCAGTGTAGCTGCACCAAGCAGGACCTCCACTTTGAATGTTTGTTTCCCTGATGTTGAAGCACATACACACTTTGAGACATTCCAGGGGGTGTCACTTGTGTGGGGTATGGAATTGGGAACTCTTTACCCCCAAGGAAAAGTAAGCATTCAAGGCAAAAACTCAGGAAACAAGAAAAGGAAAGGAACTCAGCTTACAAGCTGGAAAACTCAGTGTTGCTCTCTAATGAGATCACTGAAAACAAGTGACAGCTAAGACTACAGGCCCTGTGAGGGGCCGAAGAGGTGCTAACGGTGTTAGGGGTCCTGAATCAGGAGGTCAGAAGCCTGAGAATGGCAGCTCTGTGAATTTGGAGGTGAACAAGCAAAGGAGTAATTATATACGGTTGAAAAGTGTTTATGGGTCTGTCTTCCGAAGGGATCCTGAGTTCCTTGCGGGAGGTGGCACCACACAGAGAGGCTCTGTAGTCACTGTGTTGGATCGTGGCTCCCTACTTGTTTAAGTTACTCAACATGTCAGTGCCTCTGTTCCATCGTCTGTTACCACAACCGCTGCCCTAGGACTGTCCTCACAGGGTTGTGAGGTGGGGATTGTTCACGGCAGGTCAAGCTCTTAGCATGGCGGCCAATATGTCTTACATGTTAGATATTACTATTATTATCTATGTTTCTATAGCCCAGAACAGTACTTAACTCATAGTTGACATTCGATAAATGTTTGTTGAATCCATGAGCATTTATGGTGAGTGTTTTAATAAAAGTTTCATCTTCCTTGGTGATAATGTTATTTGATGCCTTATCAAGACATATGGAAAACTTTGGAGTAAGGGTTCTGAAAATAATGAAGGATCAAATGTGTAAGATGGCAAATACAATTATTTTTTCTTAAATCAGATTATAAGAAGCATTTTTAAATAAAAAAGTATTCCTTTCCAGGTACTTCATCATTTTGCAAGGATAAATTAGTGTTTAACCACATTTCTTTCCAGCTCTGCTTCATTTCCTAGGTTTAATAAAAAAAAAAAATTAGCCGCTTTTTTTTTAAAATCTAGGTCAAAAACCTGGGGTGAAATTTTCTTTGGAGAGAGGAGAGGAGCCTGAGTTATATTTAAGTGAATACGGAAAGTCCCTCAGGTCGGCTGGCCCTTGGTTTCTCACTGCAGTGTAGCTGCACCAAGCAGAACCTCCACTTTGAATGTTTGTTTCCCTGATGTTGAAGCACATACACACTTTGAGACATTCCAGGGGGTGTCACTTGTGTGGGGTATGGAATTGGGAACTCTTTACCCCCAAGGAAAAGTAAGCATTCAAGGCAAAACTCAGGAAACAAGAAAAGGAAAGGAACTCAGCTTACAAGCTGGAAAACTCAGTGTTGCTCTCTAATGAGATCACTGAAAACAAGTGACAGCTAAGACTACAGGCCCTGTGAGGGGCCGAAGAGGTGCTAACGGTGTTAGGGGTCCTGAATCAGGAGGTCAGAAGCCTGAGAATGGCAGCTCTGTGAATTTGGGGGTGAACAAGCAAAGGAGTAATTATATACGGTTGAAAAGTGTTTATGGGTCTGTCTTCCAAAGGGGATCCTGAGTTCCTTGCGGGAGGTGGCACCACACAGAGAGGCTCTGTAGTCACTGTGTTGGATCGTGGCTCCCTACTTGTTTAAGTTACTCAACATGTCAGTGCCTCTGTTCCATCGTCTGTTACCACAACCGCTGCCCTAGGACTGTCCTCACAGGGTTGTGAGGTGGGGATTGTTCACGGCAGGTCAAGCTCTTAGCATGGCGGCCAATATGTCTTACATGTTAGATATTACTATTATTATCTATGTTTCTATAGCCCAGAACAGTACTTAACTCATAGTTGACATTCGATAAATGTTTGTTGAATCCATGAGCATTTATGGTGAGTGTTTTAATAAAAGTTTCATCTTCCTTGGTGATAATGTTATTTGATGCCTTATCAAGACATATGGAAAACTTTGGAGTAAGGGTTCTGAAAATAATGAAGGATCAAATGTGTAAGATGGCAAATACAATTATTTTTTCTTAAATCAGATTATAAGAAGCATTTTTAAATAAAAAAGTATTCCTTTCCAGGTACTTCATCATTTTGCAAGGATAAATTAGTGTTTAACCACATTTCTTTCCAGCTCTGCTTCATTTCCTAGGTTTAATAAAAAAAAAAAAATAGCCGCATTCTTTGTAACATCTAAGTCAGAAACCTGGGGATTGTCATTGTCTCTTCTCTTGCCCTCATTCCCCACCCATTCATGTTCCTGGACATAGATAAAGCCATGTTCATTTCATCTGCTGATTAGCTTCTGAATCTGTTCTTTGTGTGTCTCTGCTATTATATTAGTCTAGCTACTGTCATCTCTTGCCTAAATTAATGTCACAGTGCCCTGAAGGATAATTAAGGAAAAATCTTCTAGGAATGGCCGAGGCAACCAGTGTTTGAACTTGCTCCTGGCAAGCTCTCCAGTGTTCATGCACATAGCATTTATGAAAGATTTAAGCATCTTGGATTTCTATGGGTTTGCAGAGTGTCGAGGCTCTTTCTTTCCTGCTGAATTATGTACAGGAAGACTGCTGCTGAAGCTAGTTGGACATGCATTTTGAGGTGAAGTTTTTCTGAACTTTGCTGTTAGCATGCAGGCAGTGTTAATTCCAAGGAACTAAAACTTCTCAAGATTACAGAAGATCTAGGTGTGGAAAAATCCAACATGTAGAAGATTTTGATGTATATTAGAAAACCATGACTTACTCAATCCAAATTATTTAGCAAAGTCCACATGTATCTTGAGACTATCCTGCTTAGGCTGGTTGGCATCCTATATGATAGAAGTCATGTAAGATGATAGAATCAATCTTTCAGAATTCACAGGTTAAAAGTTTCTATATTGATTAGGAAAACTGAAGTTAAATGGACTAATAATATCAGACCAGCTCTCTAAGAGATGACTTTATCACCCCAGGGACAAGCCTATCTACCATATTTGAGCAGGCTTACCATTTTGATGAGGGAAGCCAGGTTTGCAAGCAATCATAAGCATCTTGGTGGATCAGCATGTCTGCACAGCATCCACAGGATCCATTTATTCTAACTCTATAGGAAGAGATTGAGGAAGATGCTAGGTCCAGCGGTTAGATGAGGTACATGTGTCAGGAAATCAAACTGAGTGGTTTAAAGACTGATTCTGGGAATTACTCCATTTTCCTGGTGGTGCTAGTGGTAAGGAACCTGCCTGCCAATGCAGGAGATACAAGAAAATGTGAGTTCAATACTTGGGTTGGAAAGATCCCCCTGGAGGAAGGCATGGCAGCCCACTCCAGTATTCTTGCCTGGAGAATCCCATGCACAAAAGAGCCTGGCGGGCTACAGTCTATAAGGGTCACAGAGTCAGATACAACTGAAGTGACTTAGCACACACACACACACTCATATATACATATTATGAAACTTTTGCTTGATTTTTTCTCCCCCTGCCCCCTTTTTTTAAAAGGCAATCAAAGAACTGATTCTTAATGCCAATGGCTCTCATCCATCTGAACCTGGCAGATCTTCCTCATGGAGTCCAGCCTGGAACATCATCAGGCTAGTCACTTCTGTGGGGATATAGTTTTCTGACATGAGGGTCATCAGCACTTTTGTTTCAGAAGGAAAAGGAAGGATCTGTTTTATTCATAGTTGCCTAGAGAGAGGTGAAGAAAGAGATGAGAGCAGAGGGAAGCATAAGGTCTAGCTGGAGAGAGGTCAAGGCCAGAAGAGAAAGCAGTAGTGTTGGTGAAAGACCATGTGAAAGTTTGAGCAGGAAAGAGCAGTAGAGTCCAGGTAGCATTAGAAGCCAGTGGGCATCCATCTTTCTCTCTTCACTGTGAGGACCCCAGGGAAGATTGCCCCCCTGGATCCTGCTGGTGCTGCCAGCCAGGCACACTGGGGCTCTGCAGAGCATCCGAGGAGAGGATGGCTCCAGAAGGCCGGTGTTGTCATGACGGCCCTGAAGGCATGGCAGTGAGTCAGGTCTCCACCTGGTTCCTAGGAGAAGTCTTGGCAGGAGGGCCAGAGTGAGGAACTAAAGTGGTTAGTTTTTGTCCTTTTTGGATGTGAAGCACTAACATCTGATCATGGCCCTGAAATAATATGAGGGAGACTGCAAAGGAGTTGTGAGCCTTAGAAATTCAGGCATTAATGGAAGTAGGATTGCATTTGTGTCCATGGGCTGATGAAACTTGCAATATTTGGAATACATAGTCTTTTAATTCTAAAATTGCTATGATTATGTTAGACTTAACAGCATTCACATATGTGGGGCCAAAACATTAGTTAGCACTAATCTACAAATCAATCACAGAACTTTCTGCTTAGAAAGAATCATTAGGAAAAAATCTACTGTAAACCCCATGATTGAGAGACGGCAAAACTGGGAAGTGTCAGCTCTGCGATGCTGGACATGCAGCTCGCAGTTGGGACTGTGTCTAGACTCCTAGGCCCTAGACTTAGTCATTTTAGAACAGAAAGGAAGAGGAAAGGGTGAAATAGAAAAAAAATCAGGAAGGCAATACCACAGACAACTTGCCTTTACAAGTCGTAAAGTGAGAAAATGCCCCAAAAGTTACCTAAAAATTATTCTTAATGCCAATGGCTCTCAATCATGAACCTGGCAGATCTTCCTCATGGAGTCCAGCCTGGAACATCATCAGGCTAGTCACTTCTGTGGGGATATAGTTTTCTGACATGAGGGTCATCAGCACTTTTGTTTCAGAAGGAAAAGGAAGGATCTATTTTATTCATAGTTGCCTAGAGAGAGGTGAAGAAAGAGATGAGAGCAGAGGGAAGCATAAGGTCTAGCTGGAGAGAGGTCAAGGCCAGAAGAGAAAGCAGTAGTGTTGGTGAAAGACCATGTGAAAGTTTGAGCAGGAAAGAGCAGTAGAGTCCAGGTAGCATTAGAAGCCAGTGGGCATCCATCTTTCTCTCTTCACTGTGAGGACCCCAGGGAAGATTGCCCCCCTGGATCCTGCTGGTGCTGCCAGCCAGGCACACTGGGGCTCTGCAGAGCATCCGAGGAGAGGATGGCTCCAGAAGGCCGGTGTTGTCATGACGGCCCTGAAGGCATGGCAGTGAGTCAGGTCTCCACCTGGTTCCTAGGAGAAGTCTTGGCAGGAGGGCCAGAGTGAGGAACTAAAGTGGTTAGTTTTTGTCCTTTTTGGATGTGAAGCACTAACATCTGATCATGGCCCTGAAATAATATGAGGGAGACTGCAAAGGAGTTGTGAGCCTTAGAAATTCAGGCATTAATGGAAGTAGGATTGCATTTGTGTCCATGGGCTGATGAAACTTGCAATATTTGGAATACATAGTCTTTTAATTCTAAAATTGCTATGATTATGTTAGACTTAACAGCATTCACATATGTGGGGCCAAAACATTAGTTAGCACTAATCTACAAATCAATCACAGAACTTTCTGCTTAGAAAGAATCATTAGGAAAAAATCTACTGTAAACCCCATGATTGAGAGACGGCAAAACTGGGAAGTGTCAGCTCTGCGATGCTGGACATGCAGCTCGCAGTTGGGACTGTGTCTAGACTCCTAGGCCCTAGACTTAGTCATTTTAGAACAGAAAGGAAGAGGAAAGGGTGAAATAGAAAAAAAATCAGGAAGGCAATACCACAGACAACTTGCCTTTACAAGTCGTAAAGTGAGAATGCCCCAAAAGTTACATTTTAACATGTATGTACTAAACCCATCGGTAGTTCTCTAGTTGTGTGAAAAATATGTGTGTACCTTTAAGAAAAGGATTCTGGAATTTCATTTATATCAGGTATGGATGTGAATTGTATCTCTGATCGCTCTATCTTTGGTGTGTCCTCCCTGTAGGTTTTATTATGGGAGAAATTTACTAGTGGCTTTGCTGTGGGAGGGAACACAGGCCAGATCACTCCCGTCTCAGAGCCTCTGGCTATTTCCTTTACCTTAAATATTCTTCTTCTAAATCATCCTAAACTATCTGTTCCTCATCTTTTAAGTCTCCGCTCAAGACTCGCCTATCTTGAGAAACAGCCGCTCGTCACCCTCCCGTCCCCAGGCTGGCTCTCTTTATTCTGTCAAGTGGAAAGTGAAGGTGAGAGTCATTCAGTCTTGCCTGACTCCTTGAGACTGGCCAGGCTCCTGTCCATGGCATCTCCAGGAAAGCACACTGCAGTGGGTAGCCATTCCCTTTCCCCAGGGGACTCTTCCTGACCCAGAGATCAAGCCTAGGTCTCCCACATGGCAGGTTGATTCTTTGTCTGAGCCACCAAGGAAGCTCTTATCCCTATCCTAGTGGCTCTCCAATTTTGTCCCCCAAGAACCATTTAACAATATCTGCAGACGTTTTTGACTGTCATGGCTTGAGTAGGGTTGGGTAGCACTGAGTGATGATGCTCAATAGCCATACCACACTTCCCCCAACAAGAGCTAATCTCATTCAAAATGTCACTAGTGGACCTTCCCTTGTGGTCTGGTGGCTAAGACTCTGAGCTTGCAGTGCAGGGGGTCCACGTTCCATCCCTGGCCTAGGAACTAGATCCCACGTGCCTCAACTAAGAGTTCGCATGCCTCCATGAAGACCCAGTACAGCCAAATATATAAATAAAGATAAATGTCAGCTCTGCGATGCTGGACATGCAGCTCGCAGTTGGGACTGTGTCTAGACTCCTAGGCCCTAGACTTAGTCATTTTAGAACAGAAAGGAAGAGGAAAGGGTGAAATAGAAAAAAAATCAGGAAGGCAATACCACAGACAACTTGCCTTTACAAGTCGTAAAGTGAGAATGCCCCAAAAGTTACATTTTAACATGTATGTACTAAACCCATCGGTAGTTCTCTAGTTGTGTGAAAAATATGTGTGTACCTTTAAGAAAAGGATTCTGGAATTTCATTTATATCAGGTATGGATGTGAATTGTATCTCTGATCGCTCTATCTTTGGTGTGTCCTCCCTGTAGGTTTTATTATGGGAGAAATTTACTAGTGGCTTTGCTGTGGGAGGGAACACAGGCCAGATCACTCCCGTCTCAGAGCCTCTGGCTATTTCCTTTACCTTAAATATTCTTCTTCTAAATCATCCTAAACTATCTGTTCCTCATCTTTTAAGTCTCCGCTCAAGACTCGCCTATCTTGAGAAACAGCCGCTCGTCACCCTCCCGTCCCCAGGCTGGCTCTCTTTATTCTGTCAAGTGGAAAGTGAAGGTGAGAGTCATTCAGTCTTGCCTGACTCCTTGAGACTGGCCAGGCTCCTGTCCATGGCATCTCCAGGAAAGCACACTGCAGTGGGTAGCCATTCCCTTTCCCCAGGGGACTCTTCCTGACCCAGAGATCAAGCCTAGGTCTCCCACATGGCAGGTTGATTCTTTGTCTGAGCCACCAAGGAAGCTCTTATCCCTATCCTAGTGGCTCTCCAATTTTGTCCCCCAAGAACCATTTAACAATATCTGCAGACGTTTTTGACTGTCATGGCTTGAGTAGGGTTGGGTAGCACTGAGTGATGATGCTCAATAGCCATACCACACTTCCCCCAACAAGAGCTAATCTCATTCAAAATGTCACTAGTGGACCTTCCCTTGTGGTCTGGTGGCTAAGACTCTGAGCTTGCAGTGCAGGGGGTCCACGTTCCATCCCTGGCCTAGGAACTAGATCCCACGTGCCTCAACTAAGAGTTCGCATGCCTCCATGAAGACCCAGTACAGCCAAATATATAAATAAAGATAAATATTAAAAATATAAACAAAACCCCTAAAATATCACTGGTGCCAAAATTGAGAAGCGCTGCTCTCGCCTGTTGCCAACATTGTACCACAATCTTATTTGTTTACGTGCTTGTCTGTCTCCTCCCATCGTAATCCCTCGAATGGAAGCTCTACAGAGCCAGGAACTGGGCTTGGGTCATTGTCATCAAGGCTTCCAGAACAATTCTGGGCACAGAGCACAGTCCTGCTCTGTAAATACGCGTTGACTTGATTGAATGACTGTTGCTGCCACTGGAAAAATCACTTACAGGGCCAGCTGTGCTGGAGTGCAGCATTCTCACTGATGAAAAAAAAAAAAAAACAACCGAGGCAAGAGTACCAGGAAAATAGAGTGGCTCTTTTCTTTTTCTCTTTTTTAAGGATTTTTTTTTTTGGAGGGGGTGGGCCACTTCTGTTGGTCTTTCATTTCTCTATTTTCATCCATCTTTATTCTTTGGCCCATGTGGGTCTCCCATCGCGGTGGCCTCTGTTGTTGCAGAGCACCGGCTCCGGGCGCATGCGCTCCAGAGCTCCAGCTCGGTAGTTGGACACATCGGTCCAGCGGCTCCGCGGCACGTGGGATCTTCCCAGGCCAGGGATGGAACCGGCGCCCCTCTGCACTGCAAGGAGGTGTCTTTACTCACTGGACCACCAGGGAAGCCCCAGAGTGGCTCTTTTCTTTTGGGGCTCATGCAATCAAGATCAGGACCATGTTGTCTTTCAGAAAAATCAACAATTGAAAGAAGGCAAAGGTTATTGAAAATGGAGGGTCCTGCCAGTGTAATCCTGCAGCTCCTATGACAGTGGTCTTCTGGGCTCCGGCTGCAAAGGGGGACGGCAATGGAGCCGGGTGTACGGGAGCTACATTTGGCAAAGAGTAACAGCTTATTGATTCAGGCTGTCTGGGAAGGCCATGTTTCTTCTCCATGTCTTTTCATTCCCAGTCCGGGTTGAATTGAGACCACAAATTCTACACAAATGTATTAACAGCTTTCTAATGTAGGCTATCAGTCAGGAAGAAATGAAAAGAATTATTGAAGTACTCCAGAAGGCCAGAATTTCAAGCGGATTTATTTTGCCTGATATATTATCAAAAAAGAGCAACACATGAGACTTCCCTGGTGGTCCAGTGGTTAAGACTATGCTTCTAATGCAGGGCCTGGGTTTGATCCCTGGGACATTGTACCACAATCTTATTTGTTTACGTGCTTGTCTGTCTCCTCCCATCGTAATCCCTCGAATGGAAGCTCTACAGAGCCAGGAACTGGGCTTGGGTCATTGTCATCAAGGCTTCCAGAACAATTCTGGGCACAGAGCACAGTCCTGCTCTGTAAATACGCTTGACTTGATTGAATGACTGTTGCTGCCACTGGAAAAATCACTTACAGGGCCAGCTGTGCTGGAGTGCAGCATTCTCACTGATGAAAAAAAAAAAAAAACAACCGAGGCAAGAGTACCAGGAAAATAGAGTGGCTCTTTTCTTTTTCTCTTTTTTAAGGATTTTTTTTTTTGGAGGGGGTGGGCCACTTCTGTTGGTCTTTCATTTCTCTATTTTCATCCATCTTTATTCTTTGGCCCATGTGGGTCTCCCATCGCGGTGGCCTCTGTTGTTGCAGAGCACCGGCTCCGGGCGCATGCGCTCCAGAGCTCCAGCTCGGTAGTTGGACACATCGGTCCAGCGGCTCCGCGGCACGTGGGATCTTCCCAGGCCAGGGATGGAACCGGCGCCCCTCTGCACTGCAAGGAGGTGTCTTTACTCACTGGACCACCAGGGAAGCCCCAGAGTGGCTCTTTTCTTTTGGGGCTCATGCAATCAAGATCAGGACCATGTTGTCTTTCAGAAAAATCAACAATTGAAAGAAGGCAAAGGTTATTGAAAATGGAGGGTCCTGCCAGTGTAATCCTGCAGCTCCTATGACAGTGGTCTTCTGGGCTCCGGCTGCAAAGGGGGACGGCAATGGAGCCGGGTGTACGGGAGCTACATTTGGCAAAGAGTAACAGCTTATTGATTCAGGCTGTCTGGGAAGGCCATGTTTCTTCTCCATGTCTTTTCATTCCCAGTCCGGGTTGAATTGAGACCACAAATTCTACACAAATGTATTAACAGCTTTCTAATGTAGGCTATCAGTCAGGAAGAAATGAAAAGAATTATTGAAGTACTCCAGAAGGCCAGAATTTCAAGCGGATTTATTTTGCCTGATATATTATCAAAAAAGAGCAACACATGAGACTTCCCTGGTGGTCCAGTGGTTAAGACTATGCTTCTAATGCAGGGGGCCTGGGTTTGATCCCTGGGAACTAGATCCCACAGGCCACAACTAAGACCCAGTGCAGGCAAATTAAGATAAATAAAGCTATATATATATATATATATATATTTTTTTTTTTTAAAGAGCAACCCTGCCCTAATGCCAGGTCAGAGATGCAGCCATACAGTTTTCCCCATAGAACTGGATAGTAGATGAGTGAGTGCATCTAACTAGCAAAATGAGATCAGGAGCATCATGGAAATAAAGACTGAAAAATGCCTTAACAGCTTTCGGATTCACAGATGGCAAATCAAGAAAAAGATCTGTTTATCACCCTCTGAATGCTCTGTAAAGTGCACATCCTAGGGCTCGGCAGTTTTTAATGGCAGTGGCTGCACTTGAGGAAACCTCCCTGGAATACTTGGCTCTTGGATCCGAAGCTCTTCCGATGTCTCCCTGCCGGATGTGGGGGCTGCCTTCCTGACCACACAGCTTCTGGCTGATAAAAGAGGAAGACACTGTGTTTGGCCCAGAGTGTCTGAAGGCAAACAGGAGCACGTCGGATCTCTGTAATAATTCAATGGAGATTGTTTTGTCATGTTCTTGGTATCATAACGCCTTGTATAAACAGCTTGCTATGGAATATCACAGCTGCTTTTTAGAGTTTAGGCTTTTTGGTTGACAATGTACTGAATATGACACATATTAACTGCACAGGTAGGCTACCGCATTCTTTATGCCATGAAAATACAAGTTAATTTAAAGGACTCCATAATCAGCGGTCCAATATATTTTGACCACTGCTCTTCTATTTAGCATATATTTTAAGACATCTCATTTAATATCATTTTCCCCTCTTTATTTGCATTACCTACAGTTTTTGAACAGTTTTATGAAAATAAAGTATTTTAAAATCCATACTTTTTTTTTTTTTTCTAGCTATGGGGAGCATCTCCTTTCTTTTTCTTTCTCTTTCTCTTCTTTCTGCGCATCTCTGGTTGCCTTTCTCTATTAAACCAATCATGCTTAGTTCAACCCTTTAAAATCCCACATTTAATCTTTCTTTTTTTTTTTTTTTTTTACTTTTCTTGTTCATCTTCACATTTAATCTTAATTAAAAAGAATGCTTCTCAAAAAATGTCTTCTTAAAAAACAGAACTATATTTGATAAATATTATATTACTTATTTATAAAATAACTTCATTTATAACATTGATCTATACCAGGTGTCCAGTTATAATATGGATCAAACAATGTCTCATAAAACGTAATTTATGGTGAAAATCTGATATGAGCATTTGGCCTCTAAGACAAATGACAGCTCTGCCTTCTAACTTCTAAATAGTAGAAGCCTGAAAGCTATGGCTTCTTTGAGGTAAAAAGACAAGTATATGTGAAGATGAGGATTCTTGGTCCTATCTCTTTGAATCACCATTGTGTCAGAGGGATCTCAGAGGAAGAGAGTGGCTGATTAATATTTTTTTATAAAAAAGTATTTTAGGGACTTCCCACGTGCTCTGCAATGGGAGAGGCCACTGCGATGGGAGGTCCACATGGGCCAGAGAACAAAGATGTATGAAAATAAATAAATGGGGCTTCCTGGTGGTCCAGTGGGTAAGGACACTGCTTTGCAGTGCAAGGCGCAGTTCGATCCCTGGCCTGGAAAGATCCCACGTCTGTGGTGCGGCTGGACCAATGTGTCCAACTATGAAGCCAGAGCTCTGGAGTGCATATGCCCAGAGCTGGTGCTCATAACGCTTGTATAAACAGCTTGCTATGGAATATCACAGCTTTTAGGCTTTTTGGTTGACAATGTACTGAATATGACACATATTAACTGCACAGGTAGGCTACCGCATTCTTTATGCCATGAAAATACAAGTTAATTTAAAGGACTCCATAATCAGCGGTCCAATATATTTTGACCACTGCTCTTCTATTTAGCATATATTTTAAGACATCTCATTTAATATCATTTTCCCCTCTTTATTTGCATTACCTACAGTTTTTGAACAGTTTTATGAAAATAAAGTATTTTAAAATCCATACTTTTTTTTTTTTTTCTAGCTATGGGGAGCATCTCCTTTCTTTTTCTTTCTCTTTCTCTTCTTTCTGCGCATCTCTGGTTGCCTTTCTCTATTAAACCAATCATGCTTAGTTCAACCCTTTAAAATCCCACATTTAATCTTTCTTTTTTTTTTTTTAATTTCTTTTTTTTTTTTTTTTTTTACTTTTCTTGTTCATCTTCACATTTAATCTTAATTAAAAAGAATGCTTCTCAAAAAATGTCTTCTTAAAAAACAGAACTATATTTGATAAATATTATATTACTTATTTATAAAATAACTTCATTTATAACATTGATCTATACCAGGTGTCCAGTTATAATATGGATCAAACAATGTCTCATAAAACGTAATTTATGGTGAAAATCTGATATGAGCATTTGGCCTCTAAGACAAATGACAGCTCTGCCTTCTAACTTCTAAATAGTAGAAGCCTGAAAGCTATGGCTTCTTTGAGGTAAAAAGACAAGTATATGTGAAGATGAGGATTCTTGGTCCTATCTCTTTGAATCACCATTGTGTCAGAGGGATCTCAGAGGAAGAGAGTGGCTGATTAATATTTTTTTATAAAAAAGTATTTTAGGGACTTCCCACGTGCTCTGCAATGGGAGAGGCCACTGCGATGGGAGGTCCACATGGGCCAGAGAACAAAGATGTATGAAAATAAATAAATGGGGCTTCCCTGGTGGTCCAGTGGGTAAGGACACTGCTTTGCAGTGCAAGGGGCGCAGTTCGATCCCTGGCCTGGAAAGATCCCACGTGCTGTGGTGCGGCTGGACCAATGTGTCCAACTATGAAGCCAGAGCTCTGGAGTGCATATGCCCAGAGCTGGTGCTCTGCAGCAGGAGAGGCCACCGCGATGGGAGGCCTACACAGGCCAAAGAGCGAAGATGGATGAAAATAAATAAATGAATGACCAATAGAAGTGGCCAAAAAAAGAAAATAAATAAATGAAGGATCAATAGAAGTGACCAAAAGAAAAAAAAGTTGGAAGAGATGCTGAATTTAAAAAAAACTTACAAAAATTTTTTTTTTTAGTTGTAGCATGTGGGATCTAGTTTCCCTGATCAGGGTTCACACCAGGCCCCCTGCATTGGAGCAGGGAAAGTCCCTGATATTTTTTAAGGAGTCTAAGTCTATATAAATGAATGAGTGAACATTTCATTTGAGTAGAGACAGACTGTGGAATTATGTGAACTGGAGTCCAAATTCTGGCTCTTCTGTTTACTAGGTCTTGAATGCCTTATCTAAGAGTTTATATTAGTAAAGTGGGTATGAGTCATAAGTACTTTGGACAATTATTGTAAGAACTAGCAATATGTACAGAAAGTGCTTTGTGGCCTAGCACCCAGTTGGTATTAATAGATGGTAGCTATTAGCAGTATCTACTTGTAAGCAAGTAAAGCTGAATTCATTAAGAATCTAGGAAGTTCTGCTTTTGCGGTAATGCTTATAATGCATATGAGATAACACTGAAGATGCAAATAGCTTACACAGTACACATGCACAGACCCATACCTGCAGACACATTCTCAGCTTGAGTTTGTTCTTGAGACATCAGATTTAAGAAAACTTTTTTGAGTCTTTCAGCCTTTGGTGTTCCATGAAAAAGGTAAAGTGTTAGTTGTTCAGTTGTGTCTGACTCTTTGTGACCCCACAGCCTGTAGCCTGCAAGGCTCTTTTTTCCGTGAGATTCTCCAGGAAAGAATACTGGAGTAGGTAGCCTTTCCTTTTTCCAAGGGATCTTCTCCAACCAGGGATTGAATCCAGGTCTCCTGCATTGTGGGCAGAGTCTTTACCATCTGAGCCACCAGGAAAGCCCACTTCCCACTAAAGGTACAGCAATCTAGTGGCAGGGTCCAAATTTATCTAATGCTTCATCAGATACAAAGAATGTGTTTAACAAGTATTGAAAAATTAAAGTATGTTCCCAAAGAACCTCTATTTGGGACAATGTATATTTTTACTTTCTCTTTCTTAAAGTTTTCGTCACTCGGTTGTGTCCTACTCTCTGGTGCCATGGGCTGTAATCTGCCAGGTTCCTCTGTCCATGGGATTCTCCAGGTGAGAATACTGGGGTGGGTTGCCATTTTCTTCTCCAGAGCATCCTCCTGACCCAGGGATCGAACATGGGTCTCCTGCATTGCGGGCGAATTCTTTACAGTCTGAATTTATTCTTAAGGTTGTGACAGTTTCTTTTCCTTCATATTTCTTGTGACTTGGGGTGCACAAAGAGGTGTGCCTATAGCCATTTTTCTCCACATCCCTGTTCACACACACACTTGGCAGAGGAAGAGAGGGGCAAAGCGTTCCTGACTGGGCGTTTGAATTCTCATGCTTTTGTTCCAGGCATGAGGGAGTCATTTCCCCATTTTACCCACTTGGTACTCACAGAGAAGAATGAAAGTCCCAGAGGGTTACTGTATTTGAAACTCTTCAAAAAGTGTTTGGGTACATTTTTGACTGTTGTTACTATCGTAATACTTTCCATTTATCATAGTTGGGAAAGTATAGGTGTTTTATTTCAACTTAAAGTATAACTACAATAAGTAATAAAGCCAGTCTTCTAGATACGTTGTGATAAGTGGCTCAGGATTCTCTGTGTCAATCCTTTAATCAAACCTTGGAAACTTTGCCTTGATTGTCAAGGGAGTCATGTAATAAGATCACTAAACATATTTTAGCAAATTCTGACCCTGTATAAGGTTAAAGTTTTATTAGGAAGGTTTAATTGAGAGGGAAGCATGGACTTGGAACACTGATAAGCTTGAGAAGATCTGCCTCTTTACTAGCTATGTGACCTTGGGTAGCTTATTCAGTGCTACTTTACTCATCTTTATAATGGAGATAAAACCTCTTAAAGTTTTTATGGGTGCAATGAGACATCCCATGAAGCACTAAGAACAATATTTGTCTAACACAGAGTAGGTGTTTGACAAAAAATAAACTTCTTTCCGCTCTCCTTCTCTTTATTTTTAGAAAGAGACTAGACACTAGGGTGAGTGTTTGCATTTGTGACTGTCAAGTGACACAATATGAAAGCACTTTGTAAACATAAAAGCACAATATCAAACAATGGAGGTGACTGATTTTATGATCCAGGATGTGACAAGGCTATGCAAACATTGAGAAGTTGGTAAAGATTTGAAATTAACTTTGACTCCCTTTGAAATTTACTGTAAAGGAGAGGTGAGTAGCTTTTGCACCCTATAACTTCTGGGTCCAGTAGAGTTCCCAAAAGTTGTGTCTATGTGGAATTTCAGAATATGAGGAAATAGGGTCTTTAGAGATATACTTAAAGTCATCCTAGATTAGAATGTCCTTTAATCCAGACTTACACTCTTACAAGAAGAGAAAACAGATGCACAGATGCACAAAGGAGGAGGCCTTGTGGATAAGGAGGCAGAGATTGGGCAGATACATCTGAAAATTAAGGAGTAGCAACAATTGCCAGCAACTGATAGAAACTGGAGGGCTTCCCAGGTGGCTGAGTGATAGACTCTTGCTGCCAATGAAGGAGATGTGGGTTCAATCCCTGGGTCAGGAAGATCCCCTGGAGAAGAAAATGGCAATCCACTCCAGTATTCTTGCCTGGGAAATCCTATGGACAGAGGAGACTGGTGGGCTACAGTCCATGGGATCACAAAGAGTCAGGTATGAGTTAGCGACCACCACCACCACCACCACCGATAGAAGCTGGAAGAAGCAAGGAAAGATGCTCTCTCTGGAGCACGGCCTTGTTGACACCTTGATTTCAGCCTTGCAGCCTCTAGAACTGTGAGAGAATAAATTCCTGTTGTTTCAAGCTATTTAGTTTGTGATGTTTGTTACAGCAGCTCTAGGAAGTCAGTACCCCATACCTCACTCTTTTTATTGCTTAGACTTTTGCATAATATAAAATGATGTAAAGATGTTGCTTTCACTTAAAAATAAGAGGGTTTAGAACTTGAATCTAATACTTTCTGGTGCATGTGGAAATTAAATCTGACATTGTCTGCATCTAAGAGCTCCCGAAGTATTGACTACTTTTGGAAATCCATCAAAGAAGCTGGGTTGAACTCTGAGGCAGAGCTTTGAGCTTCTCCTATCTATTTGCTCACGAAGTGAATTTACATAGATCTAAAAGGGGAGGGTGGGGTAGGGAAGGGGGAGGCCTGGTGAAACTTGGGAGATCTTCTTAAGGGAATTCTCATTTTTAGAATTAAAGTCATGTTGGGGTCTTGACCATGGCTACACAGCTGATCTGAGAATGATATTTTACTTCCCTAACACTTTTGGGCCAACGTGCGGGCTGGAGAAGGCAGGTAAACTTAGTCTGTGACTGTGTTAGCATTTTCAGCAAAACATTTTATTTTCCTCTTGGTGGATACTCATCCTCAAACCAAGTGTAAGGTCTGCCTCAGGCCTCTCGTGAACATTTGTTGAGTCAATGTGGGGTTGGATATTGAGAATGGGCAACTGAACTGCCTTGATTCTTCCTGCGGGAACAGAATCACACATCTTGAACATTTCAGTTAGTGCTCCCGTTTAACTCACTGTAGAAGACCAGAGAAACACCTAGGGTTTTGTGAGGTTTAAATCTGTGTAGTCTTCCCATGTTTTCCCAAGCTCAGCCTCACAGTGCCCATGTTTCTCTTCTGGAAGAAAAATGTGGAAATGACAGTACTACCCCTGTAAGTGAAAGCACTCCTGGTTATTTGACCTGTATCTACAGAGGAGCAAAGCTGAAGTTAAATATTCTCAAAGTCAATAGTATAATGAACTAAACAGTATTCTGTCTGTAGACTTCTGTTTTTCCATTCAGAGGATCTTTCTGCTTGAAATAGGAGTGGATGTGGTTAGGGTCATCCTCTGGCTAATTAAGATCTTGTGCAGCACTGGGACCTGGGTTAACCGAGGCTTGGCTTGTGCTTTTCTAGATGGTTGCATGCATTTTTAAGAGTAGGCACCATGGTGTGAGACAAGGTTGCTGAAAGGTGGAGGGATGATTTGATGATTTCAGGACAAAGTGGAAAGAAATCCTACCTTCGTGGGCCTCGGTTCTCTCCTTATGTGGCATGGTATTTTAAAAACCAGGGCCGGAAACTGCCTGTGATGGTCATCTTGAAAGAGCTGCATCCGAACCAGTGGGGAACCTGACTTTTATCACATGCAGTCTCTGCACATTACAGAGAGGAACACATCTTCAAAAGAAAAGTCTCTTAACTACTAGCCATGGTTTAGAGGTACTTTGTCACTAACTTCCGTGTGCCTGACTTTCTTATCCATGGCACATGTTTGCCTTTTAATTGAAGGCAGTTTTAATTTCTACTTAATAAGCACTGAAGCTTGCCCATGAGTAATCATCTTTTTTAAAAAAATTTATTTTATATTGGAATATTGTTGATTACAATGTTGTATTTCAGGTATACAGCAAAGTGATCCAGTTATCATATACATATATTATTTTTCAGGTTCTTTCCCCATATCAGTTATTACAAATATTGGGTAGAGTTCTCTATGCTTTACAGTATGTCTTTATTATCTATTGTATATATTGTAGTATGTATGTTAAGCCCAAATTTCCAGTTTGTCACAATCATCAAAAAGGCTACAAACAATAAATGCTAGGGAGGGTGTAGAGAAGAGAGAATCCTCCTACGCTGTCAGTGGGAATGTAAATTGGTACAGCCAATATGGAGAACAGTATGGAGGTTCCTTAAAAAACTAAAAATAGTTTCCGTATGAGCTAGTGATCCTACTCCATAACTCAAAAAGATACATGCACCCCAATGTTCATTGCAGCATGATTTACAATAACCAAGACATGGCCACTCTCTTTGCTTTAGGTCTTTTAGAGGCATAAGAAATAAGAACAATGACAAGTGATGGTTTTTTTCCTTGTCTTCTGCCATCTCTCTTCAGTTCTGCCTGTATTCAGTGCTTGCTTCCCACCAATAGATGGACAATATCAAAGACATTCCTGGCATGTTTTGTTGTTTTCCTTCCTATTGTTTGTTCCTTTCTCCAAGAGATGTTTTCCTGTTCTATTTTTTCTTTTTCTGACAGATATGTTGCCTTTCTCAATGAGGGAAATGAAAGAAACTCTTTCTGTTTAGTGACAGCAAAAAAAAAAAAAAAAAAGGAAGGAAAAAAAAAGGCCAAAAACAAATCAAAAAAGTCAAACAAAGCAGAGCAAATACACACATCAGTGAATTTTGAATTGTGAAGCAAGATAGGAAAAAATATTCTTGCTTTAGCCATAAATCTCTCTCAGCAGGTTGTATGTAGAAAGGTTTATTAGTGATTCCTCTGAAATGAAAAGCTTGAAATAAAAACCAAAGTTTTGGGCCCTTTGATTTCCTTGCCAGTTGTCTCTCTGCACAGGTTGTTGATGTTTTGTGAGAATATCTTACGTTTATAACTAAACATATAAAAGTAAGTAATTTTGCATTTGAACACTGAGAAATTGAGTTAGAAACTCTTTTGGAAATGGATTGAAGTCCTGGGGATTTATTCTATGGAAGAAAACCTTCCATAGAAGTAAAAGCCACCAACTAACCAAATAACCATCCTCAAATCTATAGGCATAGAGACACTATTGCAATAGAACTGAGCAATCTAGACAAAAACCTAAATGATCAGAAAGAGCACATAAATTCCTAATTACAACAATAATTATTGTAAAACTAATAGTATTTACTATACATCAAGCATTCTTTTCATTATTTTAAACATTAATTTAGTCTGAACAAAAACCTCATAAAATGGGGTATGATCATTATCATTTCTATGTCTGGGGAAAAAAATCCTGCCAATATGGAGAACAGTATGGAGGTTCCTTAAAAAACTAAAAATAGTTTCCGTATGAGCTAGTGATCCTACTCCATAACTCAAAAAGATACATGCATCCCAATGTTCATTGCAGCATGATTTACAATAACCAAGACATGGCCACTCTCTTTGCTTTAGGTCTTTTAGAGGCATAAGAAATAAGAACAATGACAAGTGATGGTTTTTTTCCTTGTCTTCTGCCATCTCTCTTCAGTTCTGCCTGTATTCAGTGCTTGCTTCCCACCAATAGATGGACAATATCAAAGACATTCCTGGCATGTTTTGTTGTTTTCCTTCCTATTGTTTGTTCCTTTCTCCAAGAGATGTTTTCCTGTTCTATTTTTTCTTTTTCTGACAGATATGTTGCCTTTCTCAATGAGGGAAATGAAAGAAACTCTTTCTGTTTAGTGACAGCAAAAAAAAAAAAAAAAAAAGGAAGGAAAGGAAAAAAAAAGGCCAAAAACAAAGCAAAAAAGTCAAACAAAGCAGAGCAAATACACACATCAGTGAATTTTGAATTGTGAAGCAAGATAGGAAAAAATATTCTTGCTTTAGCCATAAATCTCTCTCAGCAGGTTGTATGTAGAAAGGTTTATTAGTGATTCCTCTGAAATGAAAAGCTTGAAATAAAAACCAAAGTTTTGGGCCCTTTGATTTCCTTGCCAGTTGTCTCTCTGCACAGGTTGTTGATGTTTTGTGAGAATATCTTACGTTTATAACTAAACATATAAAAGTAAGTAATTTTGCATTTGAACACTGAGAAATTGAGTTAGAAACTCTTTTGGAAATGGATTGAAGTCCTGGGGATTTATTCTATGGAAGAAAACCTTCCATAGAAGTAAAAGCCACCAACTAACCAAATAACCATCCTCAAATCTATAGGCATAGAGACACTATTGCAATAGAACTGAGCAATCTAGACAAAAACCTAAATGATCAGAAAGAGCACATAAATTCCTAATTACAACAATAATTATTGTAAAACTAATAGTATTTACTATACATCAAGCATTCTTTTCATTATTTTAAACATTAATTTAGTCTGAACAAAAACCTCATAAAATGGGGTATGATCATTATCATTTCTATGTTACAGATGAGGAAACTGGGGCACAGAGAAGTTAAGTGACTTGGCCAAGGTCAAACAGCTACAGAATGATAGAATTAATATCCAAACCCAGGCAATCTTGCTTGAGGATGTGCTCTTATGCACTCACTTTAGTGCTTTCAAATTATAATAAATTAACAGGTTATGACATTACATGTTAAAGATGCTGACTATGAAGAAAGTATACAAATGTGGACCATGTACAAAGTACTATACCAGGAACCTATAAGCGTATCTCTGGAATTCTGAAGATGATAAAATCATTTGTTTCATATCATTGATCTTAAGCTCCATTAGGATGGCTACACATAACAGTTTACACACATACTTTATTTTTCTATCAGCTATCCATCAACTGTATATACCTATATAGCTGTACATTTAAACAAAAATAGAGAACAGGGCTTCCCTGGTAGCCCAGTGGGTAAGGACACTGCCTTGCTGTGCAGGGGGTGCCGGTTCGATCCCTGGCCTGGGAAGATCCTGCGTGCTGCGGAGCGACTGGACCGATGTGTCCAACTACCATGCTGCAGCTCTGGAGCGTATGCACCCAGAGCCGGTGCTCTGCAGCGAGAGAGGCCACTGCGATGGGAGGCCCACACAGGCCAAAGAGCAAAGGTAAATAAATGAAAGACCAATAGAAGTGGCCAACAAAAAAAAAAACCATAGAGAACAAACCAAACTTAAGGACTATAAAGCAGGTTTTGATATCCGTTTACAGTTCCTTTTTAAATATATTGGTGATAAGACCTCATTAATGTAGTTAAGAAAATCTTTGTGTTACAACCTATGTTTTTCTTATTTGATGTCTACTTCTTGCTTCTGGAAACAGTATTACAAAGTACCTGTTTTTTGTTTGTTTGTTTTTTAAACCTACTCAAAGTTAAGCCTTTCCTAAATTTTTGTTTCTGATTTTTATTAGAATAAATGACTTTTGTGAGCCTCTGGAAACTGGAAAAGGCCAAAAAAGTTGATTCTTCCCCAGCTCTGGGAAGGAACATAGCCTTGTTCATACTTTGGTTTATTATCAGTAAGATGACCAAAACTGGAAGATAACACATTGATGTTGTTTTAAGCTACTAAATTTATGGCAGTGGGTTACAGGAGCATAGGAAACATATGCTGTCAAAGAATAATAATATGAAGGTATTTCTGAAATCCTGTCTTCTCAAGAGAAGTACTCCACTGATTATTTATAGTACATCAGATGGCATTATTTTCAATTATTTTTACCAATGAAACAAATAAATCAATGTCCTTGCTCTAGTACTTTATATATTAATTAAAAAGTTGCAGAACAGAGTAAAAAAGTTGCCACTTTCTTAGTCATCTATACAAACAGAACCTGAACTATACATTATTAAAGGGACTATTTATCAATGCCACTATTTCCCAGTTTTTAATAGAGAAACTATGCACTACCAGTTTGGATGAGATAAAATATCATTTTAAACAATAGTTTGCCTTTCTTTTTTTACCCATTTGCAAATCTAAGCAAGACTGTTTTTTCTCTTTTAAAATTTTATTAACTTTTGTTTTCCCTTCGAAAGACTCTTTAGAAGCTGTTTTCCTCCATATTTATTTCATTACATCGACCATTTCAGTTTTGGGGGTGTTTACCCATCCAGATTAGATTAAACTCATCATCTACCTCATCTCCCTTTTTTTTTTTTTTTTGAGAATTTCAACTTTTTATTCATTGACATTTTCTGGAAAGAAATCTCAAATTTAAGTTGTTGATTAGCTCTTTTTCCCAAGCCTTCCAAAGTTGTTTCTCCGAATTTATTTATTTATTTTTAAATGCACATCATATTATTTTATATTTTATTTTATTTTTTTAAACTTCTGTTTTACTTTTAACTTTTACAGAGTTTTGTTGTTTACAGATATGTATGTTCTCAGATTAGTCATATGTATATCCCCCCATCCCACCCTTCCAGACCGTCATACAGCACCCGTGAAGGATCTGCTTTTCTCACAGAGCAATTACTGTAGCTGTTTTCTTCACGTACGATAGTACAGGCCTTCATTCTACTTCCTTTATGCCTCTCACCCACTGTTCCTTCTCCACAATGTCCATATGTCCACTGTCCATGTCTGTTTATCCTTTGCTTCACTGCATGTGCCATCATCATTGTCCTACTAGATTCCATATACATGTGTTAGTATGTTGTACTTGTCCTTTTCTTTCTGAGTGACTTCACTTTTATGATAGGTTCTAGATCCAGTCACCTTGTTAGGGCTGATTTGTCTGCATTTCTTTTACAGGGCTTTTGATCATTCTTGCTCATATCAACCCCAGAATACCCTGTTTAAAACTAAATAACATTATTTTACCAATGAAACAAATAAATCAATGTCCTTGCTCTAGTACTTTATATATTAATTAAAAAGTTGCAGAACAGAGTAAAAAAGTTGCCACTTTCTTAGTCATCTATACAAACAGAACCTGAACTATACATTATTAAAGGGACTATTTATCAATGCCACTATTTCCCAGTTTTTAATAGAGAAACTATGCACTACCAGTTTGGATGAGATAAAATATCATTTTAAACAATAGTTTGCCTTTCTTTTTTTACCCATTTGCAAATCTAAGCAAGACTGTTTTTTCTCTTTTAAAATTTTATTAACTTTTGTTTTCCCTTCGAAAGACTCTTTAGAAGCTGTTTTCCTCCATATTTATTTCATTACATCGACCATTTCAGTTTTGGGGGTGTTTACCCATCCAGATTAGATTAAACTCATCATCTACCTCATCTCCCTTTTTTTTTTTTTTTTTGAGAATTTCAACTTTTTATTCATTGACATTTTCTGGAAAGAAATCTCAAATTTAAGTTATTGATTAGCTCTTTTTCCCAAGCCTTCCAAAGTTGTTTCTCCGAATTTATTTATTTATTTTTAAATGCACATCATATTATTTTATATTTTATTTTATTTTTTTAAACTTCTGTTTTACTTTTAACTTTTACAGAGTTTTGTTGTTTACAGATATGTATGTTCTCAGATTAGTCATATGTATATCCCCCCATCCCACCCTTCCAGACCGTCATACAGCACCCGTGAAGGATCTGCTTTTCTCACAGAGCAATTACTGTAGCTGTTTTCTTCACGTACGATAGTACAGGCCTTCATTCTACTTCCTTTATGCCTCTCACCCACTGTTCCTTCTCCACAATGTCCATATGTCCACTGTCCATGTCTGTTTATCCTTTGCTTCACTGCATGTGCCATCATCATTGTCCTACTAGATTCCATATACATGTGTTAGTATGTTGTACTTGTCCTTTTCTTTCTGAGTGACTTCACTTTTTATGATAGGTTCTAGATCCAGTCACCTTGTTAGGGCTGATTTGTCTGCATTTCTTTTTACAGCTGTGTAGTATTCCATTGTGTATATGTACCAGAGCTTTTGTATCCATTCGTTTGTCGATGGGCATCTAGGTTGCTTTCATGTTCTAGCTATTGTATAGAGAGCTGCAATGAACACTGGAGTACAGGTGCTTCTTTCAGATTTAATTTCATCAGGGTATAAGCCTAAGAGTGGGATTGCTGGGTCGTATGGTGCTTCTATTTTTAGTTTTTCAAGAAATCTCCAGACTGTCTTCCATAGAGACTGTATCAATTTACATTCCCACCAGCAATGCAAGAGTGTTCTCTTTTCTCTGCACCCTCTCCAGCATTTATTGCCTGTAGATTTTTTTTTTTTTTTTTTTTGGCTGTCACTTTGGACACCACATGGTCTTTAGTGATGGGTTTAGGACTTATCACATCTCAAAATCCCAGATACCCTTTCTGATGGCTTTGGCCCTAGGGCAGTCATGATCAATGCAGATGCTGGAATGTGATAGGGCTTTCCTGGTGGCTTAAGGTAGACTTAATGACCATAGCGTTGACCTCACTTCTGAGGCTTTTCACTGTTACATTGAGTCTGATCTACCACAGGTCAGAATGAATCTCTCCTTACAAACAATCATACATGATAGGATTGAGCTGAACATTGTTCTACCACAAAGCAGTTGTTGATTCTGAATTCTCGCATTAACCTCACAAAGGGATTTTGTTGACTTTCTTTTCCAGAGACCATTATTTTGCCTGAAGCTTGTCTTAACTATTTCAAATTTTTGATTTTTTGTCACTATAATATGCTGAGAATAATGGTGTCTTTTTGGGTTTTGACAAGCAAAATTAATATAATGTGAGCTACACAATTAATCTTCTTGGGGAGAATTGTGTCATTATCACCATCATCATAATTACCCATTATTGAGAAGAAAAACTATAACCCTCTTATCTATTCTTTGATTAATTAATTAAGAGCTCTATTCAGGAAGATCTCAAAGGAACTTCAAAATCATTGTGGAGGTTTAAAAGCAGTAGCAAACACAGTTTTTATCCTATAGAAAGTTTAATTCTGGTGTGCTTGGGGGTGGTGGGACGGAAATCACACTGAGACAGAAAATAAATGAAGGGATGTATGAACAAAGTCACTGATGTATGAAAATTTACTGCTGTGAAATTTGAATACAGAGGGGGCAATATTCCAATACAGTAAAGCTAGGTGGGCCAAATCAGGCTCTTTATAGGGGGAAAGCCTTGAATTAGGTCTTGCAGAAAGTCATGTATTGTGGAATTAGAAAGTACAATTATATTTCCTTTTATTTTTCAGTATTGTAAGAGTGGGATTGCTGGGTCGTATGGTGCTTCTATTTTTAGTTTTTCAAGAAATCTCCAGACTGTCTTCCATAGAGACTGTATCAATTTACATTCCCACCAGCAATGCAAGAGTGTTCTCTTTTCTCTGCACCCTCTCCAGCATTTATTGCCTGTAGATTTTTTTTTTGGCTGTCACTTTGGACACCACATGGTCTTTAGTGATGGGTTTAGGACTTATCACATCTCAAAATCCCAGATACCCTTTCTGATGGCTTTGGCCCTAGGGCAGTCATGATCAATGCAGATGCTGGAATGTGATAGGGCTTTCCTGGTGGCTTAAGGTAGACTTAATGACCATAGCGTTGACCTCACTTCTGAGGCTTTTCACTGTTACATTGAGTCTGATCTACCACAGGTCAGAATGAATCTCTCCTTACAAACAATCATACATGATAGGATTGAGCTGAACATTGTTCTACCACAAAGCAGTTGTTGATTCTGAATTCTCGCATTAACCTCACAAAGGGATTTTGTTGACTTTCTTTTCCAGAGACCATTATTTTGCCTGAAGCTTGTCTTAACTATTTCAAATTTTTGATTTTTTGTCACTATAATATGCTGAGAATAATGGTGTCTTTTTGGGTTTTGACAAGCAAAATTAATATAATGTGAGCTACACAATTAATCTTCTTGGGGAGAATTGTGTCATTATCACCATCATCATAATTACCCATTATTGAGAAGAAAAACTATAACCCTCTTATCTATTCTTTGATTAATTAATTAAGAGCTCTATTCAGGAAGATCTCAAAGGAACTTCAAAATCATTGTGGAGGTTTAAAAGCAGTAGCAAACACAGTTTTTATCCTATAGAAAGTTTAATTCTGGTGTGCTTGGGGGTGGTGGGACGGAAATCACACTGAGACAGAAAATAAATGAAGGGATGTATGAACAAAGTCACTGATGTATGAAAATTTACTGCTGTGAAATTTGAATACAGAGGGGGCAATATTCCAATACAGTAAAGCTAGGTGGGCCAAATCAGGCTCTTTATAGGGGGAAAGCCTTGAATTAGGTCTTGCAGAAAGTCATGTATTGTGGAATTAGAAAGTACAATTATATTTCCTGATTTTGAAGTACATTGCAGATGATAGTTCTTAAAACAGTATTGTACTGGCCTGGAGACAGATGTATACACAAATGGAATAGAAGAGAGAATCCAGAAGTATATCCAGGTATATATAAGCAGAATGCCAAAGATAAACAATGGGGAATAGGTAGTCTGTGCAACAAATGGTGTTGAGAAAATGGGGGATCCATATGCAAGAGATTCAGGTTGGATCCTGGCCTTGCACCACATACAAAAGTCAACTCAAACTGGATTAAAGACTTAAACATAAAGCCTGAAATTGTAAAACTCCTAGAAGGAAGCACAGGGAAAAATCTTGGTGTTGGTGTTGGTTATGCTTTTATGGACATAACAACCAAAGCAAAGGGAACAATCTACAGAATGAAAAAGTGATCTGTGAAATATGTGCAGACATAGACCTGATAAAGGGCTAAGCTCTAAAATACATAATGAACTTCTACAACTCAATAGCAAAACCACCAAATAATCCAGTTCAAGAAATAGGCAGCTTGAGCTTTATGCAGGCTGGCAATGTATATAGCCTTGACATACTCCTTTTCCAATTTGGAACCCGTCCGTTGTTCCATGTTGGGTTCTTCACTGTTTCTTCTTATCCTGCACACAGGTTTTGCAGGAGGCAGGTAAAGTGCTGTGGTATTCTCATCTCTTTCAGAATTTTCCACAGTCTGTTGTGATCCACACACTTAAAGGATTTCACATACTCAATAAAGCAGAAGTATTTTTTTTTGGAATTTTCTTGCTCTTTCTATGATCCAACAGATGTTGGCAATTTGATCTCTGGTTCCTCTGCTTTTTCTAAATCCAGCTTGTACCTCTGAAAATTCCTGGTTCATATAATGTTGAAGCCTAGCTTGGAGGATTTTGAGCACTACTTTGCTAGTGTGTGAAATGAGTGCAATTGTTACGGAAATCACACTGAGAAAAATGAGGGGTAAAATTTTTTTAAAACTGCTGTGAAATTTGAATACAGAGGGGGCAATATTCCAATACAGTAAAGCTAGGTGGGCCAAATCAGGCTCTTTATAGGGGGAAAGCCTTGAATTAGGTCTTGCAGAAAGTCATGTATTGTGGAATTAGAAAGTACAATTATATTTCCTGATTTTGAAGTACATTGCAGATGATAGTTCTTAAAACAGTATTGTACTGGCCTGGAGACAGATGTATACACAAATGGAATAGAAGAGAGAATCCAGAAGTATATCCAGGTATATATAAGCAGAATGCCAAAGATAAACAATGGGGAATAGGTAGTCTGTGCAACAAATGGTGTTGAGAAAATGGGGGATCCATATGCAAGAGATTCAGGTTGGATCCTGGCCTTGCACCACATACAAAAGTCAACTCAAACTGGATTAAAGACTTAAACATAAAGCCTGAAATTGTAAAACTCCTAGAAGGAAGCACAGGGAAAAATCTTGGTGTTGGTGTTGGTTATGCTTTTATGGACATAACAACCAAAGCAAAGGAAACAATCAACAGAATGAAAAAGTGATCTGTGAAATATGTGCAGACATAGACCTGATAAAGGGCTAAGCTCTAAAATACATAATGAACTTCTACAACTCAATAGCAAAACCACCAAATAATCCAGTTCAAGAAATAGGCAGCTTGAGCTTTATGCAGGCTGGCAATGTATATAGCCTTGACATACTCCTTTTCCAATTTGGAACCCGTCCGTTGTTCCATGTTGGGTTCTTCACTGTTTCTTCTTATCCTGCACACAGGTTTTGCAGGAGGCAGGTAAAGTGCTGTGGTATTCTCATCTCTTTCAGAATTTTCCACAGTCTGTTGTGATCCACACACTTAAAGGATTTCACATACTCAATAAAGCAGAAGTATTTTTTTTTGGAATTTTCTTGCTCTTTCTATGATCCAACAGATGTTGGCAATTTGATCTCTGGTTCCTCTGCTTTTTCTAAATCCAGCTTGTACCTCTGAAAATTCCTGGTTCATATAATGTTGAAGCCTAGCTTGGAGGATTTTGAGCACTACTTTGCTAGTGTGTGAAATGAGTGCAATTGTTCAGTAGTTTGAACAGTCTATGGCATTGCTTTTCTTTGGTAATGGAATGAACACTGAGCTTTTCCAGTCTTGAAGCTACTGCTGAGTTTTCCAAATGTGCTGGCATATTGAGTGTAGCACTTTAACAGCATTATCTTTTAGGATTTGAAATAGCTCAGCTGGAATTCCATCACCTCCACTAGCTTTGTAGTGCTTCCTAGGCCTCTCTTGACCTTGCACTTTAAGATGTCTGGCTCTAGGTGAGTGATCACACCATTGTGGTCATCTGGCTCATTACGATCTTGTTTTATAGTTCTTTTGTGTATTCTTGCCACCTCTTGTTAATCTCTTCTGCTTCTGTTAGGTCCATAACCATTTCTGTCCTTTATTGTGCCCATCTTTGCATGAAATGTTCCCTTGGTATCTTTAATTTCCTTGTAGACATCTCTAGTCTTTCCCATTCTATTGTTTTCCTCTATTTCTTTTCATTATTCACTTAACAAGGCTTTCTTATCTCTCTTTGCTGTTCTTTGGAACTCTACATTCAAATGGATATATCTTTTCTTTTCTCCTTTGCCTATTGTATCTTTTTTTTCTCAGCCATTTGTAAGTTCTCCTCAGACAACCATTTTGCCTTTTTGCATTTCTTTTTTGGGGGGGATGTCTTTGATCGCTGCTTTATGTACAGTGTTACAAAATTCCATCCATAGTTCTTTAGGCTCTCTATCAGGTATAATCCCTTGAATCTATTTGTCACTTCCACTGTTTAATTATAAGAGATTTTATTTAGGTCGTACCTGAATGGCCTACTGGTTTTCCCTACTTTCTTCAATTCAAGACTGAATTTTGCAATAAGAAACTCATGATCTGAGCCACAGTCAGCTCCAGGTTTAGTTGTTTCTAACTGTATAGAGCTTCTCCATCTTGGGCTCCAAAGAATATAATCAATCTGATTTCGGTATTGACCATATCATGATGTCCATGTGTAGAGTTGTGTCTTGTGTTGTTTGAAGAGGGTGTTTGTTATGACCAGTGCATTCTCTTGGCCAAACTCTACTTGCCTTTGCCCTACTTCAGTTTGTACTCCAAGGGCAAATGTGCCTCTTTTCCCAGGTATCTCTTGACTTCCTGCTTTTACATTTCAGTCCCAATGATGAAATAAACATCTTTTTTTTTGGTGTTAGTTCTAAAAGATTTTGTGGGTCTTCATAGAGCCATTCAACTTCAGCTTCTTCAGTATTAGTGGTTGGAGCATAGACTTGGACTACTGTGATACTGAATGGTTTGCCTTGGAAACAAACTAAGGTTATTCTGTCATTTTTTTTTTTGAAAGATTTATTTATTTATTTTGGGCGGGGGTTGGGGAGGGAGGGGAGCGGGCGGGCCACTTCTATTGGTCTTTCATTTCTCTATTTTCATCTGTCTTTGTTCTTTGGCTCCTGTGGGCCTCCCATCGCGGTGGCCACTGTCCTCGCAGAGCACCGGCTCTGAGCTCCGGCTCGGTAATTGGACACATCAGTCCAGCCGCTCTGCGACATGCGGGATCTTCCCAGGCCAGGGATGGAACCGGCGCCCCTTGCACTGCAAGGCGGTGTCCTTACCCACTGGACCATCAGGGGAAGCCCTATTCTGTCATTTTTGAGATTGCACCCAAGTACTACATTTTGAACACTTTTGTTGACCTTGAGGACACTCTCTTTCTTCTAAGAGATTTTTGCCCACAGTAGTAGATACAATGGTCATTTGAATTAAATTTGCCCATTCATGTCCAGTTTAATTCACTGATTCCTAGAATGTCAATGTTCATTCTTGCCATCTTCTGTTTGACCTCTTCCGGTTTACCTTGACTCATGGACCTAACATTCCAGGTTCCTATGCAGTGTTCTTTGTGACATTGGACTTTACTTTCACTACCAGACATATCCATAACTGGGTGGTGTTTTTGCTTTGGCCCAGCCTTTTCATTCCTTCTGGAGCTATTTCTCTGTTCTTCTCCAGTAACATATTGGGCACCTGTCCAACCTGGGGAGTGTGCCTTTTCATACTGTTCAGGGAATTCTCAAGGCAAGAACGCTAAAGTAATTTGTTGTTCCCTTCTTCAGTGGACCACGTTTTGGCAGAACTCTCCACCATGACCTGTCCATATTGGGTGGTCTTACGTGGCATGGCTCATGGTTTTATTGAGCTAGAAAACAGTTTGGTTAGTTTTCTGTGATTGTGCTTTTCATTCTCTGATGAAATAAACATCTTTTTTTTTGGTGTTAGTTCTAAAAGATTTTGTGGGTCTTCATAGAGCCATTCAACTTCAGCTTCTTCAGTATTAGTGGTTGGAGCATAGACTTGGACTACTGTGATACTGAATGGTTTGCCTTGGAAACAAACTAAGGTTATTCTGTCATTTTTTTTTTTGAAAGATTTATTTATTTATTTTGGGCGGGGGTGGGGGGGGGGGGGGAGCGGGCGGGCCACTTCTATTGGTCTTTCATTTCTCTATTTTCATCTGTCTTTGTTCTTTGGCTCCTGTGGGCCTCCCATCGCGGTGGCCACTGTCCTCGCAGAGCACCGGCTCTGAGCTCCGGCTCGGTAATTGGACACATCAGTCCAGCCGCTCTGCGACATGCGGGATCTTCCCAGGCCAGGGATGGAACCGGCGCCCCTTGCACTGCAAGGCGGTGTCCTTACCCACTGGACCATCAGGGGAAGCCCTATTCTGTCATTTTTGAGATTGCACCCAAGTACTACATTTTGAACACTTTTGTTGACCTTGAGGACACTCTCTTTCTTCTAAGAGATTTTTGCCCACAGTAGTAGATACAATGGTCATTTGAATTAAATTTGCCCATTCATGTCCAGTTTAATTCACTGATTCCTAGAATGTCAATGTTCATTCTTGCCATCTTCTGTTTGACCTCTTCCGGTTTACCTTGACTCATGGACCTAACATTCCAGGTTCCTATGCAGTGTTCTTTGTGACATTGGACTTTACTTTCACTACCAGACATATCCATAACTGGGTGGTGTTTTTGCTTTGGCCCAGCCTTTTCATTCCTTCTGGAGCTATTTCTCTGTTCTTCTCCAGTAACATATTGGGCACCTGTCCAACCTGGGGAGTGTGCCTTTTCATACTGTTCAGGGAATTCTCAAGGCAAGAACGCTAAAGTAATTTGTTGTTCCCTTCTTCAGTGGAACACATTTTGTCAGAACTCTCCACCATGACCTGTCTATCTTGGATGACCCTACATGGCATGGCTCATGGTTTCATTGAGTTAGACATGGCTATGATCCATATTATCAGTTTGGTTAGTTTTCTGTGATTGTGCTTTTCATTTTGTCTGCCCTATTACATATACATCAGTAAAGCTGAAAGAAGGGAAGTGATAAAGATGAATGAATGGAGAAGAGGTTGAAGCACTCATTCTGAGAACAGCAAGGAGATTTCATCAAGAAGGACCAGGGCTGATAAAAGGGTTATGTGCCAAGGACAAAACTTGGGGCCCTCTACAATAAGATCATTCTTTGATCTTAATGACTAGAATGCCTAATGATATTAGGAAATCCAGAAGCAAAGCTTTATTTTGACATTTTATATTCTATTTATCATTTCAACTGGGATCTGGGAGGGACTGAGAATTAAACGCCTGTACACAGATCACTAAGCTTGGTGAAAGTCCTAGAAAAAGTGGCTTGACTTGTGTTTACTAGTCCTTTTGATATAATCTCTTAAAATGACTTCCTTGCATAAGTTTGATAAAGAGTACTTTATGCTGATTTTCCTGGATGTCCTGCCAAAATCAGTCTCATTACTTGGTATTCATATTTTCTATATTCCATATAATCAGTCTATTAGCAATGCTAGTTAGAGTTAGGATCACTTGTTATAGATGAACAATCAAGGGCTTTGTTGAAATGGGGTCATTTTCCAAGTGTTATTTGTATTCTTAATTTGAAAAATAGAATGTATTTGATTCTTGAGCAGGGATGACCCAAAGTCAACGAGGGTGCCTGACCTTTTCATTATGGTGCAGAAGCAACAAATTAATGTCTATGGTGGTGAAAGTTAGAGGTGGAATGGGAGCTGTCTCCAAAGTCTACTATTCTTTCATAAAGTCTTAGACATGGAATGCACATTTAGATGGTAACCTAATCCACCTCCCTTGTAAGAAGAAAACACAGTAATGATGCTAGCAGCTGTAACTTTCTGTCAGTTTTCACTGACTTACTTAATTTTTGCCATTATCTCATGAGCATTGGGCTTCCCTACAGCTCAAACGGTAAAGAATCTGCTTGTAATGCAGGAGACTCGGGGTCAGTTCCTGGGTTGGAAAGATCCCCTGGAGAAGGAAAAGGCAACCCACTCCAGTACTCATACATAGAGAGTTCCATGGACAGAGGAGCCTGATGGGCTACCTGCCCAGGGTCACAAAGGGTTGGACATGACTGAGTGCCTAGCTTTCACTTTTTTTTCTTTTCATGAGTGTTAATCCATTTTAGTGATGAAGAAACCTGAATTTAGATCAACTTGTTCAAGGTCAGTGTTAGAAATAACATTTCGACCTAGGTCTGTTGAAGTTGTACTGAGGCTCACATTCCTCATTATTATCCTCTTCTGCTGCATTATACTCAGAGGAAATTGAGGCAGAGAGGAGCTAATTGCGTGACTGAAAACACAGGACTAGTCACCTGCAGAGCTGAGGGTAGAAGCTACCTCTTTAGACTTAAAAGCTGTTGGAGAAACTCTGAACCTGTGGGCCAGGTAGTGGTGAGAGCTGTTATTGCTCCTCCCTGGTTGCTCTCATACCTTTGACATAGGAGCTCAGGTGTCTTGTTCATGCTTTGAGTATTATTTACATTATGCCGTGGATGGGATGTTAATGGTGTTGGGTTGTTAATTAAGCGGTTATTGTTTCCCCATATTATTTTTTCTATATTCCATATAATCAGTCTATTAGCAATGCTAGTTAGAGTTAGGATCACTTGTTATAGATGAACAATCAAGGGCTTTGTTGAAATGGGGTCATTTTCCAAGTGTTATTTGTATTCTTAATTTGAAAAATAGAATGTATTTGATTCTTGAGCAGGGATGACCCAAAGTCAACGAGGGTGCCTGACCTTTTCATTATGGTGCAGAAGCAACAAATTAATGTCTATGGTGGTGAAAGTTAGAGGTGGAATGGGAGCTGTCTCCAAAGTCTACTATTCTTTCATAAAGTCTTAGACATGGAATGCACATTTAGATGGTAACCTAATCCACCTCCCTTGTAAGAAGAAAACACAGTAATGATGCTAGCAGCTGTAACTTTCTGTCAGTTTTCACTGACTTACTTAATTTTTGCCATTATCTCATGAGCATTGGGCTTCCCTACAGCTCAAACGGTAAAGAATCTGCTTGTAATGCAGGAGACTCGGGGTCAGTTCCTGGATTGGAAAGATCCCCTGGAGAAGGAAAAGGCAACACACTCCAGTACTCATACATAGAGAGTTCCATGGACAGAGGAGCCTGATGGGCTACCTGCCCAGGGTCACAAAGGGTTGGACATGACTGAGTGCCTAGCTTTCACTTTTTTTTCTTTTCATGAGTGTTAATCCATTTTAGTGATGAAGAAACCTGAATTTAGATCAACTTGTTCAAGGTCAGTGTTAGAAATAACATTTCGACCTAGGTCTGTTGAAGTTGTACTGAGGCTCACATTCCTCATTATTATCCTCTTCTGCTGCATTATACTCAGAGGAAATTGAGGCAGAGAGGAGCTAATTGCGTGACTGAAAACACAGGACTAGTCACCTGCAGAGCTGAGGGTAGAAGCTACCTCTTTAGACTTAAAAGCTGTTGGAGAAACTCTGAACCTGTGGGCCAGGTAGTGGTGAGAGCTGTTATTGCTCCTCCCTGGTTGCTCTCATACCTTTGACATAGGAGCTCAGGTGTCTTGTTCATGCTTTGAGTATTATTTACATTATGCCGTGGATGGGATGTTAATGCTCTTGGGTTGTTAATTAAGCGGTATTGTTTCCCCATTACTGTTTTCCGATGCTTGCCATCAATGATAGAAATATCTTCTGAAAACATATTTCAGAAAGAGCTTTTTTGGATGACTGACCTCTAAGTTTTGGAGATGTAGAAGCTTTAAGAAGCAACTTTCTAAACTTTTTTTACCCCCATCTTCTCTGCAAGTTGTAAGACACTAATATTGGAGAAAATGATTATGAAGCTATTATCCATAACTACTGTGATTGACCCATAGTATTACCAATTGCTCAGGAAAAGCCATTGTCTCACTGTTTAAGATTTAAAGCCTCTTGAAATGTCTTGGGATTGTGGTTTCAAATTAGATGATTTGGGGATTTGCTGTATCTCACATTTCACTTTGAAATTTCATCCTGAGGAGTTAACCCACTCAGAGATCCACTGATAAGGGAGAGTAGGTGTTGATCTTCCAACAAATGTCAGGAAAATTTCAAGCTTCACTACGCCCCAAAACCCCTGCCTCTGTCAATGGTGCAGACTCTTCCTCCTCAGCTGATTAACTCAACACTGCTGAATGGACATTGGTGAAAGCTACAACTTTCACATTATCATTTATGTTTGAACATTGTATGTATAGTAGCACTGCATTCTTTTTGTAAGAAGTGAAATCTTGGAAACTGTGAAAAGCATAAAAGACAAACTTGTAGATTCATTTTCTTTGAATAAGGCACAGTCTTAGCCACTTAGGGGCACTGTTGAATATTCTGACATGACTTTATCCGTACAAGATGTATAACGTTAAACCTGAATTTAGATCAACGTGTTCAAGGTCAGTGTTAGAAATAACATTTCGACCTAGGTCTGTTGAAGTTGTACTGAGGCTCACATTCCTCATTATTATCCTCTTCTGCTGCATTATACTCAGAGGAAATTGAGGCAGAGAGGAGCTAATTGCGTGACTGAAAACACAGGACTAGTCACCTGCAGAGCTGAGGGTAGAAGCTACCTCTTTAGACTTAAAAGCTGTTGGAGAAACTCTGAACCTGTGGGCCAGGTAGTGGTGAGAGCTGTTATTGCTCCTCCCTGGTTGCTCTCATACCTTTGACATAGGAGCTCAGGTGTCTTGTTCATGCTTTGAGTATTATTTACATTATGCCGTGGATGGGATGTTAATGCTCTTGGGTTGTTAATTAAGCGGTATTGTTTCCCCATTACTGTTTTCCGATGCTTGCCATCAATGATAGAAATATCTTCTGAAAACATATTTCAGAAAGAGCTTTTTTGGATGACTGACCTCTAAGTTTTGGAGATGTAGAAGCTTTAAGAAGCAACTTTCTAAACTTTTTTTACCCCCATCTTCTCTGCAAGTTGTAAGACACTAATATTGGAGAAAATGATTATGAAGCTATTATCCATAACTACTGTGATTGACCCATAGTATTACCAATTGCTCAGGAAAAGCCATTGTCTCACTGTTTAAGATTTAAAGCCTCTTGAAATGTCTTGGGATTGTGGTTTCAAATTAGATGATTTGGGGATTTGCTGTATCTCACATTTCACTTTGAAATTTCATCCTGAGGAGTTAACCCACTCAGAGATCCACTGATAAGGGAGAGTAGGTGTTGATCTTCCAACAAATGTCAGGAAAATTTCAAGCTTCACTACGCCCCAAAACCCCTGCCTCTGTCAATGGTGCAGACTCTTCCTCCTCAGCTGATTAACTCAACACTGCTGAATGGACATTGATGAAAGCTACAACTTTCACATTATCATTTATGTTTGAACATTGTATGTATAGTAGCACTGCATTCTTTTTGTAAGAAGTGAAATCTTGGAAACTGTGAAAAGCATAAAAGACAAACTTGTAGATTCATTTTCTTTGAATAAGGCACAGTCTTAGCCACTTAGGGGCACTGTTGAATATTCTGACATGACTTTATCCGTACAAGATGTATAACGTTATTAGAGAAACAGTGGCTATTGACATATATCGTATGGTAGATACATGAATGGTAGAGAAAATGAAAGCTGTAATTTCTCGAAAGAGAGAGAACTAACTTTGGATCGAAGTACTCAGGAAAACCTAGGAGGTAGGAATGAGTTGGACCTTAAAATACAGGCAATGTTTAGTTGTGAGATGCCTGAAGGTGGGAAGTACGACAAATATCAGGAAACATTTAGGGTGGAGAGTGACATTTCATTTTGGGGGACAGTGTTGAGTGTTCAGAGCGAGATGGAAGGGCAAGTGGTAATGTGTACTTCGGTCTGATACCTCTTCTCTAACACAAGAGTCTGGGAAACTTCAAGAATAATTAGACATTTTATTTTAATAACATGAAGAATATAAAGATGGCAACCAAGTTCCCATGACCTTCAGTACCAAGGACTCATCCTAGGGTGTATGTCATATGAAAAGCTCCCTGGCTTGGTGTCTCTCTCTCTCTCTCTCTCTTTTTTTTTTATCTTTCAGACTTTCTTTCCTTCATAAGCCCTGATGGGCTCCCTGAGACTGGTAATAAAGCACAAACATAGCAGGTTAAATCAGATAACATCATAAAGTAGCAAACACGAGCTCAGAGAGCTGTGTTTGGAACAGTCTGGAATCTTGAGACAACAATTAGCAGTATTTTCTGGAAACAGAAATTTTTAGAGTTCTTCTCCTTAGAAAAGCCATGCCCACCCCCTACCTTGGAAGTGTGAAAAAACTGCAGATAGACTAAAATTTAAATGAAGCTTTAGTACCTATCACACACCTTGGTTAGTTGTTCAAAATAATGATCTTGTCAGAGATCACTGATAAGGGAGAGTAGGTGTTGATCTTCCAACAAATGTCAGGAAAATTTCAAGCTTCACTACGCCCCAAAACCCCTGCCTCTGTCAATGGTGCAGACTCTTCCTCCTCAGCTGATTAACTCAACACTGCTGAATGGACATTGATGAAAGCTACAACTTTCACATTATCATTTATGTTTGAACATTGTATGTATAGTAGCACTGCATTCTTTTTGTAAGAAGTGAAATCTTGGAAACTGTGAAAAGCATAAAAGACAAACTTGTAGATTCATTTTCTTTGAATAAGGCACAGTCTTAGCCACTTAGGGGCACTGTTGAATATTCTGACATGACTTTATCCGTACAAGATGTATAACGTTATTAGAGAAACAGTGGCTATTGACATATATCGTATGGTAGATACATGAATGGTAGAGAAAATGAAAGCTGTAATTTCTCGAAAGAGAGAGAACTAACTTTGGATCGAAGTACTCAGGAAAACCTAGGAGGTAGGAATGAGTTGGACCTTAAAATACAGGCAATGTTTAGTTGTGAGATGCCTGAAGGTGGGAAGTACGACAAATATCAGGAAACATTTAGGGTGGAGAGTGACATTTCATTTTGGGGGACAGTGTTGAGTGTTCAGAGCGAGATGGAAGGGCAAGTGGTAATGTGTACTTCGGTCTGATACCTCTTCTCTAACACAAGAGTCTGGGAAACTTCAAGAATAATTAGACATTTTATTTTAATAACATGAAGAATATAAAGATGGCAACCAAGTTCCCATGACCTTCAGTACCAAGGACTCATCCTAGGGTGTATGTCATATGAAAAGCTCCCTGGCTTGGTGTCTCTCTCTCTCTCTCTCTCTTTTTACCTTTCAGACTTTCTTTCCTTCATAAGCCCTGATGGGCTCCCTGAGACTGGTAATAAAGCACAAACATAGCAGGTTAAATCAGATAACATCATAAAGTAGCAAACACGAGCTCAGAGAGCTGTGTTTGGAACAGTCTGGAATCTTGAGACAACAATTAGCAGTATTTTCTGGAAACAGAAATTTTTAGAGTTCTTCTCCTTAGAAAAGCCATGCCCACCCCCTACCTTGGAAGTTTGAAAAAACTGCAGATAGACTAAAATTTAAATGAAGCTTTAGTACCTATCACACACCTTGGTTAGTTGTTCAAAATAATGATGCATAATTTGGTAGCATAAAACATATGTTCCCCTTTTATGTGTTTGTTCCCATTCCTCCAAGTTTTTATTTGAAAAGTTACTTCACATATATTCAGAGCCCCAGGTTGTATTTCTTAATCAGAATATTGTGCAGATCTTTTCATCTTGAGCTTCTTTGTGATGTGGCAATGCAGTCATAGCAGCACTTGTTGTTAAGCACTATTTTACAAGAGGAGGGGAGAAGCCAGTTTCATCAGTTTGCTACCACAAATTGAAACATACATGCAACACCCATGAGTTTTAAGAAATGTGACAGAAGTTAACAGAGCGTGGAAGACAGAGGAATGGAAAATGGTGTCCCTAAATCAATTTAATGTGGTAACAGCCCCAAACAAACAACAGATTGGGCCTCTTCAGCAAAACACACTAGAAAAACGAAGATTGTCAGAAATTGTTCACAGTGTATTCTTCATCAAATTGCAGAGGAGATTATCAGACAGAATTAAGTACCCAAGTCAGTTATGAGAAATTTGTCCTCTGTGTAGCTAGTGTGGAGAATATTATTTATATTAACAGGCAAAATAGGCTGGAAGTACACAAGCAATTATCTAAATTTTATGGATGTGGTTCTGCCCATAAATTTAGGTAATGATGGCATTTCTCTTATGGGACTATGTTAACTTAAGAGTTACCATCATTGTATTGCATGAGGACAGTGTCCACTTGAAGATTAAGGCATTAGAATGATAACCCCTAGCTGATAGGAGAAAAGGCCCCAGTTTTCAACAACAGAAGAAATTTTACAATTAACTATGAATGAATACTGACCCCTTTTATATATTCATTAGCTGCTCCAGAGTTTTTTCATGGTTAGAAAATTAAGGCATGTGAAATGAAAGTAGTCTCCTTTTTTATATGATAGAAACAATGTAGATAGTTAGACTATCTAAGCATTGAACCCAGAAGTAGAGATTCTGATTTCTACAGAGACATAGTTTCATTTCAGCCTTCTTTAAATCTGAAGCTTCTTCTGATATTGCAGAGTGAATCTTGGTTCTCATGTGAATGAGTTGATATTTCCAAAATATCAACTCATGTAATTGAATCAGATGAGAACTACAAATCTAGGAATTGGATATCTTTCTGCCTTTGTTTTGTCAAAACTGTCACATGAAAGTATTTACTAAATTTAAAATACTGAAATTAATTTATATAATTTATTCATAATCTTTGTTAGCAGGCTATTTCTATTCTCCTTCTCTCCAAGATTTGAAAAATTTATCATTGTCATAGACTTAAAAAAGTGATTAAAGCTTTTATGAGCTCATAAAAATGTTTTACCAGGCCACTTGAATAAAGAATACCCAGAGTGGAAGAAGATCAGTTCATTCTCAGCATAAATGTTATTTACTTCACTCTTATATTTAATTATAATAACAACAAGACTGGCGTTAAAAAATACTAGTTGAACTAGGCACTTGTTAGGAAAAATAAACACTTTCATTCAGATTGGTTTAAGACTAGTTTAAGACTTGTCAGTATGTCTGGTTTCCATCTTTGTAATTAAAAGTACTACAGTGTTAATTTGTATGTAAATATACTTGCAACATTGGCCTCAGTTTTCTTTTCTTTTTTTTAGACTTTTATTTTACTTTTAACTTTTAGAGTTTTGTTGTTTACAGATAGGTATGTTCTCAGATTAGTCATATGTATATCCCCCCATCCCCCCACTCCAGACTGTTGTACAGCACCCCTGAAGGATCTGCTTTTCTCACAGAGCAATAACTATAGCTATTTTCTTCACATATGATAGTACAGGCCTGCATGCTACTTCCTTTATGCCTCCTACTCACTGTTCCTTCCCCACAATGTCCATATGTCCACTGTCCATGTCTGTCTTTCCATTGCTTCACTGCATGTGCCATCATCACCATCCTACTAGATTCCATATGTATGTGTTAGTATATTGTACTTGACCTTCTCTTTCTGACTGACTTCACTTTTTATGATAATTTCTAGATCCAGCCACCTCATTAGGGCTGATTCTTCTGCTGGCCTCCCTTTGTCATTTAGTCTTTTTTTTTTTTTAATTTAGTCTTATGGCCATAGCTTTTGAGATCTTAGTTCCCCAGTCAGGTATTGAACATGTGTCCCCTGCTTTGGATGTATGGTGTCTTAACTGCTGTACCACCAGGGAAGCCTCTGTCATTTAATCTTACTGTCCACTTCCACTGAGGGTGGGATGTAATTCCTTGTACCTGGTTTCTACCACCTGACTTGCTCTTGCCCATAGGATGAGGGAAGGGTATGTCAACTCTGAGTCCAGGCCTCAAGAATCCTGGATATTTCTGATGGCATGCCCCTCTTCCTTTGCCCTGAGACTATACCTGGACTCACCTAGAGGAGAAGAGACCTAAATAGAAAACAGAAGCTAGCCAGCAGCCAGTCATAGACTTAAAAAGTGATTAAAGCTTAAAAAAACCCTAAAGTTGAAACTATTCTCAGCATAAATGTTATTTACTTCACTCTTATGTTTAATTATAATAACAACAAGACTGGCGTTAAAAAATACTAGTTGAACTAGGCACTTGTTAGGAAAAATAAACACTTTCATTCAGATTGGTTTAAGACTAGTTTAAGACTTGTCAGTATGTCTGGTTTCCATCTTTGTAATTAAAAGTACTACAGTGTTAATTTGTATGTAAATATACTTGCAACATTGGCCTCAGTTTTCTTTTCTTTTTTTTAGACTTTTATTTTACTTTTAACTTTTAGAGTTTTGTTGTTTACAGATATGTATGTTCTCAGATTAGTCATATGTATATCCCCCCATCCCCCCACTCCAGACTGTTGTACAGCACCCGTGAAGGATCTGCTTTTCTCACAGAGCAATAACTATAGCTATTTTCTTCACATATGATAGTACAGGCCTTCATGCTACTTCCTTTATGCCTCCTACTCACTGTTCCTTCCCCACAATGTCCATATGTCCACTGTCCATGTCTGTCTTTCCATTGCTTCACTGCATGTGCCATCATCACCATCCTACTAGATTCCATATGTATGTGTTAGTATATTGTACTTGACCTTCTCTTTCTGACTGACTTCACTTTTTATGATAATTTCTAGATCCAGCCACCTCATTAGGGCTGATTCTTCTGCTGGCCTCCCTTTGTCATTTAGTCTTTTTTTTTTTTTTTAATTTAGTCTTATGGCCATAGCTTTTGAGATCTTAGTTCCCCAGTCAGGTATTGAACATGTGTCCCCTGCTTTGGATGTATGGTGTCTTAACTGCTGTACCACCAGGGAAGCCTCTGTCATTTAATCTTACTGTCCACTTCCACTGAGGGTGGGATGTAATTCCTTGTACCTGGTTTCTACCACCTGACTTGCTCTTGCCCATAGGATGAGGGAAGGGTATGTCAACTCTGAGTCCAGGCCTCAAGAATCCTGGGTATTTCTGATGGCATGCCCCTCTTCCTTTGCCCTGAGACTATACCTGGACTCACCTAGAGGAGAAGAGACCTATAGAACAGAGCTGAGTAATCCCAATTGTCTCAGCCATGACCAACTGATACTAGCCAGCAGCCAGTGACTACAGACAAGTCAGCAAGCCTGGCTGAGACCAGCAGGCCATCTAGCCAAGCTCCAGCTCACCCAGGCTTAACCAATCAATGCTTACTGCTGAACGTTCTGAAGGTTTTTCTGGCTGTTTGTTATGCAGCCCTGTGTGGCAGTGGACAGCTGATACAATACTTGTGCTGATTTATTCTTAGAGGTAAAATTTCCTGGCTGGTGTCTTTCCAGCAGTGGAGATGTATTTCTCTAAGCTGGTTACTTTCTTTCTAAAGGTTCATCTAATAGTTAAATTCAAGAGTAGCTGGATTAACAGCATATGAGGTCACAGAAAGGTGCTAAGCCCAGTAAGGTTCAGCAGCTCATGAACCAGACGGAGATGTAGCCCATGACCTTGACTTCTTCCACTGGCACTTACCAACTTTACCTCCCTCCCTTTCTTCTATTTTCCCCTTTATTGCTCAGGAAATATTAAGCATTTGTTGACTGTCTGCTATGTGTCATCGTGGGGCCATGCAGACTAGACTGAGGGGAAGGGTGTGCACAGTGCACTTTAAAGCAATTAAGAAGACATAATTTAGGGCTTTCCTGGTGGTCGAGTGGGTAAGGCCACCACCTCGCAGTGCAAGGGGTGCTGGTTCGATCCCTGGCTTGGGAAGATCCCACGTGCTGCAGAGCGGCTGGACAGATGTGTCCAACTACCGAGCCGGAGCTCTGGAGCGCATACGCCCAGAGTCTGTGCTCTGCGAGGAGAGCGGCCACTGTGATGGGAGGCCCACACAGGCCAAAGAATGGAGATGAATGAACTAAATGAATAAAAGACCAATAGAAGTGCCCCCCCCCAAAGACATAATTTAGGTAAAGCATCAATTTGGGGCTATTTGTTTACTATGCCCAAATATTTACATGCAATTGGTGCAGCAGCGGAAAGAAAAAGGAATAAACTGGACCTGTTGTATGGGGGAAAAGAGACAGTTCTGCAGATCCCCTATAAAAGGGAATAGAATGTTGCCCCTCCCCCTCTGGCCAGTTCTAAATAAAGACACTTCTCTGGGCTGGGGATGAATCACTGCATTCATGATAAGGCACTTGAGAATTACTGTTGTTTACAGAAGGCAGCAGCAGCAGCAGCAGGGTTTAAGAATACCCTACAGTCAGAACACGAACACATTTACAATGAAGCGTGATGGCAAATAGCTCTAGCCAGCTTCTGTCTGCAGGTCTTCCTAACACACCCAGCGTACTTGCACTAGGTACACGGGAAGGACATTCTACCACTGGAGAGAGAACATTGAGGGTAGATGTTTGACTACACTCCATATTCCTACAAAGGCACTTTCAAAGTTTCTAACTTTCATGGCAGTTTTGGATTTACAATATAATATAAAAACTCAGGCAGTGGAAACCATGAGAAAATAAAAGTTTCTTTCACGACTTCGGAGGCTTAGAGTTGATATTAGTATTTAAGATAAGATACAAGTCAAGGGGATGAGGGTGTGGAGTGCTGATTGGAGAGTTGTCAGCTTAGCCCTGGTGGATTGATGGGAAGGCTCTGCAGGGTCAAGGTGAATGTGGGTCTTCAGACTGGTCTGGATGGTTTCAATTTGACTTCCTAGATAAAATAATTATTTGCTTTATTAACAAAGTTTGCTTGCTATTTGATAAGCACGATACCAAGCTTGTCTGGAGGTGCCCTTGATAGATGGTTTGGGGAGATGAAACATGGCAATAAGAAATCAGGCAAAAAAATGACGTCAGTGTAATATATGTATCAATGAGCAATCTTATCAGGCACAAAATAATAAAGCAGAGATGGGAGTCAGTTCATTCAAGGTAACTCTTTGGAGGTGAACAGGCCTTCAGGCAGTGCTCAAGATGGAGGGGACTTGGTTGAGAGTGTAGGACGAGGGTTCCTGATGGGGCTTTGACGTGGACATGGGGTGGGAAGCATCTTGGAACTCAGGTAGCCCCTCATCCCTAGTTCTTAGCAGAACTACAATCGTCTATCTAGTGTTTCAGTCATATCTTTAAATAAAAACTTTTTACTGTTATTGTTTAAGAGGCAGTATCATTGAAGACCAAAATTACCTAGGTTTGATTATTGACTCTGCCATTTTTTATTAGTTGGGTTACATTAATGGGGGCTTTCCTGGTGGCTATGATGGTAAAGAATCTACCTGCAGTGTGAGAGACCTGGGTTTGATCTCTGGGTCAGGAAGCTCTCCTGGAGAAGGGAATGGCTACCCACTCCAGTGTTCTTTGATTATTGGCTCTGCCACTTACTATTTGTAGGATGAGGGCCATATTATTAACGTTTGTGTCTTAGTTTTCTCATTTGTAAAGGGTTGGTTTGTCGTAGGGTCTTCATGAGGATACAAAGAACCTGGTTTAAAATATCACATGTAGGGATTTTCCTGGTGGTCCAATGGTTAAGAATCTGCCCTCCAATGCAGGAGAAATGGGTTAAATCCCTGGTCATGGAACTGAGATTCCACATGTGATGGAGCCACTAAACCCTCATGCCATTAACAAAGACTTGATACAGCCAAAGTTAAAACTAAATTAAAAAATAAAAGAGAAATGAATGTCACAGGTGTACTGAGACATGATAACTGTTCTTCCATGTCAAAAGCAGGGGTGCTTGTTGCATTCCTAGAACCCAGTGCTGTGCTCTTCCCATTGCATCCACTAAGGAAATGTTAGATGGATGTGAGAGAAATGGCTGATACCCTGGGGCCATGATCAGATGAGTTCAGTGAAGGAATAATAACATCAGAACTAAAAGAGCCTGTTGACTTTGTTAGTCTCATTTTATGATCATTTTTACAGATGCAAAAATAGGTCTTCGGGGTTTCCCTGGTGGTTCAGTGGGTGAATAGTCTGCCTTGCAGTGCAAGGGACACTGGTTTGATCCCTGGCCTGGGAAGATCCCTCGTGCCAAGGAGCAGCTGGACTGGTGTGTCCAATTACTAGCCAGCGCTCTGGGGCACATGTGCCCAGAGCTGGTGCTCTGCAATGGGAGGTCCACAAAGGCCAAAGAATAAAAATGGATGAAAATAAATAAATAAAAAACCAATAAAAGAGGCCAATTTTTTTTTTAAAGCATGTCTTAGTATATTCATGTTAACCTGAGTCATTTGGTTGTGGTATACAGGAGAACGATACAAAGATATTGGAGAAAAATTGGGGTTAGGTGTAGAGCTGAAAGGAGGGAGTGGGAAGAGAAGCTATGCGCTCCTCAGACGGTGGCCTGAGGATGCAGAAGAGGCTGTGAAGCTGGAACATGCCCAATAATTACACAGAGGAGGGTCCAGTGGTTCATGATTCAGGAGAGAGAAGATGAGAACATCAAATGCAGATTCATGATCAGGTAGTTGGTACCAGTTATGGCCCATGAGCTGATTGCTTAGGAGGACATCTGGATGGACTGCCATTTGCTATTTGTATGAAAAACCCTAAATTTAATGATCTGACTTCAGGGGTTAGAGACTTACTCTGATTTTACAGATAGACCTGCCTTTTCTCTTAGAGTTGAAATGAGCCACTCCTGCTTGCTTTGACATGAGCATTCTTCCTTTAAAAATAAATCCTCTCTCAAAATAGTTTGGTCTTGGCGATGGAAAAAACAGAAGTGCGTATATATTACCTCTCAAGGTACATGATGTTGGGGTTATTGTAACCTAGATGTTTTGATACTAAATGATCTTGTCAACAGCTTGCACTTGTCTTTTGTCAGGAAACATGACTTGGAAGGTAGTTCTGAGCTCATTAATAAATGTTGATTATTTGTTCAACATTTGATTGTATGTTCTCAACTAGGGAAGGAAATCAGTGAATGCTTATTGAGCAGTGGCCTGGAACAGAGAATAAAGAGATGATGAAAACTCTCTTCTTGATCTTACTGTCTGACTGAAAAGACTGATGTATTAAGAGAGCCATTGCTCAATTGTGCAACACTTGGTATCTCTTGGTTTCCCTGGTGGTTCAGTGGGTGAATAGTCTGCCTTGCAGTGCAAGGGACACTGGTTTGATCCCTGGCCTGGGAAGATCCCTCGTGCCAAGGAGCAGCTGGACTGGTGTGTCCAATTACTAGCCAGCGCTCTGGGGCACATGTGCCCAGAGCTGGTGCTCTGCAATGGGAGGTCCACAAAGGCCAAAGAATAAAAATGGATGAAAATAAATAAATAAAAAACCAATAAAAGAGGCCAATTTTTTTTTTAAAGCATGTCTTAGTATATTCATGTTAACCTGAGTCATTTGGTTGTGGTATACAGGAGAACGATACAAAGATATTGGAGAAAAATTGGGGTTAGGTGTAGAGCTGAAAGGAGGGAGCGGGAAGAGAAGCTATGCGCTCCTCAGACGGTGGCCTGAGGATGCAGAAGAGGCTGTGAAGCTGGAACATGCCCAATAATTACACAGAGGAGGGTCCAGTGGTTCATGATTCAGGAGAGAGAAGATGAGAACATCAAATGCAGATTCATGATCAGGGAGTTGGTACCAGTTATGGCCCATGAACTGATTACTTAGGAGGACATCTGGATGGACTGCCATTTGCTATTTGTATGGAAAACCCTAAATTTAATGATCTGACTTCAGGGGTTGGAGACTTACTCTGATTTTACAGATAGACCTGCCTTTTCTCTTAGAGTTGAAATGAGCCACTCCTGCTTGCTTTGACATGAGCATTCTTCCTTTAAAAATAAATCCTCTCTCAAAATAGTTTGGTCTTGGCGATGGAAAAAACAGAAGTGCGTATGTATTACCTCTCAAGGTACATGATGTTGGGGTTATTGTAACCTAGATGTTTTGATACTAAATGATCTTGTCAACAGCTTGCACTTGTCTTTTGTCAGGAAACATGACTTGGAAGGTAGTTCTGAGCTCATTAATAAATGTTGATTATTTGTTCAACATTTGATTGTATGTTCTCAACTAGGGAAGGAAATCAGTGAATGCTTATTGAGCAGTGGCCTGGAACAGAAAATAAAGAGATGATGAAAACTCTCCTCTTGATCTTACTGTCTGACTGAAAAGACTGATGTATTAAGAGAGCCATTGCTCAATTGTGCAACACTTGGTATCTCTTGGTTGTATGTGACTGTGTAAGCCAGCTTCAGGGTCTTGAGTTGACATCACTCCAACCATTATATGAGAGCTCTAGGCATTCCTGTACTTCTCAGATTCCCTCATTTCCTGACGCTTTTCCCAGATGAAGTCCCCTTGTCTAAGCTTCTTTCATGCCCACCACAATTCATCAATATTCTGTATTATGTATAAAAAACAAGAAGAACAAAGAAGGAGTCATAGCCACCTCTTGGGGTGGGTGGCTCCACAGAGGAGGTAAATCCTGTTTTCCCCCATTTTGTATCAGTTAGAGCTATTTTTATTAGAACTGAAAAGTCCTTGTCAGCAAATTAATATAGTTCATATTCTCAGGGTGTAGGCAGGTAACAAATGGGGAGAAATAAAGGAACTGCATTAAAGATATGGGCAGAATGAAGTGAAGTAATGAGGGATGGTGCAGAGTATAGAATGATGCCACTCATATAACTGAAGGCAGTGTGTAGGGGCTGTGGGAGGTGGCTGTTTGCCAGGATCTGTGATCTCTGCTGGAGAGAAATGGGCATTATCTTCCCACAGCATAGCCAAGAGGGAACTAAGAAAATAGCTTCTCTGGTTTTTCTTTCCTCCTGTTTTCTGCTGTACTGAAGCTTGGTTTTCATGGGAAGCTACAGTGATGGCATCCCTTAAAGCAGACCATAAAGGTCAGAGCGCTGAGGCACCATGGGGAAGGTAGAGTCTATCTCAAGAGACAATGGAGAATATCTAGCACAATACCTGTTCACATTTCTTGGTTTGGACTTTCCTACGTGGACGTGTCTAATTAAGACATGGGGCCATTTTCCCCCTTCTGTCCAAGACAGTAATAATGAAATATATTTCTGATGTATAAATTATCTAATTGGTTTTCTTTGCCCCCAGATATCTTCCCTGGGTACCTCTTTAGCTGTGGTTTGTACAATGTCTTTGTTCGCATCCCCTTCACTTGTCTGTTATGCCATTATAGCATATTTATCATGAAACTACTGTATATTTTTCCATGGTACACATATATACATATGGCCTTTAGCTCTTTCTCCTCTTATAGTACAAATTAGGGCACATTATTAACTAAGCCTCAGAATAACCTCAGTGAGTAGTAATGTATAGATAATGAAAAAGATGACAAGAGACAGAAATTTATGAAGATGATTAAATGGGCAAAAATGTTCGTGCATGCTGAAAGGAAAGAGTAAAATACACCACATTGTATATATAGGTTCCTGTTGGGATCACCCATTCCTTAGAAACTGCATTGCCAGTGATCCTGGATCCTTTCCTCCTTGGTTCTCCAAATAATACCAAGATCTCATGAATAATGTGGACACCTGAGCTAATGAATGCGCCTGAGTCCAGTGCCTGGGTAACATCAGGATAAAATGGTATGGGGAATGGCTCAGTTACCAACATTGTTTGGAAAAGCTTATTGTTGTTGTTCAGTTGCTAAGTCGTGTCTGACTCTTTGCAACCCCATGGACTAATTTTTCCTTCACTATCTCCCAGATGCGCTCATTGAGTCTCATATAACTGAAGGCAGTGTGGAGGGGCTGTGGGAGGTGGCTGTTTGCCAGGATCTGTGATCTCTACTGGAGAGAAATGGGCATTATCTTCCCACAGCATAGCCAAGAGGGAACTAAGAAAATAACTTCTCTGGTTTTTCTTTCCTCCTGTTTTCTGCTGTACTGAAGCTTGGTTTTCATGGGAAGCTACAGTGATGGCATCCCTTAAAGCAGACCATAAAGGTCAGAGTGCTGAGGCACCATGGGGAAGGTAGAGTCTATCTCAAGAGACAATGGAGAATGTCTAGCACAATACCTGTTCACATTTCTTGGTTTGGACTTTCCTACGTGGACGTGTCTAATTAAGACATGGGGCCATTTTCCCCCTTCTGTTCAAGACAGTAATAATGAAATATATTTCTGATCTATAAATTATCTAATTGGTTTTCTTTGCCCCCAGATATCTTCCCTGGGTACCTCTTTAGCTGTGGTTTGTACAATATCTTTGTTCGCATCCCCTTCACTTGTCTGTTATGCCATTATAGCATATTTATCATGAAACTACTGTATATTTTTCCATGGTACACATATATACATATGGCCTTTAGCTCTTTCTCCTCATATAGTACAAATTAGGGCACATTATTAACTAAGCCTCAGAATAACCTCAGTGAGTGGTAATGTATAGATAATGAAAAAGATGACAAGAGACAGAAATTTATGAAGATGATTAAATGGGCAAAAATGTTCATGCATGCTGAAAGGAAAGAGTAAAATACACCACATTGTATATATAGGTTCCTGTTGGGATCACCCATTCCTTAGAAACTGCATTGCCAGTGATCCTGGATCCTTTCCTCCTTGGTTCTCCAAATAATACTAAGATCTCATGAATAATGTGGACACCTGAGCTAATGAATGCGCCTGAGTCCAGTGCCTGGGTAACATCAGGATAAAATGGTATGGGGAATGGCTCAGTTACCAACATTGTTTGGAAAAGCTTATTGTTGTTGTTCAGTTGCTAAGTTGTGTCTGACTCTTTGCAACCCCATGGACTGCAGCATTCTCTGTCCTTCACTATCTCCCAGAGCTTGCTCAAGCTCATGTTCATTGAGTCCATGATGCTATCCAGGCATCTTGTCCTCTGTCATCCCCTTCTCCTGATGTCCTCAATCTTTCCCAGCATCAGGGGCTTTTCCCAATGAGTTGACTCTGCACATCAGGTGGTCAAAGTATTGGAGCTTCAGCTTTAGCATCAGTCCTTCCAATGAATATGCAGAGTGGTTTTTCCTTTAAAATTCACTGGTTTGATCCCCTCGCTGTCCAAGGGACTCTCGAGAATCTTCTCTAGCACCACATTTCAAAAGCATCAGTTTTTCACTGCTCAGCCTTCTTTATGGTCCAGCTCTTGCATCTGGACCTTGTAGGCAAAGTGATGTCTGCTTTTTAATATGCTTTCTCAATTTGTCATAGCTTTTTTTTCCCAAGGAGCACGCGTCTTTTCATTTCATGGCTGCAGTCACAATCTGCAGTTATTTTGGAGCCCAAGAATATCTGTCACCGTTGCCACTTCTTCCCCCTTTTAAAAGCTTGGAAAAGTTCTATTGATATATTAATAGCTTCAAGCTCACTGATTCTTTCCTTGGCAATGTCCAGTCCACAGATGAGCCCATTCTTCATTTCTGTTAGGGTTTATGATTTCTAGAATCCCCTATTGATTCTTTGAGTCCATAGCTTTGCTTATGTTACCCATCTGTTCTTAAATATTGTCTGATTTTTTTCTGTTATAACTTTTAACATGTTAATTATAAGTTATTTAAAATTTCTGTGTGGTAATTCCAAAATTGGTGCCATATTTGAATTTGGTTTTGGGTCTTACTTCATGTCTTTAGATTTTTTGTTTATTCGCATTCCTTATACTGTTTTATTGAATGCCAAGCATGATATATTAGGCAATAGGAATTTAGGTAAAAGATCTTTAATGTGGACACCTGAGCTAATGAATGCGCCTGAGTCCAGTGCCTGGGTAACATCAGGATAAAATGGTATGGGGAATGGCTCAGTTACCAACATTGTTTGGAAAAGCTTATTGTTGTTGTTCAGTTGCTAAGTCGTGTCTGACTCTTTGCAACCCCATGGACTGCAACATTCTCTGTCCTTCACTATCTCCCAGAGCTTGCTCAAACTCATGTTCATTGAGTCCATGATGCTATCCAGGCATCTTGTCCTCTGTCATCCCCTTCTCCTCATGTCCTCAATCTTTCCCAGCATCAGGGGCTTTTCCCAATGAGTTGACTCTGCACATCAGGTGGTCAAAGTATTGGAGCTTCAGCTTTAGCATCAGTCCTTCCAATGAATATGCAGAGTGGTTTTTCCTTTAAAATTCACTGGTTTGATCCCCTCGCTGTCCAAGGGACTCTCGAGAATCTTCTCTAGCACCACATTTCAAAAGCATCAGTTTTTCACTGCTCAGCCTTCTTTATGGTCCAGCTCTTGCATCTGGACCTTGTAGGCAAAGTGATGTCTACTTTTTAATATGCTTTCTCAATTTGTCATAGCTTTTTTTCCCAAGGAGCACGCGTCTTTTCATTTCATGGCTGCAGTCACAATCTGCAGTTATTTTGGAGCCCAAGAATATCTGTCACTGTTGCCACTTCTTCCCCCTTTTAAAAGCTTGGAAAAATTCTATTGATATATTAATAGCTTCAAGCTCACTGATTCTTTCCTTGGCAATGTCCAGTCCACAGATGAGCCCATTCTTCATTTCTGTTAGGGTTTATGATTTCTAGAATCCCCTATTGATTCTTTGAGTCCATAGCTTTGCTTATGTTACCCATCTGTTCTTAAATATTGTCTGATTTTTTTCTGTTATAACTTTTAACATGTTAATTATAAGTTATTTAAAATTTCTGTGTGGTAATTCCAAAATTGGTGCCATATTTGAATTTGGTTTTGGGTCTTACTTCATGTCTTTAGATTTTTTGTTTATTCGCATTCCTTATACTGTTTTATTGAATGCCAAGCATGATATATTAGGCAATAGGAATTGAGGTAAAAAGATCTTTAGTGTGAGGCTTTATGTTGATATGGGAATTGGGCTCTTTTTACTGTTTTCTCTAGACATAGGTGCTGGGTACATAGAGGAAGGAAAATTCTAACTAGATTGGTGGATCAGGAAGCATTGGGGTAGTTTTGTATGGTGGATAGGGTTTTGACACATTGACTTAAGAATAGAATAAAGTATTACAACAAAGGTCAATACTTTTAAAAAAGGGGAGATTAAAATTTTTTTTAATTTACTTTTTTTAATGCCAAACCCATTTTGTTTTGGAGTGCAGCCAATTAGCAATGTTGTGATAGTTTCAGGTGATCAGGGAAGGGACACAGCCCATAATACATGTATCCATCCTCCCCCCAAGCCACTCCCATTCAGGATGACACATAACATTGAGCAGAATTCCATATGCTATGCAATAGGTTTTTGTTGGTTATTCATTTTAAATATAACAGTGTGCACATGGCCTTCTAAAATGGGGACATTTTAATGCCCCCAAATGATCCTGTTTGGCTAAAATGGAGTGGTGTTAGGAAGAACAGGGCAATGTAGAGTAAGTGTAGGAGTTATGAGTAGAGCAGATTGAGGACTCAGTCTATAAAGGGTCTTGAGAAACAGGCTTGGGAATCTCTATAATGTATCCTTGCCTCCTTGAGCAGTTACAGATGGGAATTTATACTCGAGTAGTTGAAAGGGCAAAAATCTGGGGCTGGAGGCTGAACTCATGTCACTGTCAGCAAGGAAAACTGGAAGATCTCCATTGCCCACTGGGCAGTGATTAATTGCTCAAGATGTCCACTGCTTTATCTTCTTTCTTAAGAAATTTTTGTCACTTATTCATTTGTTTTGCTACAGAGACTATACTGCGTTGCTGAGTTGAGTCCATAGCTTTGCTTATGTTACCCATCTGTTCTTAAATATTGTCTGATTTTTTTCTGTTATAACTTTTAACATGTTAATTATAAGTTATTTAAAATTTCTGTGTGGTAATTCCAAAATTGGTGCCATATTTGAATTTGGTTTTGGGTCTTACTTCATTCATGTCTTTAGATTTTTTGTTTATTCGCATTCCTTATACTGTTTTATTGAATGGCAAGCATGATATATTAGGCAATAGGAATTGAGGTAAAAAGATCTTTAGTGTGAGGCTTTATGTTGATATGGGAATTGGGCTCTTTTTACTGTTTTCTCTAGACATAGGTGCTGGGTACATAGAGGAAGGAAAATTCTAACTAGATTGGTGGATCAGGAAGCATTGGGGTAGTTTTGTATGGTGGATAGGGTTTTGACACATTGACTTAAGAATAGAATAAAGTATTACAACAAAGGTCAATACTTTTAAAAAGGAGAGATTAAAATTTTTTTTAATTTACTTTTTTTAATGCCAAACCCATTTTGTTTTGGAGTGCAGCCAATTAGCAATGTTGTGATAGTTTCAGGTGATCAGGGAAGGGACACAGCCCATAATACATGTATCCATCCTCCCCCCAAGCCACTCCCATTCAGGATGACACATAACATTGAGCAGAATTCCATATGCTATGCAATAGGTTTTTGTTGGTTATTCATTTTAAATATAACAGTGTGCACATGGCCTTCTAAAATGGGGACATTTTAATGCCCCCAAATGATCCTGTTTGGCTAAAATGGAGTGGTGTTAGGAAGAACAGGGCAATGTAGAGTAAGTGTAGGAGTTATGAGTAGAGCAGATTGAGGACTCAGTCTATAAAGGGTCTTGAGAAACAGGCTTGGGAATCTCTATAATGTATCCTTGCCTCCTTGAGCAGTTACAGATGGGAATTTATACTCGAGTAGTTGAAAGGGCAAAAATCTGGGGCTGGAGGCTGAACTCATGTCACTGTCAGCAAGGAAAACTGGAAGATCTCCATTGCCCACTGGGCAGTGATTAATTGCTCAAGATGTCCACTGCTTTATCTTCTTTCTTAAGAAATTTTTGTCACTTATTCATTTGTTTTTGCTACAGAGCTATATTTCTGATTCTAAGATGAAAAACTGAACGTTGCTGAGTTGTGTCCAACCATTTGTGACGCCATGGACTGTAGCCTGCCTGGTCCCTCTGTCCATGACATCCTCCAGGCAAGAGTACTGGAGTGGGTTGCCATTTCCTTCTTCCAGGGATCTTCCCGACCCAGGGATTGAACCTAGGTCTTCTACATTGCAGGCAGATTCTTTACCTTCCCTAGGGAAGCCTGATTTTAAGGTGGAACTTATAAACCTCAGATTTTTCTTTTTAGTAATATAGAAATTCATAATACAGTTAATGCTGTAAAGATAGCCTGTCCTTTGGAAAGTTTGCATAGGAATACAGATGAGATGGAGCAGAGTATTCAAGGCTTTAAGTGCTGGTTGTGGTAACAAAAGGCACCCCTAGGAGATCTTCAGGGGGCTCCCTCCATTTTACCTTTTCTAGTGGGTTTCAGGCTATTGGGGAGGGTGGGGGAAGGATTGTGGTCTTACTTGTCAATGTTCTTCTTACTTTCTGAAATTCGTACCACTGCTGGGCTCTTTCTACTCTGCTCCACACAAACTTGCTTTAAGGAAGGGGTATGATACTAGTCATTTACACCTTAGTATAAATTGATCAGTTCCCACCCGGTGTTAATCCTTATTGTACAATCTTTGCTTCATATTAATGATGCCCAGGCATCATTGTTTGGTGGGGAAATTTTGTGGGTGGTGGAGTCAAGACAAGCTTCCTAGTGTCTCTAAATTACATCAAAAAAAGAATTTATGTCTAATCCTCATGACTCTTGCTTGGATGGAAGTTGTCAAGTGTGGGAAAGAGGTTGATCTATTCCTCTTGATACAAACATAAAGGGTCTTGAGAAACAGGCTTGGGAATCTCTATAATGTATCCTTGCCTCCTTGAGCAGTTACAGATGGGAATTTATACTGAGTAGTTGAAAGGGCAAAAATCTGGGGCTGGAGGCTGAACTCATGTCACTGTCAGCAAGGAAAACTGGAAGATCTCCATTGCCCACTGGGCAGTGATTAATTGCTCAAGATGTCCACTGCTTTATCTTCTTTCTTAAGAAATTTTTGTCACTTATTCATTTGTTTTTGCTACAGAGCTATATTTCTGATTCTAAGATGAAAAACTGAACGTTGCTGAGTTGTGTCCAACCATTTGTGACGCCATGGACTGTAGCCTGCCTGGTCCCTCTGTCCATGACATCCTCCAGGCAAGAGTACTGGAGTGGGTTGCCATTTCCTTCTTCCAGGGATCTTCCCGACCCAGGGATTGAACCTAGGTCTTCTACATTGCAGGCAGATTCTTTACCTTCCCTAGGGAAGCCTGATTTTAAGGTGGAACTTATAAACCTCAGATTTTTCTTTTTAGTAATATAGAAATTCATAATACAGTTAATGCTGTAAAGATAGCCTGTCCTTTGGAAAGTTTGCATAGGAATACAGATGAGATGGAGCAGAGTATTCAAGGCTTTAAGTGCTGGTTGTGGTAACAAAAGGCACCCCTAGGAGATCTTCAGGGGGCTCCCTCCATTTTACCTTTTCTAGTGGGTTTCAGGCTATTGGGGAGGGTGGGGGAAGGATTGTGGTCTTACTTGTCAATGTTCTTCTTACTTTCTGAAATTCGTACCACTGCTGGGCTCTTTCTACTCTGCTCCACACAAACTTGCTTTAAGGAAGGGGTATGATACTAGTCATTTACACCTTAGTATAAATTGATCAGTTCCCCACCCCGGGTGTTAATCCTTATTGTACAATCTTTGCTTCATATTAATGATGCCCAGGCATCATTGTTTGGGTGGGGAAATTTTGTGGGTGGTGGAGTCAAGACAAGCTTCCTAGTGTCTCTAAATTACATCAAAAAAAGAATTTATGTCTAATCCTCATGACTCTTGCTTGGATGGAAGTTGTCAAGTGTGGGAAAGAGGTTGATCTATTCCTCTTGATACAAAGCAGCCTATAGCTGATTGTCATAAAGGATACAAAACGTTGGTAGTTTGAGCATTCAACTCTGGGCTTCTGAAGTATGGGTTGACACCAGGAAATTACCAGCTCAGAGACCATGGGCAAGATACTTAATGTTAGCAAACGTTAGAGAAAACTTTTAAACCACATTTTCTACATTGCTAGGAAATAGCATTTCTTTATTTTTTTTCACATTCCCAAGTTTTGTTTTTTTATTTTACTTTTTTGAATTTACACAGTTGTTTATGGATATGTGTACTTCCAGATTAGTCATATATGTATCCCATTTCCCCCATCCCACCCCTCCAGGCCGTCTCATAACCCCCATATATGATCCCTTATATCCACAGCACATTGACAATTGTTATCCCTTTTACATAAGACAGTACAGGGCTCCGTGTTGGAAAATAGCATTTCTTGCTCAATCCTAGCCTCAAATTCAACTTTCATTGGGAAGTGTGGGTAAAAATTGGTACCCAACTTGATGCTTTTCATCTTGCTTCTGACAGTGCTAACCTTGGAGAAGACCTTAAAAAATAGTTGAGAAGGTAAAGGTCTTTCACTGTGACAAAGAAATGCTTAGAAATTTTATTGCCAAAAGATTTAAGCAGAGTGAATGTGAAAGGGTTCTACCTTGATTTGAGACTTAAACCCAGGGCCCAGACCCAAGTAAACCCTGCTTGGGACTTGAACCCATGTGGCTGGGACTCAAACCCAGCCAAAATCCTGTTTCGGACTTGAACTGATCCAAAACCCTGTGTGGGACTTGAACCCATGTGGCCAGGACTCGGACCCAGCCAAAATCCTGGTAATTAAAATCACTCACCCAATGTCTGGTCCCACTGAGGCTCAGGTTCTTTGTCTCTTTGCAGAGAAGAATTCAGCGAGAGACAAAGTGATAGGTAAGAAATGGATTTATTCAGATTCAGTGAAAGCACACTCCACAGACAGAGTGTGGGGCCATCATAGAGCGAATCCAGCGGCCCCGAAAACATGGCGTTCCTAGCTTTTATAGGCTGGGTAATTCCATATTCTAATCCTCATGACTCTTGCTTGGATGGAAGTTGTCAAGTGTGGGAAAGAGGTTGATCTATTCCTCTTGATACAAAGCAGCCTATAGCTGATTGTCATAAAGGATACAAAACGTTGGTAGTTTGAGCATTCAACTCTGGGCTTCTGAAGTATGGGTTGACACCAGGAAATTACCAGCTCAGAGACCACGGGCAAGATACTTAATGTTAGCAAACGTTAGAGAAAACTTTTAAACCACATTTTCTACATTGCTAGGAAATAGCATTTCTTTATTTTTTTTCACATTCCCAAGTTTTGTTTTTTTATTTTACTTTTTTGAATTTACACAGTTGTTTATGGATATGTGTACTTCCAGATTAGTCATATATGTATCCCATTTCCCCCATCCCACCCCTCCAGGCCGTCTCATAACCCCCATATATGATCCCTTATATCCACAGCACATTGACAATTGTTATCCCTTTTACATAAGACAGTACAGGGCTCCGTGTTGGAAAATAGCATTTCTTGCTCAATCCTAGCCTCAAATTCAACTTTCATTGGGAAGTGTGGGTAAAAATTGGTACCCAACTTGATGCTTTTCATCTTGCTTCTGACAGTGCTAACCTTGGAGAAGACCTTAAAAAATAGTTGAGAAGGTAAAGGTCTTTCACTGTGACAAAGAAATGCTTAGAAATTTTATTGCCAAAAGATTTAAGCAGAGTGAATGTGAAAGGGTTCTACCTTGATTTGAGACTTAAACCCAGGGCCCAGACCCAAGTAAACCCTGCTTGGGACTTGAACCCATGTGGCTGGGACTCAAACCCAGCCAAAATCCTGTTTCGGACTTGAACTGATCCAAAACCCTGTGTGGGACTTGAACCCATGTGGCCAGGACTCGGACCCAGCCAAAATCCTGGTAATTAAAATCACTCACCCAATGTCTGGTCCCACTGAGGCTCAGGTTCTTTGTCTCTTTGCAGAGAAGAATTCAGCGAGAGACAAAGTGATAGGTAAGAAATGGATTTATTCAGATTCAGTGAAAGCACACTCCACAGACAGAGTGTGGGGCCATCGTAGAGCGAATCCAGCGGCCCCGAAAACATGGCGTTCCTAGCTTTTATAGGCTGGGTAATTCCATATGCTAATGAGTGGGAGGATTATTCCAGCTCCCTTAGGGAAGGGTGGAACTGTCATGGCACCTCTGAGTGTGTCATTTAGCTTGCTGACTGAGGATCAAGGTCTGGTCTGCCATCTTGGACCCATTTGATTCTAATAGGTTTATGCTGTGTCCTTGGGCTATGTTATTCTTTTCAAAAATCGTGCCCTGCCCTTTTCCCTCCTAACCATTACAAATGTAATAATAGTCTTTAACAAAACAGAATTCAGGGACCAGGAGGTTCAATTAAGATATTAAGAGGTATCCTTCAGTCACCTTTCTTGGAGGTTAGGGTCAGGGGCAGAAAAGGGCACCCCTCTTCAGGTGTTTGATCAGAAGTCAGCTTCCCAATGGCCAATAACCACCCTATTTAAACCTACCACCTTCTCACACCCTCAGTTTTCCAGTTGTGCCTGTGTGCTCTGTTGTGTTGGACTCTTTGAGACTTCATGGACTGTAGCTTGCCGGCACCCTCTGTGTGTGGGATTTTCCAGGCAAGAATGCTAGAGTGGATTGTTCCTTCTTGACCTAGGGATTGAACCCACATTTCCTGTATTGGTAGGGAGATTCTTTACCACTGTGCCACCTGAGAAGCAAGTCTCCTGTACCATGGTGCCGTTATCATTTTCTTCATAGCACTTAGTTGCCTTCTAACAAAGTACACACTGTACCTGTGCATTATGTTTGTGCTTTTCATTACAATATAAACTCCCTGGCTGGGATGGGAGGGAGAACTGAATCTTATCCCAACTGTGCTCCTAGTGCCTAGACCAGCACTTGACACACGCAGGATATCTACTAGCTGTCTGTTGAATGTATAGAGGAGTGAACAGATGAATGAATGAATGCACATCTTAGTTGTCATTTTCCCTCTTTCTATCCCTTCCTTGGAGGAATTTTCTTCTAGCTCTCCTAGAAGCCATCACCCTAGACCATCTCTCAGTTTTGATGAAAAGTTGTGTTAGAACTGGGTGGTAATAATACAAAGATAGATCTGCTGTTTTTAGTTGGTTTAACTATGGTTCTTCAGTTTTCTACAGACAACACTGCCCCCCACCCCCACCCTGCCACCTCTTGCCTATATCTCAACCAAATTGTTCCCTTTTCACACTTTGGCGTGTCCCAGAAACACCAGATCTTTTTTTTTTTTTTTTTAAACTGTTAGTCCCTAGATTTTACAAGGATGTGTTAGAGATTTCCTCCTTTAAGAAAATAAACTTTCAATTTGGTTCAACCCTGGAGGTGTGTCATTTGGGCTTGCTGACTGAGGATCAAGGTCTGGTCTGCCATCTTGGACCCATTTGATTCTAATAGGTTTATGCTGTGTCCTTGGGCTATGTTATTCTTTTCAAAAATCGTGCCCTGCCCTTTTCCCTCCTAACCATTACAAATGTAATAATAGTCTTTAACAAAACAGAATTCAGGGACCAGGAGGTTCAATTAAGATATTAAGAGGTATCCTTCAGTCACCTTTCTTGGAGGTTAGGGTCAGGGGCAGAAAAGGGCACCCCTCTTCAGGTGTTTGATCAGAAGTCAGCTTCCCAATGGCCAATAACCACCCTATTTAAACCTACCACCTTCTCACACCCTCAGTTTTCCAGTTGTGCCTGTGTGCTCTGTTGTGTTGGACTCTTTGAGACTTCATGGACTGTAGCTTGCCAGGCACCCTCTGTGTGTGGGATTTTCCAGGCAAGAATGCTAGAGTGGATTGTTCCTTCTTGACCTAGGGATTGAACCCACATTTCCTGTATTGGTAGGGAGATTCTTTACCACTGTGCCACCTGAGAAGCAAGTCTCCTGTACCATGGTGCCGTTATCATTTTCTTCATAGCACTTAGTTGCCTTCTAACAAAGTACACACTGTACCTGTGCATTATGTTTGTGCTTTTCATTACAATATAAACTCCCTGGCTGGGATGGGAGGGAGAACTGAATCTTATCCCAACTGTGCTCCTAGTGCCTAGACCAGCACTTGACACACGCAGGATATCTACTAGCTGTCTGTTGAATGTATAGAGGAGTGAACAGATGAATGAATGAATGCACATCTTAGTTGTCATTTTCCCTCTTTCTATCCCTTCCTTGGAGGAATTTTCTTCTAGCTCTCCTAGAAGCCATCACCCTAGACCATCTCTCAGTTTTGATGAAAAGTTGTGTTAGAACTGGGTGGTAATAATACAAAGATAGATCTGCTGTTTTTAGTTGGTTTAACTATGGTTCTTCAGTTTTCTACAGACAACACTGCCCCCCACCCCCACCCTGCCACCTCTTGCCTATATCTCAACCAAATTGTTCCCTTTTCACACTTTGGCGTGTCCCAGAAACACCAGATCTTTTTTTTTTTTGAACTGCCAGTCCCTAGATTTTACAAGGATGTGTTAGAGATTTCCTCCTTTAAGAAAATAAACTTTCAATTTGGTTCAACTCAGGCATGCAGATCATAATTTTTAATCCAAACACTGAAGGAGAAAAAAAAAATTCCTTTGATCAGAAAAAAGTGTGGTCTGGAAGATTAAAATACGTCAATCTCACCAGAGGCCGCTTGAAGGTGAATTTATATTAATTTTAACATGTCATTTAAGAAGGTATATAAAAATCCTTGTTTTTTTTTTTTTTAAACCCCTTAAGCTCAGATAATACAGCATATTTTTATGAGGGAAATTTGTGTCTAAGGATGTGAGAAAGCAAAAAGCTGAAACCTCAGGTATCTTTTCTTCCCTATGATATTTTAACTTGCAAGATAATGAAGTGACTTTTATTGTTGATGAAAAGAAAGCAGTCCTTTCTCTCAGACGACATTTTTTTTTTCCTATTTGGAACATTCAGTGTTGCCCATGCCAGAGTTCCACCTGCATAGATGGTTATGTGGTACCTGGGAACGTTTTGTGCACCAGCCGACCTTTGGATGGTGGGACATGCAAGCAGATGAAAACCAAGCCAATTCTGGGTGGCCCTCATTCATCACAACTTCAGAAAGCAGGAACATTAATCTGAGTTGCTGAGTTCCTGGTGAACAAAGGCTCAATTTATGTGGTCTGAAGTGAATTCCTTAGAAGTTAATCTTAAGCATTTAATTTCTAAGCTTTTTATGTTTTCTACTCTGACTTTGGGACCTGTGTATGAAAGAGAAGGAAAAAAACTCACAGCAGAGGAGCAAGAGGTATAACAAAAGAGGAATATTCAGATAGCCACATATTTGCTTGTGTATATAGCCTCATGTGGGAAAAAAGTCAAGAATTCTGGGTTAAACTGTCCCCTGTTAGTTTAATTAGGTAGAATTAAAAAATTCAATCCATGAACTCACTTGCAAAGGTCTCCTACAGTGATAATTTTCATTACTAGGACTTCCTTCCCCCTTGGTGGAAAAACACACCGTATTTATCTTTCCAACTGTCTTGATACTTCCTAACACAAATCCTTATTTTATTCTCAAATTCTGAAATTTTCAGGAAAATGATGGTGGGGCTCTTATATCATGTTATTTCTCATCCACATCTTATTTCTCTGAAGCTTCTACTCCTATCAGCATAACCTCCTTCCTCCCACTCCCTCCAAAGTCATGTCAGTCCCTGAGGGCTAGCAGCTTCTGTTGGAATCTCCTCTCCTTCTAGCTATAAATGAGAGTGGAGAGAAAAAGAAGAAAGAGTGAAAAAAAAAAAGAAGGTGGAAGAATTCAGTGACAGTGACTGTGATATAAAAGGAAAACAGGTGAATGAAGCCTGAAAGCAGTTTAAAGGTGTAATTCAGAAAGAAGGCAATTTCTTAAGGAACAATTAAAGGTGAAGAAATTAAAAGGCCGAGTCAGTGAAAAAGCGGCAGGAGAAAAATCTGTTAAACAGTGTGAAAAAGTTGTGATGACAAAGCACTGTGTGTTTTTTTTTTTTTCTTTAAATTTTGGCCCCTTTTATTTATTTGTATTTATTTATTTTTCATCCATCTTTATTCTTTGGCCTGTGTGGGCCTCCCATTGCAGTGACCTCTTTTGTTGCAGAGCCCAGACTCTGGGCACATGTGCTCCAGAGCTCTGGCTCCTAATTGGAGACACTGGTCCAGCTGCTTCGCAGGACATGAGATCTTCCCGGGCCAGGGATTGAACCGGTACCCCTTGCACTGCAGGGCAGACTTTTTACCTACTGGACCACAGGGGAAGTTCAGCACTGTGCTTTTGAAAAGTAACGTCAGAAGAGAGACATCACTTTGCCAATATCATCTGTATAGTCAAAGGTCCATATGGTCAAAGCTAAGGTTTTTCCTGTAGTCATGTACGGATGTGAGAGCTGAACTATAACAAAGAGGAATATTCAGATAGCCACATATTTGCTTGTGTATATAGCCTCATGTGGGAAAAAGTCAAGAATTCTGGGTTAAACTGTCCCTGTTAGTTTAATTAGGTAGAATTAAAAAATTCAATCCATGAACTCACTTGCAAAGGTCTCCTACAGTGATAATTTTCATTACTAGGACTTCCTTCCCCCTTGGTGGAAAAACACACCGTATTTATCTTTCCAACTGTCTTGATACTTCCTAACACAAATCCTTATTTTATTCTCAAATTCTGAAATTTTCAGGAAAATGATGGTGGGGCTCTTATATCATGTTATTTCTCATCCACATCTTATTTCTCTGAAGCTTCTACTCCTATCAGCATAACCTCCTTCCTCCCACTCCCTCCAAAGTCATGTCAGTCCCTGAGGGCTAGCAGCTTCTGTTGGAATCTTCTCTCCTTCTAGCTATAAATGAGAGTGGAGAGAAAAAGAAGAAAGAGTGAAAAAAAAAAAGGAGAAGGTGGAAGAATTCAGTGACAGTGACTGTGATATAAAAGGAAAACAGGTGAACGAAGCCTGAAAGCAGTTTAAAGGTGTAATTCAGAAAGAAGGCAATTTCTTAAGGAACAATTAAAGGTGAAGAAATTAAAAGGCCGAGTCAGTGAAAAAGCGGCAGGAGAAGAATCTGTTAAACAGTGTGAAAAAGTTGTGATGACAAAGCACTGTGTTTTTTTTTTTTTTCTTTAAATTTTGGCCCCTTTTATTTATTTGTATTTATTTATTTTTCATCCATCTTTATTCTTTGACCTGTGTGGGCCTCCCATTGCAGTGGCCTCTTTTGTTGCAGAGCCCAGACTCTGGGCACATGTGCTCCAGAGCTCTGGCTCCTAATTGGACACACTGGTCCAGCTGCTTCGCAGGACATGAGATCTTCCCGGGCCAGGGATTGAACCGGTACCCCTTGCACTGCAGGGCAGACTTTTTACCTACTGGACCACAGGGGAAGTTCAGCACTGTGCTTTTGAAAAGTAACGTCAGAAAAGGGACATCACTTTGCCAATATCATCTGTATAGTCAAAGGTCCATATGGTCAAAGCTAAGGTTTTTCCTGTAGTCATGTACGGATGTGAGAGCTGAACTATAAAGAAGGCTGAGCGCTGAAGAACTGATACCTTTGAACTGTGGTACTGGAGAAGACTTTTTGAGAGTTCCTTGAACTGCCAGGAGATCAAACAAGTCAGTCCTAAAAGAAATCAACCCTGAATGTTCACTGGAAGAACTAATGCTGAAGCTGAAGCTCCAGTACTTTGGCCACCTGATGCATTGAACTGACTCATTGGAAAAGACCTTGATGCTGGGAAAGATGAGAGGCAGGAGGAGAAGGGGCGACAAAAAATGAGATAGATGGATGGCATCATCAACTCAATGGGCATGAGTTTGAGCAAACTCTGAGGAGTAGTGAAGGACAAGGAAGCCTGGTGTGCTGCAGTCCAACAAGGTTGCAACAAGCCAGACATGACTTAGCGACTGAACAATAACAATGAAAAAAGACAACACGGGCAAGACGATCTCATGTAAGGAAGAGGATGTATGTATGCGTGTGCGTGTGTGAAGTCACTTTATGTCAGCTGGGGGTGAGCCTTCTGAGTTCATGCTCAGTCAGGTCTGACTCTTTGCGACCCCATGGACTGTAGCCCACAAGGATCCTCTACTCATGGGATTCTCCAGGCAAAAATACTAGATCGAACTGCCAGGCCCTCCTCCAGAGGATCTTCCCAACCCTGGGATCAAGCTCAGGTTTCTGACGGTCTCCCACATTGGCTGGTGGGTTCTTTACCACTAGCGCCACCTGTAAATGTGTAGACTTTGAACCGATTCACAGTTTTGTATAGCAGAAGCTAAGACATTATAAAACAATTATACTTCAATTTAAAAAAATGAACAACAATAATAACAACAACAAAAAGCAAAGCAGCAGTGGATGGCAGTTTGGAATGGATGCTCCGGTTTCTAATGTGGATCTGTTCATTAATGGGTCTACTTGTCCACATTGGGGATTCTGGATAATCATTACTACTGTGTTGGAAAACACAGGGTTCCTAAACCTTTGCAGTGTTTTTGGTATTTATCTAAGCGATTTTTCTCCTGTAGTGAAACTGGTTTCAGGAGAATCTAATTTCATTGTGTCTTTTCATCAAGATGTCACCTTCTTAGAGAGGCCATCCCAGACCACCTTATCTAAAAAGAGTATCTCCCACATTTTACTGGGCTTTAGTTTTTTCATAATAAGTAGCACCATTGGAAACCTGAACATTTGTTTATGTGTTTATTGGCTGTCTCTTCTGCCAAAAGGGAACTCCAGGAGGATAAGAGTTTAATTTTGTTTACTGTGACATCCTCTGGACTTAAAAAAATGAGACACATAGCTGGAGCTTACTATATGTATTTGTTGAATAAATGATCATTATAGTGATTACCTTTGATTGAAAGCTAAGGATAAGACAATACCAGATAGACTCAATATTCACGCAGATCTCAGCAAGTGCATTTTGTTATGAGCTCCATTTTATAGGTCATAAAACTGAGGCAGAGAAAGGATAACTACTTGCTCAGAGTCATTCAATGACTGGTGAAACCATGTGATCCTAAAAAGGAGAGTTCATTTTGGGCCAGTAGGGTCCAGGCAGACTTTAAAGAAGAGATAAAACCAGCTGTATCAACTCTACTCCTGGATCAGTCTAGGTCCCCAAATGTGAAGTCACTTTATGTCAGCTGGGGGTGAGCCTTCTGAGTTCATGCTCAGTCAGGTCTGACTCTTTGCGACCCCATGGACTGTAGCCCACAAGGATCCTCTACTCATGGGATTCTCCAAGCAAAAATACTAGATCGAACTGCCAGGCCCTCCTCCAGAGGATCTTCCCAACCCTGGGATCAAGCTCAGGTTTCTGACGGTCTCCCACATTGGCTGGTGGGTTCTTTACCACTAGCGCCACCTGTAAATGTGTAGACTTTGAACCGATTCACAGTTTTGTATAGCAGAAGCTAAGACATTATAAAACAATTATACTTCAATTTAAAAAAATGAACAACAATAATAACAACAACAAAAAGCAAAGCAGCAGTGGATGGCAGTTTGGAATGGATGCTCCGGTTTCTAATGTGGATCTGTTCATTAATGGGTCTACTTGTCCACATTGGGGATTCTGGATAATCATTACTACTGTGTTGGAAAACACAGGGTTCCTAAACCTTTGCAGTGTTTTTGGTATTTATCTAAGCGATTTTTCTCCTGTAGTGAAACTGGTTTCAGGAGAATCTAATTTCATTGTGTCTTTTCATCAAGATGTCACCTTCTTAGAGAGGCCATCCCAGACCACCTTATCTAAAAAGAGTATCTCCCACATTTTACTGGGCTTTAGTTTTTTCATAATAAGTAGCACCATTGGAAACCTGAACATTTGTTTATGTGTTTATTGGCTGTCTCTTCTGCCAAAAGGGAACTCCAGGAGGATAAGAGTTTAATTTTGTTTACTGTGACATCCTCTGGACTTAAAAAAATGAGACACATAGCTGGAGCTTACTATATGTATTTGTTGAATAAATGATCATTATAGTGATTACCTTTGATTGAAAGCTAAGGATAAGACAATACCAGATAGACTCAATATTCACGCAGATCTCAGCAAGTGCATTTTGTTATGAGCTCCATTTTATAGGTCATAAAACTGAGGCAGAGAAAGGATAACTACTTGCTCAGAGTCATTCAATGACTGGTGAAACCATGTGATCCTAAAAAGGAGAGTTCATTTTGGGCCAGTAGGGTCCAGGCAGACTTTAAAGAAGAGATAAAACCAGCTGTATCAACTCTACTCCTGGATCAGTCTAGGTCCCCATGCAAAACATAGAACACACTCCCGAAGAGTGATTCAAATGAGATTTCTTTCTCATTAAAATCTTTTTATGGTGGAAACATGTAAATATGGACAAAAGTGGGGCGAAAATCATAGAGAAGACCCATGAACTCATTTACCGGTCTCTTAGCTTTGACAGTTATCAACTCATGGTCATTTTCATTTAAATGTCAGTTTATCCCTAAATATTTCCAGATGTCTCTCTCAAAGGATATAGACTCCTTTCAGAAATAATCACAGTATCATTGTTTGAGCCAGTGCTCCTGCAGAGGCAGTATACAAAGGGTTGAGTGTTGAGGGAATTCAGTAAGGGTTGGTGAAGGGAAAGGTATTTGGATTTCTATCCAGGCTTCAAGAGATTCCTGAAATCTATGGAGACCTGGGGCTCGAGGAGAGGCGTGCCTGGCAGGAGCTGTGGCCTTGAGTAGAAGAACCCATCCACTGCCACTCCAGCAGGGAGAGAATGAGGGAATAGTGCTGTATGTATCCAGCTTTCCTTCCTTCTTGTCTTTTCAGCCCTGGCAAGTCCTCCCCATTGACTAAACTCAGCAGGCTGCTATGGTCCATGGAAGTCAGCCTCCCAGGTACAGTGTAGGATGGAGAAGGACAGAGCACACCTGGAGCTGCTGTTCACTGTCTCTCACCCAGCATCACTTCCATATCACACCTTCTAAGGATGGTTTTGAGGCTTGCCTTCACCACACTGTACCCCAGACCCTGGCTCGGTCACTTTGGGCCCCACCCACCACCCATAGAACTAAAGAAAAAAATCTCCTTTGTCAACAGTGATAAGCCAGTGGGGTTAGCGATCTTGGTAAAGAAGACCTTTGCCTTTTCCCTTTCAAGACCGTTCCTATTTTCAGTGAATGTTGATGCTATAAAGCAAGTGCATTTTGTTATGAGCTCCATTTTATAGGTCATAAAACTGAGGCAGAGAAAGGATAACTACTTGCTCAGAGTCATTCAATGACTGGTGAAACCATGTGATCCTAAAAAGGAGAGTTCATTTTGGGCCAGTAGGGTCCAGGCAGACTTTAAAGAAGAGATAAAACCAGCTGTATCAACTCTACTCCTGGATCAGTCTAGGTCCCCATGCAAAACATAGAACACACTCCCGAAGAGTGATTCAAATGAGATTTCTTTCTCATTAAAATCTTTTTATGGTGGAAACATGTAAATATGGACAAAAGTGGGGCGAAAATCATAGAGAAGACCCATGAACTCATTTACCGGTCTCTTAGCTTTGACAGTTATCAACTCATGGTCATTTTCATTTAAATGTCAGTTTATCCCTAAATATTTCCAGTTGTCTCTCTCAAAGGATATAGACTCCTTTCAGAAATAATCACAGTATCATTGTTTGAGTCAGTGCTCCTGCAGAGGCAGTATACAAAGGGTTGAGTGTTGAGGGAATTCAGTAAGGGTTGGTGAAGGGAAAGGTATTTGGATTTCTATCCAGGCTTCAAGAGATTCCTGAAATCTATGGAGACCTGGGGCTTGAGGAGAGGCATGCCTGGCAGGAGCTGTGGCCTTGAGTAGAAGAACCCATCCACTGCCACTCCAGCAGGGAGAGAATGAGGGAATAGTGCTGTATGTATCCAGCTTTCCTTCCTTCTTGTCTTCTCAGCCCTGGCAAGTCCTCCCCATTGACTAAACTCAGCAGGCTGCTATGGTCCATGGAAGTCAGCCTCCCAGGTACAGTGTAGGATGGAGAAGGACAGAGCACACCTGGAGCTGCTGTTCACTGTCTCTCACCCAGCATCACTTCCATATCACACCTTCTAAGGATGGTTTTGAGGCTTGCCTTCACCACACTGTACCCCAGACCCTGGCTCGGTCACTTTGGGCCCCACCCACCACCCATAGAACTAAAGAAAAAAATCTCCTTTGTCAACAGTGATAAGCCAGTGGGGTTAGCGATCTTGGTAAAGAAGACCTTTGCCTTTTCCCTTTCAAGACCGTTCCTATTTTCAGTGAATGTTGATGCTATAAAGCAAGAGGTGTATTTCAAGATACCAGCCTCAGACACTGATAAATCAAGGCATATGGAAGTTCCTCCAACTGCCTTTTGAACTTGCTTTGCTTTGCTGTGATCCAATTAGGTTTAAAATATTTAGATGAGGAAAAGCAGTTCTGGTTCATTTAAGACAAGCCTCCAGTAAGAGGCAGTTTGGAGTTTGCTGTTGGAAGCCAGCAGGGGTTATAAAATGCAGAGTCTAGTTAAATAAATCCTTTTACTATTAACTCCCAAGTGAGACAGGAGGGAGGAACCAGAAGAATGGTTAGTCTAACAAAAAGAGAGAATAGGAATTACTTTCTGTTAATACTTGGTTACCTAGGCAACCATTCCCCAACTGGAAGAAAGCCAAAGTCTTGATTAGATGGAAGAAAGACTTGGGTCTTCCTTTCTGTGTCGTTCCCTTATCATCTGGGAGAAAAAGGACTAGAGAAAAGGCACTTAGGACAAAGCAAGCGGGGAGCAGCCCTGAATGGTGAGAGCGGGTGGTGACTCAGGGAGGAAACCTTCCCACTGGAGTTGAGGTTGGAGTACCAACAAAGCTCAGACCCTCCTGAGCTCCCCAAGCCACAACATCCACCTTGGCCTCCCACTTCTCACAGCCTGAAAGGTTTCAGGGCCTCGGACTGTCTTAATTCTGGAGGAAAACAGATCTGAAGCTACATTATTTTTACAGCACATGACATTATTTATACACACATACATATAAGAGTCTAGCACTTTTAAATAGTTGAAGAAATAGACCAAAAGATAGGGGAATCCTGCAGGCTGCTATGGTCCATGGAAGTCAGCCTCCCAGGTACAGTGTAGGATGGAGAAGGACAGAGCACACCTGGAGCTGCTGTTCACTGTCTCTCACCCAGCATCACTTCCATATCACACCTTCTAAGGATGGTTTTGAGGCTTGCCTTCACCACACTGTACCCCAGACCCTGGCTCGGTCACTTTGGGCCCCACCCACCACCCATAGAACTAAAGAAAAATCTCCTTTGTCAACAGTGATAAGCCAGTGGGGTTAGCGATCTTGGTAAAGAAGACCTTTGCCTTTTCCCTTTCAAGACCGTTCCTATTTTCAGTGAATGTTGATGCTATAAAGCAAGAGGTGTATTTCAAGATACCAGCCTCAGACACTGATAAATCAAGGCATATGGAAGTTCCTCCAACTGCCTTTTGAACTTGCTTTGCTTTGCTGTGATCCAATTAGGTTTAAAATATTTAGATGAGGAAAAGCAGTTCTGGTTCATTTAAGACAAGCCTCCAGTAAGAGGCAGTTTGGAGTTTGCTGTTGGAAGCCAGCAGGGGTTATAAAATGCAGAGTCTAGTTAAATAAATCCTTTTACTATTAACTCCCAAGTGAGACAGGAGGGAGGAACCAGAAGAATGGTTAGTCTAACAAAAAGAGAGAATAGGAATTACTTTCTGTTAATACTTGGTTACCTAGGCAACCATTCCCCAACTGGAAGAAAGCCAAAGTCTTGATTAGATGGAAGAAAGACTTGGGTCTTCCTTTCTGTGTCGTTCCCTTATCATCTGGGAGAAAAAGGACTAGAGAAAAGGCACTTAGGACAAAGCAAGCGGGGAGCAGCCCTGAATGGTGAGAGCGGGTGGTGACTCAGGGAGGAAACCTTCCCACTGGAGTTGAGGTTGGAGTACCAACAAAGCTCAGACCCTCCTGAGCTCCCCAAGCCACAACATCCACCTTGGCCTCCCACTTCTCACAGCCTGAAAGGTTTCAGGGCCTCGGACTGTCTTAATTCTGGAGGAAAACAGATCTGAAGCTACATTATTTTTACAGCACATGACATTATTTATACACACATACATATAAGAGTCTAGCACTTTTATAGTTGAAGAAATAGACCAGGAAGGTTAAGGAATCTATTGAGAATCACAATCTAATGGTGAGAGTGAGCGATGAGAGGAATGCCTTTCATCTGCTTTAAGAGCCACATTTGAACATTCCAGGGACCAGAACTGTCCTGCAATTGATGTTGTGAGTTCCCCAGTTCCAGTTGACTTGGTAACATTTTTTTTCTCCATATTGACATAAAATAATGCTGCATCATCTAATTGAAGGTGATACCTTAGATCTGCTGAAGTATAGTCAATAGTAAAGAAGAAAGCATCATTTTTCTGTGCTTTCTTTAAATCTTGTTCATCATTATGATCATCTTATTTACATCTTAGATTAGTTATTTAAATTATTCACAGATTTTTCTGTTGGTAGGAAAAGTACCTTTAAGTAAAGAATAGGTTCCTTTCAGCTTTTCCCACTTGGACGAGGTCTGTCTGTTCTGCTTAAGCAGCATCACTCTGAACACACGTAGATACACACAAACACACACATACCATGTACCTACACCGTGGACACATGGAGACACATACATTTTGCTGTAACTAATTTGCATGTCAGCTCCCTTCCACTGCTGTCCTGACCCTAGATGCCTGACACTGGGTGTCAGAGCTTGGTGGTGACTGACTGGATGGGAGAGTCCACTTGGAGGAATGTGGGGTTGGGGTGGGGAAACTAGAACCGGAAGATAGATTCCATCTTCTCCATCTGCTCTAGGATAGACCTCCTCTCTGTGTCTCACAGACCTGTTTCCTCCTTTGCTCTTCCTGTTTTTCCTAACTTCCTATTTCTCTATTTCTTTTCTCCTCTGAAAGGTCAAAGTACCATATGGGCTGATTTTATTTTATTTTTATTTTTATTATTTTTTTTTATCTTTTGGGGGGTGGGGTGGGGAGGGAGGGGGACGGGCGGGCCACTTCTACTGGTCTTTCATTTCTCTATTTTCATCCGTCTTTGTTCTTTGGCTCCTGTGGGCCTCCCATCGTGGTGGCCTCTGTCGTCGCAGAGTGCCGGCTCTGGGTGCATGCACCCCAGAACTCCGGCTCGGTGATTGGACACATCGGTCCAGCTGCTCCGCGGCACGTGGGATCTTCCCAGGCCAGGGATCGAACCGGCGCCCCTTGCACTGCAAGGCGGTGTCCTTACCCACTGGACCACCAGGGGAAACCCCTGATTTTATCTGATGAAGAGGGGAACATAGTGTGATTTGTCATAACCCTACCTCAGTTTCATGATTCTTAAAATCTGTGTGGTGAGCTAAATATCATTGTCTCATTTATGGCTTTCATTACTTTTTAAAGAAAAAAAATTGCTTTGTACAAAAATCTCAAGTTCATTATAAAGACTATTGAAGCAATTCAGAAGTGTAGAGAAGAAAGTGAAAATGATGATCTCGAACCCATCATCTCCAAATAACCATGCTTTATGGTCTCTCTCCCCCATGACTGAGACTCAATTTGTTTCTACTAAGAAAAAACAACTCAGGCTTTAGTTTTTATAACTTTAGTTTTAATTGGAGGACATTTTGTCATATTGTGTTGGCTTCTGTCATATAGCACCATGAATCAGCCATAAATACACATATATCCCCTCCCTCCTGAAGCTCTCCCTGACTCCACATCTCATCTCACCCCTCTAGGTTGTCATCAAGCACTGGCTCGAGCTTCCTTTGTTATACAGCAATTTCCCGTTAGCTCTCTGTTTTACAGATGGTCATGTATGTGTTTCAGTGCTACACTCTCAGTTCGTCCCACCCTCTCCTCCTCCTGCTGTGTCTAAAGTCTGTCCTCTATGTCTGCATCTCCGTCCTGCTCTGCAGACAAGTTCATCAGTACCATTTTTCTAGACTCCATATACATGTTAATATAAGAAATTTGTTTTTCTGAAATTCTCTCACTCTGTACCACAGGCTCTAGCTTCATGCTCCCTCACTAGAATTGATTCAAATGTATTCCTTTTAATCACTGAGTAATATTCCATTGTATATATAAAACACAGCTTCTTCTTCCATTCATCAGGGTTTTTTTTTTTTTTTAAGTCTTTATTGAATTTGTTACATCATTGCTCCTGTTTTATGTTTTGTCTTTTTGGCCACAAGGCATGTGGGATCTTGGCTCCCCGACCAGCAATTGAACCCGCACTCCCTTCTTTGGAAGGGGAAGGCTTAAATAATGGACCAGCAGGGAAGTCCCCTGGGCTTTGATTTCTTTAGGAGAGTGATCCACGGTAATAAATGCTGAAAAATTGGCAAGCAACAGGCAGGCACAGTGGAGGAGAATGCTAGCTTGTCTGGATACCGTTCTCACTTCCCAGCCAGTGATGCTAAATGTTTGCCCCTTAGGAGGGCATCCCCACATGCTTTAGATCCTCCCCTAATTCATTCTGTAGCCCAGAGGCTATTTTCTCAGAAGCCTTTCCATAACTCCCCAGAGAAGGGAGGAAAAATAAAGGCAGCCCACTCAACTTGCCTCTCTCCAAATTTATTACTAATGTGAGGACTTGGGATATGACGGCTCCCCAGGGTAACTTGTGAGGCCTACGTGTGTGTGTGTGTGTGTGTGTGTGTGTGTGTGTGTGTGTGTGTGTGTGTGTGTGTGTGTGTGTGTGTGTGTGTGTGTGTGTGTGTGTGTGTGTGTGTGTGTCTGTGTGTGTGTGTGTGTGTGTGTGTGTGTGTGTGTGTACGCGTGCATGAAAGGTGACTGAACCTTCTTTCACAGTAACACTCTGCTCCACTTCAGGATCTGCTCTTTCCTTTCTGTTTTCAGCCTTAGGTTGTAGACTTTTCTTTGCCACATCTTGGTCAATTTTTCTCTTACCTGTTTTCCCCTAGTTTTTGTTTCATTAACTTTGGGAGAAGGAAATGAAACAAGCTAGTTTAGTCAATCATCCAAGCCTGGAAGTCCCTTGCCCAGCTTGGTGGGACTTTGGAAAACTCACTGGCTACACTTTTCTCCAGGACAAGCTATAATATTGGCTGGGGTTTGCTTAAGCAGAAAGTGTATACCTGCTCCCTCTCCTTTGCTGTACTATTAAATTAGTGTTTTCTTGAAAAAGATGTATGCTAATAGACTTTGAGATGCCATTTTCTAGTTTTCTCATGCTTAGCCAAGGCTTTTATAAAATCTTACTATTCATGCTCCTGATTGTTCAAATGTATTCCTTTTAATCACTGAGTAATATTCCATTGTATATATAAAACACAGCTTCTTCTTCCATTCATCAGGGTTTTTTTTTTTTTTTTTTTAAGTCTTTATTGAATTTGTTACATCATTGCTCCTGTTTTATGTTTTGTCTTTTTGGCCACAAGGCATGTGGGATCTTGGCTCCCCGACCAGCAATTGAACCCACACTCCCTTCTTTGGAAGGGGAAGGCTTAAATAATGGACCAGCAGGGAAGTCCCCTGGGCTTTGATTTCTTTAGGAGAGTGATCCACGGTAATAAATGCTGAAAAATTGGCAAGCAACAGGCAGGCACAGTGGAGGAGAATGCTAGCTTGTCTGGATACCGTTCTCAGTTCCCAGCCAGTGATGCTAAATGTTTGCCCCTAGGAGGGCATCCCCACATGCTTTAGATCCTCCCCTAATTCATTCTGTAGCCCAGAGGCTATTTTCTCAGAAGCCTTTCCATAACTCCCCAGAGAAGGGAGGAAAAATAAAGGCAGCCCACTCAACTTGCCTCTCTCCAAATTTATTACTAATGTGAGGACTTGGGATATGACGGCTCCCCAGGGTAACTTGTGAGGCCTACGTGTGTGTGTGTGTGTGTGTGTGTGTGTGTGTGTGTGTGTGTGTGTGTGTGTGTGTGTGTGTGTGTGTGTGTGTGTGTGTGTGTGTGTGTGTGTGGTGTGTGTGTGTGTGTGTGTGTGTGTGTGTGTGTGTGTGTGTGTGTGTGTACGCGTGCATGAAAGGTGACTGAACCTTCTTTCACAGTAACACTCTGCTCCACTTCAGGATCTGCTCTTTCCTTTCTGTTTTCAGCCTTAGGTTGTAGACTTTTCTTTGCCACATCTTGGTCAATTTTTCTCTTACCTGTTTTCCCCTAGTTTTTGTTTCATTAACTTTGGGAGAAGGAAATGAAACAAGCTAGTTTAGTCAATCATCCAAGCCTGGAAGTCCCTTGCCCAGCTTGGTGGGACTTTGGAAAACTCACTGGCTACACTTTTCTCCAGGACAAGCTATAATATTGGCTGGGGTTTGCTTAAGCAGAAAGTGTATACCTGCTCCCTCTCCTTTGCTGTACTATTAAATTAGTGTTTTCTTGAAAAAGATGTATGCTAATAGACTTTGAGATGCCATTTTCTAGTTTTCTCATGCTTAGCCAAGGCTTTTATAAAATCTTACTATTAAATATGTTCTTTTATATTCCATTAGAATGTTTGTTCTTTAGCTTTGCTTTCTGACTGTGGAAGTAAAGCCAGTTTTCAGAATCATCTTTTACTTGCAAGAACAATGAAGTAGTATGCTTCAGCTAAAAGCATGTTTTATTGTCCTCAAGTGCAGTATCCTTCAGGAGGAAATCCACTATTGGATTATTTGGTTTAAATTTTAGAATACTCTATAATTTAATAAAGAGGAAAGTCCTCTCTTTGATCCAATTTTCTTTTAAGTAACATTAACTGAAAAAAAAGCACAAGGATCAATGACTATGTATACAGATATAGTGAGGGGAATAAGTTTGTGTTAAAAATGACTACAATTTGATTTACTAAATGAGGAGTATGTTGAAGAGATACACAGAGATTTATAATTGCCAAGAAATTTTTTAAGGCGACTTTTCTTTTTTTAAAATTATTTTTATTTATTTATTTATTTTCGGGGGCTGGGGTGGGGAGGGAGGGGAGCAGGCAGGCTACTTCTATTGGTCTTTCATTTGTCTGTTTTCATCCGTCTTTGCTCTTTGGCCCATGTGGGCCTCCCATCGCAGTGACCTCTGTTGTCACAGAGCACCGGCTCTGGGCGCATGTGCTCCAGAGCTCCGACTCGGTAATTGGACACATTGGTCCAGCCGCTCCGCGGCTCGTGGGATCTTCCCAGGCTAGGGATTGAACCGGCGCCCCTTGCACTGCAAGGCGGTGTCCTTACCCACTGGACCACCAGGGAAGCCTTAAGGCGACTTTTCTATTCCATCCTTTTTTTCTCCCCAGAGACTTAAATGGTTTTCTAGCCCTGGCAAGTTTGACAACTGTATTAACTAGTTTTTGTTTCATACTTTGGAAAGGCTAAGTCAATCATCCAAGCCTGGAAGTCCCTTGCCCAGCTTGGTGGGACTTTGGAAAACTCACTGGCTACACTTTTCTCAGGACAAGCTATAATATTGGCTGGGGTTTGCTTAAGCAGAAAGTGTATACCTGCTCCCTCTCCTTTGCTGTACTATTAAATTAGTGTTTTCTTGAAAAAGATGTATGCTAATAGACTTTGAGATGCCATTTTCTAGTTTTCTCGTGCTTAGCCAAGGCTTTTATAAAATCTTACTATTAAATATGTTCTTTTATATTCCATTAGAGTGTTTGTTCTTTAGCTTTGCTTTCTGACTGTGGAAGTAAAGCCAGTTTTCAGAATCATCTTTTACTTGCAAGAACAATGAAGTAGTATGCTTCAACTAAAAGCATGTTTTATTGTCCTCAAGTGCAGTATCCTTCAGGAGGAAATCCACTATTGGATTATTTGGTTTAAATTTTAGAATACTCTATAATTTAATAAAAAGGAAAGTCCTCTCTTTGATCCAATTTTCTTTTAAGTAACATTAACTGAAAAAAAAGCACAAGGATCAATGACTATGTATACAGATATAGTGAGGGGAATAAGTTTGTGTTAAAAATGACTACAATTTGATTTACTAAATGAGGAGTATGTTGAAGAGATACACAGAGATTTATAATTGCCAAGAAATTTTTTAAGGCGACTTTTCTTTTTTTTAAATTATTTTTATTTATTTATTTATTTTCGGGGGCTGGGGTGGGGAGGGAGGGGAGCAGGCAAGATACTTCTATTGGTCTTTCATTTGTCTGTTTTCATCCGTCTTTGCTCTTTGGCCCATGTGGGCCTCCCATCGCAGTGACCTCTGTTGTCACAGAGCACCGGCTCTGGGCGCATGTGCTCCAGAGCTCCGACTCGGTAATTGGACACATTGGTCCAGCCGCTCCGCGGCTCGTGGGATCTTCCCAGGCTAGGGATTGAACCGGCGCCCCTTGCACTGCAAGGCGGTGTCCTTACCCACTGGACCACCAGGGAAGCCTTAAGGCGACTTTTCTATTCCATCCTTTTTTTCTCCCCAGAGACTTAAATGGTTTTCTACCCTCCTGTATTCTTCCTGGCAAGTTTGACAACTGTATTAAAATAATGCTATAAGCTTTGGTACAATTGCTTCAACAGTGTCATCCATTTAAAATCAATAGTGGTTTATCTAAAAGCTTTGCCTGTGTTTCTTTTCTCCCCATAGTCTATGTTACAATTAATTAGGTCATCTTTAAAAATAGATGCTGGTGGCTAAATTCAGCATACACTCAGACAGTGTTTCCTTCCATTAATTTTCTGTGTTCACGAGTATTTTATCTTGCATCTTATTATCACATAGTAACCAAAGGACTTACCTTATATAATTAATCTTAGAAAAGAGAAACTTGTGGATGAGATCTGTTCATAGAAAAATGACTTAAGAATACCCAGGAGAGCCGAGGGCAAAGGCTGCATATCCCGTCTCTGTGTCCTGCTCCAGCCAGACAGCTGTATGCCCTGTTCCCCTCTGCTGCCCACCCTTACCAAACCTGAATGCTGGAAAGCACATGTCTGCACTATTTCCATGTGATCTTTCTTTTATGAGGTGCTTTATGGTGTGTGGGGGCACGAAGAGGACTGGATTGGAGAGTTTGGTGTGCCGTGTTTCTAGTTTTGGTTCGGGCCCTTTAGGGAGCTTGACACACAGACAGAAGTTGTTGTTCAGTGACTCAGGTGCATCTGACACTTTTCAACCCCTTGGACAGCAACATGCCAGGCTTCCCTGTCCTTCACCATCCCCCAGAGCTTGCTCAAACTCATGTCCATTGAGTTGGTGATGCCATCCAACCATCTTGCCCTTTGTCAGCCTCTTCTCCTCTTGCCTTCCATCTTTGCCAGCATCAGGGTCTTTTCCAAGAGTTAGCTCTTCCCATCAGGTGGCCAAAGTATTGGAGCTTCAGCTTTAGAATCTGCTCTTCCAAAGAATCTTCAGGGTTGATTTCCTTTAGGAATGACTGGTTTGATCTCCTTGCAGTCTCAGGGACTCTCAAGAGTCTTAGTTCAAAAGCATCAGTTCCTTGGTGCTCAGCCTTCTTTATGGTTCAACTCTCACATCCAGAGACAGAATAGGGACCACCAACTATTTATTTAATATGTGTTGCTGCTACCTACAGCTAGAGGGTACAGAAGAGACCAGAAGATTTTATTTGGCCATCTTTTGGGTATGGATGGGATGTCCTGTCTCTACCAAATGTCTGGACAACCACTGGGCTCCCGATTCTGCCCTAGGTTCCACTGACAAGAGAGTAGCTGGGGAAGGTGTTGCATATTTGAGCCTGGAAAGACAATCAGTTGAGCCTTGTAGAAGCCCGTTCTCCATGCTATCCCCTGTCCTCTCCAGTCTGGCAGCCTCTTATCCCCAACCTGGCCTCAATAGCATACTCTCTTGAGTTAGGGTAATGGGATCTCTGCAAACAGCAATTTTGGGGCTATTAAACTTGACAAAGTCTCTGTTCATTTGTGCAAACTCTTTAGTTGCTGTTTTTCTCTCTATTTTAATGAATGCCAATTAATTCCTATTTTCAGCCTCCAATCATCTGGCAAGGTGGTATTTGTTTTAGTCAGATCTCAGGTCCGGAGAGTTACGTTAATCATCCTTAATTCATAATGTGTTGTCATCACTGATCGGTGCCCCTATCCCAATGTCCTTTCCTTACATTCACTTGAAACAGACAGAAGTTGTTGTGTCAGGGGGGAACCTTTTCTAGGTTGGCCAGGGAGCTTGACACACAGACAGAAGTTGTTGTTCAGTGACTCAGGTGCATCTGACACTTTTCAACCCCTTGGACAGCAACATGCCAGGCTTCCCTGTCCTTCACCATCCCCCAGAGCTTGCTCAAACTCATGTCCATTGAGTTGGTGATGCCATCCAACCATCTTGCCCTTTGTCAGCCTCTTCTCCTCTTGCCTTCCATCTTTGCCAGCATCAGGGTCTTTTCCAAGAGTTAGCTCTTCCCATCAGGTGGCCAAAGTATTGGAGCTTCAGCTTTAGAATCTGCTCTTCCAAAGAATCTTCAGGGTTGATTTCCTTTAGGAATGACTGGTTTGATCTCCTTGCAGTCTCAGGGACTCTCAAGAGTCTTAGTTCAAAAGCATCAGTTCCTTGGTGCTCAGCCTTCTTTATGGTTCAACTCTCACATCCAGAGACAGAATAGGGACCACCAACTATTTATTTAATATGTGTTGCTGCTACCTACAGCTAGAGGGTACAGAAGAGACCAGAAGATTTTATTTGGCCATCTTTTGGGTATGGATGGGATGTCCTGTCTCTACCAAATGTCTGGACAACCACTGGGCTCCCGATTCTGCCCTAGGTTCCACTGACAAGAGAGTAGCTGGGGAAGGTGTTGCATATTTGAGCCTGGAAAGACAATCAGTTGAGCCTTGTAGAAGCCCGTTCTCCATGCTATCCCCTGTCCTCTCCAGTCTGGCAGCCTCTTATCCCCAACCTGGCCTCAATAGCATACTCTCTTGAGTTAGGGTAATGGGATCTCTGCAAACAGCAATTTTGGGGCTATTAAACTTGACAAAGTCTCTGTTCATTTGTGCAAACTCTTTAGTTGCTGTTTTTCTCTCTATTTTAATGAATGCCAATTAATTCCTATTTTCAGCCTCCAATCATCTGGCAAGGTGGTATTTGTTTTAGTCAGATCTCAGGTCCGGAGAGTTACGTTAATCATCCTTAATTCATAATGTGTTGTCATCACTGATCGGTGCAAAGCCCTCTTCTTATTTTCTTTCTCTTTCATCTCTCATCATTGCTCCAATTTCCTTCTCTCCTTTAGCATTCACTCTGGTGTCTTTGATCTAGGTCTTGAGTGTATGGTATCTTAAATCTGTGTATCCTTGTTAAGTCTGCAGTGTTGTTTCACAGTGAATGTGTTTTTAATGTTCATCAATGGTATTGTACTGTAAACCTTGCCCTATTTTCTACTTATATCACTCGACTCTACCCACAACCAATTCCCTAAATTTCAGTGTCAGCAATAGCACAGGTGTTCTTATTCAAGCTACACACTTGTGATTTAGCTGTGGTTCTGTTCAAAATTACAGTCGTTATTAGGCCTTCCTAAATCTTGTTAAAGTGAAAGTGTTAGTCACTCAGTCATGTCAGACTCTTTGGGACCCCATGGACTGTAGCCTGCCAGGCTCCTCTGTCCATGGGATTCTCCAGGCAGGAATACAGGAGTGAGTTTCTATTCCCTTTCCCAGGGGATCTTCCTGACCCAGGGATTGCAGGCAGATTATTTACCGTCTGAGCCAATATCTTGTTACGTGATGCATTAATAAAGGAGAACATATAGTCCTGGTCAGTATCAGAGTCTAGCCTGTGTCACAGTGGTGGGTGTTTGGAGGGGAGGCTGATGGTGCCCTGGCTTAGAAGGTTCATAGCACCGAGGTCTGGACTAGAACACCACATTTGCTCCCCCTCACCAAGAAACTCTGAACCTCTCTATGCTTCTGCTCTGAACCTTCTCTCTTATTGCATCTTTTCTACGTTGGTTGTTTTTTCCTAAGCTAGGGATGTGGTGGGGACAGGCAGGTGGATTGACCCCTCAGGGGCAGGCTACTCAGCCTATACCTATTTTTAGCTTCTCCCAACAACAGCCAGACTGCAGCTATCCCCTGAGTTACCTTGCAGGATGAGCTGGTGCTGCTGGTTTTTTTCAGGGTCAAGTAAATTTCCCACTCCAGTATTCTTGCCTGGAGAATTCTCGTGGACAGAGGAGCCTGGCATGCAGCAATCCATCCAGCCACTAAGAATCAGACATGACTGAGTGAGCACACGCTGAGCACAAGTAAAGTTCTATGGAATGAAAAGAACACAGCTCCTATGCACACCCCCACCTGCCTGTTCAGCCATTGTTCTTCCCTCCTTCATACTGACTGCCATTTTTCTTCCACATGTAGTTACTACGAATCATCTTCTCCTTAAAGTTTCTCCAAGGTCTTTCTATTAGGTCTTCAGATGCACGCACTTTTCCTTGTGACTTATCTAGGACTGGGGAGGATTCACCCCTGGTAGTTGTTCACTAGGTTTTCTTATATCACTGACTCTACCCACAACCAATTCCCTAAATTTCAGTGTCAGCAATAGCACAGGTGTTCTTATTCAAGCTACACACTTGTGATTTAGCTGTGGTTCTGTTCAAAATTACAGTCGTTATTAGGCCTTCCTAAATCTTGTTAAAGTGAAAGTGTTAGTCACTCAGTCATGTCAGACTCTTTGGGACCCCATGGACTGTAGCCTGCCAGGCTCCTCTGTCCATGGGATTCTCCAGGCAGGAATACAGGAGTGAGTTTCTATTCCCTTTCCCAGGGGATCTTCCTGACCCAGGGATTGCAGGCAGATTATTTACCGTCTGAGCCAATATCTTGTTACGTGATGCATTAATAAAGGAGAACATATAGTCCTGGTCAGTATCAGAGTCTAGCCTGTGTCACAGTGGTGGGTGTTTGGAGGGGAGGCTGATGGTGCCCTGGCTTAGAAGGTTCATAGCACCGAGGTCTGGACTAGAACACCACATTTGCTCCCCCTCACCAAGAAACTCTGAACCTCTCTATGCTTCTGCTCTGAACCTTCTCTCTTATTGCATCTTTTCTACGTTGGTTGTTTTTCCTAAGCTAGGGATGTGGTGGGGACAGGCAGGTGGATTGACCCCTCAGGGGCAGGCTACTCAGCCTATACCTATTTTTAGCTTCTCCCAACAACAGCCAGACTGCAGCTATCCCCTGAGTTACCTTGCAGGATGAGCTGGTGCTGCTGGTTTTTTTCAGGGTCAAGTAAATTTCCCACTCCAGTATTCTTGCCTGGAGAATTCTCGTGGACAGAGGAGCCTGGCATGCAGCAATCCATCCAGCCACTAAGAATCAGACATGACTGAGTGAGCACACGCTGAGCACAAGTAAAGTTCTATGGAATGAAAAGAACACAGCTCCTATGCACACCCCCACCTGCCTGTTCAGCCATTGTTCTTCCCTCCTTCATACTGACTGCCATTTTTCTTCCACATGTAGTTACTACGAATCATCTTCTCCTTAAAGTTTCTCCAAGGTCTTTCTATTAGGTCTTCAGATGCACGCACTTTTCCTTGTGACTTATCTAGGACTGGGGAGGAATTCAGTGGCTCTTGCATGGTGGAAGAAGAACCTTTAATGTTTACACATAGGTGTCATTTTGGAGGCACTGTTATTTCATAGGGTTCTTGAAATGTGTCAGCCAATACGTGACTTGGTCAGTGAGAGGTAAAGGATCTTAGTACATGGTTACTTTTACTAAGAAGCCTTTCTTATGCCATGGCTGCCCTGTAGACACAACTGGTTACTGCTGGCATCCTGTAATAGTGAGCACTGGCAGTTATTAAATGCCCCTTAGTCATCAAGAGCACTTCACTCCTCAGTTCTCGCCACCTTCCTCTCCCACGCTGAGCCCCATGTTACAAGCTCAGAGATTCCTTGACTTTCTTCCAATTGCACAGATCCTACATTAAATTAAAAATGAGCATGTTTGTGTGCATACTCAGCTGGTCAGTTGTGTCCAACTCTTTGTGACCCCATGGACTGTAGTCCACCAGGCTCTTATGTCCATGGGACTTTAAAGGCAAGAATACTGAAATGGATTGCCATGCCCTCCTCCATCCCAGAATCTTCTCAGCTCAGGGATTGAACCTGTGTCTCTTGTGTCTCCTGCCTTGGCATGTGGATTCTTAACCACTGAGCAACATGGGAAGAGGAACTAATTCTTTCTCAACTTCCTTAAGTAACCATAACATGTGATTCCAGCCTATTTGTATACATATTTTCTTTCTTCTTTTTCTTTTTTTTTTTTCTTTTCACCTTACTACATGGTATGTAGGATCTTATCTTAACTCCCTGACCAGTGATCAAACCCATGCCCCCTGGAGTGATAACACAGAGTCTTAACTACTGGACTGCCAGGGAAGTCCTTGTATACATATTTTCTGAAAATTACTTTATTGATTGGATTTTGAGGATTCTGCATGACAAAATTTGTAAATGAAGCTTTTGTGACCCCCAACTTGCTAGTTGGTTCTGGATAACTTCTTTCTGCTTTTCTTTAGTATCCACCTACCACACATCTACCGTAGTTGGGAATGCAGTTCTTCCCTTCCCCAGGACAGATGGTTGAGAAAGACATTCAGCGTATGGCTGGAGTACAGTCTTCTTTGACCTCCCTCTTGTCCTTGTTCAGTGAGCTAAGTCTTTAAGAAGATGGTTTCTTTCCAGTGATTGATGACAGCTAAGTTATGTAGGATGAGTCATAGAAGAGCTGCATCCTGTTTCAAGAAAGTAACATTTCCCCAAACAACAGAGCTGTGGTCTTAGAGTATAAAAGCATCATAAATGCCATGCTGGGTTAGAACTGACCAAACTGGTTGTGTTCTGTTCTGTGCTACGGCTGTGACAAGGGTACATGTGGTACTTTTGTAGTAAGTGAGGGGTGAGTGCACCCTGCTGACAAGGTAAATAGCTCTAATTTCTTCTCAATAGCCTGTTGGAACCATCATCTTAAGTCCTTCTTGGAATTTACTTATCTCTTTGAGTCTGTACCAATTCTCAGAATAAAGAGTTTCCCGTTTGCCCCCAGCTGTGTAAAGGAGCACTCCTTTTTATTTGTTTTCAAGCCACTTTCTGTAAGCGTGGAGGGGTGCCTCTAATTCTAATATTCCTGAATTTAGAGAAGGAGCATAGTCCTATTTCTGTAACCAACCCCTCATGTCTTTTGTAGTCTGTTAGGCATCCTTTTTTTTTTTTTTAATCAATGCCAACCTTTATATTTCTAGACTGTGTTTAAAAAAGATAATAGAACAAAGTAATCAGTATTATTTTTTCATTTTATTAAAATACATATAAATACTCTTTTTTAGATTTTGTCACATTGTATATCATTATAAGATATTGTATATAGTCCCTTGTGTTATACAGAAGGTACTTACTGTTTATCTGTTTTATACATGGTAGTGTGTATCTGTTGATCTTAAATTTCCCATTTATCCCTCTCCTCTTTTCTCCTTTGGTAACCGTATGTTTGTTTCTTATGTCTGTGAGTCTATTTCTGTTTTATAAATAAGTTCATTTGTATAATATTTAAAGATTCTACATATGATACTTGTCTTTGTCTGGCTTGCTTCACTTAGTATGATAATCTCTAGGTCCATCTGTGTTGCTGAAAATGGGATTATTTCAATCTCCGTAGTTGGGAATCCCCCCCGAAGGGAAAGACATTCAGCGTATGGCTGGAGTACAGTCTTCTTTGACCTCCCTCTTGTCCTTGTTCAGTGAGCTAAGTCTTTAAGAAGATGGTTTCTTTCCAGTGATTGATGACAGCTAAGTTATGTAGGATGAGTCATAGAAGAGCTGCATCCTGTTTCAAGAAAGTAACATTTCCCCAAACAACAGAGCTGTGGTCTTAGAGTATAAAAGCATCATAAATGCCATGCTGGGTTAGAACTGACCAAACTGGTTGTGTTCTGTTCTGTGCTACGGCTGTGACAAGGGTACATGTGGTACTTTTGTAGTAAGTGAGGGGTGAGTGCACCCTGCTGACAAGGTAAATAGCTCTAATTTCTTCTCAATAGCCTGTTGGAACCATCATCTTAAGTCCTTCTTGGAATTTACTTATCTCTTTGAGTCTGTACCAATTCTCAGAATAAAGAGTTTCCCGTTTGCCCCCAGCTGTGTAAAGGAGCACTCCTTTTTATTTGTTTTCAAGCCACTTTCTGTAAGCGTGGAGGGGTGCCTCTAATTCTAATATTCCTGAATTTAGAGAAGGAGCATAGTCCTATTTCTGTAACCAACCCCTCATGTCTTTTGTAGTCTGTTAGGCATCCTTTTTTTTTAATCAATGCCAACCTTTATATTTCTAGACTGTGTTTAAAAAAGATAATAGAACAAAGTAATCAGTATTATTTTTTCATTTTATTAAAATACATATAAATACTCTTTTTTAGATTTTGTCACATTGTATATCATTATAAGATATTGTATATAGTCCCTTGTGTTATACAGAAGGTACTTACTGTTTATCTGTTTTATACATGGTAGTGTGTATCTGTTGATCTTAAATTTCCCATTTATCCCTCTCCTCTTTTCTCCTTTGGTAACCGTATGTTTGTTTCTTATGTCTGTGAGTCTATTTCTGTTTTATAAATAAGTTCATTTGTATAATATTTAAAGATTCTACATATGATACTTGTCTTTGTCTGGCTTACTTCACTTAGTATGATAATCTCTAGGTCCATCTGTGTTGCTGAAAATGGGATTATTTCGGTATTTATGGTGAAATAGTATTCTTCTGCGTGTGTGTGTGTATTATGTCATGCATATTTTATATCTTTCCATCTGCTCTGGGAAAGACAGCATTTTGGAGGAAGTGGTACCTGAGGAAGTGTAAGAATTCATAATGGATGGAATGGGGAGAGAGAAAAAGACCTTCCACTGAGAGAGGACATGCTGTACAAGGCTGAGAATTTAAAATGACATGGGAATACTTTAGAATAAACCAGGAAATAATTTGGTAAAGCTGCAACACATGTGCAAGGATGGAAGAAGCAATAAGAAGCCGGAAGTTTGCAGGTGGGGGAAGGGAGCTGGATCCAGAGAACGATAACTAGATTTGCTCTGTTATTTTTCTGAGTTACAAGGAAGAGTGCTTTTTGCAAACCTAGAAAGCTGGAACTCTCAGAATGATGGGTCTCCTTCAAAGCTTTGCTCCTGATTTCAGCCTGCAAGGCACCATTTTCCAGAAAAGCAGGGTCCCTGGTGCCTCTGATGATTCCCTTCATCCTGTTTCAAGGTGATGTTTGGCAGAGGTGACCAGGCAGCCATCTAACCACCACACCAATGATCCCTGGATACCCTGCGCCTGGACCTCTCCTCCCTTGGACCATTGACCAACCTTGAATGCAAAGCCTAAGCCTCAGATTTTCCTTTGAATTGGATTTCTCTAACAAGTCAATTGTAGTTTGCAAATATTTGAAAAATGTAGAATATAGCTTGTTTACAGTCAAGACAGTTCAGATGTCTGTCATACCTAATTGAATTCAAATATTCCTTTGTGCCAGGAGCTGTCCTAGGTGCTGATGACAAATCAGTTAAGGCCTAAGGTGACCAAGCTAAGAGAAGAAATGGACAGAACTGGCTTGAGGTGTTCAAAGCTTCTCTTAGTTCATACTCCCCACCTTCACATTGCCGGACAGCTCTGAGTCCTAATGAACTTTCCCTTACACCTCCATGGTAAATTTATTTCCAGTGATACCCTCTCTACTATCTTTCAACAAATGACTTTCTACTACTTCATAGCTTTCTACATTCCTCATTTCTTGAACTTGTCAGAAAGTCTTTTGAGAGGCAGTGTGAAGAGCCAGAGATGTTTGTGAGATTGCGTGGTACCATGTTGTTGAAGATCTGCAAGTCATGTTAACGTACCCATCAGACGTTTTACTTCCAGGATAGCAACTAAAATTCAAGGAAGCCTCAGAGATTCTGATTATATGGGTTTCTTTCCTCCTTTGTGTGCAGACACTATGCTTCATTAGAACATTATTTTTAATCATAGTGTTTTTTCTTTGCTTCTAAGAAAATGCTTTTGTAATACACAGGAAGTTGCTTCCAGTTAACTTTGAAGGCTATTTTTTGCTTTGGTAGGTAGAGCAGTTCTAGTCTTCAACTGAAGTTTTATGCCAGATTAGACAGGGGTTGGTGTTTTTTATGAGTTAACTTAGTTGAGGAGATAGTGTCCTGTACCATGTGGCTTAGTAGGCTACTTCAAGTCAGTCACTTCAGTGTATCTTGTTTGCTCCCCATTTGTCTTTGTTCTTCTTAGGCATATAGTTTTGTTTCTGTCTTGCAAAAAGTTCATTTTCTAAAACTGGTAATAATAATCTCAGCTTTCAACTCTGCAGCATAAATGGGTTCTCAGTTTCCAAATTTGAAGATGATGAAGGATAGGCCAATTTATTATAGTGGCTCTTTTGATCACCTTATAGATAGATAGGGACTTCCTTGGTGGCTCAGATGGTAGAGTCTTCCTACTGAGTGCCAAGTAGTAGTTTTGGGCTAAATATTTGAAAAATGTAGAATATAGCTTGTTTACAGTCAAGACAGTTCAGATGTCTGTCATACCTAATTGAATTCAAATATTCCTTTGTGCCAGGAGCTGTCCTAGGTGCTGATGACAAATCAGTTAAGGCCTAAGGTGACCAAGCTAAGAGAAGAAATGGACAGAACTGGCTTGAGGTGTTCAAAGCTTCTCTTAGTTCATACTCCCCACCTTCACATTGCCGGACAGCTCTGAGTCCTAATGAACTTTCCCTTACACCTCCATGGTAAATTTATTTCCAGTGATACCCTCTCTACTATCTTTCAACAAATGACTTTCTACTACTTCATAGCTTTCTACATTCCTCATTTCTTGAACTTGTCAGAAAGTCTTTTGAGAGGCAGTGTGAAGAGCCAGAGATGTTTGTGAGATTGCGTGGTACCATGTTGTTGAAGATCTGCAAGTCATGTTAACGTACCCATCAGACGTTTTACTTCCAGGATAGCAACTAAAATTCAAGGAAGCCTCAGAGATTCTGATTATATGGGTTTCTTTCCTCCTTTGTGTGCAGACACTATGCTTCATTAGAACATTATTTTTAATCATAGTGTTTTTTCTTTGCTTCTAAGAAAATGCTTTTGTAATACACAGGAAGTTGCTTCCAGTTAACTTTGAAGGCTATTTTTTGCTTTGGTAGGTAGAGCAGTTCTAGTCTTCAACTGAAGTTTTATGCCAGATTAGACAGGGGTTGGTGTTTTTTATGAGTTAACTTAGTTGAGGAGATAGTGTCCTGTACCATGTGGCTTAGTAGGCTACTTCAAGTCAGTCACTTCAGTGTATCTTGTTTGCTCCCCATTTGTCTTTGTTCTTCTTAGGCATATAGTTTTGTTTCTGTCTTGCAAAAAGTTCATTTTCTAAAACTGGTAATAATAATCTCAGCTTTCAACTCTGCAGCATAAATGGGTTCTCAGTTTCCAAATTTGAAGATGATGAAGGATAGGCCAATTTATTATAGTGGCTCTTTTGATCACCTTATAGATAGATAGGGACTTCCTTGGTGGCTCAGATGGTAGAGTCTTCCTACATTGTGGGAGACCTGGCTTCAGTCCTTGAATCAGGAAGATCCCCTGGAGAAGGGAAAGGCAACCCACTCCAGTATTCTTGCCTGGAGAAATTCATGGACAGAGGAGCTATGTGGTCTGCAGTCCATGGGGTTGTAAAGACTTGGACACGACTGAGTGAAGAGCACACTATTTCAAAGCACAGATTTACAAGGTCTGCTCTGAACCATTCCAGTGTCCACCAGACATTTTAACAAGCCTATAGCCACACCTACCATTGCTCTTTCTCTCTGGTTTGCTGGCAGAAGTGTCCCTCATATGAAAGTTCTAGTGAAGGTCTGGATTTGACCTTCTTCTACCTTCTCACAGTCCCTCAGCAGTCATTTTTTTTTAAAGCAAATTTCTCTCTTCTTTACTGTATGTCTGACAACCAGGGGCACTGGGATTGGACTTGCACTAACTTTGGGTGGTGCTTGGTTTAACTGAGACTTCTTGCCTGCAGAAGTGCTTCTGATGGCTGTGAAATATGCCTTTCCCATGGACTATAAATAAAATGAGCCTCACACTTCATTAATGAATTCTTCCTTTCAATGTCCCAAGCGATCCAAATGCTAAATATACAGTATTTCACAGCAGGTCGTGTGACCTTTTATGTAATATACCCTTTAAGTAAGTGGGTTATGGTCTTGTGACAAATGTGACCTGATGTTCGCATTGAGAAAATGGGAGGTGTTAAACTCCTTAAGAAACCCAAGAGCTTTAGGAGATTTTTGTAATTCATGCTAATAAGGTTGACTGATTTGTTATTTCATAAATAGAATGCTTGTGATTTAATTTTAACTGACACATGCTTCCAAATTGTTAAGAACATAAGTATCACACAGCATTTGAACTCTAGTCTTATTCAACATGTCTGTTTCTCCCATTTGTCTTTGTTCTTCTTAGGCTTTTTTTTAAATAGTTTTGTTTCTGTCTTGCAAAAAGTTCATTTTCTAAAACTGGTAATAATAATCTCAGCTTTCAACTCTGCAGCATAAATGGGTTCTCAGTTTCCAAATTTGAAGATGATGAAGGATAGGCCAATTTATTATAGTGGCTCTTTTGATCACCTTATAGATAGATAGGGACTTCCTTGGTGGCTCAGATGGTAGAGTCTTCCTACATTGTGGGAGACCTGGCTTCAGTCCTTGAATCAGGAAGATCCCCTGGAGAAGGGAAAGGCAACCCACTCCAGTATTCTTGCCTGGAGAAATTCATGGACAGAGGAGCTATGTGGTCTGCAGTCCATGGGGTTGTAAAGACTTGGACACGACTGAGTGAAGAGCACACTATTTCAAAGCACAGATTTACAAGGTCTGCTCTGAACCATTCCAGTGTCCACCAGACATTTTAACAAGCCTATAGCCACACCTACCATTGCTCTTTCTCTCTGGTTTGCTGGCAGAAGTGTCCCTCATATGAAAGTTCTAGTGAAGGTCTGGATTTGACCTTCTTCTACCTTCTCACAGTCCCTCAGCAGTCATTTTTTTTTAAAGCAAATTTCTCTCTTCTTTACTGTATGTCTGACAACCAGGGGCACTGGGATTGGACTTGCACTAACTTTGGGTGGTGCTTGGTTTAACTGAGACTTCTTGCCTGCAGAAGTGCTTCTGATGGCTGTGAAATATGCCTTTCCCATGGACTATAAATAAAATGAGCCTCACACTTCATTAATGAATTCTTCCTTTCAATGTCCCAAGCGATCCAAATGCTAAATATACAGTATTTCACAGCAGGTCGTGTGACCTTTTATGTAATATACCCTTTAAGTAAGTGGGTTATGGTCTTGTGACAAATGTGACCTGATGTTCGCATTGAGAAAATGGGAGGTGTTAAACTCCTTAAGAAACCCAAGAGCTTTAGGAGATTTTTGTAATTCATGCTAATAAGGTTGACTGATTTGTTATTTCATAAATAGAATGCTTGTGATTTAATTTTAACTGACACATGCTTCCAAATTGTTAAGAACATAAGTATCACACAGCATTTGAACTCTAGTCTTATTCAACATGTCTGAAAAAAATTTTATTCACTGTTTGCCTCTTTGGAAGATTTCTTCAGGGATCTTTTAATTGTTTTCTCCAAATGTCACCTGCTGTGCTTCCAATTGAAAGAAATTCTATCTCATTATATCTACGTTGATTTTAAAAAGGTATCAAAAGCAAATTTGCAAAGGAAAGAGCTACTTGAAGACACTCTTGACCCAGCTTTTCCTGGAATCAGTCATTGAGTACTGAGGAGGCCGAATGTGGAGATAGACTGAAGTCAGGTTAGACAGTATGTAGATCCCAACGGAACTTGCAGTCACCTTAAGTGTTTTTGAAAAAAAAAAAAAACAAAACAAAGTTGCTAATCAGGTTGGTAGAATATTTCCTTTGTTATATGTCCAGTCATGATCATTTCTTGCTTTTAAGGTAAACTATATCGAGTGTTGTTTTCTTAGACCAGACCTGAAAATTGACTTTATGCTTATTACCTGCTCAAGTATTCTAGCCAGGAGAATTCCATGGACAGAGGAGCCTGGCAGGCTACAGTCTATGGGGTTGCAAAGAGTTGGACATGACAGATGTGACTTTCACTCACTCACTCAATGAATATGAAAACATGATTCATAGAGGTTGCTGAACTTGTTCATATTTACTCAGTAAGTGGTAAAACCCACATGAGAACTTGAACCTGAAAGACTTAAAATATCTACTTTCTTCCACTCTATTGCATCCATGTGACTTTCCACTCACTCATGTCCTTTCCAAAAAAAAACCTTTCATTAATGAATTCTTCCTTTCAATGTCCCAAGCGATCCAAATGCTAAATATACAGTATTTCACAGCAGGTCGTGTGACCTTTTATGTAATATACCCTTTAAGTAAGTGGGTTATGGTCTTGTGACAAATGTGACCTGATGTTCGCATTGAGAAAATGGGAGGTGTTAAACTCCTTAAGAAACCCAAGAGCTTTAGGAGATTTTTGTAATTCATGCTAATAAGGTTGACTGATTTGTTATTTCATAAATAGAATGCTTGTGATTTAATTTTAACTGACACATGCTTCCAAATTGTTAAGAACATAAGTATCACACAGCATTTGAACTCTAGTCTTATTCAACATGTCTGAAAAAAATTTTATTCACTGTTTGCCTCTTTGGAAGATTTCTTCAGGGATCTTTTAATTGTTTTCTCCAAATGTCACCTGCTGTGCTTCCAATTGAAAGAAATTCTATCTCATTATATCTACGTTGATTTTAAAAAGGTATCAAAAGCAAATTTGCAAAGGAAAGAGCTACTTGAAGACACTCTTGACCCAGCTTTTCCTGGAATCAGTCATTGAGTACTGAGGAGGCCGAATGTGGAGATAGACTGAAGTCAGGTTAGACAGTATGTAGATCCCAACGGAACTTGCAGTCACCTTAAGTGTTTTTGAAAAAAAAAAAAAAACAAAACAAAGTTGCTAATCAGGTTGGTAGAATATTTCCTTTGTTATATGTCCAGTCATGATCATTTCTTGCTTTTAAGGTAAACTATATCGAGTGTTGTTTTCTTAGACCAGACCTGAAAATTGACTTTATGCTTATTACCTGCTCAAGTATTCTAGCCAGGAGAATTCCATGGACAGAGGAGCCTGGCAGGCTACAGTCTATGGGGTTGCAAAGAGTTGGACATGACAGATGTGACTTTCACTCACTCACTCAATGAATATGAAAACATGATTCATAGAGGTTGCTGAACTTGTTCATATTTACTCAGTAAGTGGTAAAACCCACATGAGAACTTGAACCTGAAAGACTTAAAATATCTACTTTGTTCCACTCCTATTGCATCCATGTGTCCCATCGGTCTTTCTGGTACTCTCTATATGCTCACTTTTTCCCTAAGGTGGTAAATGGAGTGATAGCAGTTTCCTTATCTTCAAGACTAAAAATAAACATGCAGATTCAATAATTAGCAAGTGAGAAATAGTAAGAATAATGTAAAAGTGGCTTAGTAACATCTGATATTAAAACTTTTTTGAGCTGCAGGATTAAAAGACTTTGGATTGCAAACAAGAAACTGACAAACATTCAAGTGATAAACATGCAAGTCACATGTAATACTGACAGTAGACAAGAAGGGTAGTGTCCAACTGTTTAAAGACCTTTCAAAGTCCAGACTACCCTGTCTTTAGGTTTGTCATCATAAACTAAGTGGGAGCAGCTTTTCCTTCTGTGTGTTTCCTTTACCTCTTATCACACTGTTGATAAGTCTTGATGTGTACTTTTTAAAGCCCAATAGAGAGCTGTAAACTCAGAGTCAAAGAATATGGGAGGACAGTGGTGATGAAGGGCAAAAGTTGCAGTGTGACTGAGAACCTTTCAGAAAATCACCTGATGTATTTAGTGTTGAAAGTGTTGATGACTCCTTAGTGGGACATGGCTTTTCACAGTGTCCCATAATTATTTTTTAGGGAGTGTGGTTTTTCTTCTATGACACAAGCAGATCCTTAGAAGAGATGTTTCTTCTTACCAGGGTGATGTGAGTGGGGATTTTTCTGGAGGTGATTGGCCTGTATATTCAGGGGAGACTACAGCCTGTGGGTGACTGAGTTTATTGTGTGTCAGATGTAATTTTCTCTAGAGAGGCCAAGCCTGGAGAAGGGTCTGGGGTAGCACAGGCTCTGAGAACTCAAATCACACCGGCTCTTCCTGTTCCCTGCTGGGCCGGGTTAGGAGACCTCTATATTGTAGGGTCTCCAGTGCTGCCCTAATGAAACCTGACCTCCCACAAAGTCCTTCTGCACCACAGGCCCAGGTGGCCACACACTTGGTCATGCCAGCAATTGCTCTTCTCCATGTCAGGAAAAGTGCTTCATTTTTGCTAAAACCTGATGTTCATCATAATATAGAGCATGTACCCCCTGGGAAGGGAAAAAAAAACCACCTTGTTAAGACAGCATTTCATAGCATCAGTCTTCTAGGCTCACTATGATAACCATCTTGTTTTTGAGGCAGGGTCTCCCTACTTCAGACATGAGTGGGTAGTCATATGTCCAAAGCGCTTGTTTGGTTCTGGACTTCATAAAGCCAGTCAGAGGGCTAACTGAAAGTGACTAAGTCCACACTCTGCAATGAAAGCCATACCATTTTTACTATAAGTAGAAGAAGTTGGGAGAGCAGAGGTAGGGGCTTCGGAGCCACATTTGTTCTGAGTCCTGTGAGGTCACTTTCAGTGGTGTTTCTTGGAGTGAATTTCAGTCTTTCCAGTGTTTCAGCTATGCAGTCTGTGGAATGGGTTAATAACCCTTATTGTCGATTACAGTTGTGGTTGATTATATGTGGAGTGCTTCCTGGCACACTAATACTAGGCATGAATGAGCCACTGGGGCTGTGACTTTAATTTCCAAATTTTCCCCTTAAGACTTGAGACAGTCTGCACCTTTGTCTTCTTTTCTGGTCTGGTTCTGATGACCCCCAGCCTCTGCTAAGTGCTCCTGTTTTTTTTTTTTTTTTTTTTAATTTTTTTCTGTTTGAGGACATTCCCTGGTTTCAGGAACCTACTTACCTCTGTGACCCCTGCTATTGCCATGCCTCCAGTGTTAAGTATCAGTTCTTAATCAGTTGCTTTCCAGGAGGTGATTTGTTCTTTCTAATCTGAGCCTGGAATTCTAGGCCTGTCTTCTTTCCTGTTTCACTGAGTCCACAAGAAGAGGATTTTAAATTCCTTTGGTAGAAAAGTTGTTTCCTGATGGGTAGGTTTTATTGAGCAAAATTAGAGACATTTAGATGGTGATGTTACAGCCATTCAAGAGGTATTCCTTGTAGATGATTTTGTCCCGTATATGAGGGAAATCGGTGCTTCTCAAAGTTTATTGTGCATGCAAACTTAATGCTGGGCCGGGTTAGGAGACTTATATTGTAGGGTCTCCAGTGCTGCCCTAATGAAACCTGACCTCCCACAAAGTCCTTCTGCACCACAGGCCCAGGTGGCCACACACTTGGTCATGCCAGCAATTGCTCTTCTCCATGTCAGGAAAAGTGCTTCATTTTTGCTAAAACCTGATGTTCATCATAATATAGAGCATGTACCCCCTGGGAAGGGAAAAAAAACCCACCTTGTTAAGACAGCATTTCATAGCATCAGTCTTCTAGGCTCACTATGATAACCATCTTGTTTTTGAGGCAGGGTCTCCCTACTTCAGACATGAGTGGGTAGTCATATGTCCAAAGCGCTTGTTTGGTTCTGGACTTCATAAAGCCAGTCAGAGGGCTAACTGAAAGTGACTAAGTCCACACTCTGCAATGAAAGCCATACCATTTTTACTATAAGTAGAAGAAGTTGGGAGAGCAGAGGTAGGGGCTTCGGAGCCACATTTGTTCTGAGTCCTGTGAGGTCACTTTCAGTGGTGTTTCTTGGAGTGAATTTCAGTCTTTCCAGTGTTTCAGCTATGCAGTCTGTGGAATGGGTTAATAACCCTTATTGTCGATTACAGTTGTGGTTGATTATATGTGGAGTGCTTCCTGGCACACTAATACTAGGCATGAATGAGCCACTGGGGCTGTGACTTTAATTTCCAAATTTTCCCCTTAAGACTTGAGACAGTCTGCACCTTTGTCTTCTTTTCTGGTCTGGTTCTGATGACCCCCAGCCTCTGCTAAGTGCTCCTGTTTTTTTCTTTTTTTTTAATTTTTTTCTGTTTGAGGACATTCCCTGGTTTCAGGAACCTACTTACCTCTGTGACCCCTGCTATTGCCATGCCTCCAGTGTTAAGTATCAGTTCTTAATCAGTTGCTTTCCAGGAGGTGATTTGTTCTTTCTAATCTGAGCCTGGAATTCTAGGCCTGTCTTCTTTCCTGTTTCACTGAGTCCACAAGAAGAGGATTTTAAATTCCTTTGGTAGAAAAGTTGTTTCCTGATGGGTAGGTTTTATTGAGCAAAATTAGAGACATTTAGATGGTGATGTTACAGCCATTCAAGAGGTATTCCTTGTAGATGATTTTGTCCCGTATATGAGGGAAATCGGTGCTTCTCAAAGTTTATTGTGCATGCAAATCACTTGAAGAATCTTGTTAAAATGCAGATGCTGCACCTGGGCACCTGAGATACTGTACCTCCAATGAGTTCCCAGGTGGTGCTGGTTCATATTTTGAGTATCAAGTGTATGGTCTACATGAATGTGTTGAACACTTGAGTCCTAAGATGGGCAACAGTAGACACATTACATCTTAGATCAAAAGAGCTTTTTGTGTTCGTCTGCACTAATGTTCACTTTTTTAATACTTACCCCTTTGTAAAGTTGCATTTGGAGCCCCAGTAATATACAAAGCTCTGACATTCTTTCTTTGAGTAAATAAGACAAAAATGCATGCTCAAGATCTGACATGTAAGTGTGTAAGTATTCAGATAAAAGAAGACAACAGTAAAATTGGATTCCATGAGTTAATTCAGAGGGGCTTCTACAAAGAGGTGTGGTGAGCCCAGCTTGAAAAATATGGTAATTGAGGACTGGAGGATATTGGAATTATGCTGTCACAGCACTGGTAAAGGACAGAGGGTGTACTTAATCCCTCTGTTAGGAAAAGTGGCAAAGGGAACTTGTCTAAAACTGGAGCAAGAGAGAACTGCAAGTTATTTGTAGTTAACAGAAAATTCACCAGCCAAGCTTGCACAGGGCCCAAGGAGAGAGTTTTACAATATGTACTAGGAAACCAGCTTTCTTTAAAATACAGCCTGTATTGCCGGGGTCTGTTAGAGGACCCTCATCCACGACAGTAAGAATGCCACATCCTTACTCTCTATACTTTTGCCGGGACACTTGAACTTCTGGCTTTGCTGATAGGGAGGGCCTTCAGATCTCCTAGGAACATTGATTACCTCTCTGAGGTTTTCTGTGGACTGCCTAACTTTTATTCATTTGTCCATTCGTTTGTATATTCAATATTCCTTTTAAAATGTTTCTTTATGTATGTTTATGCCTGCACTGGATTTTTATTGGTTTGCATGGACTTTAGTTCTGGCGAGCAAAGGCTACTCCTTTTTTGCAGTGTGTGGGCTTCTCATTGTGGTAGCTTCTCCTGTTACGGAGCACAGGCTCTAGACACATGGGCTACCATCATTGTGGTACACAGGCTCAGCAGTTGAGGTGCATTGGCTTAGTTGCTCTCTGGTGTATGAAATCTTCTGGACCAGGGATCAAACCTGTATCCCCTGCATTGGTAGGGGATGGATTCTTATCCCCTGCGCCACCAGGGAAGTCTCTATTTGTATATTCAATATTGTTGGATTGAGTGTTCAGTATATTTGAACTTCATGTTAAGGTTGTGGTAACTGCATTGTGCTAATAGCAACAATAACAGCTACTTAAAAAAAAGATATTATCTAATATATAGACAGATGGCTGCCAAAGACCTTACATTTCAGGTAGACAGCAGTGCTAGGTGATTAGTTTCTGTTTGCATTTCATTTCCAAGTAAACTCTTTTTTCAACTGGAGACCCTTGCTTTGAGCTGGACCTTATTAAAGCTATGGAATTTTCTCTGAAGCGATATGGAAACTGCAATGGTAGAGTGGGGTAGAAAGTTACTGTACAATGAGTGGCTCCAAAATTGTAATGGGATTGTTGAGTAGTTGGAGGTGAAGAGAGGGACATTTCACTTGAAAGAGAGAGGATTATTAGCCATAGCTCTGTCCTGTTGGAACTGATACTTCTCTTTGGTAAAGTAGCTGGGTAATTGGGCTCCTCAGGTGGCACTAGTAGTAAAGAACCTGCCTGTCAGTGAAGGAGGTGCAAGAGATGCGGGTTCAATCCCAGGGTCAGGAAGATCCCCTGGTTGTGGGCACAGCAACCCACTCCAGTATTCTTGCCTGGAGAATCCCATGGACGGAGGATGGCAATAGTCCATAACGCTGCATGGAGACACAACTCGAGTGTCTTAGCATGCAATTGAATTAAAAGATAAAGTTCTAATCTTGTTGATTTAAAAAAAAAAAAACAAACCCAAGAGTTTCAGGGAGTCCACTTATCCTGATCAGCATTCTTGGAACAAACAGTTGAACTTCCCAAGTTTTGGAGTTTGTTTTCCTTGCTCTCCCTCTCTTGGCCTCCCAGTCCATGGACGTCTCTGTCCCCTTGTCCTTCTGCACCCTGAGCAGTAAGAACCCTACTTCTTTGTCTGCGGCTCACTTTGCCCTGGAGAGGGCTTGTCTCTTCCAGTTGTATCTCTGGGACCTGATTTGGCCTCCAGGATCCCCCTGTAGGAAACCATCGAGTCTGTGTGAGAGACCCCAGGGCTCTCCTTCAGTGACAGAGTGCTCCCAGCTGCAGCTCGCTGTCCTCTGAGACCTGTTCATTACAATTAAAAGACAATTAAAGCAGAGAGGACTAAAACAATAGATCGATAACTTAAAGTCTAGATATGGCTTCCTAAATAAACAGTGTCTTCTGCGCACGCTTTCCTGATGCTGGCTAAGGATCCGAGTATCTTCCCAGGGCTCCAGGGAGCCCAGGAAATCATCTGTCATCAGAGTTCTCATTTTTGCCATGGCTCACCCTGTATCAGAGATCAAGAAAATGTTTCTCTTACAGTACTGCTCTTTTAAAAGTTGCATTATCAGGACTTCTCTGGTGGTCCAGTGGCTAAAAATCCACATGCTCAGTGTAGGGGTATGGGTTTGATCTTTGCTCTGGGAACTAAGATCCCGTATGCTACATGGTGTGGCCAAAAAATTAAAATAAAACCTTCAAAATACAGTTTGAAGTTAAAATAACCTTGAAAGCCCCTTAGAGAAAAAAAAAATAGGATTACCAGGGAGTTCCCTAATGGCCTAGTGGTTGGGATTCTAGACTTTCACTCTCATGGTTTGGGTCCAGTCCCCAGTCATGGAACAGATTCTATAAGCCATGTGCATGGCCAAAAAAGAAAGACGATTAGCAAAGCATGTCTGGAATCTAAAATATGTCACAAATGAACTTAGAAAACAGAAACAGACTCACAGACATAGAAAGTAGACTTGTGGTTGCCAAGGGGAAGGAGGAGCAGGGGTGGGATGGATTAGGAGTTTGGGATTACCCAATGCAATCTATTGTATATATGTGTAACTGAATCACATTGGTGTACACCAGAAACACAAATTGTAAATAATCTATAATTCAGTGAAGTAAATGTTTAAAAAATGTAGGGTTGCCAGATAAAAAAGAGAACTCTCAGTAAATTGTGAATGTCCTTCTTGCACCCTGAGCAGTAAGAACCCTACTTCTTTGTCTGCGGCTCACTTTGCCCT